>JAYKQN010000015.1:19310000-20510000 GCA_036785175.1 Eupleurogrammus muticus
CTATTTGTCACTTTACACCATTTCACATGGCTTCATGATTTTATAGATGAATAAATAAATGGCTTTATTGCAGATAAGCCTCTGATTCAGTTATCGTGTCCCAGCTCCTCAGACGTCACCTGCATGTATCCCGTCTCTGCAGTCTTCACAGCGGTGTCCACCAGACCCTCTCGACCCGCCATGGTGTGGAAGAAGAACTCCGTGGGCGTCAGGCCGGAATAGAAGCTGTCGGCCACGAAGCCTTTAGCGGCAGGCAGCTGTGGAACGATTGGTGACATTACATTCTGATTTCAAGGACACAAATCGGCCTCCTCCATGTGTCTCACTGACCTCCTTCCTGTTCTCATTCCCCCTGCTCACAGATGTAACATCTTGCAGCATTTTATGTATATTTTAATTGTACTTTTTACTGCGTTTTTTTACTATGTCTACGACTGCAGAGAAAGCTGCCTATAATTAAAATGCATTATTAATTATACTATTAAAAAATAATGTGCACAGGAAACATATGCAAACAGACATGTTTTTAAGCACTAAATAAGAGGCCAGATTCACATTAAGACAACTCTTTGAAAATAATGAGTCATTGCACTCAACAGATGACCTCACCCATACCATCTAAAAGCACCAATAATCCTACAAAGATGGGAAATGTGGTTTGTTTTTACTTTTTTGGAGGAACCTCAAATAATAGGGATTCATTTTAAATTAATATCCCATTTATTATCCCTTTGAGGAATATATATCGGCAAAAAGAAGTAATTATAACGGACGATCTGGGACTTACTTTCGAGTGCTTCTCGAAGTGAGGCAGAGAGCGGTTCTCGAAACCGTCGGGCACTCGAGAGCCACTGATGGCCTGCTGCCCCACGCAGGCAATCATCTGAGAGATATTAATGAAGGATCCTAGATGTATAGGGAAGAAACCGTAAAAAAGTTAATTATGAAAACACAAGAAATAGTAGCCAGCTTAGATAGTGTATCCAGTTTTATACAGAGCAAATATGTGCACATTTGCTTTTACCCCTTTTTTAATAATAATATACATAATTTCAGCATTTCTGAATAGTGCCTAGATGATTAATCAACATGTTGAGCTTTTACGATTTTCACTTCGTCACATGTGAGGAATTTCAATACTTTCAAGATTACTCCGCTGTTTGCTTAAAATCTTTATAGGTTGGTTTGAAAAGTTCCTCCCTACCTTTGGAGCCACACAGGGCCATGATCAGAGGGCTGTTGCTCTTGTCGAGCTCGCGGAGGCAGGCGCTGCCGGCTCGGTCTCTGATGACCGACAGCTCTTTCAAGATGAGAGCCTGCGAACACACACAATATATTAAAAAAGAAAAAAAAAAAACAACCTTAGTTGGCTGGTAATGCACAAATGTGGAGCTCTAGCAATGCCTTGACACAACCAAACCTAACACACTTTTACTGTTTCCCACAGGATGTGAATCTATTGGTAAATTTCATTTCGTTTTTTTTTTTCTTTTTTAATAATGGAAAATGTCAAGGTTTTGTGCTTTGCTGTGTGCACGAAAAAACAATGAAGCTTCTATTTCTACAAATAAAAATGTGAAAAAAATATCAATTTGTCTGTTTAAAACAACCTTCGAGTTTACACACAAGTGAAGGTTTAGCAAGTATTATTTGAATGGGCCTCACAAATAAGTGAAAGGATGTAAAAATGATGCTTCCCACTCACACCCTTTTGATGGAAAAAGATAGTGAATACATTCAATTTTTGGCTACTGCAAGGTACTAGTTGTGGATGTGGCTGACTTAATGAGAATCCATTTATAAATTCTCATGCATTTCGACGTATTTGGTGCAGAAGTATACAGTGAAAGGCCACCTCCAGGGTCTCCTCGGCCGTGCAGCCGGGCTGCTGCTGCAGTTTGCCCGTCTGCAGAGCCTCGATGTATTCGTCGCACTTCCCATAGCCGTCATCCAGCAGGTCCTGTTTGGCCTTCAGCAGACCCTGGCCGGGGGTCACGTCCCCGATGCCGATGGAAAACCCCCGATTGGCTGAACGTTGGGAAAAAAAAAAGAAAAAAAAAAGGGTATGAATAATGCAAGTCACATACAGTAGGCAAACGATTTACCAGTAGTTGCATTAGATTCTCACAAAACCAACAAGATGTTCATATAATGCACGCTCTAAAAGCTGTGAAATCAGGCAATTAGTTGAAACAGGAGCGTTGCATTCAGTCAAAGAGGTCACCAACTTTTTGTGGAAAAAACAGGAGTGAATGAGGTGGTGATTTAAAGGTAAAGCGGCGCTGGTTGACCATACGTTTCTCTTTGAAAGCCTGAGGAAAGTGGGTCATTCAAGACATTGAACAACCGATTAGAAGTTTGACCAGAGAGGGGGCAACCTATAGAAAGGTTCTCAGCGATTTTTTTCCAGCTGAGGCTGACATGTGTTAACACTCAGACGGGTGGAAGTCACACTTGGAGATCACCTACAGAGATAGACGGGCGCGAGCCTGGCCAGGCGGGACATGGCGTTGGCGGCCTCCAGCTGGCCCCAGTCCCTCAGCAGGATGTAGAAGATGTTGTTCTTGGAGCCGGATCCCAGCGTGCCCTTATCCAAGGTGCCGCACATCAGCTCGCTGTTGTGTATCACCACGACTGTGAAATGTGGAAAAAAAAAGGGGAAATGTGAGAAAGGATTGACGCCATCGGTTGTTGGAACAGGAACGGGGCCGAGGTGACTAATCGACAGCGTGGTGTGTTCACCTCGGGACCACAATTAAAATGGATGATTCAAAATGTAATAATAAAAGAAAAATACTTTTCATTTCTCTTCATCTGCTGGGATGAACTTATTAAATAAACGACATGACTTACAGATAATCCAATTAAAGCTTTTCATCTTGTGTGCATACTGCTGCTATTGAACATTTTTATGGGAAAAAAAATAGAATCTCACATGAATCATTGGTGCAGAGATCCTCTCCCTTGCCGCAGTATTGTTTGCCTTTGGTCCGCAGGTTTGCCTTGACTGGACATTCTTTACTCGGCTTCAGAATGACGCTGAATATCTGTTTGCCCGTCCACAGGGCCATGGGCTGACGGATAAAGGGGTAAACATTAGCGGCGGCTCTCGCGTTATGGAACAAGCTGAGCGCACTCGAGTACCTTCATCACAGCCGGGTGTGGGAGGGAGATCTTGACTTTTTCATCTTTGCCCACGAGGATGGAAGCCACTATCTGACAGGCCTTTGCTCTGTCAAAGAAGGTGTCCTTCAGGGTCAACAGGTAGGCCGCTACCAGGTAGAAATGCAATTATATTAATGGCAGAGAGTGGCCTTTTTTTCTAAATATAGGTGAAGTGCTCCCCCTTCAGGTGGAAAATGACTTTAGAACCATTACTGAGCTCGTGTTCACATTATACATCACACATGCTTTTCAAGTAGTGGAAATTGCATTTTTTTCCCTTTTAGCAATGGTAATCCATGTGGTAGTTACGTAAGGTAGTCTCACTTCATACAAACAGAGCACCGACCTGTCAGAAAGTCCTGAATGGCAGCAATCAGAGGCTCGCCGTTTCTCGGCGTGACGAGATTAGCTTTAGTCTGGAAGGGAAAGATGGTTTGTGTCAGAACTGCCTTCAATTTCCCAACGAACAATTCCCACCCAGGTGGCGCCTTTTCTTTGCAGGACGCCTGATGTACACTCAGGGTTCCCCATAGTGTTTTATAGTGAAGGCGGCCCCCCCTCTGCAGAGAAAACAACGCTAACAGAGGCTACTGTCGCCACAGTCAACACCAAAACAGCTGACACATACCCCCATCAGGACCAGGGCTTCAGCTTTGGCTTCTTCAGTCTGAGGTAAATGGAGGTTCATCTCGTCTCCGTCAAAGTCGGCGTTGTAGGGCGTGCACACACACTCGTTGAAGCGAAAAGTCCTGTGAGGTTTGACTCGGGCCTTGCGGGCGGTGGGAAGAGAAAACGACGTGTCACGCGTTGACGAGGAGAGATACTGAGCCTGGGCGTGTAAAATAAACACTCACGATGTGAGCCATGATGCTGAGTTTGTGCAGCGAGGGCTGCCGGTTGAACAGGACGATGTCTCCGTCGATGAGGTGCCTCTCCACCACGTCGCCGAACCTCAGCTCCTGAGCGATCTTCTCACGGTTTCCGTATTTTAGAAACCTGACGAGAGGCAGGGGATTTGTTTTCAGGCGGTGAACCACTCATCGTTGTGTTCATTAGAAGAAAACCACACTCACCTTTTTATCTGCGTGTGGCAATTCTGGATGAAGTTGGCCCCGGGGTGGACGTCCGGCCCGTTACGGACGAGCTTCCTCATCAGCTCCAGATTGGCTTTGTTCACCTAGGACCAGACACACAAATGACAGTTCTGCCTTGGCAGCGGTTCCTAATGCGTCTGCTGAAGCCGCTGAGAGCGGCGCTCACCCTCTCTGGGTACGTCAGGATTTTGGCGACGTGCACCGGGACGGCCACCTCGTCGATCCGCAGGTTCGGGTCGGGAGAGATGACGGTTCTGCCGGAGAAATCCACTCTTTTCCCCGAGAGGTTTCCTCTGAATCGACCTGCGTTACCACAGTAGAACAAGAAGTTGACTTTACTAGGTTGGTGTTATTAAGTCATACGTGTACAAAGTTATGTTGCTATTTTTTTTAATTTCTACACACTATACCTTGCTTTCCCTTGAGCCTCTGCACGAATCCTCGTGTCCATTTCTTAGGCGCCATGTTGAGGGGGATGCCAGAGAGCTCGCTGTTGATGTAAAGGGCACACTGGAGCTGGAGGAAGTCCCAGTCCTCCATGATCATCTGGGTCTTGGCCCCTGTCATACGATGCTGGGTGATAAAAGCAGAGGTTAACGTAAGCCGTCTTCATGAAACGCCCAATAGCACAGAAATGTTCTATTTGTTATTCCTTACAGCTGTAGAGAGGAACTTTTAAAAATATATATATATGCCAAATGAGTTCCTGAAATGCTCATTACGCCTTGCAGCTCTTTTAAACTCTCCAAGTACTATCAATTGCATCATAATCTGCTAGTGAAACAAGTTATTTTGCAGCTTGTTTGACAGTTTCAACAGTTTATTCACTGTTGTACAGCCACAAATGGCTGCAACACAGTGCTGGATTTCAACAGCCAATTCTCATTTAAACTACTTGTCTAATAAGAACAACTCAATGTAGTGTGTGGATGCCTCTTTATGATCAAGCACTAGAGTCAATTTAAAGTTGTGTGGGGAGAGATTTAATATTTTTTTTGGCAGCATCTAGTGGTGAGGTTGGAGACTGCAGCCAATGGATCAACTAATAAACTCTGTAGAGCCAAACATAGTGGTGCAACATGAAGCACATTCCCACTGTAGGTAAAAACCTCTGAATCTGATGGAACAAAAACACAACAATTCTTATTTCGATTGAATTATATACTAATTAAAACAAAGTGTGAAGCTGTACGCACAGAAAGAGATTTAGATCTGCTAAAGTCTGGTCTGAATCTGAAATAATATTGTTTTCCCCTGGTTAAGGATAATCATATCAGTTTTAGGATATCCAAATTATTGTTTATGTTGTTTTTGTAAAAGCCTGTGTTTATTTGTGTATGTATAAGCTAATGAACAGCTTATTTTCCTTTCCAGAACCATCTATCTACTAAAGCTTATTCTCCTCAAACTAGAAGCACAAGTCTGATTATGCGAAGTAATGAATGAAAAATAATTAAAAAAAAAACGAATAAAAGATGACGACCGTCCACCTTTTTGATGACATCGTTGAGGAAGATGATCTCCGTGAGCTTCATGGTGAGGTCGTCCTCGTTGGTGCCCGACTTCAGGTCGCTGACCACGGACGGCCGTATGCAGAGGGGCGGCACCAGGAGCCGCGTGAGGATCAGGTCCGCGGGCTTGCCCGCCTCGGGGTTCATCAGCAGCAGGGGGATGTCCTCCTGGGGAATCCTCTTGAAGATGTTCAGCACCACCAGAGGGTTCAGGTTTTCCTGGAGAGGATTTGACAATGACGCTGTGGAGCAGCATACGCCGCATTCTACACGTTTTGCATTCTAGGGAGGTTCATCATGATGAAATTAAGTGACGAAGTTCACCTGCGCCCTGGAAAGCAGAGGCTCCACCACTTTGTTGTGCTCGATGGCGATGTCGAAGGACTGCAGGAACTCCGACACGAACGGATCCACCACTTTCTTGGTCGTCTTATACTTCTCGTGGATGATCTTGAGCAGGCCACACTTCTTCACAGGTCCTGAAGGTGAAGAAACACATGCCTCAGATTTTTTTTTTTAACATCCCCAAAAACATCACATCGCATGAAAAAGCAGGTGTCAAAAAGAAAATGTTTTAGAATCGCAAATGTCTCTTTTCACCATTAAAGGCCGAGCAATTCAGACAGATTGTCCTTTTGCGGCATTTATCGGAGATCTTCTTCTTCAGGCCGCGCTTCTGGAGGTAGGGCAGGTTGGGCCGTTTCAGGAAATCTATGAACTGCATTTTGTCCTCTTTGGTCAGCATGATACTTGAACATGTCTTGCAAATCATCTGCAGACAGAAGAAAATGTCATATTAGAATGAATATCGCACAAATATTGAAACTACTGTTTTAATTTCTACAATTTAGATTCCTTAACTGCAGAGAATAATGCAGAGTCTAACAGCAGAGACTCAAAGTGGAAAATGTCTCTGTGCTTATTGAAAATAAAGAGTTTGCCAGCATGATCTGTGACATATAGTTTACAGGCAATTGTGGTCAAACATTTAAATTACACAAGTGTATTATGGAAACTTGAAGCCTCTAGGCCATATAAACTGAGAATGGACTTTACAGTGAAGCAGGAGGCATCTTTTCTCCAACAAGAAATATTCTGAAATGCGATATATGCATAGTAAGAGACAGGAATTTTTTAAATGAGACAGGAAGAGTAGATGTAAGTTTTTAATTGTTTTAACGGATGTAGGTATCTTGTTCAAATTATGCACATCATATACTGTTGGTGCAAGGCTATTAGAAAAATGCACATTAAAGAGATTAAGGCTTGCACACCTAATCTATGCCATGAAAAGTTTAATCAAACATTTCGATCCGACTCAGCTTTTTATCAGATCAGCAGTGTAGGATGTGCCGTGGAATAACTGTGCAGGTTTTCCCATTTTTAAACATATACCATCTCATTTGTGTTTTTCATATGATCCGCTATCCCATAATCCCTGTTAGCAGTCACACTAGACCTTGAACTTGCCTGCAGGATTCCTATGATGGCTTTGAAGTAGCCGACATGAAAACATGGCAGCTCCAGATCCAGGTATCCGTAGTGTCCTAAACAATCGGCCAGATTCTTCCCGCACGTCAAACACGGCCTGTCTTTCTCACTGGTGCCCTGCAAGAAACATGAGATCAGACGGATAATTTGAAGTAAAGACGATGCCTTTTTGTCATTAAACTACATCACTTGTATCCAGAAATATTACAGGGAAACAGATTGTTTTAATTTAAAAGTTAAATATAGTTCTGCAAATAAAGGCAAACGCCGATTTATGGACTCCAACTGATTTAAATGTTTTTACATATAGATTTTAAACATCTGTCATAGATCTGCAAGTGCTTTTTTTTTAATAATAGTAGGCAAAAATCAAGTTGAGAGGTTCCCCAAAAAAATATCAACAACATTGTAAAAATCAACATTATGATGTTCTCAGGTTTTGTGAGTGTGTGGTGGTGGTGGTGATATGAGCGTTGCTGCACCTACAATAAAAAACATGATCCAAGAGGTTTTATTGTCGCCTGCACAGCAACAAAGCAGATAGCAATCAAACAACGAAGCCAAAAAAGTGGCTTCTTTGAATTCTGGATCCAGTTAAAAGTATAGAACAGGGCCCTAGATCACTAGCCAGACTTTACTCCTCTGTAATTCTCCAGTGGTGGAAGTTAACAAATCCCATTCGATCCACAAGTCTGTGAGTCTAAAAAGCCTGAGAGACTAAAAAGAGAAAGTTCTTGCCTCAACAATTGACTGGATAACCTGAATTATTGAAAAAAGGGAAAAGAGTGGACTTCTGCTTCTATGTAATCTATACGTTGCCTCTGCCTGTTGGTGTCCAGGTCCTACCAGACTCTCTCCTGAATAGTATTTTTTTGCCTGCATTGATTCTCTGGTGTTTAGATACCAGAGGATAAAGGTATCTCCAAGTTAAATTGTAAATTGTTAAATAAATAAATTTATTGCATGTAAATCATGGGTAATACATAATTCTAGATAGCTTGTTAATCACAGGTGCTACTGTATTCTGTGCCTAGCGATTTTCCAAACAAGCAAAAAAGAAAAAAATGTTTAGTTGGGCTGTTCTGTATAGAAATGATGAATGAGTGTGTGACATACCATACGGTGGTCCAACACTCCATAGGGCAGTGGAGTGTGTTTGGTGTCCTGGCTGTACAGGTTCTTACTGACCACCTGGATGTGGGCCTGCTGTCGGATCTGCTCAGCAGATTTCATCCCGAAGCAGATGTGGCTTCTGATTATGTTAGGATGAAATGCAAAGCAGAGACATTCACAGGGTTAATAGCTCGAAGTGATAGGTGAGTTTAAAAAATAGTTTAGAAGCATGCACCAACACTGAGAATAAACGTGACCATTTTAAAATTCTAAAAAAAACTGGCAGCTTGTATTTGTACTTTTATGAAGGTTTCGAGTAATATTCAGATTTTGATTGACTTCAACTACAGTAATTTCCTGGTAGGATAACTGTATCAGGTGTTGCGTTCAGGTACTTCATGCACCACTGATGTTCTTGTCATTTTTAGTCACTGAGGTGTGTGAATTAGTAAAATGTTGGTAAAGTTGTGGCAATCGTTTTAATCATGTTAATTAACCAGTCACATTTTAGTTGTGACTCAATTTTCATCCACCGAGGGTCTTACGCAATTTAAACCTAACATTAGGCTAAAGAACTCCACAATCTGTTATAGATATAAGGACGCTAACCGGCGAGCTAACCGCTAACTAGCAGCGCTCCTCCCTCTTGCTATAACTCACATTTTTCTGGCCACATCCGTCTCTCTGAACTGCTCCTTCACCATTTTCGTAGCGGTTCTTCAACCAACAACAGCGCAACTGTACGTTATTTTGTCCTCATTCCAGCAGAGGCTTCAACATGTTACGCGGGTGGCAGCCAGCACGCTGTCACTCTGCTTGACCTGATGTTGATCGCGTGCGAGCGACAGCGGTGCTGCCTTCACGGCCGCTCCGAAATCTAACGACTGTACTCTTCAGTGATCAATAAGTTGACAAACACAGCATGATCAAAGCTGTCTCGTCGTCCGCATCGGCTAGTAGAGAATAACCAGCGCTGCACTAAGTACTTAGCGCATTTATTTATGTTTTACATAAGTGTGTATTCCTTTACTAGACTTTATGTAGCTCTTTTCTCACAAAGTGAATAACACTCAAAAAGAAAGGAAAATTTAAATTAAACCAGCAAGGGCATTCCAATATATTGTCTTTATCTGTAACTGAATGGGAACTTAAAAATGCGCTGAATATGCTGATTATGGCATATATTCCCGCAACTATAATAAAGTATACTGAAAAAACGTGTATTGGAAGGTAGCACGAGCCTATGCGCAACAACAGCAATAAAGAGAACTCTCAGCAGCGAGAGCACGATCACTAAGTGAGTGCTGCCCCCTGGTGGAATAATTTAATACTGTATATCAACAATGGTTTGGCTAGTAAGAGTTAAATGTGCAGATCAATTGAGACTGCAATTGATCTCATATAACTCTCTGCACGAAAAGCAATTAAACGGATCATGCAAAAAGGTCTATTGTTGTTTTATTCTTTTTTCATTTACAGCAATCATTTACATAGACCTACAATTGAGTGTATGCAACTTTAATTTTTCACACAGAGAAGGTGTATGTGCAGTTATGATGATATACAGTGTTTTGGAGGACCAGGGGAGTTATGATATACAGACCTGTTATTGTGAGTTATGTTTATGCTTATGGCAGAAGTAGGCAATTTATGTTTTGGTTTAATTGCACAAAAATGCACAGTAACCAGTCTGACAGCTTATAATCACTCCTCGGTGTCTCCCTAGGCTTCTAAACAGCCCTGAGGAAAATCCAGCCCGGTGGATGGTTTTAGCCAATCACAGCTCTTTTCAGAAAGCTACGCAACAGATTATTCAGATATACAGGCAAAAACTATAATAAATAAATAAATAAATAAATAAATAAATAAATAAATAAATAAATAAATAAATAAATAAATAAGAGGAAGTCGGAAAAGGTTTAAAAAAAGAAAAGAAAAGAAAAGAAAAAAACAGTGAAAAAAATGTGGCAATCACGTGGTTCAGCATATGAGAGATGGAGAGAACTTGCATTGAATTAGACTCAGACTTTACTTTTTTATCTCTTGGGCTGGTAAGTTAAGTTGTTGAATCAATTTTCTGTCATATCTAAATGTTTTGTGAAGTTACTGTGTTTTTTTACGTAAAGTTACCATGAAAACTGGTCATTTGTGTGTTGACTGTTGTTAGCTTTAGCTTTATGCTAACTGAACAAACATTCCCTTTGCTCAACCGGCCGTGGCTAATTTATTTTTTTTCTCTGTCGTTGTCGTAGCTGTTTGTGGTTTGCTAGTTTGTTGTTCATGAAAAAACAGCGCTATGTAGCTGTGTGTTATTATTGTAATTAGATTCCCACCCAACATTTCAACATTTAAAAACATGTGATTTATGGCGGCGCCTACTGTTGGTATTAGTTTAGCATTTATGCTAAATGTGATCAAATGTTCCCCAGTGATTTTTTTTGTTTTTTTTTCAGTGTTAGTGGCTTGCTACATTGCTTATGGAACCACTGATTTGTAGCTCTGTGTCTTAGATGCTAATTTGCACGTGAACAGCAGGGGAAGGAGGAAGCTGCTTCCATTGGAGTTTAATGCACTGAAGTCTGGGTTTATTGTAATGCATGCACTCTGTTAGGCAATGCAATTCTGACATGTAACTACACATGATTATTTATTATTTGAGCATGTATGTGTACCATACTTTTTTTTATATATGCACATGTACCCTTTTTGTGTGCATTCATCTTATTCAGCGCTGAAAGTGACACTAATGAGATTATGAGGATTATTCTCTGAGGAATATCTTCCCTGCCAAGAAAAACAGAACTGCAGGTGATATATGGGTCATGTGGTGTTAGTTTGAAGTGCCGCCACTAGATGGCACCAGATGCATTTCCAACAGCTGGAAATGTAGAGATGCAGGATGTGTAGAGGCTTGAATTAACCTGCTGTCCTACCTGTGTTGTTCCATGCATCAAGATGGAAGCCTTAAGGTTGATTAATCGCTATAATCGCCAACGGTGAGAATGGCCAAGCTTGAATAAGGTGTTCAATTTTCTGATTCTGTTGCCACTTGGGTCTACGAGGCCTTCCAATTAAACCCCATTGTATGGCACTCAGCGTAGTCCGGGCTTTCTAAATCTGGCCCCCGGGGGTGTCATATTCCTAAAGAGCCTGGTCTCAGGGGGACACGTAACTCGGGGACACGCAGATGCATCGCAGCCTGTGTAAATATAAAGAGCATACAAAATGATCTTCAAAAAACACTTGAGGGGCCACTGCTGACAATGTTTTTTTTCAGCATGAGAGGCATGGTCTTCCCTCAAAGTGCCTCAGGAGCATCTTTGTGTACAAAACTGCATCAGATACAGTGGGCTAATCGTCTATTCATGGAAACACACACACACTCTTACACATAGACAGAACACTCCCTGTGGAGGATATGAGATCTAGGAAAACTGTGTCTCTCTCTCTCTCTCTCTCAGGACCAGGGAGCCGGGGATTTGGTCATTGTCCCTGCTAGATACAGCGCTGTGTTAGATTTAGATTAAAACAAACGCTCTCGGATGAATTATGTAAAATGTTCCTTCACCAGTGTGTCGGAGTCCTCAGGGTATGTGATATCCAGGTTATGCCCTTCCTCTTAATGCTGTAAGATGATTTATTAGATAATCTACAGTAATTACTTGGTCTATAAGGTCACAAAGCAGTGGAAAATTGTCACCACAAGCTCCTAGAATCCATAAGGATGTCTTTTTTTGTTTGTTTTGTCCAACCTGATGTCCAAAATCCAAATTTAACGTTAAATATTTGTCACTTTGGGCAGAGGACTTGATTATAAGATTAGTAATTATTATTTGTCCTTTGGTTAGCAGCTAATGGCTTCAGAACTCCACTCGCAGAATGAATAAATGATTAGAAAACACCTGCGAGCCGAGAGAAACGCTTGTCTCGTCTTGCTCCGGCTGATGGGCGCGGGCGGCTCTTTAAATACTTCAGAGCCACCCAGTGTTTACTCATCATACCACTTACATTATGCAAAAACGTATTTGTAGATCAATGTGACCGGCGTCTTTGTGTAATTAACATGAGTAATTACTGTGCTTAATTTACAGAACCACCCAAGGTTCATAATGGCGCTGCAAAACATTGACCCATGACAATTGATTGATCCCTCCCTCCTTTAAAACCATGGCCCTGCTAATGACTAAGTAATGAGCAGATAGTGTGTAGCTAGGGTGGCTAATACAGCTTTCACTCTCCATATCCAGATTGGCTGATCCCCCACCTCCTCCTCCTCCTCCTCCTCCTCTTAGCATGTTTTCTGCAATGGTGTCAGCTCCTCGCTTAGAGGCCCCTTTCCCTCTCGCTCTGTGTGTGTGTGTCTGCATGCGTGTTGTGCGCACCGCTCGGTAATCAGCCACACAGACTCGCCTTTGGTGGCTGGAGACTGATTCAATATTCCACTGGGTAATTTATGCACAACTAATTCTCCACAGGAATGGAAGGGCTTGGAGGAAGGCAGAAAGAGAGAGGGAGAGAGGAAGAAATCTGTGGTGAAATAATTATCCCCCGTGTCACTGTAGCAACATTCTGTGAAGTTGATGTCAATAAAATATTGAGCTACACAATCCATTTCAATTTTACCTCAAAAAAAAAAAAGATGCTGCAGAGGGTCGGGGAAGGGCGGCGAGAATGAGGAGCACTGTGCATGTAGAAGGAGCGTGCACACACACACACACATGTGCAGCCTCCATAAAAACACACAGCGAGGCGGTGGCTGGCGACGTGGGCTGCTTACAGACTGGCTGGGAAGCACATCATCGCCTGTAGTCATTTAACTTGTCAAAACAGCAGGGCTCCGTGTCTCCTTGTGTTTGGATTTAGTGGGTTTGAATCACTGGAAATAAAGTGAATGAGGATGAGATGAAAGAAATGAAATGAGGGGATCTTTCCCAGGAGTGCCATTGGAAGCGCGGTATAGATAATGGTCATTTTTGAGGGACAGGCTTGTAATAAGAGCTGTGTGTCAAATTGCATTTGTGTGTGTGTGTGTGTGTGTGTGTGTGCAGGCATCCTTGTATTCACCTCACACCTCCTATTGATCAGCATGATTCACATGGAGTTGTATACCGTCACATTCACATGTGTTTGATCTATGAGATGTGGTTTGTCATCATTCAGCACATCCAGTCATGATGTTATTCCTCAAGGTTTCTTTTTTTTTCAATGAATACACCTTTACAGAGCCAACAACAACTGAAGACTTATATTTGTTGTTACTTTAATATACAGACAGAATTAAACTTACATTTGACACTAATAGAAACAGTGGTAGAACCTACAAATAGATCATTAATACAGCATAGGGCGTGGGATTGATGACTGCAAGCAGAGTCTATCTACAAGCTCCATTTGTGACATCACAACCAGTTCAGAACCCGATCGAGCCAGCGTGCAACTCACAGTTTGGTGTAGAAAATTTGAAGTCCCTAAAGAATAAATCAATCAACGAATCCCTCTGTCATTTTCCTTTGTGCCATTCCAATGTGATATGTTAGTCACATAAAAACAATTAAATTAGGTAAAAACAAATGCAACAATATGGTCTTCCTTTCAGTGCACATAAAAAAGTAATTTTTTAAGAGGAAGCAGGAGGCTCCATGTGTCCAGCAGTTAAATTTGTGATTTTAGTCAGTGAACATATTTGCATATTAATTGATTCTGACATTTTAAATGAGTGCAGAAGAGTAGAAAATAATTAAACATTTTTATGGAAAAATTACATCAGATGCAAATTATCTATCGCAAGTATATTTCTTAAACTTATCTAGAGGGGATCATTAAGTTCAGTCCAAGTTCGACAAATCTCCAAAGTCTGGAATCTTCCAAAGTTAATCTTTTGTTGTAGAATATGTCTCTATATGAAGCTGGTTAGACTATCCATCTGTGGAAGAATGTAGTACTTATTATTTCTTGTAGATAGACTTAAAAATCTATACTTTATACAAATATTAAATAATAAAAATCAGTTGTTTACTTATTGAATATACTATATAGTATAGAGTATAAACCTTACCTTGTTCCCCATGACAATGAGCATAAAAAATTCCACTCAGCCCAAAACAACTGAAAAACATGTATTTTAGAACCACAGGGTTCACCTTGACTTATCTGACAAATATCCCGCATCAAGTGAAATGCTGTAATACCGTAAAACTTGCAAAAAGCAATTATTATGACCCCGAGGGGGGAGTGGGGCTGCTGCAGCAGCAAAGAATAAAGCAGAAATAAACTTCCTCATTAATAATAAACATGAAATATTTTCATCAAGTCAGCACAGAGACTTTATTGGTCAGCGTTGACTATGGGCAAATTTAAAGATTCGCAGTTTAGTTTTTACAAATTCGCGCTCCATTTCAGAACATGTGTGTAAACATGTGGGATGAAAACATGCAACATTGTGTATTCATAACGCTTTGCAAATGAGGAAGAGTTTATCATGAGTCAACACGCTGAAGAATAATGTTTTCGCTTCCCCCCGCCTCTCGGCGGACACCCCTGCGCTCTCCTCCCGGACACCTCATTATTTTGCATCTTCATCACTCTTATTAAAGCCATATATCTTAACTTGAGGCCAGCGCGTTGCAGGGGAATACATACATGTCAAAACATTAGCAACGTGTGTGAAGCCGCACTCTGTCCCGCACTCTGGAGAGCAATGTGCAAAATGAATAATTTATCCAAATGAATTATAATACCGGCGTCTCACCCACCAAGGCTTTTGTCTGAGTTAGATTCCTGCTCACATTTCGGTTCGTATAGTTGGCCTTGCGTAGATACCTCTCTGGACAGATTTGCATAGAAACACCCTGCAATGTGGTGAAAAGGGAGCAATTAGGATTCATGACGGCACCTCCCCTCCGGATGCTCTGCTGCCATGTGAGACGGCAGCAGCTGATTGAAATGGAGGAGCATGGCCTTGTTCATGCGCCTCTGTCTTGCTTCTATCTCTCCCTCCTCTTTGTGGGGGGTTGGGGGGTGAGGGGGGGAAAGCAGCAGGGCTGACTCCAGCCTCCAGGTCCGGTCTGGTCCTCCTCCTCCTGCTGCTGCTCTCTCCCTCCATCAACTCGATTCATTGTCACCCACCTCTGAAGACCACCTCGCAGATTAGGTCGGAACTTTTTTTTTTTGCAGCGGGGAGCCTGAGGGAAGGAACCTCTTAAGGAGCAGGTTAACAACATCATCAAACACAGTGTGATTAGTAGTTAACGGATGCGGCGGGGTCACGTTGTGCAGTTGTTTGAAACAGGTGACGGAGTCCTCTCTGCTGGTGTCTGGCTGCTCGGAGCGTGTGGGAGGTGTTCGACACGAACGAGGCTTCCAGCTCGCAGAACCAGGAACAGATGGCGCTTGAAAATGAGGCACCTCTCAGAAGCATTGAAACCCCCTCAAACGAGCCACCCCACGCTACTCCTCCACACACACACACACACACACACACACACAGGCCTACACATTTTTCTCCTCCTTCTGCCCCCTCCTCTCCATAAATGAACCTTTTTGATTAATTAAGAACACTTGTTATTGCTCATACAAGTGTCTAGTTTTGTTTTTCAATTTTTCATTTTGTGTCATAATCCTAAGAAAAGGAGCAAAACCGAAGGATGTCTTTCTTTTTCAGAGGAAACACTGGGTCATCTGCCCATGAGTTTTTTTGTTCACCTAGATGGAGCCAGCAGATGGCAGGGTTGGGTCTGGGTCTCTCCAGGGAAAGACAGCAGAAAGCCAAGGAAAAAAGAAGTCATGCTTCTTGAAAACACTCGCTGGCTGTGCTCTTTTAATCCACAACAGTGGCAACGGAATATAATCGGAGAGTGAGGAGTGAACTACTACCACTATTTCCTGTGCATAAATATGCAACACGTTTATCAGTAACAGGAGATATGAGCAAGGAGGATTAATGACAGGTTACTTGATAATACTTGATTGTGGCACAGCAACCAAATATTACTAAGAATGTATAATAAACATAGAATGAAAGTGTGAATTGAAGATGCTACGTCAACAGATTACATTATTCTACCGAATATTTGTTAATCTTTCAAAATACTCTGATGGCTTCTTGTGGAAAAATGTCTTTGTATATATTTAATAGCTAGCTGGTCATATCTGTGAAGAGGCTATCAACATTTTTTTTGTCGCTTTTTTGATTCTACCACTAGGAGTCGCCAATGTCAAAACCATCAAAGTGTACACATAGGAGCTTTAAAATGAGCTCTTAATTAGAAAATAATTTGTTTTTTTGTTTTTTTAATGAGTTGAATGAATGCATAAATTAATTGATTAATTATTAACTAGGAGAAATTTAAGGTATAGGAATAAACAGTGAACTGCTACACATAAGGATGAATGAATGGTTGAATTCAGTGATTAAGTGAATGAATTAATTAGAGTCAGAAGTACAAGGAGGGTCAATTAACCAAAGCCAAAAAAATGTAATTTTGGATAGCTCTTTGCATCAACTTTGAGACAAAAGCATGACAGATGTTTTTCTTCTGTTTCCATGGTGACAGAGGGCTGATGATGGGGCAAACTTCCAGGAAGAGAATCGAGCAAGGCGAAGCAGACTCAGTGATCCTCAGGTCAGAGTTAGAATTTATCTTAATATGAAGATAATGCCATGCTTTAATATATGTTTAACTTGGTTTTTCCACACAGAAAATGTAATTATCTTTTTACAATCCAGAATCTGGAGTTTAACATCACACATCTTCTTCACAGCAAAGTCCATCATTGTGCCAGAGGCCTCAGGTTTCCAAATCACGCTTTTGTGAGGTGTATATTAGACCGTGATTGGCTTACAAACCATTTGTGATGTCACAAATCATCCTTGTAGGCCTCACACCCCGAAAATGAGATTTTCAATGAGCACAGAAAAAAACTTTCCACTAACAGCCTGCTACTGTCAAACTCTGCACATACATCATTATGAGTATAAACATTCAGATGGAGAAACAAAAGAACTAAACAAAAGAAAACACATTTTTGAGTGTAGGGGGGGGCATTAACATTGTTTAAGCAAGCTGAGACACATATTTTTACACATCTAGACAAATCTGTCCAATTTAGACACTTACAATGAATAGAAACTGAGAGTGAGAGCGATTAAAAGAATGTGCTCTGTCCCAAAAATGTATGACTCTAGAGATAGTGTGAACTGGCCGAGTAAGGGTGAGGGGAACCCACGAGTTGTTGCAGGCTGTTGGTATCTGAAGATGAACAGTTGTTAAATAAAAAAAAATAATACTCATACCTTACCTTTTGTGACTGGTCATGAAATCCATCATGCCTTGAGGTCAGAGGTAATTGTGCCTGTGTGCTCTTTGCAACACAGACAAAACCATAATGTTCCTGAAAGGACTGAACTTTGGGTACTTTCTCTTCTCCTATTAACGATTCTATCTGTTCCTGCCATTTAGGTCCTATATGCTCAATGACATTTGAGATAAGCCACTGCTTTGTCCAGTGTGTGATGTAGATGAAACAAAAATTCGTAGTGGTCTAATAGTCATTTGACTTATAAACTAAGACCAAACCGATCGATTAATTGGCTATTGTCATCCTGTCTTATTTAGTTATCATGAAAATGCTTAGATACAGAATCTTTGCAATAACACGTCCTTGAAATTGAAAGATTACTGTGTTTGTAGAGAAAGCAGCGGAGCTGATGATGAGAAGATTGTAACATATCGATAAAGAGCCTGCGTCTTGTTTATCCATGTATTTCTAATATTCAACACATCTGGAAGCTGTTTCTTCTTCTGTAATGGGGGGTGGGGTTGTGCAGTGATTATTACAGATGTTTGATAAAGGTGTCTTACACTGCTGTACAATCCCATGTGGGATGGCATGGCAGTCACTCACCGTAATGGTTTTACATTTATATTATGCAAATAAACTACAGTAGCAGATTAGAGAGGAAGGATGCATGGTGGTTCACAGCTTATTGTGTAATTGGTTGAATAATGTATGTAATAAAATGAACAAGTACTGCTTGTTCATTTGTGTGAACAACTAGTCATATCATGGAACAGCCAAATCAGTCATGCTTATGAGGGGAAAAAATTGGCTTCGCTTTTATACATTCCCATCATCGTCCTTAGCTGGAAAGATTTAAAGATTTATTGAAAATGTTATTTTGGTTTTGCAGAAATGTGAGATGAATCGCAACTCTCTTTTAGGGTCTGCATTGTGGTTGGCTCCGTTCAGCATACTACAGCTTTGTGTTTCATTCCAGTCGTGTTTGCTCCCCTCCCGGGCTCCTGTCTCCCGCAGCAATCTGTCTGAAAAATGCATACATAACATCCTGTGAAAATAGCTTTCTGCAGGGACTCCACTAAAAAGCCGCGCTGCATCAAATGTTCCTGTCATTCTCCGCTAGGCCAAGTTGATGGCAAAACATTTGCATACTGCACAATCGGAGAGATCAGAGCTGTGTGGGGGGGTGCATGTGTTTTCGGTGTGTGTGTGTGTGTGTGTGTGTGTTTATTAATGCATCCATCTCCCATACTGTATTCCTGTTTTTTAAGGGTCACTTCACCCCCATTGCAATAAATACAAAATATTCCCCATATGAAAATAGTTGACGGTGAAGTCTGTCAGTGTAAGAATGCTGTTGAGTTTTTAAAAAAGCATTTTTAGCTGCAGTGTTTTGGGGTGGTGGCAGAATATTCAGGGAAAAAAAAATCTAAATCTCAGCACATAAAAGTAAAGAAATTTCATTGTTCTTTACACAAATAAGGGAAGAAATATGTGCCTATATCAAGTGAACTAAAGTGACCATTTAAAGA
The DNA here is from genome assembly GCA_036785175.1 of Eupleurogrammus muticus. NCBI lineage: Eukaryota > Metazoa > Chordata > Actinopteri > Scombriformes > Trichiuridae > Eupleurogrammus > Eupleurogrammus muticus. The sequence continues at coordinate 19,329,204 of JAYKQN010000015.1, forward strand.
AGCATATTCCACAAATCTCCTCTTGAGATCAGCATGTGTGACCGGCACAAACTAGTCTTTGTGTGGCCTCTGTGCTATCATTAAGCACGCACACTTTTAGCTTGATTTATCAGACGCTTGATATAAGTACATGCCCTAATTAAATAATTTTCCCAAATTCCGCCAGTGGAACAACAACACGGCGATTGCTAAATCTGTACGCCATTAGCCAAAAAAAAAAAAAGACAATTACGGCAGAGAGGAGGGTTATTTCATTACATACTCCTCTCCCTGGTGGAAAAGGACTGTGGTAGATTTGATTCTCCGGCTGTGATTACCCAGCCCTCGGCTATGAGATAGATGACTATGAATCAATTGTGTTCAAGGGGGACTCTCACTGGGGTGCTGTAGTAGTTAAAGACGAGAGGGAGTCCACTGAATGAGCAGCCGGTCTTGGTTAAACAGACCATCAGGTAGTCCCTCGGACTACACGCGGCACCTTAAATATTCATGCACACTTAAGGGAGAGATGAAACCAGCCACGGTGCTCAAACAAATGCCCTTTGCCACGCTATCTGCCATGGTTAAACGAGCAGTTACCATGACTGGATGGGATATGTTTAGTCTTGCTCTGTGTCATCCAATCAGGGTTTAATATGTGCCCAAGACAATACTAATCACGCCAGGCTGCTCCTCATTACGGGTTTACGTAATGCCTGTGAGAGCACTCCCGGCTGTGTCTCTGCCGTGTAAAAAGACCGGGGAACAACATATAACATCACGTCTACAAGAGCAAACGTGCAAAAGGTCTGCTTGCAAGGTACAAGGTCCTGTCAGCTGCTGTGAGAATCAAGAGGTTTGTGCTGCATTTTGCACAGTGTCGTGTAAAATGGAGAGTCATGCTCTGGGTTCCTATGCAGCACAAGTGTCTTGCTATTTGGGATTTATCAGCATCTTATACAAGCTGCATCCATTATGTGCCTTTAGTGTGTGCTTTCCTCTGCAGCAACTCTATAGATCTGATCGTTCCACTTGACTTACCTACACTCCTGTCAGATTCGTAGCTCCTGCTGCTCCCAGACTTGATATTTTTTTTTTGTTTTTCTCTGCAGTCCCGGAATAGATCTGCTGGACTGGATCCAACGCGATTGACCTGACATATTGATATGCAGGGGCCCGGCTGCTAAGAGGCAATTCTGGCCGCTGCGTATTGAGCATGCGGGGGGTGGCACTGCAGTCCAGGGGTGGAAATGTACGACAGGAGAGCTGTCACAATACACTTTACTCTGGAATCAAACAGTACAGCCCCTTAACAATTTCAGCGTGTCAGCCAGGCATGTCGGCGTTAACCAACAGGTGGCGCTGTGTCGCCAGTCAACACGTATCTGATCTTCAAGGTGGACATGGTGTAGCATCAGTTTGTTGTGATGACACGGAGCAAACGACGAAAACAGGCCGCTGCACCGCATGCGGCGGCAAATGACTGACTGAAGCTTTCCTCTTGCTGACGTACACAGTCTGACTCTGAAATGAGCCGTACCACCCCCAACACACACGCACGAACGCACGCACGCACACACACACACACACACTACCACCAATCCCATCATGCGTGCCCTCCCCCTTCCCCTTGAGGAATAAGAGGGGATTATGTCAAAGCAATTCAATTGTATTGAGGGAATGTAATGAACTCTTCCCTTTTTCTATTCATTTGCGTATTAAAAGTATTTATTTGTGCCTGTTATCAGGTGATGTTAATCAGAAATACGCGTGACAGACACTTGTGATGAAAAACAAACCGGGAGAAATTTGGGATTAAAAGGCCGCTTTTGCAACTGGTATTTCTTATTTTTACATATCTATATAAGAACAAAAAACGTGTCTCGGAGGTGGAGACACACTTAGACAGACAGCATTGTCTCCAGCGATGAGACGGCCTCTCTTTGTGTGGACGTGGCCTTTTTCCTATTTAGGTCAGTGGTCTCCGGTCCATTTCATGTTCTGTTGCCTCTACAGTGCCTAAATTGCCCAGCAGGCAGGTGCCATTAGAGCAGTTTGTTTGCAAGGTAAGCAGCTATGAGAAGTGACAGCAGTAGAATTACTAATGCACTTTGGCTGTCATTTCTCTCTGAAAGCCCCTGCAGGGAGGGCCTGATTAAATTGATATTCAACCTCCTGCACGTTGTGGGCCCAGGCTTCATTAGCATAGGGTTTAGATGACACAGAGCGAGGGCTGACATTAGTGTTGTCGGAAGCAGTTAGACACTGTTCTGTAACTAATTTTCCAATTATAATGGGTGGCTACAACGTAGCATATTAATGATTAAAATCGCATTATTAACAGAGATTGTATGTTTAAAAAACCAAGAAAGCGATTGTGTGGGGAAAAAAAAGAGAGAATGCGTTCTGCATGCCGCTGGTTCACAGAAAGTGTCAGTACACATTAAAAACGATCAAAACAAAAAGGATTCAGCTGCAAGTGCCGTCATAAATAGACCAAAAACAGCAACCTGTCACTGTCAAATACAACGTTCTTCTGCAGAGGTTAGACACCCTGCACAGAACGGAATGAAATATCATGGCAAACTATGGCAGTGTGACTAAAGAAATGTGAAAATATGCATTGTGGGGCTGAAAGGTTGATGCCAAAATCTGATGTGGGGAAAAAATGTTTTGTTTTGCGCAACCTAAATGCAAAGGATCCAAGGCCCACTTAAAATCACACAATTAACAGAGTGTATATATATATATATATATATATATATATATATATATATGGTGAAGGAGCGAGAGGGGGATGCATTTCACACGGTTGTGGTTCACAGGAAGTGTCGGTATGTGTCAAAAAGGATTCAGACTACTTCAAAAAGCCTTGAGCTGAAAGTGCCATGTGATAATTGGATAAAAAAAGCATTTTGAGACACGTGCATTGCGTTGAGTGTTACCATACTCTATATTGTGACTCATGATATACTACTAATAATAATGAGATTCCCTTCTGTTGCCATACTACCTGTAGTAGTGAGATACAGTATGTTGTACCATAAATACTTAAGAGAACTTAATACTGTCATACTTCATTGTTAACATCTCTTTTCACAAACCAGCAAACAGAGTAGATTACTACTTCTTTCTCTTAAAGAACCCAATTGTTTCTCCTCTATTCTATTATGGTGTTTTTTCCACTCTATCGGGCCTACAAGGAACCAATAAATATTTTATACATACCTGAAACAGAACTCAATTTTACTGAAAGTCCATTTTTTTTTGTTTGTGTTGAGTTATATATAAATAAAATACCAACGTCTTTTCCATTCCAAATGTGGAATGTCGGAATAATATACCTGAATAAATGTCCTTGTCTCTGTCCAGGAATATATAATCAGTTTATTAATCAAGTTGCATTAAATTGGGTCCAACTGAGTCTAAACATTTACTTTTTGGATTCATTAAATATGTATTATGAGCTTTTTCTTGAGACTACATTATTTAGATTTTTTCTCAACAATATATATAATTCTGTTAAAATGATATATGTATATTTTCATCCAAAAGGAGTCCATAGTGCTCTAAAAAATAATGCAATAATATAACATAAGTGGTAAATATGTGCTTATGTACACACAAGCCATACATATAAAATGTACATTTGTACACATGCAAACACGTACATATAAATATAACACATTACTATAAATTCTATGACAAAAATACTAAACTTTTTACTTTAAAACCTGCAAATCTGCAAAACAGTTTTGCACATTTATTTCAGGCCCCACATTGTACACACTCTTTATTTGCATTCCGACATCGCTAACTTGCAGATAGAGTCTGGGAACACTGTTAGTAAGTCCTTTAACTCGGAGCTCGCCTTGTATGCAGTGGGAAACCCGTTGCTCACTGACCTCTCTTTAACCTGAATAGCTGTTTCACCGGCCACACACTGGGACAAGCTGTCCATCAAGTGTGCACTCGCTGAGGACAAATGCAGCCTGACCCGCGCTGCTCACATGGGCGGACAAAGTGCAGGTAAGAATGATGTTGCTTACAGAGGATTTAGTGTACAGTGTTTATCCCGTTTCCTGGGAAGAACAGATGTACAGATTAGAGGATTCATCAGCAGAAAAGTACACGTTTAGTTTGTTAATTTGCATTAAATTGTGTGTATTTCATGTAAATGAGCTTACGTTCTGTTTGCTGTGTTGATGTGTGGCATGTTGTGAGGCATGTAAATAATCTTCTTGGCAGCAACCTTCTTTATACATCCAGTAAAACCATAAAACATCCTTAGTGCTCCCTCCAGCATTAGCTGCATGTTAACATCACAACACTGTGGTGAAAGCCGCGGTTAGCGCTGAGCAAATATTTAAAGTCACTGCTAAAGACATCATCACCACTGCAAATAAATGAATTGGATTCTGCTCATAACCACCCCCTACTCTTACCTAAATGGATATTTGATCCCCGGGGAACACCTAGTGCTTTGCAATCTGCGACAGCTTCCTGGTGGCGCTTCCCCGTCTCTGCGAGAAAGCAAGCGGCCGACTTTGAAGTCTGTGAAGCTGATGATAAATATGTTAATGTGTCTGGAGGTGACTCGACGTAGCAGATAGCGCTGTGAGGGGAAAGTGCCACCCATCGTTTAATATATGGGGAGAGATGCAGAGAGGATGGAGGACGGGGGGAGGGGCGGCGGTGGGAGGGAGGGAGTGTCACGCTACTGGCGTTACAAGGATAAACCATGGGAGTAAAAGAGCACTTACAAAGATGTTTTGTCTGATTCATGGATCTGTGGATATATGACTCTCGTAAAATGAGATAGTCGTGTATTTTAAACTCGGTTTGGTCATATATGTGGACAAAGCCTCATTCAACTGGTGTGTGCATCGCACGACACAGAACATGAAGCAGGTTTTCAGGTTGCAGCATAAATTCCCCAAGTTAATATAGTCTCTTACATGAAGATAATATAATATATGTGCAGTTTTAAAGCAACCTCTTTATTTTAATCCCAAGATCAGGGAACCAATATTGTTGCAGTAATGAAAAACATGAAGAAGCGAATAAAGTGGAAATGAATAATTTCTTGTTAGCAAGTCTAACTCATAATGTCATGAGACAAGTTTGTCATTATTTGCCGCTAGGAGGCTTATGCCATGATGTAGCATGGAGTCATAACATGACGGCAGATACTACTAGCATTAGCTTATCCATCCATCCATCCATCCATTGTCTTCCGCTTTATCCGGAGCCGGGTCGCGGGGGCAGCAGTCTAAGCAGGGACTCCCAGACTTCCCTCACCCCGGACACGTCCTCCAGCTCCTCCGGTGGGACCCCAAGGCGTTCCCAGGCCAGCCGAGAGACATAGTCCCTCCAGCGTGTCCTGGGTCTTCCCCGGGGCCTCCTCCCGGTGGGACATGCCCAGAACACCTCCCTAGGGAGGCGTCCAGGAGGCATCCTGAGCAGATGCCCGAGCCACCTCAGCTGGTTCCTCTCAATGTGTAGGAGCAGCGGCTCTACTCCGAGCTCCTCCCGTGTGACCGAGCTCCTCACCCTATCCCTAAGGGTGCGCCCGGCCACTCTGCGGAGGAAGCCCATTTCAGCCACTTGTATACGCGATCTTGTCCTTTCGGTCATTACCCAAAGCTCATGACCATAGGTGAGGGTAGGAACGTAGATTGACCGGTAAATCGAGAGCTTCGCCTTCCGGCTCAGCTCCTTCTTCACCACAACGGACCGATACAGCGACCGCATCACTGCAGACGCTGCACCGATCCGCCTGTCAATCTCACGCTCCATCCTTCCCTCACTCGTGAACAAGACCCCGAGATACTTGAACTCCTCCACTTGGGGCAGAGACTCACCACCCACCCGGAGAGAGCAAACCACCTTTTTCCGGTCGAGAACCATGGCCTCGGATTTGGAGGAGCTGATTCTCATCCCAGCCGCTTCACACTCGGCTGCAAACCGCCCCAGTGCCTGCTGCAGGTCCTGGCTCGAAGAAGCCATCAGGACAACATCATCTGCAAACAGCAGAGATGAAATCCTGTGGTTCCCAAACCAGGCCCCCTCCGGCCCCTGGCTGCGCCTAGAAATTCTGTCCATAAATATAATGAACAGAACCGGTGACAAAGGGCAGCCCTGGCGGAGTCCAACATGCACTGGGAACAGGTCTGACTTACTGCCGGCAATGCGAACACAGCTCCTGCTCCGGTCATACAGGGACCGGACAGCCCTTAGCAAAGAGCCCCGGACCCCATACTCCCAGAGCACCCCCCAAAGGACACCACGAGGTACACGGTCGAATGCCTTCTCCAGATCCACAAAACACATGTGGACTGGTTGGGCATACTCCCATGAGCCCTCGAGGACCCGATGGAGAGTATAGAGCTGGTCCAGTGTTCCACGACCGGGACGAAAACCACACTGCTCCTCCTGAATCCGAGGTTCGACTATCGGTCGGATTCTCCTCTCCAGCACCCTGGAATAGACCTTACCGGGAAGGCTGAGGAGTGTGATTCCCCTGTGATTGGAACACACCCTCCGGTCCCCCTTCTTATACAGAGGGACCACCACCCCGGTCTGCCACTCCATAGGTACTGTCCCCGACCGCCACGCGATGTTGCAGAGACGTGTCAGCCAAGACAGTCCCACAACATCCAGAGACTTGAGGTACTCAGGACGGATCTCATCCACCCCCGGAGCCTTGCCACCGAGGAGCTTGCCAACCACCTCAGTGACTTCAGCCAGGGTGATGGACGAGTCCGCCCCTGGGTCCCCAGTCTCTGCTTCCTCCTCGGAGGACGTGACAGTGGGATTGAGGAGATCCTCAAAGTACTCCTTCCACCGCCCGACAACATCCCCAGTCGAGGTCAGCAGCTCTCCACCCGCACTGTAAACAGTGTTGGTGAAGCACTGCTTTCCCCTCCTGAGGCGCCGGACGGTTTGCCAGAATCTCCTTGAGGCCGTCCGATAGTCCTCCTCCATGGCCTCCCCGAACTCCTCCCAAACCCGAGTTTTTGCCTCTGCGACCGCCCGAGCCGCGGCACGCTTGGCCCGCCGGTACTCATCAGCTGCCTCAGGAGTCCCACGAGCCAACAAGACTCGATAGGACTCCTTCTTCAGCTTGACGGCATCCCTTACTTCCGGTGTCCACCACCGGGTTCGGGGATTGCCGCCGCGACAAGCACCACGGACCTTACGACCACAGCTACGAGCAGCCGCATCAACAATAGAGGTGGAGAACATGGCCCACTCGGAGTCCATGTCTCCAACCTCCCCCGGGATCAGGGAGAAACTCTCCCGGAGGTGGGAGTTGAAGACCCCCCTGACAGAGGGCTCCGCCAGACGTTCCCAGCAGACCCTCACAATACGCTTGGGCCTGCCAGGTCCGTCCGGCTTCCTCCTCCGCCAGCGGATCCAACTCACCACCAGGTGGTGATCAGTTGACAGCTCAGCCCCTCTCTTCACCCGGGTGTCCAAGACACACGGTCGGAGGTCAGATGACACGATGACAAAGTCGATCATCGACCTCCGGCCTAGAGTGTCCTGGTGCCATGTGCACCGATGGACACCCTTGTGCTCGAACATGGTGTTCGTTATGGACAAGCTGTGGCTAGCACAGAAGTCCAATAACAAAACACCGCTCGGGTTCAGATCGGGGAGGCCGTTCCTCCCAATCACGCCCCTCCAAGTGTCACTGTCGTTACCCACATGGGCGTTGAAATCCCCCAGGAGAACAACGGAGTCCCCGGATGGCGCACTATCTAGTACCCCTCCTAGGGACTCCAAGAAGGCCGGGTACTCTGCACTGCTGTTTGGCCCGTAGGCCGACACAACAGTGAGAGACCTGTCCCCGACCCGAAGGCGCAGGGACGCGACCCCCTCGTTCACCGGAGTGAACCCCAACACGCAGCGGCTGAGCTGTGGGGCAATGAGCAAGCCCACACCAGCTCGCCGCCGCTCCCCGCGGGCAACGCCAGAGAAATAGAGAGTCCAACCCCTCTCAAGAAGATTGGTTCCAGAGCCCAAGCTGTGCGTGGAGGTGAGGCCGACTATATCTAGCCGGTAACGCTCCACCTCCCGCACAAGCTCAGGCTCCTTCCCCCCCAGCGAGGTGACATTCCATGTCCCCAGAGCTAGTCTCCATGTCCGGAGATCCGGTCGCCGAGGTCCCCGCCTTCGACCGCCACCCGAATCTCTCCGCACCCGCCCCTCATGGCTCCTCCCGCAGGTGGTGGGTCCACGGGAGGACGGCCCCACGTCGTTTCTTCGGGCTGGGCCCGACCGGGCCCCGTGGGAAAAGGCCCGGCCACCAGGCGCTCGCTGCCGAGCACCCACCCCAGGCCTAGCTCCAGGGTGGGGCCCCGGTAACGCCAGTCCGGGCGACGTAACTGGCCTTGTTCTTGTATTTTTCATCATGTGGGGCTTCTGAACCGCTCTTAGTCAGACCCGTCTTCCAGGACCTGTTTGCCATGGGTGACCCTACCAGGGGCATAGAGCCCCCGACAACATAGCTCCCAGGATCATTCGGGTGCTCAAACCCCTCCACCACGTTAAGGTGGCGGTTCGGGGAGGGATTAGCTTATCATAGATCTTTAATAACAAGATTCAGACATTTACATCTTGTAGAAATAAAATTTGATTGTAAAAATTTAGCTTTTTTTTACAAACTGGATAAAAAGTCAATTCATAAGAGCTTGGCATGGACAAGCACAACATTATGCATGCGCGCCCAAGGTCGGAAACCGCAGTTTTAAAACAGTCTCTTTTTTAAATACCGAGTGCATCCAACATTTGTATTTTCATTTTTATCATCACTAAAGTCATAAAAGCTCCACATAAGCTTTCAGATGAATTATTTAAGAGTGTTAGTGACCTGGATTGAAAGAGATGCATATTCTGAATAAGAAAACTTCCACATCAACCTGAGGCTTAAAAAGTGCATGTGCCAGGTAATGGAATTCTGCAATTCATATACTTTAGGCCTCCAGGCTTTTTTTTTTTTTTTTAAAACACTGTTTACTCCTCTGAGTGAGAGCTTCTATTTGCCGAATACAGTTTACATGCTCATGTCTGAGCTCACAGAGATGCTGTCTCTCCGTCGGAACACAGATTTGATACCCACGAGGTGACAGCGGCGGATCTGCTGCAGGTGTCGCAGACAACATCAAGGTTGTCAGAAAGCATCTCACCACATTACTCAGATCTCTTGAGCTGCTCAGACATATTTAGGATACAGGAAAAACAGGCAAACACTTAAAAATTCTCCGCACATATCTCGAAGATAAAGAGTATCGGGTTTTTCGGTGTGTAATCGACTTGCTTTTATCCGTTCTGTAAAGAGCTCTCATCCCTTCACAGCTTGCGTGTCTTAAGGCGGTCTTTGATATTAATGCTTTCCACTTCAACTGTGTGTGGACAAGCTGTAGGTGTCACTGTCGACATGGCTTTGAGCTCCACCAGTCATGGCCATGTTGGAGTCCGGAGCGCCACCCAGCCCCCTTTGTGGGAGACGTCGTAAGTCAGATGTTCAGAATGCACGGGGCATTGTCTGCCTGGATGTTCGATGGGCTGGCAGCAAAAGGTGACATCTGGTGACTAATGTGCTCAGATGTGAATGCTGCTCCCTCAGTTCTCTGGGCAGCAGCTGCTCTGCAAAGGCATAAATGAGACAGGGGGAGCAGGAGAGAGAGAGAGAGAGAGAGAGAGAGAGAGAGATAGAGGAGGAGGAGGGGGTGGTGGTGGCAGGCCCAAGGTGGGGGGTAGGGCTCACGGTTTGAGGAGTGTGTTTGTATGTGAGATGGTGTGTGTGTGTGCATGTCGCCACGCCAGCCGTCTGACTCTGAATGGGTGTGTTTGGTGGGGGGGGTGGTATGTCATGGGAAAATCAATGACTTTCTGTCTGATTTCCGAGGAGGTGAAACACGGCGGCCTCCCTCTCTCCTTCTCCACCCCCCCCCCCCCCCCCCCCCTCCCCGCTTTACCACCGCCTCTCCCCGTCCGCCGCTCGACAAAGAGACCACACGGATCAACCGCGACTCGTTTCTCGATTCGCTTTGTGTTTCCCTGCGACCGAGTTTCTTCTTGAGTCACGGCATCTCCTTGAGTGGAAGCCACTGACCAGGCATGTGTTTGAGTCATAACCTGATGTTTGCCAGAATACGGCAAAGGATGTGACGCGCTGCTGCAAAGGTGGACTTGAATAGTGACCATGTGGATGATTTGGGTTTTATGGGTCAAGAATTGGAGGTTTTCATTTTTTTTGCAGATTTCTGTGGTTAAAAAAGATTTTATTAGGCCATGTTAAATAAGCATTTAAGATGTGATGGAAGCAGCTGAGTGTGAGTAGCGAAAGTGAAGAAAACCAAGTTTTAATAGTTATAGTTGATTTCTAGATTTAACTTACATTTTATTTGCATCTTTAAAGGTGCAGTATATAAGGTATTATTCAGACATTTAGCAGCCGGTGGAACAGATTTGTCAGAAATGGAATATAATATCCATACATGTTTTAATTACAAAATTTAAATGTAAATTGTAGTGTTTTTATTAGACATGTTGCTCCATCATGTTTTACACTAGTCCTGAATGACAAAACCTCAAAAATGGCTCAAGAGATGGCCTTTAGTGTTTTTCTTACACACTCAGTTCATTGCAAATCGAAACTTCGATACCAGAATGCTACCCGCTTTACCTTTAAAGAAATGTGTTTTTTGCCTTTTTTGTGGAGAGATATAAGAAAAGACTAATATGACTCTCAAGTCTTGAGCTGCAGCCAACATCTTAACGTCGTATAAACATTGGAAACGCATCTCGCCCCGGCTCTGTCCAAAGGTAACACAATCCACCTATGAGCACTTCTAAATCTCGCTATTCATTAACACATTATATATCTTGTTTGTTTAATCCCTTCAAAATCCAAAGTGTTAAAATGACAGATTGGGGCTTTACCCGTGTTATGTGCTGGAGCGTCTCTTAGCTACGTGCAGGAAACCGACAAGGTGACACCAAGATAGCGAGCCAGGTTTGCTGTCCCCCCCCTGGTTCCGATCTGTGTGCTAAACTAAGCTAACTGTCTTAAGGCCCTTATGCTCCGAAAAACCTGTTCTAGGAGATAAATTGTTATCACATCGTGAATAAAAACAACATACTAGTAACAAGACATCGCTAGCGGTGTCATACTGCAGAGATTTCCTGTAAAAAAAAAAAAGGACTACATATAATGGCTTCATCCTTCTCCACGAGTTAGGTATCAGTATTGTTGAGCTGCATGTCCCTTCATTCAACATGTGAAACGTTTGGATGACAGACTGTTTTGAAAACCCCTTTCCATGTGTGTTTGAGTGTGTGTGTGTGTGTGTGTGTGTGTGTGTGTGTGTGTGTGTGTGTGTGTGTGTGTGTGTGTGTGTGTGTGTGTGTGTGTGTGTGTGTGTGTGTGTGTGTGTGTGTGTGTGTTAGGCCTGAGGTCACTCCAGTGCAGAGGTCCTCCTGACCCCAGGACTCCTTTGCTGCTCTAAATGGAAAAAAAGGTCTGATTTGATAATGAGCAGGGTTAAAAAAGACCGAAGAGAAAATGATATATATATATATATATATATATATAAAAACATGACAAAAGTTACAGCTAAGGTTTTGATTTTGAGAATGCCTACGAGCTGATAGCACACCCTAAGCATCTACATCATTTCTGTCCCATAATCTTGCCAAAATGATTTGTATCCTTTCTTTCTAGTGAGGGGGATCACACGGAACTGGTTGTGGATCAACACCCTCAAACATGTGGTCATTTGTGGCATTCATATGGACATGCTGCTTCTTAGAGGACACTTGAGCCCCACTTAAAAGGCGTCATGGGCTGCTTTCGATTAGGGAGGTGGTGGGCTGCTTTAGATTTGATGAACAAGAAGTGCATATGCATTCCACAAAGAATGTTAATGAAACACATTCCTGCCGGTCTCTCATGGAAACCAGCTTGGATTTAGGGATAAGGAGGTGGAGAGAAATGGGGTCCCCCCCCCTGTATACCCCCTCCTCGAGAATAAAAAAAAAAAAAGCTGACAAGAGGCAGGGAGGGAGGGAATGATTCTTCTGAGGAATAACTGAAGGAAAATTGTGTGTGATGAGAGTATATCGAGACTCTATTATATCATATGTAACATACTGTTATCCCATAGGTGTTTTATTAGCACTAACAAGAAAAACAAAACAAATGTAAAGGTTCCAGTCTTCATGTTCCTGTTTAAGAAAAGTAGGTGCTCAAATGAATATAGAAACAGGTTTGGCGTTCTAGTATTAGTCTACACTGCTCATACTGTACATTGACATTACATTTTTAACAAGTTCATCTAGGCCTCTGAGGTCCCTAAAACATATCCTTGAATTTAGAAAATTCAGTTGTGCAAAATGGTGGGTTTTGCGAAGGAAGACCTACTCCCCATATGGATGAAAATGGCTTAATCTTAAGTCAGAAAAACACAATAATTCTCCTTCTGCTCTGTATAATCTATACCAATTTATGAAAAAATACCAAGTACTATATTATATGTCTTCTAAGACTGTTCTGTTAGATGCCACTGAATCTTTGTCTTTTTATTTAAGTCATACACTCTAAGCTATATGACTGCATGAGGCAGGACTGGGGCTGTTGACGTTATTCATAGTGGTACTGTGTCTGCATCACTAATAGTAATACTACAGCAGAGCTATCTATGGATCAGAATTAGCCTTGGCTTGACTTTAAACACACCTCCCACTGGACCACTGCAGCTTTATAGGCAGAGCAAGTTATCTGCGGAGTACTAATCAAAGTTACACTATGTTTCCCAGCAAATCATGGTATGTCTCTTAACTGCATTTGCATAATGCTGTACAAATCTCTGCATAATTTGAGCTACTGAGCTAACAAAGTTTTTTTTTTCTTCTTTTTCTCTGGGATGTCTGTAGTAGATCGTGATACATCATCATGATTAAACCTGAAACAAATCAGGTTGTGTTGATGATTACATCACGTGAAAGTTGTGTAAGTCTTTCGAAATGATGTCAAAATTATGCAAATTGCGGCAGCCATGTTAAACTTTCTGAAACTTCATCCAAGGTTTCTTGGTTAAGCAGTGAAGCAGTGACGTGTTCGACACTTTGCTCAAAGGCACTTCAACCCTTTTCATCCGCTGGCTGTAGCACAGAAAATGTGAAGATCTCCTGCTGAGGCCTTTACCACATCTCTGTGTCGTGGGAAATATCCGAATCGAGCAGAGAATACAAATGTTTGTGTGCTCATTTCTTGACTTTAACAGCTAACCCCATGTGATTCCTGTTTGAGGATTCAATTGTTCCATCCACTTTTATGTGTTCATTGTTTCGTTAGTGGTGTTTGATTAACCCTATAATCTTCACCACCTTGTAGAGTTGGGTCAGTTTCAGTCCTTAATTGGGTTCAACATGGCATCCCAAGTTTCAAAAGTTTCTTTCAATTTGCTGAGAACCTCTGTGAGTCCAGAAATGTTGGAGGGTTTGTGCAAAACTCTTAATTAGCACAGTTGAATTCATCATGTAAAAGTAAAAGGGGAAAAAAAGACGCACCATTCATATTTAAATCATATGACTTTTGTGGCTTTGGTGACAAACCCGGAGAGAATTATCGCCTCAGCCTTACAAAGCTTTATAGCGTCTTTCAGCTCATTGATTTGGTTTTACAGCCTGTAACTTTACTGTTTTGGTTCGGTCTCATCACTCTCGGCAGTATTGTTTCCAGCAGCAGCGGCAAGCTGTTTTTTTGGGGTGGTAAAACAAAAAAAATCGACTTTATCCTTCCTGCTCAGCACCAACTGGCAGACAAACAAAGTTAACGAGTAGCTGGTGAACTAAGTGTAGCATTTAGTTTAGCAGCCGCGGTGCCAAATATTTTCCCTGCGAGAAAAAAAACGGACTAACGAAGAGTAAATGAACGCCTATCTTGCTTGGTGTCGACTGGATGTGTAAATAGGCAATTGTGAAGAAGATATAGAAAAATGTACTAGTGGATTTGTGTTAAACGAACCAACGGAAAGTGCATAGGTGTCTTATAATACAGTAAATCCATCTACCGTAGTGGCTGCAGGTCAAAGTGCAGCCTGACTCGCTCGCTGTTTTTTTGCCATCTGAGACATATTATGACGAGAGTAGCAAGTCAATTACTTTGGGACAGCGCAGATACTGCACGAGAGACTTCCTTCCTGTACAGTATGCGAACTGCAGTAACCCTCATAATTAGAAAATAATTAATTATTCCGAGTTTGCATAAAAGAGAATCTTTTCAGTCATTAAATATTATTAGTCATGCAATTCCAGTTATGCCTCGGAGCCAAAGTCTGATTTTTATGGCGACTTCTCTCAGTCTCTCTCTCTCTCTCAAACACTCACACGCATGAATGCACACACACACAAACACACTCCGTCTTTCTGTCTCGGCCTATGGACAACTTCAGAAACACTTTAGGGCACTTTTCAGGCAGAGTTTAAAACCTTAGAGGAACATGCCCTGTTTATATGAATTTGATCAAATATCGTGTCCATACTACAGTATATACATACATATATATATATATATATACTGTAAGTCTTAATTTTTATAAATTTGCATGAGCAAGATAGTCCGGGCCTTCTTCACACATAGTTTATAAATCTGACTGAATAACGGCAGCGGTATTTGCATTAAGCTTGCTCTGCACTCATTTTGCAGATTGCAGAAGAAGTGTGTTTTCATTACGGACAATCACAGAGGCTCCAATCCAATGCAAATGAGACACTTTGCCAATTAATGAATAATGCTCTTGGTTAAAAACGGGCTTGACATCCCCACTGACAAAACGTTACACCAGGTTTATTGAGCTTGTCTGATTATGTTCTTTCCATTTCACTGACCTTTTCTCTTTACTAAATATACAGTTAACCTATAATGCTCTACTGTAGTACTTTAACACATCAGTCATGTGATCATTTATACACCGAGGCCAGATCATAATTCTATTTTCCAGGGGCACTGTAATGCTATATTGATTGGCAAACAAATAAGCATTTGCACAACGATCAACAGTGAGAAGTAGTTCTCCCTCTGCTCTCTGCTTCACTCTAGCAGCCTTAAATGGCCACGTTATTGAAAATTTCTTCTTTTCCTTTCATTGCAGAGGGAGGGAAGAGGCCGACCAGATCTCTATTAGCAGACTGGGATTTTCTCCCATGTGTCACGGTGAGTGTAATTGCAATGTCACACTTCAAGGACTTCATGTGGGTGGATGGGTGGTCTACCACAAGAGAGAGGACTGTAGTCAAAATACCAATTAATGAAGGCCAAAGAAATATGACCTGGACTGCTCCAGGTCCATACCTACCAATGGCTGAGCCTGTCGATTGAAATTGTATCCCATCAGCCCTTGGTCGTGGGTCAGCGCTCAGTGTCAGTGCTGGCAGATTACACTTTCCTCTCGCCGGATCCTGGCTCGTGCCCTTGAGCGCACATCCAGGAGTTCATCCTGTACTTACTCCGCGATGATGAATTCACAATTTTGGAAAGGAAAAAATGAACTCTCCCAGCTCTTCAGAAATTCTTTGTAACATTATCATGCAAACCCGCCAAGGCAAGCCGTAGCTCAACTCAACGTTACCGGGGTCAGTCGAGGAAATACAATCCTCTGTCACAGCGGCACAACAGCACCACTCACATTGAAGGCGCCTGCCCGTGGTATTTCCGCCACTTGTGATGGTCAGCTGCAGCATTGTGTCGCTGCCATCGCCTTGGGCCGAGTCTCGGAGTATCTGGCTTACACGTGCAAGGCCCTAAGGGATGGCACATCTCAACCTTGGTGAGCACACAACCGGCCGCTGCCAGAATTAATTACCACAGCAACAGGAACAGATCCCTGTAAATAAAACCATAGAGCCAAAAAGCATCCTTGTGTTTGCCAGAAAATCTGTTTGCAAGCTTCACCATAACTGAATTATTTTTTTTAAGTAACAATAAACTGTTTTGCGCTAGGTTACTATTGAGAGAAGCAAGTGTTGCATTAAGCAGATGGTGGTTAACAAAAAAAGAGATTAAAAAAAGAATAGATTGCACTCATAAACTGGAGAGAAACACAGCTCCAAATCAATGATAATGTCATCTGGATGAGTAAATAAGAAACTATTTGATAATAAAAAAACGCTGTGGCTTAGCTTGTGAAGTTCCTCTGCCGCCTTGTGGTCAGAAATGAATGAATGCAGCTTTAAAGTCACAGTGAGTCTGCTTCTGTACGCTTTTTATTTTTCCAACAACATTATTTATTATGGGTATTTCCCCTTCTAAATTTTAACAGATTATTACTTTAAAATGCTTTCTTTGGTAGCCCAGGTCAAACCCTACTATCCGATTTATTATCAAATTATTTACCATTAGACAAATTGTTCGTTTAGTGTTCATTTATGTGCCTTACTATGGAACCGGGGTGAAAATACATTTGTTGACAAAGAGTCTGGTTTCTGTTTCTGACAGCTGGCTCTCATTTTGACATGAAATCAGATCCTCCTCGGGGTCCACTGTGAAGACTCTTTGCACTGCCCAGTTATCAAAACACAGCATGGAATCCACTTAAATCTCGTCTCTGGCTAAGTTTCAGGTCCCCACATGTGAAATAAAGAGACAGAAAATACATAAATGAATGAGAGATGTTGAAATCAATTCCCCTGTAGCCCACAACTAGGATCATAAAGGGTTGGAAGGGAAATGGACGAAAAAGAAGCGAGGCAACATTTGAGTTTCACTAAAATCTTTTTAAAAAATCGCTCACTCCATTCGACGACGACGCTTCCTTGACATTGCACGAGCTGCAATTTTATTTGTTTTGTCATGATAATAATCATTTGCAAATACATTTAGCTGCATGCGTCTCCCCTGAGATCTGGATAAATATAATATGAGAGACAAACCCCACATTTCCTGCACCAACAAGGTTACTGAGTCTGTAATGCTCCAGGATTTTCTCTACACAAACCCACATATCCAGGTTGTGGCTGCGACTCACAAGAATGCACCATCCGATGATTAGGTCTAATTAAGTTAAATGTCACTTACAGGCAACGTGGAGTGTTTCCTCACACACACACACACACACTGCCGCAGTGACTGCACCAGTAGAGTGACTTCCATTAGCATCCAGTCCTTAACAGCACTGTAACAAAGAGAAGAGAGTTCTCCTTCGTCATACCAAAAACTAAAGAACCCTGCTTTGAGGGGTGTTGAATATTTCACAACACCACAGGCTGATCTCTGCTGTGTCGAGGCCAAGACACTCCTGTACGACCCGCTGTATAAATGATGCATCCACGACAGCAACAACTGTACTACGACACTAAGGGGCCTTCTGGATTCGCCTGTGAGGAAGCAGCGGGGCCGTTCCTTTCAGAGCCCGGCGATGGAGATTATCCACGATTGGATGATTCATTGCGGCCAGTGACAGTGTGTGGGATGAGACCTGGTGCTATCTTTACCCTTTTTCCTCCACCCATCGCTCACTCTCCTCTATTTATGGCGCGCTGCAGTGCACGGTATATGGCGGCTCAGCGCTGGACTGCAACCCATAGGGGACACTTCTCGTTGTGAGCAGCCTGTACGGTTTCTGAAGGCAGCGGGAATGATAGATCCGAGGAAGAAAGGGAATCTGGCCTCCCTCCCCCTCCTCCTCATTGGTGGCTAACGACTACAAATACTCAACCCACATGTACGACATACATCCAAACGACGTACACACAGGAGCGTAAGACGCCGCCCCACTCTCTCCCGCCTTGTTTTCTTCGCCTAGCTGGGAAGCCGCGCACCCCGCGAGACAAATTGCTGCATGGCATTAGCACTACAGTGAAGGATGAAAGAGCACCGAGCAAGGCAAACAAGCATCCCATTACAACCGCCACTTAGCAACAAACACATCTATTACAGTGGCTGAGCAAGGCTGGTGGTGAGCCTGAACACACCTCCAACAAGCTGTTATCCAGGGCAATGAGATTCAGGATGCACTCTGCGAGGAATTTCAACGAAAACGAGGAAAAAAAATGGTTTCCTACATTCTCTTTCCCTACTGAGACATCAAGGGCCGTAGCCACTGTTTACATACTTGAAGAGTGAGTCTCTTCATCAGATGATGTTTTATGATTTTTTTTTTGTAGCCCTGCTGAGACTGGGACTGCTCCCTTTTCCACGATAATTTTTTACCGCGGACACGAGCGTGACATCACTTCCACAGAGACGGGCCGCTCGATTCATTGGTTCCACTGTATCATAGTGATGAATGGAGATCTTAATACACTGACCCGATGCAGCTTACCTCCTGCTTTACTCTTTGTATGCCCTGCTGATATTTTCTCCTTATTCCTACCCACAGTTTCACCTCTGGGGCTGCACCTTACCCTGATGTGTGTCATATCAATCCTCAGACAAAAAAAAACACGATTCCCTCCTCTTTTTTTTCCCCCTTAACCACACTAATTACTGTGGTGCAAAATCCTGACTGCTGTTGTCATGGTAATTGCCTTTCGGGGGTTATGGTGCCAATAAAGCAAATGAGAGCAAGTTAGAGAAGAAGATTGCGAAGGAGACACAGACACTGCTGCTCATTGTGTGCCAACATATTTCATGTTTCATCTCGTTTCATGGCGTGTACTATTGGCAGTTTACCTTGACTCGAAATGATCTGACCACAACGCTGCTCCGCATCAATGCCAGAAAATGAATTTGATGTGGGTGAGTGGGGATAAGTGTTCTTTCAGCACCGAGCAGAGTGCCAAGAGGTCCCAGAGCAAAGACCCGCTCCCCGCCGTTTATCCACTGCATTAAATGGATGTGTTGGGTTCAAGGAGGGGTCAGGGAAATATAAGGGACAACATATGTCAAACAATACATATAGGGAGAGAAAAGTACGATCATAAAAAGCCATTTGGCAAACACGGCTTCTGGCTGTGGAAAGAAAAAAGAGAGAGAGAGAAAATCCTCGTGGATTGAAGCGCTTGATCATCATTATGGAACAACAAGAGGTACGTCTGACAGTTGGCACTTGCATAATGCAGAAATGAGGCACTTCTCCAATGTCTTGAGGTTTGGAACATCATTGTGTTTCGCGCATGTGTATGCATGTGCATGTGTGTGTGTGTGTGTGTGTGTGTGTTCTGGTTGTCGCAGTGCCCTTAGCACGTCCTTGTGTAGTGTCAAGTATCCTGTTGGATCCAACGTGAGCATGATTGGCTTTCTGCTGTTCACCGTTATTCAGCCACTTCATCATAATATCTCTGCTAATATTACTTTAATTAACTGCTGCTGCTTCGGTTCTTCTAAATCTTCGGGGATTTTTCCTTTTTTTTTGTGTAGGTTTGGTAAAGTCATAAAATACAACACACTTTCAACAAATTATAATAATAGTATAAACGTGACAGAAGTAATTGGAAAAATAAACGAGGAAATAATAAAACATAAAATATCGAGTTTTAAAAAGGGCAAAAGACAAAAACAGATGTTATGTATAAAATTGAAGCATAACACTATAAAAAAAATATCCATCCGGATAATTTTAGTTTTATTTGTCCAGGTTTTTTTCTCCAGGATTTCCTACTCTAACTCAAAAAGACAGAGCTGAAGTAAGTTTTTTTAAGCTTTAAAGGCACAACCAGGGCTGCCTGTCAAGGTTAATGTGATAATAACACATCAACACGAATTACTTTTCAGTGCCACTAATTACTTTGACGCCTCTGACGCAGGTTCTGTTATGACGACCCTTTGCCTGACCTGTAGGTTACACCCCCAGCACTAAGCTGGATGGGACCTCACCGGGAACTGTGTGACATAATTCTGGTTGTATCCAACCATTGAGAACCACCACTGTATCGAAGACAACCTGCATGATGACCAAAGAGCCAAAGTCATTTTCTTCCTTGTCCTCCCTTTTTCACTTTCCAGTACCATTTCCACTTTGTTTTAAGCTACTTCAACACTAAACTCCCTAAATCTGACCTGGGGGGCTAATGGAAAAATGCTGGTTCCAGCTGTTGTGTTGCCTGTTGTGCTTGGCCATGTTGGTTTATATTCACCTTCATTCATCAGGTTATTGTATAAGAAAATCAACAGCAGCAGCACTTTAGTTACAGTGTAAAGCTCCATATCACAGCTCCTCCTCATGTTGCATTCCGGAATTTTCATTACAATTCAAAGTTTTTGTCCTGCTCCAAAACAGAATCTGTGCCTAAACTCATTTATTCAGAAACACATATAACAGTAACATACCCAGGTTGTTACACTATGGAGGAAAAAGTACAACTTTAGAGATTTATCACAAGTCCAGTTTTTACTTAGCCTATCAACACAATTTCTAAACAGACGTGTAGGTTGACATTTGTGTTTTCAGTATATTCGTTTTCAACTATATTTCCATGTCTCTCCTTTTGTCTTCTAAGCTTCCACTTACACACTTGCAAACAAAACCTAATAAGAATGAAGCTGAAATTGCGTTTATTGACCAACCTTAGTTCCTATATGCTTTGTTCAGCCCAATCCTCACCTTACACTTTCTTTTAAGCCCACATCCAACCTCACTACATTTTTAGGGTTCATTATGAGGGCAAAATCGCCCCCCCCAGGTCCTTACAGTGAGACCCTACCCCCTACATGAGTTCACAAAATCTAGGGTTAAGGCAAAAATCTGGGGTTAAGGGAGGTATTAGGATGGACTCTTTATTTATTGTTTCTTTTATTTTGTATCATCCTGTTTTGTTTTGTTTTTTATCCCAGAGCACAACGGAATGATTTGCGAGCCTTATTTTTTCCCATGTGAGGTTGGACACGATTCACGTTGCATGATTTGCTTTTTGAAGTGAGGGATCCAGGAAGTGGGTCTTTAATCGAATACTGCAGTAATGGAAACTTCAGCTGCCAATGTGCCCATCTGTTGCCTGCGGAGCCCCTGTTTGCCAGAAGTTATGATTTGAGCATATTTTAAAGAGCTAAATTTTGCACCTATGAGTGTTTCTGGCAGTCGTTCTAATTGTTCTGTGTTGAAAATTGTTATTAATAAAACCATAAATGCGACATTTCCGTATAGCAGGCATATACCGTCCATTCCCAAGGTAATATGAAATTGCAATTAAATATTTTAATCAAATGGCAGTGAAATAAAGTGGACATGGAGAAAAAACGTCCCTCAGAGATTCCTCTTGTATAATGATGGAACATGCTTCACTTTTCGATTACCTTGATTCATCTGTATGCTTTGCAGCCAGCCATGAAAATGAGGTTTATTTTCATGACATTCTTAAAGATTATATCTTTAAATCAGAGCGCGTGGAGCTCTCTTGGCCACTTTTTAGTTCTAAAACCTCACAGATTTTACAGGGACTATTTCTTCAGTGCGAAAGCAGTACCATTCACCTCCATTGTAGATACGACTAAAGGTGATGTAATATGAGTAACCAGCCTTTTATATCTTTAGTATTGATGCACAGAACAGCTGAAAGAGAATTTTTATCCAATTTCTCAGTGAAAGACAGCACAAAAAACAACCCTCACAGCTGAATTCTGACTTGTTCACATGACAGTAATAGCTGCATCTTGCTGCACACACACACACACACACACACACACACACCGAACATTCATGGCTAATGCAATGTTCCAGCTCCTGTTTGTTTAGTCATGGACAAACAGAAGACTGTGCCAGCAGCTTATTGGTTTGAATGGGATTTATTTCACTGAGTTTGAAAGGAATTGTCAAGAATGTATTTACAAATCAACACACAGGAGATCTACTCCGTGATAATACACTCACACAGCACTCTAATGCTGTTTAATCCTTCATGACTGCTGCAACTTCTCTCCAAATCGGTGCATGCCATATGATGTTATGGTGTAACAATGTGTTATCTGAAATTGTGTGCGTCTCGTCAATACCTTGGTTTTTGCTTTCTGACCCGTTGTAGTGTGCAAAACCTTGTGAATACTCAAGTCACTGTATGCGCATTGTATGTATTTCTAAATCCTTATGTAATTATCAGATTTGGAGAATGATCTTTGAGGTCAAATCGTTACAAAGCGCATATAATCCTTCACGATTAAGTGCTTAAACAGACAATTGTATTATATACTACAGCATTAATTACCTTCAACACTATGGGCAAATCACTGTAATGCATTGTGACACACGCTTAACTGTACCTTTATTTTAATATGCAGATGCAATGATGACGAATGATGATGAAGTATAATCAAAAGAGAGTTGTATAGTGCATTCAGAGCTATATATTATATACATATATATATATATATATATATATATATATATATATATATATATATATATATATATATATATATATATTGAATACTAAACAATCAATACACCTGATAAAGATGATAATATGAAATATTGAAATGTGAAGATATAGATATATATTAGTAGTATATTAAGTATATTAACTTTGGTGTTCTACACTACTTTACAAACAATATTTTAAATTACCTATATATCTCTATATATCTCTTATATATCTCTTATATACTAATCAAACCATATATGTGAACATCATATTACAACATATTAACATGACATTCTTGTTTTGTAGAATTGATAACTTATTTTTTAAAAGGATGTTTTTAAAAAGACACAACCACAACATTTATGATAGTCTACACATATACAGACCTATACCATGCATCATATATGAGACACGCTGTAAATCATGCATGAATATTGCTTTTACAGTACCACTGCACCTGTTTATGAATTCTATTGTAGATAATATCTGTTGATGCAGAATAACACCTCTGTCACTCCATTGAGATGTAAAAAAAATTAAAAAAAATAAAATTCTGTAGCTGGATTCAGGCCTCCTAAATGTTTTTGACGATGTGCTAGAAATACTCAGAGGCCAAGAGGAGCTTCAGCCCTCACAACCGCTGGAGCTATCGCTCACTCCATGTTTTTGAGATTAATTCAAAGCATCCCACTGCCTGCGAAAATGACAACACTGCAGAGACAGCCTGGAGTTACACTTTGATGGACACGGCGGTCTATCTCTGCCGTTGACTTCAGTAGTGTAATCGTGACCCCCCCCCGGTCATTTCGGCGGGGCCTTATCAGCTCTGGCCAAATGCAGGGAGTCTGATGGAAGGACTAAGGAGATGATTTGTGGACAGTCTAGCACACTAATGGCGCTAACGCTGCGTGCTCTCCACATTGTGGCTGTAGAATACATTGTGGAAGTGGAAAAAGGCGGGGGGACTCAACATCCATTTTGATTAGGGCGAAATGGGAAACACGCGAAGACAAATCCTCCTGAATATTTTAACGATTCTTCCGCCGCTACACTCGCTCACTTAAGACGAAACAAATTATTAGCACACTGTTTTTACTGTCGGAAAACAGGATTTCAGCGCTAGCACAAAGATAAATGTCAGCTTAAAGTTTATTCAGTACAGTGCAACCTTTTATTCTGTGATCCTACTGAGCAGAGAAAATCCACTGGGTGCAACCTTTAGAAGCAGGGATCCTCTGCCCTACCTAACTCCTCGAATCAGTGGCAGAAAATCTATATCCTCTTAAAGAGGAGGAGTCACATCAGATAATAGATATATGAAATCCATCTTGTTCCTGAACTCTGTCCTTTGTATGAAACAGATCAATCAGCCTCTCCTTCAACTGCCTGCAGTGACACAAAAATCAGTAAAAAAAAAGAAAAAAAAAAAAAAGAAAAGAAGAAGTTGACTATATAACACAGGGTGAAGGTACAGACTACAACAACATCAGTGGCCTGCCCAGCGTGACATGAGGGAATGCTGTGTTTCCCTCTTCACAGGAACATATGACAAGATCCCGGACTAGACCGGAATGCCACAGAGTGGATGGAGTAAAGGGCAGCTCAGCTCGCAGTGGGTCCGCGTGTGTTTACAGGAGCGATGCCCGGTGCCGTGACACCGAGGTGGTCTCTAAACATTGTGTCGGCCTTTTTATCTGCCCAGGGGATTTACTGCTGTTCCGTTGGTAGCTGAACACATGCCTCGTAGCCCCAATAACAATGACAGAAATGAGAAACGCGGTGGACTGTGGCCTACCCAAACAGATTTCTCATGCTTGCTGGGGATTTCAGTATTAGTCAGTATTACTGAAACTGTACCAGCGCATTGTTTTTTTTTTCAACAAAGGGCCAAATCATCATGTTGGACCTCTGTCCCCCACCTCGCCATCTCTGACAACATCACTTTAGTGCTTAAGCATACACTCCCACTCACATGTGTGGCCTGAGGGCTCCCATTTCTGCCCTCCAGGTCTGTTTTGACATCACTGACTGGGATTTTTAGAAGGCAAATATACCTACAAATATAGGTGTACAACGCCTGAAAAGCACATGCTCCACAGCATTAGAGACGGGTCAAAGTGGAGCACAGAAGCCGCCAAAACCGGACAAGTAAAGAAAAAAAAAACAGCATTAGCGCATTGTAAACTGAGACAGTTCAAGACGCAAAAATTTAATTTTGAGCAGGGCTCGATTAAAGCCGTGTGTGTAAACATACTGAGTGATATAGGAGTGGCTAAACAGAGGAAGACGTCGCTGACCCCGGATCTGAACAGCAGCATCACTGTGTGGTTTGGAAGCCTCGCTGACACAAGACCCCGCAGAGCATGGTGAACACAGCTGTGTGGATCACTGGCGCCTCACACTACTCTTCCCTCCTGGACACTTAGGAGTGACCCCACACCATCCCTCACGTAACCTTTTCAGCCTCACGCCATCTGGCAGAAGGTACCGGAACCTGCAGGCCTGCTCCAGCAATCGTCAATTCATCAAGGTTTTATTTCCCACCTGTAATCATTCAGGTGCACTTACAGTGAAATAGTTTAAATAATTATCATTTATTCTTAAATAATGACAGCGTGGGACATGCATGTTTTTGCCTAATGCATCCACTCTGATCTGATGACCAGTGGCACTGGAGCAGGTGGGGGTCAAGAGCACCTAAGTGGTGGTTAATGAGGGAGGTGTAGGAGCTTCTGTTTCACTGCCTACCCAAGGATTGATCCGCTGACCTTCAGTCTGTTCCTTCTGACCTTCCTATCTGCCGTTGATGTGACAGTGTGTGTGTCAGAATCACAAAGTGTATAAATAAATGGACACAGCCAACAACCAAGCAGCTTGTAATTGTTGGACAGAAGTGTCTCTCCTTGTCTCGCCCGTAAAGATATTGCAATAGGAATGTGGAGCTGGGTGAGAGCTGAACCTAGCAACCCCTTATGGCACTTCCACTTTGGACTCACCAGGAGCTCCATGGTGTAAGAACTTTTGATTTTTGTACACAGTCAAAAGTGTGTCCTGTGCAGCCTCATCACACTCTGGCACGGGGAATGTGAGTCTCTGCAGCATCTTGCTAGCCCACCATTAGTGACATGGAAACAAGGCGACCACAGACGATTTGATTGTTGTTCAGGGACAACAATCATCCGCCAAGTGATACCGAAGTATCTGCTGCTTAACTCGAGACACAAAAGTGGACTCGACCGACACTTCTCTCGCCTAAAGTGCTGAAAACACTGAACTGAATCAGTGTATTTACTTGCTGCAAATCATGGATAAACACTGGAACCCTTTAATACAGCGCAACACCTTTTACCAGCCTATGGCTCATGTTGCAGAATCCCTTCAGCTGTAGCTGAATAGCCGTCATTTATCTATCTAGAATAGCTTGATTTTCTTTTTTCAAACTGCATCTTTCACTGTTTTACTCTTACAGTTTGGTTGTAACCTTTATTCTCATTATTTTCTTCCTGCAACTGCATTTTGCTGCTCCATGATGTGCTGTTTACATGATAATAAAACTGCCCTTGACCTTGATGTTGAAAGCATTTGGACTGATAAAAACATGAAGGTAATACAGTGGGGAACCACTCTCTGCACTCACTATGGATAAAGCCATAAACACACATTATATCTAAACTGCACTATTATAGCTCTATTTTCCAACAGAAACACTGATATTCTTCACAGTAAATCTGTATCGATTGTAGTTATAAAGTTTGCATTCAAACACAACATTTATTGTGCGACTGTTCTATCCAATCCTTATCTGGCTTATGAGGGGAAATTACACATACTACACGTATATTCATGTTTCACAGTCTATATTGCACATATATGTGTGTGTACGGTTATTGCACATGCAATCATGACTGCACTGTGCTATGAGTCGAAGCATGTAATCTTCAACTGGGGGCGCTTCATCGTGAAGGATGTCTTAGCATCTGAGAGTGTGACCCAAGAATAACTGCTCGGAAAGGCCAGTGCTGTGGTGGAGATAAGGAAGTGTGAGAGAGAGCGTTCGACCCGCTGTTCCCAACAGGTATAAAAATGCATCAAAGGGGGCAGAAGCTCCTCAGGAAGGAAATAACTGATAAGTAACAGACAATGGCCCAGCCGTTGTATTTTAATTGCTTCTAAGTGACGGAATGCTCCGTCGCGTCACCCTTTCCCTGACACATGCTCCGAGCATTATTAAAGTGTGATAACACTGTAAGAGATGTTTGTCTTGTTCCCCTTTGTCAGGGTGGAATTGCAAATTCGCCTCGACAGACTTAAAGGACGAAGAAGCCCTCCTCCGATGGATCCCAAAAAGTGCCCCCCAGATAAAGAAGGTCAGGTAAAAAACAAAAAAAAAAAGCTTATGTATTTATGAAAGGATTCAACTAGTTTGTGTACACATGTGGCAGAGTGCTTTTTATTTTCCGCATGCATGTTTGTAAGAGGAGTCAAGAGAGCTATGTGCAGACAAGTGCCTTAGCGCCTGGTTGCTCTCTATTTCGACATGTCAGGTGCCGTGTTTACGCAGCCTGTTGCCCGGCAACCGCTGCCAAACACACAGGCGGCCGACGGAGGCAACAGAAGTAGATGTTGTCATGAGGGTGTGTGTGCGAGTGCGTGTGTGTCTGCACGCCAGCGACCTCCGTGCGTACCGATGGGGGCCATTTCTGAAGTTCCTAGGGTGTCCGATTTCTCCTCTTTTGGTTGACGCTTCAAATGAAACCCCCTGAAAAGTGTAAAATGTGGGACCTTTAAGTTGACTGGTCGTTAAAATCGAAAACCGCAGGGATAAAATTTATATCAATCCTTGTAAGATGACAAATTAAACATTATGGGATCAAAGAATTGCAACTCCTTATAGTACACTTTACTGAAAATATCATCACTTTCCCATAGGACTGTTAGTGGAGGTGTTAAGGCTTTCAGTCAGTCTGAGCAGAACACCTCGCCATAAGGTGTTCAACCTCTGTTCTGCACGTCACTTAATTCTTTTATACAAGTGTACTGGGGTGAATGCAAACCTAAGATCATTAGTGTAGAGAGAAAAGAAACATAAGGATGATGAGGTTTGTGCAGTCCAGCTTACCATTGTCATTTTTTTCCCTACCCTACACACACACACACTAGTGCTCCTTTCTGCACTTACCAATTTTCACCAACAACTCAGAGGAAATAATAGGCAGCGATCCAGGGCCTTGGCGCAGCGTAAAGCAATGGATCCACAGGACGTGTTACGTTTCAAAACCAGGAGCACAGCATACACTTTTTTTTTTCCTCTAATGGAACAGCTCTTGCTCTGCAATCAATATTTTCCACCGACAAGCAAGACCCGAAGCACCTGTTTCATGTTTTTTGTTTTTTTTGGTTTTTTAATCTATTCTGTGAAAAGTAAAAAAAAATCTCTGATGGTGAATGTAGGCGGAGATAATAATTCCTGGTTTATAACAGGTTGTATTTTTTATTTTACAATGTAGATGTACACTATCATGGATCGTGTGTATCGACATGTTGATTCCTGTCGTGGAAACAGATTATCATAAGAGTGAATCGCTCAGCAAAGCTCCTTTGATGAAAAATAACTGAAGAGCTCCAACCTGACCTTAAAAATACATGTGACATTTCCCAGCTGAGGAGCTGGAACCCATCCTCTAAGATAAGAACGGCATCTTACTTAAATGTCACAGTGGCGGACAGACTAGCTCTGATATTGTTGAAGAACTACTGCAGAGATGCTTCTTTTTTTTTTCCAGTTTGGATGCAGCTTGCAATGAAGTTTGCTATGGTATCTCATTCATCCATCCATCCATCCATTGTCTATCCCGCTTATTCCCTTTCGGGGTCGCAGGGGTCTGCTGGAGCCTATCCCAGCGCGTTAAGGCGAGAGGCAGGGGGATACACCCCAGATGGTCGCCAGCCAATCGTGGGGCACACACACCATTCACACACCATTCACTCACACACTCACACCTATGGGCAATTTAGAGTTTACCAATTAACCTGAGCATGTTTTTTGTATTGTGGGAGGAAACCGGAGTACCCGGTGAAAACCCACGCAGACACAGGGAGAACATGCAAACTCCACACAGAAAGGCCCCAGACCCAGGCCCAAGGCGGGTCTTGAACCTGCGACCTTCTTGCTGTGAGGCAACAGTGCTACCCACTGCACCACCGTGTCGCCCCGGTATCTCATTCAACCATCTGATAATTAAACATTCACATGTAGCAGAAAATTACTCTGCAGGGTATATCACAAGCCCAGGATTCTGACAAACACAGTGTGCTTTAACTATAATTGACTTTTCACTCTGCCCTTGAGTTACAAGAGAATAATGGGGCTGGAAATAGCTAGTTAACCTCCTGTCAGGTAGCCGAATACATAAAAGGAAAACAAAAGTCTTCACCGCACTGCAAAAAAATACCTAAAGCTTTCTCCCTCTGGGAGGAACAAGACATGTCAAGGTGTTGATTGTTACACTAAGTGATTTCATTAAGTGGAACGCCCACTGTGAGCTCAATCTGCCACACAGGAATTGTTTGATGCAAATTTTACATTTCCCCATGCATGACAAAACCCACATAACCCACTATACTGTATGGATCAGCAATGCAGGCCTGGTTTATGTTACTTTATGTTCATCATAGTATACAACCTAAAAACAAGCAGCCAGGCAACAGAAATATATTAAATCAATAATAATTTCATTTATTCATCTATATACCAATATTGTGCTATCACAAAATGCTGATACAAAATAGTGGCACATTCTAAAGAAATAAAACTATAGCACAGCTTTGACACACATTTTTCTTTTTTTTTTAATAGTGCTAACATGTTTCCTCAGAATGTAGTAAAAACAAATTGGTAGTGCAGTCCTCTTTTATATTAATTTAAATCAACACCACATGCGCAGAGGGACTTTTTATAATGCATTTATAAATACAAACTCTCATAAACATTTTTGAAACATCCGTCATAGAAGGAAAAATAGACAATCTGGCTAAAAATAGTAATAGACTCAAGTATCGGGATTATCAAGGAACCATATTACCAATATACAACAAATGTTTCTAAGTCGATTGAGTGCGAGTTCCAGTGCCTGTGGATTACAAGGAGTGTAAAATAATGAGGTATAAAGCAATAAATGAACAACATAAAAACATCTCCCTTCGGGACAGAAGAGAGAGGCGATGTTTTGGATACAGGAACTAAACACATCGCAACCACAAGAACTTAATGATGACTTTTCCTTACCAAGCCCTCTTATAAATAGGAGTAAATGGCTCCGGTTGACTTGAGCTTATTTAGGCGTTAGCCCGATGCAGCATAAATAAAAACATGTGCATATGAGTCAAAGTCTTTTTTTCCCCACTTTCTTTATTGTTTTCTTCTCAAAGTACTGACTGAAGCTGAGAACACACAAGCAACGATGAAATCAGAGAAAGGACACCTGCACATCTCCACCTCGTCACATTGTATTTCATTATTGTTGAGTGTGAGTTAAAATAATCAATCAGCTATAATAATTTTGAAAAAACTGAATTCTAATCAATTTACAATGCAAAACTGCTAAACATTTTTATGACTATTCCATAGTTAGCAATACCATGGTTGAAATGTATATTTATATATCGACAACTCTCACCACTTCTCTTGATCAATCAATGAATTGGATGCTTTCTCTTGGCTTCTCTTAAACAGGGACGCTATCCCTGTGGCAACTGTGCCCAAAGCCGTAATCCCTGAACTAATGATTTTCAACATCCCACATCCAGAAAAATCTTTCCAGTTAAGAGGAGCTATCACATGCTACACACACAAAAAAAAAAAAAAACGCCGTCTACATGTTGGAATGTCCATATGATAAAAATCTCTGTCGGTGAAACCGCCCGCCTTGAGCAAAGAACAAGTGAACACACAAGTTACATAAGAAGGAAAGATATGAACTATCCGCGTAGCCTGTCACTTTAATAACCACGCACACATCACTTCCTGCTTCAGGTTCCAGGGCATAGAGCAGATTGATGCCAGAGGCAGCTGCAACCATAGCATCTAAATGAGGGTTTTTTACACAAGTGTCTCGCTATGAATTAATTATAATAGATATAATAATGTTTTATGTCATATAATGACTTCAGCATAGCATTTATCTCTGTTGTTGCTAGTTTAATTTCTTTTTGTGTATCTAATGTATTTATTCCCTTTTTGTCACTAGATAGACACTGTCTCTTGTAGTCGGGAAAGTTCTAGGAAATAAGAAAAGTATTCCGTTCAGTAGTTGTTTGTGGCGTCTTGTGTTGAAGACTTGTGCTTGAATGGATGCCGTGATATCCCAGTCGGGACCAAAGCGGTGCACCAACCGACCGCCAGCGTGAATAATACTCATTAGCTTTAGTCTATTTTGAGGTTGCATGGGACTATTATAGGCAGCGTTATATCTGCTGCATGCCAGTGTTGCGGTTATCATGTTATTCCTCCCAGTTATTAGCAAAGGAAACATGTTGTCAACCCTCTCGCCTCTTTCTTCCTCTGTCTCCCACTTCGTCATTGTCCATGGCCTCGGGGAACAGTTGGCTTTTGAATGCTCTTCCCTCTTTGTGAGCACACATTAATTGGCTCTCCGGGTCCCTCAAAAGCAGTGCGGCATGCTGTGTTGCTCAACTGCGCTGTAGAGACAGACTTTTTCTCTTTTTTTTTTTAATCTTAAAACATGGGGAGTGAATCATAAGGAGGCGTCACCACAACCTGTCTTCTCTTTCTGTTTAATAGGGTTTAACACATTTCCCTGTCCCTTTTTTTTTTTTTTTTTTGCAAAATAAAGAGCAATAGTCGTCTCTTTCTTTGCCTCCTCCTTCTCCTCCGCCTCACCGCCCTACTGATTCCCTCCATCCTTTGCAATCCTATTTGCTGACCAAGCTCCCCTGCTCAGCCTGCAATACTGTCAGCAGGTCACACAATCCCATAACACAACAGACCCCGAATAACACAGTTGTTTGGGGGGGGGAGACGCATGAAGGGGAGCCAAGAGGCTCGGCACAGTGAAAGCACAGAGTCGGTTTTGACAGCCTGCAGCTCTATTTTAATTCACATTTCGCGTTTTTCGGCTGAAGAAAATTAAGCAAAATATTGCCTACACAGTTCTTGAACATCATAGTGAGTAGACTCCGGGGGAAGTTTGATTCCAAGACTTTCCCTCCTTTTTTTCTCCCTTTCAGACAGGCTGCCACCGAGCAGCATGAGCTCTCTGTCCACGGCGGAGCAAAGCGTGCACTGTGAACACATTTTGACTGGAAGGCGGCCAGTGGTTGGTTGGTTGCAGAGGATGTGGGCTGGTCTCTGGAGCCTCGGCGGTTGTTCATTCATAAACCAGGTGGGAACTGTAAATGAAATCGCAGACATCGCGTTGCCTACGTTTTTCAAAGATCACATTATGCTGTTGCTCTGTGAGGGAGAAACGGGAGTTCTAGCATCCGTGTTGTCTGTTTCTTTTTTGTTTTTTTTGTAATTCTCTAAGAGTGTTTGCAAAAAAATTAAAGAAAAAAAAAACAAAAAAAAGCAATCAATTCATCTTCATGGCAGCCACCTGGCTAAAGTAACTTCTGTGGAAACAAGAATAGGAATGCTTGAGTCAGTTTTTTATATGTAGACTATATAGGGTTTTATAGGGTGTTATACCAGGTGTGTAATGTCTAAATCTTTCAAATGGAATGTAACACACCATCAACAAAAAGGAGGTGTGATTCACACACATCTTTGGCTAGTTAGTATATATATATATATATAAATATATACATGTTGCATCCTGGTTGAAAGTTTTATAAAATACATGATGTGATAACTGTTGCAGATAAAGGGCTTGCTTCGCTAGTATATAATATTCAAAACCTAATTTTATATTGCTAAACAGTTTGAACCACTAATAAACTCAATATAGCAATAATCAGGAATTGCTATATTGCATATAATTGCAAATGAGCTCTCAGCTCATCGCACATACCCATAAATGGCCGCCATATTGTAGCTTCTGTTGCTAAGGTTGCTGCTGAGGTTAAACATGTATAGATATGTTTAAGAAGTTCAGGATTTGTGCAAAGAATGAGAATTGAAATCCTAATAATTATAATATAATAATAATACATTTTATTAAAACATGCTTTTCAGTACAAACAAGGTTTCTGTATAAAAGCAGTTAAAATTACAAGAAAAAAGACACCATACAACCAACAGGAAGAGGGAACCATGTGTTAACTTTAGATTGGGTGGATTTGGCGCTAATTAGTCAGAATTAATTTTTTTTGCTGTGCAGTTTTAGGTTAGTTAGATTTGAACCATGTTTTAATTTCAGAAACACAAGAGGTGAAGGAGGGGAACAGGAGTGCAGAGTTAGGGTTTGGAGGGAAGGTAGAGCATGGTGTCATCTGCGAAGCAGCGGAAATGAACTTTAAATTCATGGATTCCTACAAGTATGTTTGTTCTTTTCTTAAATTAGTGATGGGAACAACAAACGGTTCTGCTATCAGTATGTAATGTTACCATACAAATGATAGAAAAATATTAATAAGAGAACCAATAGATGAATAGTATCTGTATCAATAGGCAATATTGGCATCCATGAAATCCTATCGCTACCATCCCTAGAGCCACTCCAGTAGATTTCCATCTTTATTTCATGTCTTTAATCTATAATAATGGACAGGAAATAGACACTGGCTGTATTCTCTTCAACATGAGAAGAATACAGAAGCTCCACTTAGAGAAAAGCCAGAAACCAAAAAAACCCTCTGTACTTCTCGCCAGTGGGGTGACAGCGTTAACCGCCAGATCAGCACATCCTTGCCAGTAAATCTGATGTCACACCCGCTCTGCAACCGGCGCCGCTGATGCAGAGCGCTGCCGAACATCCCTGCGCATTGACGTTTTACAGCATTTTCACTAACCGTCTGTTTTTTTTTTTTTTTTGACTCACTCTCCTTGACCCAGTTGTGATAAGGAAAAATTCCTCTCTATATTTGGATCGGTGTGTCTTGCGCTGGCGTACACCACAGACGGCATCATCACCTTGAGGGAGAAGGTGTCACAGCGGTAATCACAGGTCTTAGAGGGTTGAGCCTTTTTTTTTTTTTGAAACACTGCAGTGGAGTGCTACGGGGGAAGATGTATGATACTAAATTATTCTGGACAAAAATTGCTTTGTCTCTGTGCCGTTTGGTGCAGGGCATGGAGTGTAAGTGTACTATCTGCTGGACAAAATGATGGGCGTTAACTGGCATCTTTTTTACATATTATTGCACATCACATTCTTACAAAATGTGGCTAGACTGATGAATCAATCCAGAAAAATGAAAAATACTTTGGTGGTAAAAATGAAATAGTCCTCCCAGCTGAAGGTGACATGCCTAAGTGTCCTGAGACAAATTGGTGAATGAGAAACTAGCTCTTTAATGGCCGACAATTTAGGAATTCCTACCTTTGCGAAGGCACTAAACGTCCGTTTTACGGCATTTACAATTTTCTGTATGGTATGAAAATTACTCCATCTTCTACAGCATGCCTTCATTTTCAGCAGAACTTTTAAAAAATACTTTTTTTTATGATTAGCAGGCAAGTGGTGTTTAAACCAGAGCCTCATTATTGTGACACAAATTGCTCTTTAGAAGTTAGAATGGCATTTTAGCCTTTTCTAAAAGTCTTACACCTTGGTCGTGTCTCATTTTGTCCATTTTGTCCACCTTCTTTTTTCATTATATCTATTCTTTTCAAGAAATTCTCCTTTTCTTATAGAATGGTACTGTAATAACACTACATTGTTGAATTTTCTAATTTACAGTAGACTACAGTATAGAACACAGCAGTCTCTTCAAGTGATAACGCTAATAAACTTTCGGAATTATGCATCTTGCTCCAAGTTCTGCTGAGAACATACAATTGGTAAGTGCAATTGAGAAAAAAATTAAAAAAAAAAAGATTCTAATAGAAGAAAGATTTCCACTTTTAAACTGAAAAATATGCCAGTCAGACATGAGTGCTCTTCCATCAGACAAATCACTATAATATGATAGATTTCACAACACAGTGGCAAGATACAGCATCCGGTTAAACTAGGGCTGGGTGATATGGGAAAAAAAATCTAAAATCTAAATATTTCTGATCTACTGAGTTCTAAAGCAGAATAAACAAAATATAGACAGGATAGTAACAACACAAGATACATGGCAAGTGATTGTGTCGATTGTGTTGATTCTGGATAGAAGGCTCTCACCGCCGTATATGAGATTCCACTCAAAGTCTATAAGATTCTTCAGAAAAGCGGACACTGAGGAATCGACTGTGACAGACTTCTTCGTAATGACTCTCTCTGTCCTCTTGGAGACAATTGTTGCCGGCCTGGTCCGCCTTTTTGGGTTGATTCCAATAAAAATATAAAAAAAAAAAAACAGAAGTCTGAGATTAGAGCTTTGATAGAAAAAAAAGTCGGCATCTATAGAAAAGTAAGGCTGGGAAATAACTAATTTAATTCTCAGTGATATGAGACATGTCGGTTCTTGTCACTTTGTTTGAAGTGATCTGATTGGCTGTAGTTCCTTGTTAATGTTGAAGGGAGCCTGAGGGATGAAACATTATCTAAAAAAAAAAAAAGTGTAGGGAGCCAGAGTATGCAACACTTCTTCTACTCTTGACACTTATGCAACAATTTTATATCAAATGACTGCTGTGAATAAGCTTGTGACAAACTGTAAAATCCCTAAAACAGAAACACAGAAATGCTTTTAGCAGCAAACCAACCAACCAAACAAAATGAATATATGACTAACCTGCATAATTGGAACTATCCCTAAATGGGTCTTACCTATGAAATGATGATAAATAAGTAAATGTTACTGCTAGAGATAAAATGCAGTATAACCTACCATGTGATTTACTCATAAAAGCATGAATCAGATGGATGATTCTTGAATAGAAAGTCCAGAGTTGTCTTTAGAAATGTGCCTCCTTCAGAAATACAGTGGTGTTCGGTATTCCCGCAGCCTCTCCATGTTCATACTAACACTCCCAGAATGCATTGCTATTTACAGTATATTGCAATATTTTATGGGAAACGCCAAGCTACCCATAATTATTGGCCAGATTGCGTTCTCCTCTACAGTATAGTACAGTTTTTATGGGAAACAGTATGTTACCGTCTGAAATTTGCTGTTTTGTTTTTCTGAATTGTTTTACAGCATATGCCTGCTTTTTGCACATTTATGCATTTATGTAGGAAATCAATTATAAACACAAAACAGCCACAAAGATTCCCAGAAACCAACACAGGTATATTTAATATATTTTTTAAATATGCTCAAATAATAACTTTTGGCAAACCCAAGCTCAATAGGCAACAGATGGGCACATTGGCAGCTAAATGTTCCATTACTTCAGTACTGATTAAAGATCACTCCCTGGATCCCTCACTTCAAGAGTAAATCACACAATGTAAATTGTGTCCAACCTCACATGGGAAAAATAAAGGCTCGCAAATCATCCCCTTGTTCTATGGGATAAAAACGGGATAAAAACTGGATGAAAGAAAAGAAACAATAAATAATGTGAGCAGGAAACAGAGGAAAGGGAGGATAGGAGAGGAAATTACTTCATCGGACAGGTTTTTTTATCTTCTATGTGGCGGCGGCTCATTGGATGGACTCTGTATTGACAAAGACTTTTGTCCTTTCACATGTGACCAACCTGACAGAGCTTTAACACAGTACTTTTTTAATGTATATCAATGTTTTTTTTAACAAATTGGGAAGTTTGATGAATTTATTATTTAAACAGCACAGCCTCACATGGACAGATCAGTGACTTTCAATATACTTCTTCTTTGCCCTTGTGTCAGTGTTTTGATCATAAAATTACATTTTATTTAGTTTAAGCCTTGTTTTCACAATACACTTTTTTAAAATCTTGGTTGTTTTTGAACTATCTTTAATCAGATGAAAGATCTTAAGTTGTCAGGACCTTTAATTAGACTAAATCCTAAATGAATTACATGGTATTTAGCATAGTATTCTATCTTTAAGTACTACTATTTTTGTATAGATGTCAGCTGTTTGTGTTGCACCTTAGTATAATTACAGAGAAATTAAATTAAAAGCTCATTTAAATTGATTGGGTGTGTTGCTGGTATCCCTGGAAAACAACGTTAGGTGAGGTCCTTGCATCCTGACACAATTACTTAATGGCTGCCTCAAAATTTCCAACCCTCTGTTAGAGGGAAATGTTCACATTAGCCAATTCAGGGATGGCTTACAAGCCTGGAACAGGCTGAAATCAATGCTTCCTGTCACCTTTTAACAGGACAAATGGCGCCTATTGTTCCAGTGTATCCCTCCCCCTAACTTAGACAGCTGGGGGAGACGCACATGCCAGAAAGCAGGAGCTCGCGGGACTGCAAACGCACCAGCAGAGTGCCTCACATGTGTGGCGGCTTCCACTATAAATGTATAAAAGTGACCCCCTGGGAGTGAAAACTCCACTGTGACCCTGGTCACATCATCTCCAACTCAGAGCAGTCAATCACAGCGGGGCTGCTGTTTCTAACTTCTGACAAGGGGTGGTTTCTGGAGAGACCACAGTGGTAGCAGCCGGTCGGTGTCTCTGCGCGCGCGCGTGCGCGCGTGGTTGACTGAGGTCTGGGTGCTGCTTGGCCCAGTCATGGCTCCTTGACGTCAGCGCGGCGCGGCGCGGCGAGGCGCAGCCTGCCGCTGCCGCTGCCGCGCCGCCGCTGCTCTCAAACATGTCTTTGTTATTCAGAGCTTTCCATCAGAGAGCGGAGAGCTGCAAAACACGGAGGCTGCTGTCACACTCCGCTCCGAGGAGGATCATGGGAGCGCAGCGCGGGCGCGTTTGTTGTCATAAATAATTTCAGATAATAAATTACAATAACGCGTTGTCATCACGTTGTTACTTTTAATATCGATTTTACTTAATGTTTTAATTGGGAAATATGTATAGCTATTACTTTATAGCACCTACCATATAGGAGAGTGCTTTACAGTAAACATGAAATAGACAATAAACATGTATATAATTGACTATCACTTAACATGTGAGTTTATTCTAATAGTTTGATTTATTATACATGTATTGTAACATTATTGAATGATGTTTTTTATGCATATGTTATGATTATAAATAATAACCACTCTGTATTAGCAGTGTTCTGAAATAACACCAGTCATACAAAGCTTACAGTAAATATTATGAATATATTTTAATAACAATTAATAATACATGCGGTAACATTCACTTGATCAATAACGACACACACACACATAATGAGAGAGAGCTTCCGTTCGAACGTGTGTAAAACCTGCTTCTAATCTATATTTCCGTTTCCTACAAACCGACACACTGCGGTAGACGTGTCGGCGCACCCGCGTCGTGCCGAGGCTGGATGTGGATGTGGATGTGCAGCCTTCCTTCCACATCCAGATGGCTGCTGAGCCGAGCGCCAGTCCGGCTCCGCTGCCGGCTCCCCCTCCCCGACGGCTTCTCCGCGTAAGAAAATAGTCCGCGACACATTTTGTCAGCAGCCACCGACCATGGGTCCCTTTGATAATAGAATAGCCAATGTAATTTGACACTTCAACTTACTGCGCTCTCCCCGAGTCTATCCAGTTACTCACCCCACTGACGTTGAGCCCATTCTCAGTGGCCGTGGAAGGGGGGAAAAGATATTTAAAAAAAAAAAAAAAAACACGCGCTCGCGCACACACGCGCCGCACGCACGCACACACACGCCGCACGCGCGCGCGCTCGCTCGCGCACGCACACACAAGAGCCGAAAAATTACCGAGGACTTTTCTCCGCGTGATAACCCGGTGAGTAGCAGCAAACTTCGCCCGTCGCTTGTTTCCAGCGTCTCCGCTTTGCGAAGGTTCTCTCGTCTCGGGGAGAGCGAGAGAAGCGAGAGGCAGAGAGGGGGAGAGAAGAGAGGAGGAAAAAAAAAGGTTTTGTTTCCACTTTGGCTCAGATTGTTTCTCAACAATAGAGTGACCACTTGAACTGGCGCTGAAGGAGCACGGAGTCTGTAATAATAAACCGCAGCTTCTTTTTTTTTAACCTACTATCGCAGCCGCCGTGCGGATTGACGCGAACCGGCGGGCTGTTAAAGCAGGTTGTGCATTTCGTTAGTAACAGATGCCGCGTTGATGTCGTTGGAGGCTACAATGTAGCAGCTTGTATGCGTGTTTTTTTGTTGTTGCTTGCAGAATGAATCATGCCGCGGTGTCTGCGAGCGTGCGTGTGTGTGTGTGTGTGTGTGTGTGCAACATCTAGCTTTAAAAATAAAGGAATCCTTTTTGGTGTGCACAAAGCAGCACATGGTTCATCCAAATAACGCTGCTGTTGGGAGTGAAGCTGCAGGGTTAACTGGTCGAAGCGAAGGCAGCGGTCACTGCAGTGCGCGGATTGTGTGTCTGAAATGCCATTTAAAATGTTTATATCTGAACTTTGTTAGCAGCAGCACGTGTGTGTGTGTTTCTGTGTGTGTGTGTTGATCCTATATAAAGCAGGAGATGTGGCTGTGTACAGTTGGTGGAGGCTGGAGTTGTCTTTGCTGCTGCTGTAGGTCATTACTGCTTCATGAGGGTTTAACAAGTTGACTCCCCAAATTCCTGCTGTCTGAAATATGGAACCAGTTGGGATCGGAGGGGCCTCTCCTATAGCCGCTTTTCACTTAACTGCTGTACATCTGTCCAGGAAACAAAAAGCATGGCCAAGTGGAAAAAGTAAGACAGACTCCCAGATCTGCTTCCTAAACCATTGTCATCCACAGAGAGGGGAGAGTGTGTGTGTGTGTGTGTGTGTGTGTGTGGGTGGGTGGGTGTGTTTGTTTCTTACATATGTACGTTTTTTTTTCCTTTCACGTGCAGATGTTTCTTGTCTTGTTTCGGTGTGATGTCCAGGAGAGCTCTTCCTGTTTGTGTTTATGTTGCTGGAAAGTTCATTCTCCTCTTGTCGGCTTTTTAAGCATCTCCCAAACGCGAAAATCCACCCCCCCCCCCTCAGAAAGGAAAAAAAACCGGCACTGTTTGTGCCGGTTTGTGTGAAACGTCTGTGGTGACACTGGCTTCATTTGCAGTTGCTTGCTTGCTTGTTTACATGTTCGGGTTCAATAGCTGCTGCTTGTTTGGCTGCAGCCTCCTTCAACCTGTAATCTCCGATGGGCTGTAAAACTTTACAGTTTGGATGCAGAGGGGACGTTGAGGGAGGGGGGTAGTGGTGGCAGCGGGGACAATGTCTTTGCACCTGGTCTTTTTCATCCGCTTGTTGCTGGAAAATGCCCCACACGGGCTGGCTCCTGCAATCTGCATGCGCCACAGGCGCTCGGCGGCACGTGTGATTGAACACTGATTGAGCTCCGGCGTGTTAGGGGGGAAACTTCAAACTTCCAGTGGCTTCATAGATTAGGGTGGTGTCAGACAGAGGAGGAGGAGGGGGGAGGTTTTCTGTCCCCGTCCTCCCCCTCCCTCCCCCCGCGGTCACCCCATCTCTGTGGGGCCCCAGGTTGGGTCTCCTGAATAACCACAGGGCAGACCCCACCAGGCTGACCTTCTTCTATTCAAGTTGAGGATGTTGAAACACCAGCCGTCAAACAAAAGACACATCGAAACAGAGATCTGCAACCCAGCACGTGTGTCTGGGCGCTGAAGTAGACCATTTATTAACTCTTGAGTTTCCTCCCGGCCAATGAAAACAGCGTCGGCACGAAGCCAGCTGCTCCTCACGCACAATAACAAGCAAAACCTCAACAGTTTTTTTCTTTCACACACAGAAAATGAAGCTAAACTTTTATTCTAGATCTAAAATCTGAACAGAAAAGACACAAAACAATTTCTTTTTTTTCTTTCCTGGCTGGACTGCAGCCAGCCCGGCTGTCTGTGTGTGGCACTGTGGACTGACAATGGCAATACGTTTTTTTTTTTTTTTCAGGAGGTGGGTGGGAGGTTTTTTTGTTTTTTTTTTCCTCACTCTCTCTCTTTTCGTCCGTCCTCCCACCCGATGAGGTGAGTGTAAAGGTGGAAGCTGGATATGGCTGTGCCACATGGGAAATTATTCAACTCTCAGATCAGAGAGGACACACAAGAGGCCTCATTACCTGCAGCAGCGCTGGCGGCCGACCTGTGAAGAGACCCGCGAGCCGCTGTTCCTCCGCCAGCCGCCCTCGCCGACTTCCACCGTGGCGGCACGCGTCCGTTGGCAATATTTCAGAAGCACAACGTAGACCCTCAGAGGTCAGAAAACCTCTTATTCCAGGTTTTGCCCGCATCAGCGAAGCCAAACCCTCCATCGGTGGGTTTCGCGGCCTCTTTTGCCAACAACGTGTGCTTAAGTAGCCGGTAAACACGGCTGTTAGATGGTGTGTAATGTCATAAGTTTATTGATTCGACTTGGGGATTCCTCTCGCGGCGAGCGGCTCTTACATGAGCCCTACTAAGTACTCTAACACGGGGGGGTGGGGAACTGCTCTTCCGTGATCAGAGCACTCGTGGGAGACTTGTGTAGGTTTTTGCTCAAGGTCCTATTTGTGTTGTCTTTGCCGGACAGAATAAACCTCCGGGGATGAATCACCCTGCCGCGGCGGCCTTTTTTCAATGAGTAAAGAGAGTGCGGGGCAAGCACCGGGGCAGTTGTAGTAACTTAATCATGGGGGGTTTACTCTGGTGTCAAACGGCACTTCGTTTTTATATCGCGTGGCATTATATCTTGATGTCGTGATGTGTCTTTGACAGCGCGAGTGTTTGGGGATAACGGCTGATGGAAAGCAACTATGCACATTTACTGCGCTTAAGTACAACTTTGATGCATATTCTGCCACTTTTTACTCTCTGCTACATTTCAGAGGGAAATATTGTGTTTTTAACTTCACTGTGTTTATCTGACAGCTCTATATATTATGTACTTTACCCAGAAAATATTCTATAAAATATGATGCAGTGTTGTGATGTAAACTAACTTTTTCCCAGGTGGAAGTGGGGGAGGGTCTGAATGGCTTTTTGATTATGAGGGAGATCTCTGTGCTGTATGAATACTGTCAATACATTCAGAAACCCTGCCTAATATTTTTGTTATGTCACAACTACACACTACGAAGGAGTGGAGGAGACAGACACAAAACCATCTCTTCTTTCTGGAGCTTTGGAGAGATTCTTGAGAGAGGAGATGTATAGTATATTGGAATGATTGGGTTCTTAAAAACTAAAATATGTAATGTTAGGAATATTACAAAGCTGTACATACTTCTTTAACACCCATATGATCTGTGATTTGACACACAAAACGTTTCTTAAGTAAAATTTAATAAGGTGTTATGACAAGTTGCCTGTGAGTTGCACTGACCTCAGATAATTTTCATTTTACTGTGACTATGACACCAGAAAAGTAAGTAACCATTATGAAAGCTATATCTTGCGACTCTTGAATCCTTCCTCCACTACAGATGATACCAAAACTCCTACCCCACACACGTTAAGGAACATTCCTCATGCGTGTGCTCGTGATGATTTGTAACGCTGCACAGATCTCCACCAAGGTTTTTTTTTTTTTTTTACGGGAAAGAATGGTCAGATGTACCTGTCAGCTTGACTGTTGACTGTTAATATGAGGCTTCTATTTTCAAAACACAGCTCAGGGAAAGGGAATCTGTGTGTGTGTGTGTGTGTGTGTTTTTTTGCATTCATGCAGGAGGGAGATATAGAGCAGAGCGAGGGATGGGAGAGGTGCTGGGAGTGACGCCAGACCACACATCATTTAATCATGTTAGAGTGTGCAACCACTTTGTGCATATTTTCGGTTGCACTGGTGATAGGAGTTGTTATTGTACAAAGTGTACGCACGGAGAGGGTTGACAGGAGGGGAAGACTGGGATGACAATTTGACGGAGAGAAGGGAAATACCCCTTACTTTTGTTTTTTTTTGATTTGTCACATCCTGGATTAATTTCATTGTTGTTGTTTTTTCGTGAGCAAAATATGATAATAAAAGTCAGGCCTGTGTCGCTGCTGCAGCGTGTGAAATGTGAGGAGGAATTTGAAGCAACAACATTCGATACCACTTATAAATAGGGCCCGTGGAAGGATGACCATTGTGCATATTAGCATTGGATTTGAACGTGTCCTTTTGGCTTAATCCCACTGTTGACTCGCCTGCTAAATCCTGAGTGTGTTATTTTTGCTCTTTTTAGGCAGCCCCTCTGTGCATAATCTCACTTAATCTAATCTATCCCCCTCTATAATAGACTGGGAATGATGTGACTTTATAGAAAAAGCTTTAGTGTAGATCCATACCAAACAGACTAGTGTGCCGGTTACTTCCCCAACCCCTCTAGGCAAAGCTCTTGTGAAAATGCAAGTGACCTCTGCGCCCCTTGTTAGTCTGAACAATAGGCCTGCCTCCTCTTACAGCTGCAGCCATGCTGGAGGGGAAGTTATCCGGAACAGAAAACACACAGACAGACGGACACACACACACACACACACACACACAGGCATGCGTGCACGCTCAGGATTTGGTATTAGTGCTCAGAGTGACTGACAGGGTTCTAGGGGACAAGAGTGTCACGGAAGCTGAAACTGGTGTCAAATTTGGTAATAGATTATCTATAAAGCAAGGACTGTCTGTATCTGTCCGTCTGTTTGTCAACCTCAGCTTTTGAATATAGCTTGCGCATGGCACGATGGCGTATATCCCTTTTTGATGGATTTTTTTTATATGTTGATATGTTCAAAACATCATTATTATCATTAATAGCATTACGAGTTATAAAATAGCATAGGTGCGTTGCAGTGGTGTATGGATGAACACATATAACAGTAACATTACCAGGTTGTTACACAGTATACAGTAAGACATTTATCATAAGTCTGGTTTTATCTGGTCTATCAACACAATTTCAAAAGTGACACACTTTCAACATAAATTGTAGTTTTTATTCTTACAATGCCTGTATAATAATGTCTCTCCTTTTATCAGTGTATGTCCTTGCCTTACCCAATGTACAGTTTCTCTTTTAAACTTATACAACGTCCAAAACACCCTCATTTGGCCAACCATAAAACATCTACCTATACTTTTCTATAGGAACCCATGCTACCTACAGGCACTGCATGAGGATCATGAATGTTATTTATTAAGCAAAAGCACCACATTTTTTTCCGCTTCCAGACTCGTGTGTAAATTAAATATCTTTGCACCGTTGCTCAGACAAAACAAGCAATTTGTAGACACCACCTTGAGCATTTGATAGACCGAGCGATAATAAATAATTGATAGTTGCAGCCCTCGGTGTCAGTATAGTTATTTGTGCTCAAACTGACTGACTAAGAGCTGGATGACATGTAAGCTGCTGCTGAATGTGAAATTAAATGTAATTAAAATCAACTAATGCGTTGTTTACGTGTTTAAACAGGCGACGTGATAGTTGTCGAGGGGGAGGGGGTTGGATGAAAAAAAAAAAAAAAGCTGGATCCAATCTTTAAACTTAACCCACGGTGAATAAAATAGGAGCAATTGCTGAATGTGACACATGCTGCGAAAAAAAAACAAAACAAACATACACAGGTTATGTCAAAGCAATGGTAACTGTAAATGAAAGGTTTTGAAATCATGAATGCTAGTCCCCTAAAGTCGCTGCTTGTATAAATTAAACAGTGTCCAACCCTGTGTTGGAACCACAGCGTTGCATCGCTGCAAAACTAGCAGCTGCTTTTAAAAATGTGAAGATGTCTCAAATGAGGTGTAATCTCCCTATCAAGAAAAAAGGGTGCTGGAAAGACTCCCCAGGGGCTCTCACCATGTGTAGTGTATGCTTCAGAGGCCTCTTTTTTTTGGGTGGGTTAGGTGGGGGGGGTCCACACTTCTGATGAGTAATGAAGGTGATTCTGAGCAAGTGGTGGAATTACATTCAACAGAGCCTGCGGGGTTCCATATCTCATTGTTCTCTGACAGGGAAAATTAACTGTGATTTACTAATACACAGGGAATGTCTTTCCCCTATTCTCTCTCTCTCGCTATTTCCCTCTCTCAAAGAAAAG
Source organism: Eupleurogrammus muticus (assembly GCA_036785175.1). NCBI lineage: Eukaryota > Metazoa > Chordata > Actinopteri > Scombriformes > Trichiuridae > Eupleurogrammus > Eupleurogrammus muticus. The sequence continues at coordinate 19,373,592 of JAYKQN010000015.1, forward strand.
CCCCCCACACACACACACACCTCCTCCTTCTTCCTCGCACACACCCACTCCACTCCAATCATAAATGTCAAATGCTTCCAAGTTCACTATCAAGATGTAAAAACACAAGTAGATAAAATCCCTGACATGTTTACTTCTGTATGTCGACACACAAGAGGCGTCTGTTTCAAAATCATTTCGCGTCCCACCTTTTTTTTTTTTTCTCTTACTCACTGTGGCAAAGGCTGAGGTGACCCGAGGTGAGGAGGGCTTTCTGGGTGTTTATACCTGCAGCCTTTGATAGCACTTTAAAACACTTGAGAAGTTGGTTTGTGTTTCTATAAAACGCATAATTGTCACTCTATAAGATATAGTTATTGCTTATTGTTATTATATATATATTATATAATAGAAAAACTGTATCCCTGTAGCAGAAGAAGCTTCTTTACTGGCAACTGATGCTGATCATTCATTGTTTTTCCATGGTTGATCTCCACTCTCTGACAAATCCAAACTTGAGTGTGACTCCCTTTTAAACAGCAGCCAGTTATCGAGTTCATACAGTGGCATCACAGACAGGCTGGGTTAGGAAGCGTGAAGGTGAAGCTTTGAGGTGGTGACTTTCATTCTTGATTCATCTATTGATTAGTAGTTTATAAAATATCCCTGGAAAAGGGTGTAGATGAGCATTGCACGTTCACAAAGCCCAAGGAGACTTCTCCACTTCAGTCTCATGCAAAATCTAGAAGAGCAGCAAAGGAGTTTTCCCTTTCCACTCGCCTGACCCGATCTCGCTCTGTTCGTCCTGTCTCGACGCGATGATGAGGCGCAGCCACGGCGACACCACGCCCACGCCGCCTGTGTGTCGGCTCGCGCCGCAGCCTCGTCCTAACACGGTGTCTGTGTGCGGTCCGTTACCCAGGTGCGAGGCACGCATCGCAGACCCGGGCTGATGCACCGAGGTGACAGCTGAAAGGAGACCAGGAGAGGAGGCTCAGCGGTGAACGTGGGGGGTGGGAGGGGGGTTACGTTAACCCCCTTGAGTCCGCTTGATGTCAAATCTGAAACAGGCTGCTAGGATGGAAGCAACCTACCCATTACACTAGATGAAAAAAAAAGAGGGAAGCTCTGGTTTCTTTTTCTCAGTATCAAGTAATCCAACAATAAATGCATTAATGAAAACTTAGGTTGATTTCAAATGTAGTCCTGTTTATCAATAAGTAACATGCTATACATAGGCTACTAAAACTACTAAAACAGCTGTCTATGTGTTAACAGAGAACAGAACAGAGGTTAAAAAAAGCTCGATTTTTAAATCACGTTGCCTGATATCAGTGTTTTGGATCTAAAAAGGTAGATCGTTCAGGCCTGTCTACAGCAGCAGAGTGCAGATTTGCTGTAATATAAAAGCGAAGAGTGTTTGTTGTGTGTCTGTGGCTGACATATATCTCTGACTACTTGTGCATGGCACGATTGTGTGTATCCTTATTTTGTGGAAACTTTTTGGATCGACATCCATAACATGTTTATCAAGTTAAACCCAGTTCAAATCCTGGTTGGAGCGGCCTTCTGATATATTTCTCCTCCTCTCTCTCCCGTTACTTCCTGTCTAGCTATTGTATAATAAAGGTGTTAATGCCACAAACAAAATCCCATTGACTTGTGTATCACAGCACTGTTCTGCAGCAGCACTTTTTTTTTTTTACAGTGTAAAGCTCCCTATCACAGCACTCCTCCTCATGTTGCTTCCCAGTGCTTTAGTTACAAGTAAAAGCTCCGTTGTCCCATTTCTTGCCAATTTAATGAAAATATTGTAACGATCCCCCCAAAAAAACCCACACTCTACGATGTGTGTGCCGGTTCAGCTGCTTCTTTATTCCTCACGCTAACACAGGCTGTAGCGCCTTACTCCGAAAAGCATTTGCAAACCTTCAGGAAATCCCAGCATTATCACGTAACAGAACAGAACCTGTGCCTAAACTCGTTTATTTAGAAACACTTATAACAGTAACACTCCATTTTTTTTTAAATAAAACCACCTAGAAAAGTACGTCTGACTTTCCGAACGAAGGCATTTCCACAGACCGTTTGCCAAGCGAAGACGTGGCGCCTTATTCTCTGTGGGCCTGAGAATTAAAGACTCTCCGTGACCTGTGGGATTTCAGCACATGAAATGTCCGTTCTGTGCACACACGTAGGTGAGCAAAAAGAACCCTCGTGCCGACCGGAGCAGCGCCGACTTTAAATAACTTACTTCTGTAAACAAGTCTGTTTCCTCGTGTTTCGCCCCACTGTTCCGTGGCTGCAGGCCCGTCCCCGTTCCTCTGGGGGTGGAAACGAACGCTCGCAGAAACCCGCTGAACGCGATTCGGGATATCAGAAACGGCTCGGGCCGACGCTAACGGACGGGCCCGGCGGCATCTGGATGTGAACGACCCGCCGCCAGACGCGTAACATTCAGGCACACTTCGCACTCCTATTTATAGGTGCGGCTTGTTTCTAACAACGGGGTGTTCTCGCTTTGTCAGTATCAAACAGAGAGGAGCTGTAACTGACCAGATTATTTTTACTCTCCCGCACACACACACACACACACACACACACACACACACATATTGCACCCCTACTCCTTCTTGGCAAACGCGGCGCGGCCCATTGGGTCCCACGGCTTACAAAAATGTTGACGGCGGACGCTATTTTTGACCATCTGCTCTAAAAGGAGGGCATGTTTGAGTCACAGACGCTGTGGTGTGAGGCTGTGCCCGTGAAGTGCCTGGCATGTGGAGAGAAGGGGGGGTGAGAGAAAGAAGAAGGGAGGGGGGGGGGGGTATGGCCCTCCAGAGGGCCCGGCATCCTCTCGCGTCACTATGGGCGTATGGCTGGTTTCACTAATGTGTGTTACATTAGATTTAAGAGTGATGGGAGGGGAGGGCTGATCCTCCACGTCTTGGAGCGAGAACAAGACGGAAGATATCCTTGTGCTTGACTCACGGTGTAAACACCGTCAGCGAGATTAAATAGTCTGAGGTCAGAAATGTCGCAACAAAAGTGTCTGTGTCTCATTCCACCTCTGCGTCTCCTCTCTTTCACTTGTCTGTCTGTGTGTGTGTGTGTGTGTGTGTGTGTGTGTGTGTGTGTTATTTGTGAGGTAGGAATGTGAAACCTAATCTGGTCTTTCAGGGGGGGGGGGGGGGGGGTTTGGGCATGGTGTTTTTTGTTTTTTTGAGAATCACCCTTATGTGTTACCACTTTTCATATTATTTGTGACTTTTTTGTGTGCTGGGGAATTACTTATTCCCTTCCTATTTTTATGTTTACACCTTTTTTCGTATTATTTTGACTTATGCTCGTCCTTGTGTTTTTTCCTGCTTTACATCCAATGTGGGTTCATCAACCCTGTGTTTTATTTCCTATCTGGTTGTTTTTGTCTTTTAAAAAAAATCACTTTCGGGTTCAGGTCATTTTATTTCAAATCATTTTAAAACTCAAGGTCTATTAAGTTTGATAGAAATATTCTTATTATTACTGTTTATTAATGGAAAAAATGCCAACCTGCACATGTTATTTTTTTATGTTTTACATTTACACTATTTAGTTGTCTTTAAGAATTACCACACACCGCTGCCTTGTGGTTCCAGTTGACCTTCAGCATTTGAGGTCAAATGGCACCAGGTTTGTGCTGTAGTTACCCATCAGTTAATTTAAGTAACACTGATAAAGACGCTTTTTTTGGATCTGCGTTATTATTTAGTATCAGCTGATCTGGGGGAGCATATTAAAAGTAACAAATCACTCGGGGGTTGCATATGCTGCGTCCTCTTTGTGCAGTATGGGCAGACACTTCCTGGAGGAGGGGGGACACCATGTGAGCTGTAATCATATTTACGTTGGGTCCCATTCAATCTGTCACAGTAAATTTCGCCCGACTTGTCATATTGTAAATCATTACAGCGGATTAAATGCTGGTTATGAACTCCAAAGGGCAGGGAACAATTGCTTTATTTATTTATTTTTTCTCGCGTCCTGGTGATGGTTGTATTTGTTTGTTTTTTGACAGGCTAGTTGTGATGATATTAGCCGTACAGTGTTTCCTGGATGTCTTCAATAAATTTTAATTGGGAGGAGAATGGGTAATGTCACCGCCGTTTGCTTTGAAGAGAAGGAGAGGAGAGAGGAGAAAAAAAAAAAGCTTTCAAAAAGAGCGGGCAGCCTTCCAAGAGAGGAGGAAGAACGCCTCTGAAAGCCCCAGTGTTTCACAAGCCGTCCTCCACTTTTTGTTTTCTTATTTGTCTGGGATCAAAGACGCCGATGAGCGCCGATGGAAAGTTTGACGCCGTTCCTGGCGAGCGGCGTCTTTTCAAACTAGCGCGGCGGCAGACAAAAATATGTGGGGGGAAGAAAAAAAAAAAAAGAAGAAGAAGAATCCTTTTGATTCATTTCAATCAGCTGCTCAATGCTGAAGCAGGAGAGTCTCCTGGTGACGGATGAAAGAATAATCACTTCCACATGCTTCTCATACACTTTGGTGCCCAAACTCAAATAGTGATTGACTGTACTCTTACATGTAGCAGCAGCACAGTTGACACAATATAATATAATAAAGAAAAAACCCTAATGATTAGTTCAGTCCCTCCTTTATGAGTGAGTGCTCCAAAAAATCACCAAAAATATTATCTCAGAATGAATAAATTGTCCAACACTCTCAGACAACAATACTATTACAGGGCATCGCTTTATTCATCCCCTCATGAATTTTTTCAGCAGTTAAATCAACTTACTGTAGTGAGCGGCCCAGGCCTGTTCTCATTTACTGTCTGTGCGTATTCGCACAAAAAGTAATGCACTCCCTAATTTGTGTAAATCCAACGAAATGAGACCGATGGCGTTGGTTATTGTATTGAATATAAACCATGAAGCAATCACCATAACAACAGGTGCACTCAACCACTAGCACTAGGATCGTGCAGGAAAAGTTGTGCAGAACGTTCCGATGTTGTAAATTTCCCTAATGTTAAATGCAGCGAAATCCCGTTTCAGCCTTTATTCGTGTTGCTGTCTGCATGTTGATTTTGCATAATAGCATGCAATATGCAATATTTTTTCGAAGACACATTATGCTGTTTGCTGATCATGCTGCAAAAAAAAACCCCACTATTCTCTATGGGATGATTGTCAACCAATCAATTTGCGCGATGTCATTGTTCACTTACCGAGAGTTGGTTTTCATTAATCATTCCACGGTTTGCATTGTCATGTTAATTCACTTCTACGAGAGTCTCGCTACAGTCTGAAATTTAAAGAACAATGAGGATGAAAGCCGAGAAGCCGCGGCTCATATCAGCGGAGGAGGATATTGGAAAGAAGTTAGCTGAACTCCCAAAAGCTTCTTTTTTTTTAATATTTAGCTCCTGTCAGTTAAAATCGAAAAAAGTTGCTCACTTTCTCTAAAGCTTAGAAAGAGGAGGAGGAGGAGAGGAGGGGGGGGGGGGCTGCTTCACGGGTGAAAGCCCTTGCACATGAATATTTAATGGTTGCATTTTAACCAGAGTCATAAAATCCAAGAGGATGTGGCTGAAAAGAGAGCGGTGAGGAGTGTGCAAAGTAGGCTACATTGTTTCTTTATAGTCTGAACTGGATGTCTGAAAGTCATGTAAGTCTTTTTTTTTTCTGGCTGCACGCTGGATCAAATATGTGGATTGCGTGGGGCCAATTTAAAGCGCCGGGCCCGTGTTTTAGCGACGTGTTGCGGCCTGTTTTTTTTTTTTTGCAGGGTAAGCAGCTTGTTCTACAGCGGGATGGGGGGGGGGGGAAAACGCGGACGTTTTCAGGAAAGGGCAATATCGAAATATGTTTCATTTTGACACTTCCTCGATGCACTCAGGAAAATGGATTTGATAAACTCAATCCATTTGGCCAATTGACCGGATTCCGAGGCAACATCTATTCAATACACATCAATTTCAGCTTAACGGAATTTCAGCCCCAAAAAAAAGACGAGGATATCCGTGAATATTTAATATGCAACCTCTCCTTCTTCTTCTAGTCTCGTCATGCATTTTTAAAACCCTGTTCAGCCCTCCGCCGAGCCAGACTCGCGGCAGACAGACACTGAGCTGATTGTTAAGTTTGATAAATCTCTGCGTTTGTGCATGCTAGGGTTATTTTTGTGTATGTACGCCTTACTTCGCCGGGGTAATCATTTGTCATCCGATATTGAATCAAGTTAAATGGACTCATGAATTGCAATCACTTAACTCGGCCCAACTATTACGTTTAATATTGCTTTGAGGAAAAGGTCAGCTGGCAGCGGATCAGGTTCCAGTAACACAGATAATTCAGCTGCTTTTTATGAGTCTTTGTAAGCGCCGGGTAAAAAAAAAAAACTGTACTTAATAGCAGCGGCACAGGATGTTCGCTGGCTATACTGTTTGTGTTTTTTTTTTTTTTTCCCCTATCCTCAGATATCCTTAATGCAGTGTTTAAAAGTGTGTGGTTGGCAGGTTGCAGATAAACCACAGTGGATGCCCTTAAGGGAAACACAATAAAAGGCTTTCCCTCGCTGAAAGGTCCAAAGTGCAGTTGTCCACTCCGCACGGCAACAATGGAGCGGTTGTGCAAACGGAGCCATCGGTGGCGCTGGCAAGCCTGGCAAGCCAGCTTATCAGGAGGCAGGGTGCAGCGAGCGGTGGGTGGGGTGATGGCGGCCGCATGTGTATATATATATATATTTATATATGTGTGTGACTTTGTGCAGTGTTCAATAGTACACTACCGCCCAGTTCATCCAGAAGCTGGGAACTTGCTAAAGCTGCACGCAGACACAGCTGGGCAGCGCTCCGCCGATGGCGTCGTTGTGTTTTATCGAACCGCTCATCCGGAGGCCGCATCAAAGCGATAATCAAGCAAAAAAAAAAAAAAATTGCTCACTGTCTATTAGTATTACGCAATATAGAAGTTTAAAGGAGAGGAGTTTGTACTAAAGTGATGTGCGGATCGAAACAAGAAAAAAAAAAGTTCATGTTGCGACTCTGAATGCTGATAAGTTGTAATACTCCTATCAGCGGGAAAGGAGTATTTATTGCAAAGTGGAGTTTTGGTTCCAGCTGCGCAAATGTGAATATTTTCTGGTTGTTTCTGCGGGGTGAGGACTGTTGAGGATGTCAACTTGGGACAGACCCGACAGACATCATGAACTAAAATATGAAATTAAAGTGTTACAGCACCCACTTGACATGAATTAAAGTACAAAAAAACAATGTGATAGGTAATTGAACTATTAGTTAATAGACTAAATAGTTGCTGATTAATTTTCTGTTAAAAAGCTATATCTATAGCTAAATCTATTAATCATAACAGGCAGATTATTCACGATAAAATTATCATTATTATCTTTAGTTTGTTGTAGTCCTACGGCATGTTTTAAAATACCTTTTTAAGAAGCATTTATCGGGTCTCTCAAAGTGTATCTTTCATATTTTCAACTATCTGGTACAGGGTTTTTTAGAGTTACACCACATGATTTGCGAATTTGCGATGAGGGTTCCTTCCCTGAGAACCTTATTAAACATATGCATGAAAATAATCCTGAGTTAAACAACACCAAAACTTAGCAACACGAGGGGCAGGGGCTCCAGAAGACGCTTGTACTGGTCGCGCTGTACATCTGTACAAACATAATTGGCCATTCATCAGATAATCAGCTGGTAGCCAAACAGCTGTGAATGCACCACTGATGGTTCACCGTGGACGGAGCAGCTGATGAGCGGCGGCCAATGGCGCGCTTTGTTCCCACCAGCGCGGCGCCACACTGAATTATTGTTCAATTTGTTAGCCCGGGAATGTGGCTGTAGCGTATTCCGCCTCGTGGTGTCGTGAGTGCGGTGAATCCGAGCCGACTTCAGTCGCATTGGGGAAGACGCTGTGAAACTTTTAGAGATTTAGCTGAAGTATTCCTTTAATCCTTCCAACTGGAATACTACTGGTGATTTACAAAAAGGGCCTAAATGGACCAGTGGATGAAGCACTATCACGACTTTGCGTCTCACAGTGATACATTTACCACCGTTAGATACTGCACATGCAGTACCAGGCGCGTCCTCCCGACTCACAGAACGATGCATTTTTTTTCTTTTTTATTCTTCCACAGACTCGTTTGAGGTGATGGAAGAACGCGCCGTGTGCTCAGAGAGAGTTTACTCACTCGCATGATAGTCTGTAGCGCTCCCGCTGCATTTCCTCTGAGACACTACAGTCGGGCGAAAAAGAAAAAAAAGGCGTCTCAAGGTGCCTGTTTTAGGCTTCAGATGTGACTCGGGGTTGGTAAATATTTAGAGAGCAAACATTTTGATACCAGCAGGGATTATAGGAGAGGGGAAACATGTTTTTATAGGAATGTAAATGTCAGCATATTACAAGGCATAATGCTACGTATTTTTATTTTAATTCCAGCCTCAGAAGCAAAAAAAAAGAAGCCCACTGAGGAAATCTGATTGTTTTTTTTCACGAATCCAGTTTATTTCGAAGCAGCTCGCCCACCCAAACTCTTCCTTATACCATCCCCATTCATCACCGGGGGGATTGTTACCGCCGACAAACAACCAAAATATTTGTTCTGCTGCTTCACCTTGTTGGCTTTGTAGACGCAAGGTGCCAAAGGTGGATGTTAAACATGTCAAGTGCTATCTGCCTCATTTACTTGGCCACTGAATATTCATGGGCCTCGATGCCGGTGTCAGCCTTCAGCCGGCCGTGCAGGGAGACCTGCAGCAGGCGCCGAAAAAGAAAAGGTCTGATCACGCGCCACGCGTCACTCCTCTCTCCCATCCTCGCGTCCTCCCGACGATCCACGTCTGTGTCATGCATTTGTTTTCCAATAAGACGACGATTCCACTCAGAGCTGACAATCGCTTCCTGTTCTTATTTGCAAGGCGTGCAACAGAGAGGGGGAGGGCGCCCCATGAAGACCCCCCGTTATCTGCAGCCATGCGCATTTAACCCCCCCCCCTCCGGGGACGCGCTCCGACCTCTGCAGGCATCTCGCTGCCTCTCAACTTCCCTTCCTCTCCCGCTCCGAGGAAACCGCACAGAATTCCTGGTGCATTACAGGAGTTTTTCGGGAGGCCCCACGCCACCCCGCTCGGCCTCGTCTAGACCGGCGCGGCGAGCGGCGGCGTTGGGGTCAGACTCACTTAGCGCGGCGGCAGAGATTGCAGAGGTTGTCTCATTAAATATGTTTCCTGTGTGAACAGAGAGGCTCGTGCTCTCTGTTGTTCCTCTCAGATGAAACCCCCCCCCCATCTCCTTCAGAGCCTGTCAACATAGCTACTGCTGCAGATTAATAATTTGTAGCATGTTGCAATGTGTTTCAGGCATGATTGGACGGAAAATTCACGTGTGTGTGTGTGTGTGTGTGTGTGTGTGTGTGTGTGTGTGTGTGTGTGTGTGTGTGTGTGTGTGTGTGTGTGTGTGTGTTAGGGAAAACTGCTGAAATACTGCATTAGGCGTGGAGTTGCAAATACAGTATTTAAGGGAATATATGGGAACAAATGGGAATAAATCCGAAATGAAATAAGAAAAAGGACAGATTAAAATGAGATGATAGACTCCCAAACACTGCAGCGCACGAGTTGTGACCTGCACATTCACCACGCTATGAAACAATGACTTGAAGAAAATACTCAGGACTACTTTTTTCAGGAAGCCACTGGGCGGAGGGACACCGTTTGAGATCACTCATGGAAAATAGTTCCATCCTGTGACGTTCAGTTATTATCTCATATTGTAAATGTGCAGGTCACAACTCGTCCACCGCAGCGTTTGGGAGTCGTTGGCTGAAACCAAAAAATACCATTAGCCACAGAGTAGAAGCTGAGCAGTTCTCGGCTCTGCTGCGTTCGTCTGGAAGCAACTTGTATCCATGCAAAAATCATAAGAATCTATTGCTATGACAATGGGAATCTACTATCCCTCTAATGCAAGTGCACTAACAGATGATTTCTACATCCCTAAAGGCCAAAGCACAAAACACAAGAATTGAAAGTTTTCCAAATTCCCCAGCTTAACTTTCCAGGGAAAGTTTCAGGAAATTCACCAGAAATGTTCTATGCCTTAATTATAAACCCCATCAATTAAGAATTTTTGACCAATATGTGGCATCGCTATGGTAATTTTACTTCTTTTTTTTGTATTTAAAATACCTACCTGAGAAGCAACTGGAAGTTGTATTGCAGATAAATTAATTGACACTGTTTTCCTCTACAATTCAGTCAGAACAAGCAGAATAAAATGGAAGTACCCTTACATTAAACAGAGTAAATCAGTTACTTTCCACCGCTGCTGGAGGAGATGCAGAGAGAGAGAGGGAGCCTTAGTGCCGGCTCCAAGTCCTAATACATGAGGGTTTGGCTACAGCGGAGGAAATTTCATCTCTTGTCATCTCCCCGTTGATTGGTATTGATTGGTCGGACAGAATTGGCCTCCTCAATTGAAGTTGCATCAAATAATCCCTCATTCTAGTTTCCCGAATCCATTGTTAGGGCTGGAGAGCGATTGCATCAGTGGCTTTTTTCTTTTTCCTCTTCTTTCTTTTTTTTTTTTCGAGGGCTGCAGCGGCAAGCTGAAACATTTCCTGCGGGGTTCCCGAAAAAGAAAAAAAAAAGGAAAAACAGAAGGGTTTTTCTAGCCCCAGTGTTTTACCTCTTTATGAGACGAGGGTAAAAGTTGACCTACCGAGTAATTGTGACAAACATAGCCGGGGGGGAGGCTGAGTGTTGCCAGGCCCCCTTTTCACAGCAAAAAAACAGCTCATCGCACCTGTGGTTTGTATAGACATGAATCTTTTTTCCCAGACAAAACGAGGAATTCACTGTAGCTTTGAAAAGTTGTGTCGCCCCCCCCCGCCCCATGACCCCCCCACCCGCCCCCCGCGGCGCACAGATGACACGGTCTGCCGTGCTGCTGCCGCTGGTTGGCTTTAGACGGGGGCAGCTTGAGTGTAATAATGAAATGGAAAAGTTCCAGCGCAGTGAACACTCGCATGCAGAAGGTAATGTAATTGGAGATCGCTGCCGAAGAACTCCGCACGATACGCTTTCGATCCCCCCCCCCCACCCCCTCCTCCTCAGAGAGACAAACCGCAAAGTTTAAATATGTTCGCCGTGCACCAAACGCCGGCTGGAGTCGGGCGAAATGGGATCCTGTTCAGACAAGGGTGCGAGGTGGGAAGGCGGCGTCTCCCGCTTCATGCATATTTGTATATATATATTTTTTTTCTTTGTATGTGTTTTACTGTAAAAGTAGAGTTGACATCCATATATATTATATCAGGTGCTTTTCAAAACACAAGGACGCATGCAGCAGGCAGCACAAACAGCCTCTGACAGCCCATTCCTAATGTATGAGCCCTGAGTGTTGTGTATTAAATGATTAGCAGCTTACAGATTGCTCGGGATCCCCACAAGTTCCGAGCATTGTTGATCGTTTTGAGAGCAGGTGTTCCGAGGCTCACGCGGGCTCCCTTTAATTAAGATTGTGGTTCTTTAGCCTCTTCAGGTCTGAATTGACACCAGGAGGATCACAGTGTTTTTCAATGGGAAAAGCGGATGAATGATTGATAAGAGAAGCAAAGCTGCTTCAAGTCCTGCTTGGAGGACATTAATAATGGAGGGCACTTTGAGGCGCTTCAGTGGCATATGGAAGACAAGAGATTTCATCACCTCCTGAATTTAAAACTACCAGTTTAATTCAACTTTTTTGCCCATTATGGTTTATTTTCTCAAACTACAGACACGGTGACCAGATGTAACCCCAGAAGAAATTTCCCACATGATTGAAATTTATTGTTAAATCAGTTTTCATTACTCTTATACCCTTCAACTCTGATATATTTGCTCAATTTCCAAGCTGACTGGCTGATTTCCCTCCACAAGGTTCTCCTGAAGTTGATGTGCAACCCTCCCTTGATTGTTCAGTTTTGAGTCATGAGTGCCAGAGGTCCAAAAACACATAAAAGATGCTGGGAAAAAAAAGGAAGACGTGTAGATGTTTTGGCAGCGTTCTCGCTCTGCGAAGCGACATCTCCTGTCTGCGGCGGCGGTGCTGCTGCAGATCCCGCTGCTTTGTGTGTGTCTGTCAGGCTCCATGTCATCCTGCCATTGTTCGGGCCAGAAATCAGCTCAGACTCCCATTGTTCTACACTCGGATCTGCCGCCACACACCATTCTGCCAAATATCTGTGCACTCTTGTTGTGTTTGTGAGACGCGAGCGATGATAGGAGGTCGCCACGGCCTCCGCTGATGCTACAATGTCTCTGAGATACATCGAATCCTGCAAACTCGCTCTAATTAGCCGACTCTTTAATCATATTTGCGCCGCGAAGTGGCCAGCATTGCCTGAGCTTTTAGCTTTTTTGGCACAGAGGGGAGGCCCTCCCGCTCTCTGAACTCCAATCTTGACAGTAAGAGGAAGACATGTCTCAAAGCGGATCAAAGCCACTCCCCCCTCCCCCCTGTCGAAAAGGAGCAACACGTCGCCGTGGTCCCAGTCACAAAGCTCGGTCGTTTTGTGTAAGGAGAGCGGCGGACGATCCCCTTCCTCGCTCATGGGAAAGCTTTTCCCGGGGCTGGAGAGACGTTCCTGACATTCGTTTTCCAAAAACAGTGTTCGTCTGGCTTGGTGTTGTGTGCAGGGGCGTTGATGCAGGCTGACTCCTCTCTGTGAGCGTCTTTCATGTGTTTTTTTTTTACCTTTTGAGGCATTTAACTCAACACTTTCACATTGCCGCTCCCGCCTATTCAGCGACCGCTTGTCCCGCTCAATGGCGACGCAGCAGGGCTCTCCAACAGGCCACAGAAGTAACCTTTAGCTCAGAGGGGGAAATATCTGCTTCCCCGGTAAGACATTCACACTCCTTGTGTTCCCTCCCGACGCCGCAGCAGAGATGAAGTGCTCTCGCATCGGGCAAAAATGCACGATTATATTTGCAATAAACTCTACAGAGTGGTGCTCGATGCCACGAGTGGAATGTATCACTTACTCTATATTTGGTGAATGCCCACCGGACTGACAACAGTGAAATGAAGTGGGAGAAGTTAATTGGGCGTCCAGGGCCTGCGAAAAAGTAATTTCCTGGCTTTGACAATGTAAGGCGACTGGTACTCAGCCACTTCCTGATGCATTGGAAAAAATCTATGCTTCTATATATATATATATATATACCACCAAAGTGTTCTCCATTGGCCGATTAGCGTCTGGCTGGCCTTCCTCTCCATGGTAACGGCCGCCGAGGCTTGTGGGTATCGTAGTTATTGGGGAGAAAATGCATCTCGCTCGGCCCTTGATGGAATTGAATTGGCAGCCGCCCCCTGGTCGGCCTGAGCGACATCTCGTATTACATTGATTTCTGGTGTACTACTTTCAAGGATTAATATCCCGTGAAAATTACGAGACCTTTTCTTTTTTTCACAGCAGCCATATTGACATGAAATAGTGGGTAAACACAGGTTTTACCAGTGATACTAATTAAGGGTTTGTTCCACTTGGTGTAGCAGAGTCTTCCCAGTGAGCCAGAGATGACCTACTGTGGTCTTTGTTATAATATTGGTAATACCGTATATTCTAGCATGTGATCACCCTGAATTCAGTGGAACTGTCTGAGTGTTTTCGGCATTTGATTGAAATCCTAATTTGTCCTTGATTGATTACATGCACATTGAAGAACATATGGCTCTGGCGTGTGTAACGGCTTCTTTTTTTTTTTTGTTCCAACGAGTGGCCAGACATTTCTCTGCCTTTTTTTTTCGCCGTGACACATGAAGCGACCGCAGATGAGAATCACCTGTCTGCGTCGAGCCCGGGGAAGCGGAGCCCATCTCCTCCTCTCAGGGCGGGTTGTCAGCGCGGCCATTAAGACTAATAGCGGCAGCCCGTGATAAGCACAGTTAGCCGGATTCATGACCCGAGCGGCCGGAGCGGCGAGATCATTTCCACTTGTGTGTTTTTCTGCTGATGCGTTTAATTTTTTTTTCTCCCGTCCAATAGTGTGACACCAGAGGTAAACCAGAGAGTGCCAGGAAGACGGGAAAATAGAAAGAGAGTGATGGAGCCTTGGGTGAAATATTGATCGGTACGATCCAGGCTGAAAGCACTGCAGCAGCAGAGGTGCCTTTTATCCTCTGATATGACAAATAAAGTCACCTCTGTAGCGTGTAATTGCACAAGACTCTTGTTTTGTTTTATTTTTTTTATTTGTGTCAATGATTTCCATTTTAAACCAATGCTCTTATTCAAGTAAATCACATTTACGAGATTCCCGTTGCAATGAATTGCACAAGAAGAAACAGCCATGTTGAGATGTAAACGTGACTTTCTCAACAGCCTAATTACAAAATTATATTTTTTTCTCTTGCTATTTATACTATAGTATATTCCACCACTACATCCTACTACTGAGATGTCGTATTTTCACAATAAAAGCCCATCCGTGAAAGGCTTCTATTTGTTTGAAAAACATCTCTAATTTGGTGGAACCGATATTTAAAGGCAACATGATTGACCCTTCACTGTTCCACCCCGTGAAACCCAGCCCGATTATTTGTAGAGCATCAGATGCGCGCTCGCCGCCACCACATGGCCGGTATTAGCCGATTTCCTGGAGATCACTGGAGGATGCCGTCGGAGCACTTGTGTTCCTCTTCCTCCCTCTCGTTCGCTCGGCGTGGAGTGGCCCGCTTAATGCATTGTAATGGTTGACCATTATTTACGCAGGGGATAAACAAAGAGAAGCGAGGAATTGATGGAGTAATCCACTCTCGCAGTCATTAGGCATCGAGATGGAGGAGCTGGTGGCAGCAGCCTCCTCCTCGTGCCTCTCGAGTCGAGCGGCTAATGGAAATGGGACTCATTAAGACACCTTATACTCCGACGCGCCCAAGATCATGAGCAATTGCTAATTGATTGTCGTTAGCGCCGCCGCAATGAGACGCTCTGCCTGTTTTCTCATTTGTTATGAACGGCTTTGTTTTCTTCCCCCCGTCTCCTTCACTTCATTATTGATGTCGCCGTTTTTTTTTCTCCTCCTCTTCTGCCTTTTTTTTCCGCCTCGAGAGTCCGCGGCGACTGAGTCATCCTAACGCTGCCGTACCTGGCGAGCTGCAGCAGTCGTAACGTCGAGAAACCCCCCCACATTTCCTATAATTATATATATATATATATATATATAGAGAGAGAGAGAGACAGAGAGAGAGATATTCCATATACAATCTATATTCTGGCCCCATTAATGCCTGCGTGTGCATGAAACACACACATGCCAGGGGCGAGTGTAAAAGAGCGGATGTAGAAAATGTGCTTGAGCCAGCATGGTCATGGTTGAATAGCGGGGAGAGGCAGGTCTCCCTGTGATGCTTCGCTTATTGGCTCTGGAAATTCCTTCTTCTTTTCCTCTGGAACCAGCAGATTGTGTTCATCTCAGCCTTTAATCATTTTTTTTTCCCCCCCTCCCAATAGTAATGTGCTCTCTTTCCACTCCCTGGATTCCTCCGTGTCGATGTCCACCCCCCCCCCAACACACACACACACACATACACACACCCCACACACACACCCAGCCCCCCACCCGCCTCTTTTCTCTCTCGTTGCTTTTGCTTTTCCCTTATTACGAGAAGGAGAATGAAAAGATAAGGGGGGGGTAGAGGGGGGGGGGAAGAAAAAAAAAGGGGAAAAAAATGCAAATACAGGTCCGTAGTTCTTCCTCGTGACAGATCAGGCCTCATTACACCCACCTCGCTTTCGCAATTGGCTCAGAACGATCCCTCCGTCTTGCCTGTCTCCGTTACATTAAGAAGCCTTTCACCTCTCCTCCTCAGAGGCCCCCGAAAACACCGGGAGAACAAACATCCAGGTGACCGAAAAGAAGGATCTCCAGTCTGCAGGGCATGCGATTTGTTTTGCAGACGAAGCGAGACAGAGCGGGGAGGGTTGGAAGGGGAGGGGGGGGGGCGTCATTTATATATCTGTGGTCAGACGGTGCAGTGTTTCTTTGCTTTAGCGCTCTGCCAGCAGCCTACACCTCTATCTCTATCTGCCTCGTGGGAGTTGCTACCACCTTCTTGCTCTGATAGGGGCAGGCTGGAAACAAAGGAGGAAAAATACAAGCACCATCTCGGCCGCTCTCGCTTTTGAAACAAGATATACTGTAGAGCGGGGCGGAGGAGGAGGAGGAGAAATAATATTGAAGCCATCAATTATAAGACTCACATAAGCATCAGATCCAACCCCCCTTTGAACTGGAATGGTATTCAAAGTGAAATTCTTGTTTCATGCAACCAGTTCTCCTATATAACACTAGTAATAATGAGCCAGTGGAGGGCTATTCACCAAAATACCAGGGGGAGTAAATGACACGGTAATCACTGAGATGCTCTTCTGACTGACGGACTGGCTGGGTAGCGTTTGCTAGCCTCCAGCGCCGCATATTTCACGGGGATGTGTGGATAACCTTCACTGTTCCTCTTTCTGGCGCGACAGTAAAATCAGCCGACTGTCCGTCGTGAACATCCATCACGATCTACAGGTCTGACTCCCTGGTTCAACTTCTGACCCACGGTACTCGCTTGCCGATTGTGCGCTCACAGGGTTCAAGGTTAAGGCAAAGATGGCCTCCGCCTCGCCTACGTCCCTCCAAAAAAAATGTATTAAATTAAAAAAATACATTCCACAAAAGCACTCTGCATCCCTGCATTCATAGTAGTTTTAACGTCTCAAAAACAAACGCGTTTTTAGTAGGGATGCACCGATGTGAAAATTTCGGCCGATATCGATATCCGATATACATAATGGCAGTCACTGCCGATACCGATATTTGCCGATATCGATATATGTAAAGAAAAAATTTTCTGTAGTGTCACAAATTTAGTACAGACCAGAAAAAACACTGTACATTTGAAAAGCACAACAGTGCTCTTTATTTAAAGGAAGGCTCACTGTAAAACTCTGTCATGTGGTTAAAGGAAGTACGGCGGATCGGACCCGATGGAGCTCCGCAAAGGCGGCGACGTCGGCGGCCGCGGCGGAGGAGGTGGCGGCCGGCGACGAGAAGGCGGCAGAACGGCGTCCGACACCCCGGAGCAACGTTCCGCGCATTTTTTTTGTCTTTTCAAGCGATGCGATGTGACGGAGGAGCCCGCTAGGAGAAACCGCTACAGTTAGTTGGGTCACTGTCTGCGTGTCTCTCGGCGACGCGCTAAGCTAAGCTAGCTGGTCCTAGCGGCTCCTCCGTCACATCGCATCGCCCGAAAAGACAGCGGCCTCCTCCGCCTCCTCCGCGGCCGCCGACGAGAAGGCGGCCGCGGCGTCCGACACCCGGAGCAACGTTCCGCGCATTTTTTTTGTCTTTTCGGGCGATGCGATGTGACGGAGGAGCCCGCTAGGACCAGCTAGCTTAGCTTAGCGCGTCGCCGAGAGACACGCAGACAGTGACCCAACTAACTGTAGCGGTTTAACTCTGCACATTGTTGACATATCGGCCAGAATTTGTTGATATCGGACCGATACCGATATGTTAAAAAACGTGACATATCGGCCGATATATATCGGTTGGCCGATATATCGTGCATCACTGGTTTTTAGTCCAAGACGCCTTCACAGACATTAAGGAAATCCCAGCGTTATCACCTAACAGAAACAGAATCTGGGCCTAAACTAAATTTTTTATAAACAGTGTTTAACCACAGTGTTCTTGTTGTTAATTTGTACAGAAATTAATTATTGAACAGCTTTGTTATTGTCTCGTAGCTCATAGCTAACCCGTTACCCCCCTCCAATGTAAAGTGGTTTACATTAGGGCTAAAACAATCGACTAATGTTGAATCAATTAGTCGTTTTCTCCATAAAATGTCAGAAAGGTTTCTTGAAGCCCACGAAGTGAGGTAATTTCTTGCTTTAAATAACGCCTCAGTAATTTAATCGTTAGCGACTATTCAAATAATTAATTAGTCCAGTGTCAATTAATTAATGCATCTGGCTGAACTGTCGTCTTGCTGACAACCTTCGCTCGCTCATTTCTTGTATCATCAACGCCAAAACCAACAAACTCGAAACTACAAAATTAAGAGTTACAATCCATTAAATTACCGAATTTCTTATCCTTTTTTGGGATCATTTCATTCAAATAATTTCACTCGTTATAATAATCCAAAATACAAACAATTGGAGCCGGAGGGCAAAGTGTTTGATAACACACTGGGAAGTTATGCACAGCAGGAAGTAAATTACCTGCATCTGCATAAATAAGATGTAATTGGTAGCCGCCGCGATGCTGATCTGGTGGTGCACAACACGTACGATTGCACTGTTTCGCACTAGAGTGTGCACACGTGCGTGAGCGTGTGTGTGTGCGTGTGTGTGTGTGTGTGGGGCGCCACGTAATTACAGCAGCGGTGGTTAACTAGGCGCCGGCATTTGTGGTAATCAGTGGAGAGTGAAGACTGGGGAGCTGGTGTCTCCTGCTCCCTGAATGTATCACGCTGGAAAAAACAAAAAATAAAACCTCATGTAAACCTGTAATCATCACTGTATAGCTCCCATTCACCGCCGTGATACACTTTGTGTTCACGGCTTCATCCGGCAACAACATGTGACTCTGGCTAATGTAATCGCTGCATATTGACGTCCTCAGAGACCAGCGGCCTGTGTGTGTGTGTGTGTGTGTATGTGTGTGTTTTTGGAAAACGTTCAGTCGTTCTTCTGTTGGGATTGTCTGCATCGTGAATCTGTGCATAACCCCGGCCGCTGAACTGCTGTGAAAAATATTTGATAAATATTTGATTTATGTTGGTTTGCATGATTTGTTTGATGAGTGGATGAGCGTAAAATAATGTCGCAGCCAATGGGGAAGCCTCTTATTAGTGCCACAAAACACAGGAGGAAACCGAACGGGTTTCCTCGGTGTAACCGTTTAGTGCGTTTGATTAATATCATGTTCGTTTAAACTATTTGCTGCCACACACATCATTGGCTGTGGTGCTAGCCATGCTACTTAAAATTAAAAACAATCTGCTCATAGATAAACTGCTGAGCATCTGTTTAATGTCTGGCACATAAAGCGAATCAGAACAGAAATAAACCAAAGTCAAGTTCTAAAATCAAATCAGTTTTAGTGTATTTTTTAAGTCAGATTAAACAGCAAATATTGAGAATTTAAACTGTTGTTTTGACAAAACATCCAACTTAACAAATAGCTTTTTTTTAAGTTATGGACTGAACATTGTTAATTAAAAATAATTAGCATAATGAAAGTAAATAAGTGTTGCGAGCGTGTCATTTAACCTAATTTCCGCCAGAATGACCCAATTAATCTGTTGCACGAGTGTTGGCCTCATTAATAATCCTGGTATCATTGTGCAAGTAACTATAGTAGGTATCTCAGGCGAGATGGTTTCCAGCAGCACCTGGTTTCATCTTGACAGTCTCTGTCCCTGGGAAAAGAAAAATCAATAAGAAACCAGATTGTCATTCCTACGCTCGCTCTTCACCGCTTTGACTTCGAGTGTCTTTGTTCAATTGTCTTTTTAAAAAAAAAAAAAAATCGTATCTGGGTTGATCTCGCATGTCGCGAGCGCATCAAAAACAGGGAAGGGTGCGTTGCGATATCCGTGCAAAGCTAACGCTGGAAAAGGGGAACGCCGCCGAGGGAGGTGAACGCGAGGCCAGAAGTTTTTACTTAACACATAAAAGTGTGATTAAAACATCCTTTTTCTTTCATTTCTCTGTTTTGTCTGCTCTTAAAAAACCTTTAATCACTACTACGTGACTGTCAAAAGGTCGGCAGCAAAAATTGATTTGAGGAAATATTACCCTACTATTATTTATTTACCTGAGCAGAGAGCATATTTACTTTGTCATACTGACGTGAAGGAGCTCGACCCGTTTCGTGATTCCGAGGAATTTCGTCGGCGTAGCTCACGGTCGCTCCACAGCGGTTTTCCCCCGGCGCAGATGAGACTTTCTCCCCAGGTGTCCCTCACCTGCTATTGTCTGGGCTTCGTGGGTGGCATCCTTACCCCCCCCCCCTAGCCCCCAACCTCCCGTCTGACTCACCAGTGGGTTTTCCTGGACGCTTTGCACAGGATGACTGTTCTCCATTGAGCCAGTAAAAAGCTGGTGGCGACTGGGGAGGAAAGAGGCTGTCCAGCGACAGTGGGGATTTTGACTCCATGAGGACCCAATTAAACCTGGGAGGGCCTCTCTGAAGGATAATAACAATGATAAATGCACCTCTGTGGCCGGCTTAAAAGAGGCAGGGAGAAATGTTTTATTGTGCCGGCCTGTCTTGACATAATTTACTCCCGGCTTCTGTTTTTTTTTGTGTTGTTTTTTTGCAGTATCAGGAGGTTTAAAATCTCACCTTGTGTTTTTTGTGCGTGTGTGTGTGTGTGTGTGTGAGAGAAGCCTGGTGTCATCTTTTAAACATTGTGATGAGTTTGCTTTATGCAACATCAAACTCTTTTTGCATGTGTTTTGAATTGGCTCGGGATGCAGTGAAGCCCTGCCAAAAGCAAAAAAAAAAAGTGTCTTTGCAACATGCATCCATGAATATAGCAGATGTGTGTTTGAATTAGTCCTAAAATTAGCAATTACTCTGTTTGTTTTTATTATAAATGATGCTGCTTTACATGTGTTGCATCTGGGATGTGTCCGGACTTTTTAATTCTTCAGTATTTTGAACGATTAATTATCATATAGAATATGTCAATTAGTTTAAGGCCTAATTTGAAGATATTGCATTTTTAATTTCCATTTTTTTTGCAGAAATTTTGTATGCTGCCTCAGACATAAATTCAAAAATTTACACACTGGAGGATTATTCAGTTTATGTTGTATTCCTTATTTGGTGTCGACTCGAGACTTAAAGTGTGATTTCATGAGGTAATTCGGAGGAAAAACTCCTTTAATTAGATAACAAGCCCGTGTGTTTCAGATTTGCACTTTGCCAGCAGTTTATCAATTACTGCTTGCGGTTTCATGCTGCCAGTCAGTCTTTGTCTGGGCGCCCGAGCCTCCTCCTCGCCGCGCTGCAGAGCTTTGTTATTGTACTTAAACAAATCAATTCTGTTGCAGTTGAGCTTTTTTTTCCTCCATCCCCTGTCATTATGAACTGTTTGCAGTGCAGAGCACATTGATTTTTCACAGCCCTGGAAAAGCTGTTGATGAATAGCACAGAGGTATCTGGGGAGAATCTGGCTTTAAAAAGGAGGCACCCAGCACCAGCACCAACACCCCCCCTCTTCCCCCTCCTCCTCCTCCTCCTCCTCCTCCTCCTCCTCCTCCTCCTCCTCCCCTCTCCAGACCCATTGAGCCCCCAGCGCTCCTCCACTTTCTCTTTTCAGAGAGCGGCACTTCCAACAGGGGAGAAATGCTGCCTGAAAAATCCTCCAATGATAAGGAGGATTAAAAAAAATAAAGTGTAAGGCACAAGGGACCGCCTTCTCATGCTGAATGGGGGAAAATACACCAACCTAGACGCTTTATATATATGGAGTATTATCCTTGTCCTGTCAACCAGGTGTTCTGGTCGGGGACAGAAAATTGCAAGCGGGCTGTGTCACAAAGCAGACACCTGATGTAAATGATACAGCTATAGACTTTGTGGTAGAGGTGGGGGTGGAAAGGGCAGAAGAGGTGAGAGAGGGAAGGGGGGGGGCATTTGTTAAACACACAAAAAAACACCCCAAAAAATCCCCTCCAGACATTCTTTATTATTATTCTTTTTCTTTTTCCATCCCATTCAGCTCCTTGAAATTCCATAGTTCGAAATTTAAGGAGTGAAATAAAAACTTGTTGGCACTCTCTAACTTTTTTCTCTTAGACTCCATTAAACTGAGTAGAGCCTAAAGAAACACGGAGTACAGGAGAGTCAGTATGAGCACGACCAGCAGAAAGCTGCAGGTGGCTGTGATGGGGGTTTGGTTGAATATCTGAAATATGCTCTGTGTTTCTCTTATGTTTTATGCCATAAAAATACATATGTAAATACCTCACTATTTGTCAGGGGCGTAAATGTCATCACACCGAAAACACGCTGGGAACGTTGATGTCGTGTGAGCGTGCTGTAGTTCTTTTAAGCTTAATGCTAGGTGTTTTTTTTATTTTTAGCCATCACACTTGCACTTCAAAAATCATAAAAGTGGTGTTCATGTAGAGAGATTATCTCACTGAGTAAAATATGCAAGTATTATAAAGTTTAGGTTTGCAATAATCCAAAAAAGCAGGAAATATCCTTTTTTGTTGCAATGTTAACTTCTGGATTAGTCTCGAAAAATCTTTCCTGTGGCACTCTCTGTATTTACCTCAATCTCAATCTAATGACGTAAAACTAGCCTAACCTTTCATTCAGAGAGCAGCTACGCAGCTACCTTTTTTTCCTGCATCTCAGTTTCTGCACACATAGTTCCAGGCACTTGCATATTGAAGCGGTTGCATTGTGAAAAAGATGACACATGCAGAATCCAGCCGATGCTTATTATGCTAGTAATTATAACTTTGAATGATTAATTCACTAAGGAAGATTAAGTTGCTGTACTTATTTGCTTAGGTGAACACACTGTAGATAAAACTGCAAAATAAATCATTTCTGTTTATTTTTTTAATTGCCTACATTTTAGTGCTCTATTATATTCTGGTTTACTGTATTAAGTCGACTCTTAAAGGGCTCGTGAGTAATGTTTTCCTGCACACGAATGTTATCACCTTTTGCATTTCACCAGCAACTAATGTGGTCATTTTCAAGGGGTCTAAATGTCGCTGGGCATATGCACATAGCTAAGCCTTTAATAGGCTTATCTGTCAATCTAGAGTGAATTCTGATCTGCTATGTATGTGTGAACGCGCTGCGGTGAATGTTTATGATTCATACTTATAATGTGAAATATTGGCTGCTTTTTTTTTTTTTGATTCGTCCTTCATGGGCACGAGAGCATGAAGGAGCTTATCCGTGCAGGAGAGAAGTGTAGCACATTAAGCAAGGCACAGATGGAAGCCACTTGGAGCCCAAAGCGAAAATCACCGAGTGGGCTTGTTTTTCTTGAAAGGGAAAAATAAAAATAAAAATCGTATAATTCAGTGTATGGAGATTGATGAGTGATGTATTTGTTTTGCCTTTTTTTTTTTTATTTCTCTCAGGGTCAGAAGACGCAAGGCGCTGGAGTGTTTCTCCTCCTGGTCTGTGAATGGGTGGGGGGGTCTTTCGTGGTGAAGAATCAAGGATTAAAGTCAACACAGGTGAGTCCCTCATTTCTATAACGCAGAGCCCAGCGAGTGCACCGCATCAGGGACATTTTTGCTGTCTGAAACATATGTGGCTGTGCAAGTATAAAATGGAGTCGCAGGTTGTTGCGGCTAATCTTTATCTGGAGTGTCAACATCGGGCTTCTGGGGGGGAGGGGGGGGTAAAAATATTAAATTCACTGCTTCATTCTAATATATTCAGACAATCACAGCCTAAACACAGGTATTACAAATTACACTTTAATTAAGTTAACATTCACATCGCTGCTGTTGTGCATGCAAGCTCATTTTAAAACAACTAGATGCATATCGTGCAAAAACACAGAACAGTGGAACAAATTTTGCTGTTTAAAGTATCTATGACATTTGAGGGATTACAAAACCAAAAGGCAGAAAATAAAGCATATTAGCACCATCCATTTTCATCCACCCCGTGTTTAACCCCTGTGTTTAACCGGCGGTGATGAGGCTGAATGAACTGCGTTAGCTCATTGCCCCGTTGGCCACCAGGCTTGCTAGCTTACTTCAGAGGAGCTTCTCATGGATGATAAAACGATCCTGACAGCGAAATGCAGTAAACAGCACAGTACAGGGAAAACCAGAAAAGAAGCTCGCCCGGCTATTGTGACTGACACAACATTATTCCCAGCTTGTTAGCGTGTTGGCCCGGAGTTTCTAGTTCACTTATTGGCCCTGCAAGCACTTTCATGTGTTACTTTAATGCACCGCAAACAACAGACAAACCATTAAGGCGGACAGAACACGGGCTGACAGACAGAACATGATCTCAATGAGCCGTTTTTGATGTGGATGTATATATTGCTCTCTGTGCTGCAAAACCCAAAGCTGTGCACAAAAACTGTATGATTTGGGGGAAAAAAAATAATATTAACTAAATGTGTGCATAAATCAATTTTGCATCCCCAAGACTTAGCAAGGATCCTTAAGGACCTTGTTAATTTCACATGGGAAGGTCTGGAAAAGACATTATCGCAAGTGTAATTAGACAAAGCCAGTTACTGTACACAGATATCCGCCTCCCCCGTCCCCCTGTCACAGTGACAGACTACAACTTTGTTTGCTCGGACACGCTCGGCCCTCTGCCATGCTGTGACTGAGCGTCTTTGGTAAACATGTGATGGCGGCGTTTTGTGTGTGTGGCCAATGGCACCTTGCAGAGCGCATTGATTTTCATCAGGATTTCCTAAGAAGGGGGGGGGGGGGGTGGGAGTAACAGAGTTTATGCCGACATCCCACGTCCATATACACATGTAAAGAAGGTCAGGACCGTCCGTGTCACCAGCGGGCCACCGGGCCGTCCCCTGTGTTTACGTAACGTGAAGCTCAGTGTACGTTCCACTAAAAAGGGAGAATTATGTCGTGGAAAGGGAATGTAATTGGTTCGTCCACTGTATTATACAATGCAGCTATGGCCTCATGGATTAGGAACGGGGACATCCAGTAGACACGCAGCCACTCACGCACACACACACACACACACACACACACATACGCACCGAGTAGATAGGAGTTAATCTTGATTAGAGCAGTGTGAATGCGGAGAAATTCGGTGCCCTGACAAACATCTGCCAACCACACAGCTGAGTGGGATAAACCAGAGTGATTATTGTGGCAATGTCAGGCGAGGTGGACAGTAAGAGCAGGCTGCTGCTGGTGGTAGTGTGTGTGTGTGTGTGTGTGTGGGTGTGGGTGTGTGTGTGGGTGGGGGGGGTTATGTCACGAGTGCCTTGTTCTCAGTTCTCTCTCTGTCTCTCAATGACATATTTCACCTCCATCAATCCAAGGTCGCCTTCGAGGAGGAGAAAGCCGCGTGTTTTTAAGTCTGCAGTTAAAGCAACACTTCTAAAAAGGGAAGTTTAGTTAGTTAGCAGCAACTAATGATTATTTTACATGATTGATTTGTTTGTTTGTTTAGTCTAATAAATGATATTATCAGATCAGTAAAATGGCTTTGCCAAGCCAAAAACTAAAACATAGAAAAGCAGCAAGTGCTATTAGAGAAACTGAATAATTATGCAAGAGACACAAGTTAATAGTCAATTATTAAATTGTTGGTGAGGTTCACTCTTAATTATTTGTGTAATTACGGCGACGGCGGTTCATTTCATTTCAGCGGCTGAAGTTTGCCAGGTCTGTCTTTGTCTCTGTGGCGCTGGTGTGAGCCTTAATGAATAATTGCTTTCCTCTGTGAAATGTGAGGGGTGCAGACATTCTGTTAACCTTGCTAAAGGAAAACGGGGGAGGGAGCAGAGCAAAAAAAAAAAAAAAAAAAAAATCCCCTTCCTGTCAGTGGTCTCTCTCTTTCTTTCTGTTCTTGTGAGATCTGGAACTGATAAGTGCGAGGCCTCTGGTAACCGAACAGGAAGGATAGAGGGCCCGGCCTCGCAGCCTCTGGCTCCGCACATGTCCACCTCCCATGCACAGGCAAACAAAGACAGCAGCCGCTGCCACTTCACTTCAGGTTTCAAAACATTCAAGCCTGTTAGAAGGATTATTACGGAGGTCTCCAGGAGCGAGAGAGAGAGAGAGAGAGAGAGAGAGAGGGAGCTCTAGTTCTGAAGAGATTTCTGTTGAGTGTAATAACACAGAGGTGTTTTGATAAAACAGACGAGGGCCAAATGAAATGCTCTGCGCCGGTTTCACACCCCGGCACAATCACAACTCCCTTGTTCCAATGACCGGTGTTGAGTCAAGTGTAAGCACTTAATTATACAAGCGCATGGCGGAGTAGTGAGAGTTTATCATTCAACCCTAACACCCAGAGGTCTGAATGACAAACTGTTAAACTGATAAGCGCGATAGTGATGCAGTGTCCGTACGTACTGTGTGTGTGTGTGTGTGTGTTTCCAGGAGCAAGTGTGATATACAATATGATATAATCCAGACTCGATGGGGAAAAATGTTCTGTAAAAGAAAACAAGCCTCAGTCAAGAGACATAACACCGCTCCCTGACTTTTTCTGTCTGTTTATACAGATAGAGAGCATAAGTACTTCCGCCTTCCAGATACCCCGAGGGACCCTATTTGGGAGAAATTATGTATGGTGGTCAATGGTGAGAAACCGCTTTTGACCCTGTTTGAATTGTGCCATGAATCACACGTATGGAAGAAGACTCACTGCTATGTTTAAAATGTATGTAGAGGACTGATTCTAAAAAGTGATCCATCGTTAGAGTAGTATACTTTGCTTTTATGGCTGCATTTTATTCTCACAGATAACCTGGCCAAACATACATGATGTGACATATATATATATATATAGAGAGAGCTATCTAAACCAACAGTAGGCTGTTTCCAGCATAAACTATTTTACAATCTAAGAGAAAGATTGTAGACTGTGTCCACACAAACAGCAACTTCAGTAATTGAATCTCGCTGCAGCACGGGCCCTCCAAACATCCTCACTCCACTTATTGGTTGTAACGGGATGATCAAAATAATTCTGCATCCAAAAATATTCTTGGAAAGGCAGGAATTCACTTTGCTGCATAAATACCAAAAGCGCTTCACCGTGATATAAAAGCTTTGGAATGGAGTGAACACATCGAGATAGCACGCTAACAATCCCAGCAGGCATCCAAGGATTTTGGCCTTGAACCTTTTTTTTTGTGTCAGCGCGGCAGAGATGATGCAGGATATTGATTCAAGCGCCGACTCATCGCCGACACGAAGCAGACGCCTAAAAAGGTGGTTGTCCTGCTCGGCACTGGATGACTAACCGTCTGTTTATGCTTTTTTTTTTTTTAATCTTTTTTGGAATTCCTATCTGATCCTAACTTCATTTTACGGAACTGAAACTTCGGGAATCTCAGGCGTATCTCCTTGAAGGCTTTTTCCAAAGGTGGCGTCCTTCCCATGAGAAAGCACAAGATAACAAGTCGGGGTGACAGCTGAATTATTAGCCCATTAGTCACCGGAGAGAGAAAGAGGTGGTCGAGCATGGCATCCGTCAAGAAAGTGCCTCTTTTTTTTTTTTCTCAGATAGTCTAAACTGCCCGCCCAGGAATCTTGTACGTCTCCCCCGCTGATGTAGGAGGAGTTGCAGGGCCGGGGTCAGGGAGTCAGAGCCGGAGCCATCGCGGCGCTCTCTGCTGCTGCCGCTGTTGCTGACCCGGTCGCCTGTGCTAGGAACAGAGCAGCAGAACACAGGGGCAGGACTCAGTGTACCGGACTAAAAATAGACGACGCGGCGTCATTCCCCCTCTTTTTTCCCCCAGACATATGTAGACACTTGTGTGTCTGCACCCAGAACCGGTGCAGGTGCACGCCGTCAGAGTCCTGTGATAGTCAGTGACATGCCGCAACGTGTTTGATTGACAGGTGGGAGGATGTGGAGGGGGGAGGGGCTGCAGGACGGCCCGCGCCGATGGTCCTAGTTGACGTACAGCGGGAGGAAGCCATTCAGCGACGCTCGGATCCCAGATAAACTCGGCCACTTCTTCTGTGACCCTGTTGAATCTCTTTACATCCAGCGTGTGCTTGTGTAATCTGTCTGCAGAGACTGGGTGGCAAAAAACGCTCGTCCCCCCTTTTCATGCAAAATTAGAGCTGATATCCCTTTGACATGTCACCCACGGATAACCCAATTTCCTGCCTGCGATGAATAGCCTGAATGAGATCCGCTTCGCAGGCCAACAAATTAATTAATGACTCTAGCCTAATATTTTTAAGAACGCTTGGCATCGAGATGCTCCACCTCGACCCCGGTTCTCCAAAGTCGACCACGTTGGCAAACCTTTTCTTCTGCCCGATGCGGCTATTTTATTGCATTTCTCCTTGTGAGTGAGGGAGCGGTTATCATGGTCTTATTAGGGCTGGCGCATCCTCGTTGGAGAATGAGTTTGACTCGACTCCACACGCGGCTTCCGCCGAACGTTCTATTTGTAATTCGTCTGAATAAAGCTAATGAAATGATGATAGTGGCAGCGCCGCGGGGCTTTGAATTAGCCCGTCAGCTGAGCCGACTGTCATTCAAGTGGCCCGATTTGAGCATGTATTTACAGCAGGGGACAAATTTAAGCCTGGATCCGACGCTGTTGCTGCAGTCGGCCCCCGGCAATGACGGCGCACGCTACGTAACGCTCAGGCTGCGGCGTGACTTTGGTTTGATTCACGTTAAGGTGTCTTATTACTAATTTATCTCATCAGCGCTGCGTGGCGTGATTGGGAGTCGTACAATGCGGCACATTCAGACGTTTTCTGAAAGCTCTGGAATTCGTGGCAGACAGGCTGATAGTCATCAATTTCAGACTTGTTTGGTAATTTTAGGGATCAAAGGCGATGATGAGGACGATGATACTGATGCTAATCCCACTGAAGGGGATGATTGAGTCATCAAGGAAAAAACAGCTGTCTGCCCCCCCCCTCGTCGCCCACCTCCCCCCCTTCCCTTCCCTTTCTAATGGCTGATGATGACAGTAGCAGAGTGTAAGTGAGTGCAATTGACAGCAGAGTTTGAGCTTCCTCGGGGAGGAGGCAGCGAGGCTGAGTCTGAGCAGAGGGAAGCAGGCAGCAGGGTGGCCATGAAACATTCATGCACCTGGGGACTCTTTGCATAAGGAGAGCAAGCTGAGCCAGTAATGAAGTAAAAGAGCGGAGGACTTTTAATGGCTCTGTGTGTCCTTTTTATGAGATTAACTGTAGTCTGGCTTCTTATATTAAATGTATTAAAAGCCTAATTACGTACGGTGATTCAATGACGGCTTGTGCCCGCTAAAAATAAAAAAAAATTTTAAAAAAGAGCCGCTGCCCGCTGAGGTGCTTTGTGGGAAATATTATTTACTTTTGGAATAATCTGATCATTAGGACCACAGGTGTGCAGCTGGACAGCGGAAGGTGAGTTATTCCCAGCTTCTTTTTTTTGTAAAGGTAAAGGCAAGGCGGGTTGGGGAGGTGAAGAAGGCAGAATTAATATTTAGACAGCTGCACGTGTAGTGTTTTGTATCGGGGGGGGGGGGGGGGGGGTTGTGTCCTCAGCTCTGACTCCTCTCTGCAGTATTGATGTCACTGCACCCTTCTGACAGCGTGCCTGTAAATCACCCGGCGCATTCTATAGATTTACAAACACCTGCTACCTCTGATTCCCCTATCGCCGGCTGTACATCACGTGGAATGAGGAAACTTGTTGAAATATGTATCGGAGCATGAGGAAACCCGCCCTGTCAACGTCTCTGTCCCCCCCCCCCCCCTGACCGGCGAGATGTCGGTACAGTAACGGGCGTTTTTTTTTGTGCGAGACAGCTGGTCACATGTCTGCGGTCCTGTGCTAGACTGGCCCTCTGCCTCGAGGTGGTGGACGGCAGCTGACTGCTGTGATTCACTGGGAGCGCGGCTCGCGTGTTGAACGCCGCACAATGGCCTGACTCATGGGGAGTCGACAGCGAGCTCCTTCTGTGTCCATCTCCCAGCCGCTCCACTGGGACTTTCTGTTTGACGCCTTTGTTGCCTCTGTGTTCTGATGGAGACAGAGGTCTTTTCTTTTTTTACTGTGTATTTTCCTGCATTGTCCCCACCCCCCCCTTTCCATATCAGCGTGCAGTGACCAGTTTCCCCCCCCCCCTCGCCTCCTCACACCGCACCTCTTGTCTTAGTCACGATGTCGTCCTGGAGAGGATGTGAACCGTTAGTCAGTCTCAAGCTGTTTCTTTTCATCCGATATGGAGCAGTTTCACTGAAAGTGTGTCATATGCATCCATGTTACACCCACAACCCCCCCACTTCACACAGCCCCCTCACACCCAAACCAGTAGGATTCACTGATGATCCGTCACTGGCTTCTTAAACACTAGCAATTGTACTCTGTTGTTCTATATTACATAATATTTCTCTCTCTCTCTCTATATATATATATATATATATGTGTGTGTGTGTGTGTGTGTGTGTGTATATGTGTTAGTTGTCACGGTAACGCTACACCCTTCCCAGCTCCTGACTTTTCCAGATACTCAGCAGTCAAGTCTGTCAAAGCGAGAGATGGAAATATTCGTCACTGCGGAAAGAGCGGAAAGAAACGCTGACACATAACACGTCGGGAGGAATCCCCGTTGAATCCAAGCATCAGCACCGAGATCAGATTGGAATATTTTCCTGCAACGCGACGGCATGGCGTTAAAAGTAAATAGTGTCGTGAAGCGACAGAATTGTGCAGCTTAAAATTGTTATCACAGAGAGCGTCATTTTCTAAACTAAACTGCAAACTATAGTAGTATAGTTTAATACACATAATGTGTATTTCTGAGAAGTTGTGCAGGTTTCAGCTTCTTCTTTTTTTCTACTGTTGTGGCTTTTGACCAGAGCTCATGCTAACACAATGGAACGAATGAGCAGGCTTTGTTTTTTTGACCCAGGATCTGTTTGAACACAGCCCTTGGTGGAAAAATCTAGATTTTTTTGTTTTTTGTATGAAACATGGATGAAAGAACTGTAGGCTATGTTAATCTCTCTTCAGAAGCCTGCTTCCTTTTTATTTATAACATTTTCCTATTCAGCCAGCTGATCAGCACCGGGTAACCAATCGCCTTTTCAGCTCTTCAAGGAAGTATTTTTGGCGGGCGATGGCACACGGCAAATAAAATGTGCCGTTATGCCGCTCTCACTTCCCTATCACAGGAGAACATGTGTAACACCCGTGCAGAAGCCACTAATTGCTGCTGGCTATTAGCGCTGCGTCTCCTAAGACACTGACTCGCTTCGGCCAATCACAACAGAGCATGTTACCGAGCTGAGCTCAGATCACAGGAGCCCCCGCAGCACGGACGGGAAGGAATTAATTATTCAGACTGGCTGCTCACACGTTTTGCTGGACACCGCATTTAATGACATCTATAATTGCATCTTTGCAAGAGATTAATCGTGATGTGAGCAGAAAAGGCACAAAAGTCCGTGACAGTGTTCAGGTTTATTTCTTTCTTTTTTTTTTTTTTGTTCACAAAACCATTACCTCGGCGCCTCACACGTTTTATGTGCTTATCTGATCCTATTTTCCGCAATCTGGAAAAATTGCGCGTTAAACCGACATGAACCTTTGGTAATGAGATGTGTTCAAATATTTATTATACGGGGAAATGAAGAGGTAAAAACCCTTTTAAACAGAGATCAGAGCCTCTCCTCACAATATTTACTTCCCTGCCACCACTGTTTAGCTTCTACAGCTCGAGGAAACGACTTTTATAATGATCAGTAGTTTGGTTTCCGCTGACCTTTTACAAGGCCGGACACCACTTTGAATAAATTGAAATGTTAGTTAGGAAAATAAGGGAGGTGTATGTCGTCTTGATCTTTGTTATGGATGGAAAGTCTGCGACAGGTTCACTTAAGCTGATAAAAAAAAAAACGTTCAACCATTTAGATGACTTCTTGTGTCTATTTATTGATCAGCTGCTCTTATTGAAGAGGATAAAAACACACACACACACACACACATTTTCCAGCTCTAACAAATGCTGTGGTTTTAGATTTAGGCAACGAAAAGTAAACGATTATTAGGGTGAGGAGGAAAAATCGTAGGTTTTGGCTTGAAAACTGTCTCTAAAACGCCTGACATAATGGCAGGAAATGTGAATAATAATCATTGTTTTTGCAGCCGAGTTATCTAGACGTCCACACAGCCCTTCCACCTCCAAATACAGACGTTTGTGTCATCGGTCTGCCTAATCGGTAGCGAAAATAAGTTGTTGCCTTGGAAAAAAAAAAAAGTTGAAAACCTTAGTTTAAGTCTGAAAAATAGGTTGTGGTAAATCTATTTTTCCGTTACTTTTAAGATTAATACTACACTGTATGCATATACATTGATCTATTGATATATAAGAAGCAAGGAAGTAGGTTATATATAAAAAAATGTAAAAAACTGAAGCCATCTGACGGCTTTCGCGTGTATTTGCTGTAAATAACGCTTACCCACTGCATTATGCTAATATAATGAGAGCAGGAAGCCATTGGAGGCTGGTGGCACTGGATCACTACAGGATACGAACTCAACGAGTCATCATGCAAATTAGCAGGATGGCTGATCTCTCAAAATAATAAAAAAAAAAAAGATTTAAAAACTAGAACTTTAATGAGAGATAAGCAGCCAGAGCCGTACCATGCTTCCAGTGGCAGGCTCAGATCGGCAGAGTTGTGATTTGATATTTCTCTCTAACCAAATGTTCTTATCACGGCCCCCGAGCAAACATGCAAACAATCTGGCCTGTGTGTTTCCAGTCACATGGTTCCAGAAGTGCTGGAGAGTCAGCGTGTCTGTCCTGGTATTTCCTGAGGCTTCGTAAACATACGTACATACACACACACACACCCTCTTTCTCTTTCTTCCTCGCTCACAAACACGCACTCATAAAGGTTATATTCATACAAACAGTCGATAATGACGGTATTAATAATAATAATCTTTAACTGTGTGACAGGAAGCAAAGGAGAAGCAGTGTGCATGAGCATAAACCTGTATTATTATGACTTCTAAAAAGGACATTATAATAATAGTTTGTAACCCCGTGCCTAATTTCCACCCTCAAGTCTACTTTCATTATTGAATAATGGTTCATTTAAAAATATAAAACTTAGGAATTATGTCAAATTTAGATAGTAATGAATTCAAGTTCATAAGATCAGGGCTGTTATGATCCCAAATTGTGAAAAGCAACCATTCATGAATAATTAGCTACATTTTTAAGCCTGACTTGACAGGACTGCAAGTGTAGAATATCTGAAGCTGCTTCTAACTTGTGGCTACTTCTGACTCAAGAGTAGAAAAAGGAAAAAAAAAAATGAAGGAAGCGCAACTGTATTTTTGCACTTCTCCTTTTTAATCCTCTCATACTCATCGTGATGGTATGTTATTTACAATAAATACACTAAAGGCAGATAAAACCCCCAAGCCACACACCAAGCCCTGAATCTACACGACCATTTAAGGCAGTTTAATCCACTTCTGATGCATCTAGATAACTAAAAAGCGTATTTTTAGCTATTACACCACCATCCCTAAAGAGACTAATGGATGTTGTTTGTGTGTGTGTGCAATCACTGCACTGGACTTTGCCTGTGGATTGCCATGCATTAAATCATTATTGGATTTAACTGTGTGTGTGTGTGTTTGTGTGTGTGTCAGTGCGTGTGTGTGCACATGCACTGGTTCATCTAATTGATTTGGAGTGTTAAAGTGCAGAGTACAATGAATAGTCTAATCAAAACCTTCGAGGTTGATGCTGAATTGTAAAGAATGATTTAATGTGTCTGGCTTTTTTTCTTTAAGTGGATTCTTCTATGTGCACTAACTCTGTGTTTTACTCTGCAGTGCTCTGGTGTTAATATGTGTGTAAATATTGTAAAACTCGGCTCTCATTTCAACTTCCAGGTACATTCTCTGTATCTTTTTTTTTTTTACGCATTTAGTCGCCTTCTAACACAATTTCATGGTGTTGATACAGAATCTCGGAATTCAATAGCCGAACGTGTATGCTGGGATTATAATTTGGTCTCCGTGGGGGGATGTAGGTCAACCGAAAGACTCTATTTCCTCAAATATTGTAATCCTCATTTGTTCTGCTTTTTCACCAGAAACGCGGCTTTGAGGTCTTTGTCAGTGTACAATGCCCTGGGCAGGACGGCAGCTCTTAATGCTGCTGCCTTGTTTCCACATTATTTCTCTCGTTCTGTGCTCTTAACATATGTTTGGGTTTTTTTAGTTTTTTTGTTTTATTGCTAGCTTTACCTTAGCTTCCCCATCACCTCCTTTACTTTCAGCTTGAACTTTTACTCCTTGAGCCGTCCACCCTGTTCCGCCGTGGTGCAAGTGGGTCGTGTTTATGGCTGAACTGGGGCGCGGGGTCAACAGGATATACCCATTTAACCTTGCTTCAGACCTGCAGAGAAAGGAAGTCATTCATTTAGTCTCAAGTGATAAAGCCTGGGTGAATAGTTAACTCTGTCCGCCTTTTTTTTTTTTCTCTATTGATAAAAAAAAAAAAAAAAGGAACGATTTCACCATCACTTTCTAAAATGGTTCCACTCATTCGGTGTATTAACGGCTGCACTCAGCCAAACTAATTTCGTGCCTGTTTCTCCGGGCTGCAGGAATAGTTTTGTGAAACCATGCATGAACATGAAAAATTGATTTGTTTATATATCATTTCAGTATAATGGGTTTTTGCCCTGATTCCGAGACAAACCCCGATGTACCTTGTAGGAGAGGAAAAAAAAAAAAAGGGGGGGACGGATTACTCCACTCTCTGTTCGTATTCCGCTCCTGTGTTGTCTAAACCTGATAACAAGTATGGCAAAAGACAAGGCTGTCCATTGTGGAAAGAGCTTTTTCCACAAAAAGTCATTATGCTGGATCAATGCTCCCCCAGAGAAAACGGGCGAGCTCAAACCCCCCCCCACGCACACACACACACACAGATGAGGGGGGGGATTGCGTCAAATATGTAACAGCCCAAGGCTTTGTTTGATGGTTCAGCAGGGTAAGGTGCATGCCTCATACCTGCTATTATGTGGATGTTTGTACTCAGCTCGCAGGATTCATCTAATGTCTGTCATACCTTTGTGAAGTGTCCAAAAAAAAAACATTAAGATGACATGAAATCCTCTTCAAAACTCACTTAGCTTAGATAGTTTTGGTTTGGCGATACAATGGCAGGCAGTGGTATTTATTTAATTTATGGTTCTCCAATCAGATATCTTTCCAGAGACAACATTGGATAATCTGCAGAACTCACCGTCAACACTCAGGAGGGACTAATTCTTTATAAGGGAGTAGTTCTAATGAAAACACTTCGCAGTGAGGTTGGTGGAGAAGAGACATTTTGCAAGACGGATAAGATCAAAACCTGAGAAAATAAAAACAGAACGATCTTCATGACTATTAAAGGAGAGGCTGCTTTAAAACAATACTCACATACCCATCTGGACTTTTCAAGAGGTAACAGTTGCTCTTTTGTCCACGCTGACCGAGAAGAGGTCTCCTTTTAGAGCAATTATAATATCAGTGATGGGGGAGAAAATCCACAAAATCCACAATGGGCTTGTGAAGCTTGTATGAGTCAGAAGAAGTCAGTACCTCCTTCTTCTTCTTTTTCTTTTTAGTACAAAACCTCCTCATTGTTTCACTATTCCTCTGCTGCAGATCAGCAAGGAAACACAGTCTGGGGAAACACAAAGAGGAAATATTGAACTTTGGACTCGTCAAAATCAGCCGCTGAAGCTTTATAGTGGTTGATGCTGATATAAAATTATACAAATAGACTGGGAAGGGTTCTCTTCACACACGCTAAGGAGTCTTTCAGTGTACGAATGGGATCATGTGTGATGTTTAGGACCTATCTGTTCTCATATTTACACTTTTTATTTGCGGTTTTAATATACTAATAAAAAAAATCATATGTAGTATAATATAGTTACGCTTTTCCTCCCTCGCCTCTCTTTGACAATGTCAAAACATGTGGTCATGTGGTGTAACCCTGAAAACTTGGTAGCAGACAGTTTAACTCTTAACAGGAAAAAAAAATGTCTTAAAAAATTAAAAGCACATGCTACCAACTAGTTTTATATTGTAGGTTGATTAAATATTTAAAATTTATCATTCTTTTTCAGTTAAATATTTGACATTACATGTAAAAAGAAAAAACACACGAAATCATGATTTTTTTGGTATAAAAAAAAATGAAACAAAAAATAAACAAAAAAAATAAAAAATAAATAAAAAATACATGTTGACAGGCGGCACCTTAATAGTTGTGACATCACAACTTCACAGAGGTCCTAACAGCTGCTGACGCCACAGTTTATGAAGACGGGCTGTGTGCCTGTCTATGTGCATTCAGCGCTTTGACACCCTAGCCCTTCTTATAATCAAAATAAAGTGAAATCTCACTTTCTACAAACGAGGTACCTTTAAATGACCTCTTTTTCTTTTTTCAAATTCAGGGGAAACAACCCTAACGACATGCGCTACGGCGTCCTCCATTCATTAAAGCCTGTCTGGCGGTCTGTCTTTGTCATCGGCTGCTGCAGTGGGTCCAGCCCCTGGTCTGTCTGGGGCGGCTCCACGCGGCAGCAGCATGTGTATGTACGGAACGGCACATTTAGCCTCTCTGTCTCATCTCCAGCCTCCGTACCCACGGGTCAAACAACGTCTCATTTAAAAAAAAATAAAGTCGGGAGGTTGGGGTAGGGGTGTGTGGGGAGGGAGGGGGGGTGAGTATTCGCCGGTTATGGAGGACGGAGCCGGATGCTCTGAAAAGTCTCTCTCCATCTGTCTGCATGACTGCACGGTACATGGAGCTGTGTGGTGGTGGTGGTGGATCCGCTCGAGGGGGTTGTAGCAGTGTGTGTGTGCGTGTGTGTGTGGAGGGGGGGCTGGCAGGAGAGGTGTGTGTGCGTGTGTGAGTGGAGGGGGGGGGGGGGTGTTTCTGTAAATAGCCCACCCTGCATTAAGGACCGGCATGCCAGGGCCGCGCTCTGTGCAGTCCTGACCTCACCAACTGAGCCCGCCGCTCACATTTCCTCGCAGCGCCGGATGCTGTGGACCGGGCCCGCCGACCGCTCCTCCACTTTATCCAGGTCAGATCTCATCCACTCAGAAAGCACGGGCGCTCGTGACCCCGGCAACCCCCCCACCGCCAGCCAGTGTCAAAATAAGCCGCTCTGCGGAGGGCCTCCGCTGCTCTGCCCGCTGTTATGAAATCATGCTGCCCTCGTTTGGATCTCTAAATATCTACACTGGGATAAATGTTCGGATCAAAACAAAGTGTCAGCTCGATTTGATTTCCGTCTTTCTCCTCATTAAGCTGTTAAAAGGGAGTTTGCCTTGCAGTGTGTGTGCGTGCAGCGTGTGTGTGTGTGAGTGTGCGTGTGGAAGTAGGTCATTGATTTGGAACTTGGACACTGATTATGTGCTGGCCTAGAAATGGGCTATAATCGGTGTCTCTCATACCAAAACAGCTTTTCATAAGTGGCAGTTATTTCAAGGTCAGGACAACAATTGTGTATCATCGCTCCAGACTTCTCGGTTTCAGCGTATTACCACTTTCTGGAATCCGTTCAATCTTGCGAGGTTGCTCGCTTTAAGAGATTTTCAGTGTTTAAAAAAAAAAAAAAAGAAAAAAAGGAGCCTAGAGTATCATGTTGATCTCTCTTTATATGGACTAGAATGTGCCAAATCTGCAGGCATGCCCTGTTCTGTCGTCCGGGCAGAATCTCTCGATGGGGGTTTGAAGTGTTCATGCAGATGCCATTTGAGCCATTAATGTAAATATTCGTAGTCTTTGAACAAGCCAAGACGTGATCTAATCTGTCTCTGACACAGAGTCTCCGGCAAACTCTCCTCCTGGAACACGTGTTCCAGGAGAACAGAAAAGAAAGAGGGGCGGAGGGGGGGGGAGAAAAGGAGGGGAGCTTTCTTCATGACCATGTTGGTGTAAATCTTGCGCTCAAAGCTCGGAATTAACTGTCAGCCAGCATCATCACAACTCCCTCTTTGCTGTCTCTCTCCATAGCTTCAAGCCAGCGCTGTATTAGTTTCCGCAGTAGATTTTCCTGAAGCGCCCTCGGGATGAAACCTCGATATTGTTTTGTAAATGCAGCTCGGTATAGATTCGGCTCTGCTTACAGTACAGGGCTGATATTCAGCTTGAAGAACTGGTTGTACTCTCTGAATGGTGGCTGCGGGGGGGGTCAAAAGGGCATGTTTGTGTACTTCCTGTTCTCTTCCTCTCTTGGCTAGTGCGGGTCAAGAATAAACATTGGGAGCGTGCTAGCGTGAATGGAGATCTCTTATGTTTAAAGTGGCTGTATTCCCTGGTGTGTTCTTGTTTTGTTGCACAGTTAAGCCCCCCCCCCACCCACCCACCGCCTCGCACATCTCGTTTCATAACGACACCGGGAGAACGAACGTGAGACAGCGGTTTGCATATCCACGTCGCAGCCACTCCTCCTCCTCCTCCTGCGTGTGTCCTGCATGAAGGATACTCATGTTCTCAGCGTGAGCTTGTTTATATGAGCCCTCGCCATGTTTGCATTTGTTTAGGCACGGAGGCAGCGACCAACAAGCCGGGCACGGACAAAAAAATCCTATCAAAAAATGACATCGGCCGCAAAACAGCTGCAGGCTGTGGCACTGGGAGAAGAGGAGGGAGAGAAAAGAGAGAGAGAGAGAGAGAGAGCGAGGAGAACAATTGACCAGAAGCGACACGGGAAAGAGAGGTGACCTGATTACTCAGCTGGCCAAGAGCACAGGAAGGAAGCAGCAGGAAAGGCTGGTCCCCTCAGTCTGGCCTGGCTCTCTGCTGCTTCTGGTGGGTCCCTCTGTGGCCTTTCCTCTCCTCCCTTTCCCCTCCTCCCTCCCCCTCGTCCTCCTTTCCCGCACTGCTGCCTGTCACGGCTCACTACATCGGAACAAAATGATCAGCTCTCACCTCCTCATGAACACGGGTCATCATGGTAGCCATGCGAGGGCTGGGCCCTTTGTATTAGATAGGGATCACTGATATCTGGGAGGAGGAGGCTGGAGAAGAGAAGACTGTCTTGTTTTTCTTTTTTTTTCCCCAAACAGCACAAATAGGTAAAGGCTGTTTATTGCACTTTGTTTTATTTATTAGTAACTGACCAACTTTTAATCCCGTCGCAGTATATTGAACGTGTGCGCGCGTGTGTGTTTGTGATCCTTTTTTTTCTTCACAGGAAAAGGCGTCAAGCACCTCTTTCACAGTTTCTGTAGCTCTCTTAATGTAATTAATTCTAATCGCAATCATCGTTGTAGCTTTTCAGATCAAATACCCAGGAGCGGTTTCTAACAAAATAATCCGTTCCTCCGAAAAACAAACTCTCTCTCTGTCTCTCTCTCCCACCCTCTGTGTTTGGCTTTTTGCTCGGAGAGAACAGCAGTCAGTTGGATGGGGGAGAATAACATCAGAAAACAGAAGGACCTGCACATTTGCATACCTTTTTAGCATGTGGCTGAGGGAGCCTTTATTAAATTCAGCCCCCCCCATACACACACACACACACACACACACACACTTCCCCCTGTGGGCTGGGCTCAATCGTGGGGTGTGTGTGTGGGGGGGGAGGTGCACCGGAGCAGAGGAGGCAGAGGAGGGGTGGTCTCGTCACCGTTTGAGCCAGCAGACAAACAATGTTTTCAGACACAAGGACAAGGTGGCAGCAACGGCAAAGTGTTTTTCAGCCGACCAGAAGTGTCCCTGTGCTGTCATGGAGGAGGAGGAGGAGGAGGAGGAGGAGGAGGAGGAGGAGGAGGAGGAGGGGTGGCTGCAGGGGCCACATTGAGGAGCACACACACACACACACACACACACATTAGCCTAAACACAACCATCCCTAGTCACAAATTAGGAGACTCCAAATGATAAAAATTAATCAGTCAGATTGAAAAGGAACAACAACTACCTACTTTTAAAATGATCTTTTTACTTTTTGGACTACACATATACATTAGAACACATAAGAAAATAGGAACACATAAATGACGACTAAATTATAATGATTAATTTTGACATTTAGATCACCTGTCACAAAAACCTGGGAAAAATGTTCACATTTTATTGGCAAAACAGACAATAATAAATAATTGAAAAGAAAATCAGTTGCTACAAATTAGTGTCACCACATCCTAGAATTTTGAATTAGCATAGATATTGGGGTTAATGAGTGACTGATATTTAGATTTACTCTCATTATGAAAACCTAAACTTGTAGCAGCCGGGCATCTGCACATGCAGAAAAAACCTGCGTACGAGCA
This sequence comes from Eupleurogrammus muticus, assembly GCA_036785175.1. Classification (NCBI taxonomy): domain Eukaryota; kingdom Metazoa; phylum Chordata; class Actinopteri; order Scombriformes; family Trichiuridae; genus Eupleurogrammus; species Eupleurogrammus muticus. Next base: position 19,413,626 of record JAYKQN010000015.1, read on the forward strand.
GCTTCTACATCACTGTTTTTTTTAAACATTCGTTTCAATTGAGAAATTGGCCTCACGTTTACGAAATTGCCGGCACCCCGCTACTGTAGCCGCCCATTAGCGGAGCCTGAACTTCTCGTTACCCCCGCTGTAAAGAAACGCCTATTAGCAAGTGATTCGATAAGAGCACAGAGATGCTTTGTGTTTGTGTATACCTGTGTGTGTGTGTGTGTGTGTGTGTGTGTGTGTAATGTATCTGAGGTGAAGTGGGGCAAGCCCAACAAGCTGTAAGTATCTGTTGGAGCAAGCCAAGGCAGCTTGTGGTTGCACTGTACCTGGGAGGAGGCGGCCGAGATAATGAACCAACGCTTTACGCTTTACTGGCAGAGGGCGAAAGGATAGCCAGAATTAAAATTTTCCAATTAAAATAAAAAGATACATACTTAACAAGAGAGAGCGGACAATCTCACATATTCAATTTCAGGTAATGTTAAATCACCAAAAGCTTCAGTGAGACTTTTCCTTGTGTTATTTCACAGGTGTGTTTGTTTCTGCATGTTCTGTAGCACCAAAAGTCACACACTCTCATGTACAAACAGATGTGGCGACCACGACACGTCGCAGGTAATTTCACACGTAGCTTATTCAGCACGACCTACAAAACAGAACGTCTTAATCTGGAAACCGAGTTGTGCCGTTTGGAAAACTTTCTGCTTTAATGCTAGTTTTAATTTACACAGATTAGGGAGGGGGGCACTAAACACAGACATAGGTGCAATATGCAATATAAACAGATATCTGTAAACTACGATGCCTGTGACTGCAAAATAACAACAGGCCATTTTAATTCTATCAAGTCATTTAAAGACTAATTGGCCTAATGGACAATTTCTGAAAGATTAAGGATTTTTACGTCATGAGTGACTTATATTCAGAGTTTGTTCTTAAAAAAGAAGTGGGGGGGAGGGGGGTGGCCATGAGTGGGAAAACGGCATGCGCAACACTTGTGCTAACTAAAAAATACCCTCGCTCTTTTGCTGTTTTTGTAAGCCCCACCTTAGCATTTGGCACAAGGCAAAAGGGGGGATGGGGGATGGAGGGGGGGTGAGTGGGTGGGTGGGGGGTGGGGGGGACGAGTATGAAGTGAAGAAATATCACAGATGTTAGTCTGCATGAACTCCTTCCCCTTTACAGCCTTCCTGCTCAATGTGGCCTCTTTAGCCCCCCCCCCAACACACACACACACACACACACACACACACACACACACCCCGCTCCCCTTCCACAAAAGACAAATGACTTCTCCTAACCTAATTTCAGTTGCAGCATGTGAGGGTCTGCGCCTCGACGCCTGCCGGTCAACAGAGTCTGAGCAGACACTGAGCAGATTCAAGTCGCTCTCTGACTTTTTTTTTTTCAGCTTTTTTTTCCCCTCCCCTCTTTTTCGCAGGATTTTCCGCTCAAATCTTTGCAAACAAAGTACATTTTCTCATATGAACTCACTTTTGCATCTGTTTTTTTTTTTTTTGCGGGGCCAGTTGTCTTGCCCCGTTTCTCAGAGGGCGACGTGAGAAACGGGGCGGTTTCGGTTTCAGCCCGCGCCCACAGCCTGCGACAAGGGTCACAGTTGTGTGACATGCCAAACCAAACGTCTGGCTTTGGTGGCGGCGGTGGCGCTGTCAATCATCTCGAACAACGGGTCAACTTCTGCCGTGGTCAAGGCCAAGCAAAGCGAAGCAAAGCCCCTCTTAACGTGCTCAGAACCGGGCTGGTCGGGGATGCTCCGAACCAATAAACGGCAGGAAGCGGCGGCGTGTCTTTGATTATCTGGCCCTTTTTCTCTATTTCCCCAGGGGCGTGTTGCCGCTTCAAGCGTGGCAGCAACCAGGAGGGACCTCTGATTGGTTCCTGATGTGCGGGCAGCGGTTACGTCTCAGGGGTCCACAGCAATTTATCCAGGAGATATTGTGTGACCCTCGTGGACGCGTGATTTACGCAGATCTAACCTGGAGGAATTGTTGAGATGCCACTTTCACTTGCAATTAACTATAACTTGAAAGTGCACGTGTACCCTCCTTAAGCGAGCAGCTGATTAGTTTTTTTTTTATTTGTTTTTTTTTACCACGATTTGAATTAAAAACCATAATGGGTTTTCTGGGGTTAACATACTGACGAGCTATGACTGTGTGATTCTGGCTTCAGGGTGTAATAACAGATTGACAAGTGTTGTAGTAAAGCGTTGACGCCGGCTTCCCTCGGCTTTCCTTTTTTTCTTTCTCCCTCTCCCCCCCCCAACCCCAACCCCAACAGGAACTGGCTAATTTCCTGAACTTGATATGCCATTTGGTGGCCACAGAGGGAAACATCTGAGAGAGAGAGAGGGGATCTCAGAGAGTTCTTCACTTTTTAAATCCTTAATGAGTCTTCAAATCTTTGGGTCATTGCTTCTTTTAACATTTCACAGGTGGCACAGGAGGGTTTTTTCCCCCGTCTTCTCTCTCTCATTCTCTCTTTTGACTTCAGCGGCACCTTAGAAGGAAAAGTGAGCAGTCAGGAAATGAATTTTTTTTTTTCGCAGGGTAAAAGAGAGTTCCTCAGATTTCACACGCGCTCAGTCATTGCCTCGTTAGAGCGGCGCTGATTCTCCGTCTGCTTCCCACCGTGTCAGAACGCGTCGTATCGCCCACGGTGAGTCACGTCGATGACTGCTTCAAAGAACCCGGCGCTTATCTCGTGACTCGACCGTCTCCCGACCGTTTCGGTGGCGCTGGCCGTCAGGGGTCACGACCCCGGCTGGGGGTCACCCCCGCTGGTCAGCCGCTGGTTAGCAGAGCGACCCTCTATAAACCGACGGCCTGACCTCCCCTCGCCCCCCTCTCGCTTTCCCCTCCCGATGATCCCACAAAGTGGCTAACACGTGTAACTTCCTCCATTGATTTAGAGGGACCCCTTTGACCACAGCGTGATCTGTCTGCACCCGCCCCTCCCCCCATCAACAAGCCCCTCGGCCCCGCCCAGCCCGATCCGCGTCGCCGTTTCTCTCAAGCGGAGACGCTCGCTTTTGTGTTTTCCCTTTTTCGAATAGCGTCGTCGGTGCAATAACGAGAAGGAATAATTTCCAGACAAAGCGCTTGTCTCCCTCTGTACAGCTCAAGCATTAAACTTGTGCAGAGTGTTACTTGAGCCTATTGATTGGAGTCCTGCGCCATAGAGGGGGCAGTGTGCAAAATCAATGCTTTATTTTCTAGGCTTGCCTTTTTCCATGCTTGTGTTTTTTTTTTTTTTTTCTTTGGTCTTTGAAAATGAGAGGAAAACAAGAGCGCGAACCCTTTACTTCCACTGTATTCCATCTTCTCCATTGACTTCAGTGTCTCATTCTGGCAAAGTCAGCTTTGTACCCTGTAATCTCTCCGGCCCACATATTTCTCTCTCTCTCTCTTTCTCTCCTTATCTCCATCGCATTCACAAGCATGAATCCACCTCTTTATAGTTCACAGTGGTGGGTGGGTGATGTCATGCTTGTTTTTGTAGTTATAGCACAGTGAGGTTATGTGTGTTACTTTGTCACCTTGGTGAATATACAGTGGAGCGTGTGTGTGTGTGTGTGTGTGTGTGTGTGTGTGTGTTAAGTCGAGGTTGTATCAGGACATTGTCATGTGGATGATGATGGTGGTGGTGAGGCTTTTATCTTTGTATGTAGGCAAATATGCCCGGGTTGCGTAGGTTTGATTTAAACCAGGTGCAGAACGCAGCAAACAACACTATAAAAGTAATAGAAAAAAATCGAAGAACGGCAGTTTGCATACGTTTCTAGACATTTTTTAAGACACCAAGTAACCTGCACCACTGCTGTTTGTTCTTTCCTGACATTGCCGTGTTGGTGGAAGTGTGAGACTTTTCTCTTTTCTTTTTTATTTTGGAAGCCGCGCCGGTGACGGATCTGTTTTGTTGTCAGACTGTTGACTCACTAAGCAGATGAAGATAAATGCCGTGCATCAGATATTCATTATGAAACCGAGCTGAAGTTTTTCTCATCTTTTCGCGTAGACCGGGATTGTCTGGAATAATTCTCTTTGAGGGGAAATGGCTGTTTACAACTGTTTTAATGCGTAATGTGTTGCTCTGTCTGGTGAGATTGTAAAATGAAAACAACTTGTAATTTGAGAGAGAGCTGTTTGTTCGGATTGAGCAGGAAAATGCTCATTTAAGTGAAGGTTTTCAGCAATATTCTACAATTCTACCAGTGGCTAGAGGGTTAATTTTTTTTTTTTTGGAGCCTTAATAGTAACAGGAAGCATACCAGCGTGTAGCGGATGTAACACGTGATAGACATATAACTCGATTTTACTGAATATGCATATCTATCATTATTTTTGTATTTGGTCGTCTCGCCTCACTTGAAAAAACAAAGTTATTTCTGTAGACACACACACACACACGCCGGCCTCCTCCATTGTGTGTATCTGAGGTGCAGCCCTGGTCGGACATGAAGTCCGGGAGAGGACAGAGGAACACAAAAAGGGGTCAGCGAACAGGAACACGGCCGGTGACAGGCCGCCTGCGTGTGGGGTGGTTTCGCTAACGAGAAGCCATTGTGCCCTCGGTGAAGGTTAACTCTCTGATTCAGGGAGGCAGGAAGTGTTAGCTGCCTCCCCTGCACTTTTTCCCATCCGTGGCCTCTGCCAAGCCTCGGCAGAACAATCCAGTCCCTGTGACTGAGAGGGAGGGAGAGGGAGTACGAGAGAGAGAGTCAAAGACAGAAAGAGGGAGGGGATGGAGCAAAAAAAAAAGAGTAGAGAGTTCTAATTCTGCAGGGTAACATCAGGCTCCTATGTTATGCAAGTGTTCTCTTTTTACTTTGCCTCACCCGGGGTTTTGATACAGATTGCATGAAGCATGATGGTAATGCAGAACATTCAGTCTATCCCCTCTTCACCATAACAGACTCCATTTAAGGTAACACACATATTTTCCTCCTACAAATGGAGCTAATGGCCGGCTGCAGCAGGTTTAAGTCCTGCACACAAACACACGCTGAAACGGATATCACACAACTCACTCACAAACACCCCCGCAAGAAAATAGATACCTGGAAATATGCAGATAAACACACACAGGAGAGGAATATCTCAAGAGTATCCATTGCACGCACACACACACACACACAGTCAAGTCACGACACCTCACACCGAATCAACAATCACATCTTTGTTAAATTATCCAGGAAATTGTTTGCGGTGCTTCGATAACACAGGTGTTTATATGGTAGTGGCTTCTGGAGGCTGGATAAGAGTGAAACAATAAAGTCATTAGGGTGTTACAAGACGAAATTAAATCAGGCTCCTTCACACGCTGCAACTCATCACCCACCCCACACACACACACACACACACACACACATGCACACACACACACATCTCCACCAGTAGAGGCTGAACTCTTATACACAAATTCATTAAAAAAAAAAAAAAAAAAAAGCTTTTGTCAGCTGCCTTAATGACCCTTGATGTGTGTGAACCTGTGCCAAGTTGTCCACAGAAGGGCAATTTATCTCCGCTAGTGTTGTGGTTGTATGGAAGATAAAAGAACAGAATGGAGTATACACACGTAGAATAGATCATTGAGAGGAAGGGCGGCCTGTTAGTCTCACCTAAGCCATTTAAACACTTCCACTTAAGGGCTTTTATCCTAAGTGTCCCAGCACAGAGTTTATGTAGGTCCCCATTGATATCAGGTCATCCCCCTATATGCAGTTTCTTACCGACACCAGGTGATATTTCCCCATATGTCATTACCCAGAAAATGGAATGAGAGTATTCCATTCTGGAGGGGGGTGAGAGGGGGATATACATGGATGCATTTTGTCTGTTTGCCCGTGCGGGCGAGTAGAAGTAAAGGGCGACAGACTGGCAGGGTGTGAACAAAGATGTCTATCCACAAAGGTGCCCCCCTCTCATCTGATCCCGACACATCTCTCCTACAAAGGAAGGACTGTGCACAGCATGCAGATGCTGCTAGCCCGCCACTGTTGGTAAATAATGAATAGGTCACACCTGGTGGTCTCTGAGAGGCTTGCTGCATCCTCCGTCCCCTATCGGGCGGTGGTTCGGGAATCTGTGCGTGTGTGTGTGTGTGTGTGTGTGGCGGAGGGCTCACATTAATCAAAATTCCCCTGCAGTCTTCATTTTTGTCGCGTTTTCTTTAACCTTTAGCTACATAGTGTCCTCTTGTGTCACACTCTCTAAAGTGCTTGAACAGTGTTTATGCTCTTATTCTGTAGATGTGTGTGTGTGTGTGTGTGTGTGTGTGTGTGTGTGTGTGTGTGTGTGTAAAGCAGTGACATCCAGAGCCTATAAGAAGCATTAGCCGGGCCCGTGTCTCACATATGACCATGTAAAGATGCTCTCAGTGCCACTACAAGGTGACAAATGACTGACTTACATCTCTGCAGGGACCAAAAAAAAAAAGATGCTGCACTTAAAACGTGTCCAACAATCCGGCGTCCATGATTTCTTAAGAGATTTATTTAAAGCCCGGGGACCACAAATGGCTAAAAGCTAATTCAACATCGTTATTTGCGATCGCTTTCGAGAGACAAAAGGGCCTCCACATAAAAGATTTGGCGAACGCCCGGTTGAGATGTAATGCATCATCAGTCATGCCTGCAATCTTCGTGTATCAGGAAGGCTCGTCTTATTAAAAATACATGCGGCGTATTAAGTGTAAGTAGACCGATCCTGCTAGCTTTTTCCGTAAAATTCCTTATGCTGCTTTGCAGGTGTTTGGTGGCCACAGGCTAGAGTGGATTTTTTTAGTACAGGGAAGGACTTCAGCTGCAATTAATGAGGATTATCAATTAATCTATGTGGATTTATCAATGGATCTTATCAAATAATGATTCATCAAAATGTCAAAAACTGTGAAAATGCTCGCCCAGTCATTTTAAACCACAGTGCTGTCACTCCGACGGAATCTGCAGAAATCCACAAACGAAGTGGTTTATGTATTCAAGCAGAAACTCTTCCAGAAGTGGTAGATACGGCCGGTCCAACCCTGCTTATCGGCGGCGCGGGCCGTGTGTGGCAGAGATAGCGTGCGGCGAGTGCGTCACGGGGAGCGTGTGATTGGAGCCGGATCCAGGAGTCAAACAGCGTTTTATCTCCTGTATATCAATCACGGTGCACACCGACGCCAGAGAACACCACATTGTTTGTCGTAGCAACAGACTCACTCTGAAGTGGTATTGTGATGCCCTTGTTTTTTTTTTTTTCCTTTTTCCTTATGTTTTCATAAAGGTTACCGTTGTGATGTCGGAGCAGCAGCAGAACAACAGTCCCCCAGACTGCAGGTTCACAAAGCTCCTGAATATGGAATCATAGGAATCCTATTGACGGCATCTTTTACAACTCAATAGACTTTACAGGTTCTTGTGTTAACACGGACGCCGGCGAGCTGCGCTCTATGAAAAGCACCACACTGCAAGATAAACTCCTGTCTTCAAGGAATTAGAGCAACTCCTGTAACTGCTTTGTGTTGTGAGCGAACAACACCGCAAATCAAAAGAATGTTTAGCAGGCTGCGAGAAATGGACGCGGGAGTGTAGAACGACACCGAGTTTCTGGTTGATTTTGGGGCCTGGAAAGTCGGCTCCGCTAACAGGGAGTTTTCCCTATAAACACTGAACTGGAGACTCCTGTTCTGCCCCTCGAGTTTTTTCCATTCCTCTCACTGCACGTTAATGTGTGTGTGTGTGTGTTGACACATGCTCACACACACACACTTCATTCCCTGCTTGGATTTGACTGGTTTAAAATATTAATTCTACTTTCCCCCTACCTACTACTACTAAGAGATTAATGCGTGGCCACTTAAGGTGGGGCATTACAACCAGTGAATCACGCAAAGATATTTCAATAGATTTTCACAAAGAGCATCTCAATTTTCCTATTGTTTCTATTTGCCTGTCAGGGCAAATGATGAAACAAACTGCAAAAACATCACATGTATCACCGCTGTGCATCTCAGCAGTTAGCGTTTGGGAGTAGTGTGATGTTATCGTTCATAGGAATATTCGCCAAAACTATGCAAATAAGAGCCAGGGTATGAGAACCCATCATAAGGTGAAAAAACGGCTAACGCTACTCAAATAAGAAATAACCAACGGGGCGTTGAATGCATTTAAGAGCCAACACATCTACTTTTCATTTTGCCTCCTTCCTTCTACTTTTTGTTTTGATTCGTGTGATCAAGATAGTAAATTCTCTGCCTGCGGCACTTCTACTTTTTTTTTTTTGTGATGTTTCTCCCTACAACGCAACACTCAGGTCCACCGAGGCCAGGGAGAAAAACAACTTCTCCAAGTTTAGTTGTTGAACATAATATTGAATTGTGAATATTGACTCGTGTCCCACTGGACCAATTTAATCTGTGATTCTGCTCCAACAGAAGGAATCATGTTATTAAGGCCCCTTAATGAAACAGTCAGGATGGACTCTCCATATCTTCTTGCACTATAAAAAAAAAAAAAAAAGCTCATCTAAATGGAAAACACATTGTCTTCATTATTTGCAAGTGTTGAATGAAGGCAGTTGCTATGGTTACAGTCATCGGAGGCTGAAGCCTGGTTTGAGGCCAGAGGGGCTACAGGAACAAAGTGGCTCCTAATGGCGAGATTGTACAAATGGCTCTCTGAGAGGGTTATATATCGCTGGCATTTCCATGTTGGCCAACACAGTCGCAGCGTGGCAAATGATCAGTTTCACATCATATCAGCGCTGGCTCCGCTTAATGAAACCAGATAAATCTTAAGTTATTCGCCATTCCGCAGCGCAGTTTACTAAATATGCTCTGAAATGTGTTTCGGCTGCTCCCCCCTCCGCGTCGCTTCACCAACGTGGCGGCTTTTCAGAGAGCGTTGCGGAAACTTCCAGCGTACACCAATCAAAATGCAGATTGTCTACACAGTGTGGCGTCCACCCAGGAGAATTACAGCTGAATACTAAACAGCAGAAAGCATAAACACCCTGTTTTGACGGGTGTTTATGCTTCTGAGACAGAAAATAGGGAGGCGGAATGAGCGAGCGAGGGAGGGAGAGCGAGAAAAGGCAGCGCTTAATTCATTTTCTTGTCTGAATGTAGGTTAAATTACCTTTAAATCCCACACAGGATTGCTCATTGCAGGTAAATGAGTCACTTGGCAGCTGATAAGCAGCAGCAAAGACAAGGTGCCTTTTTTTTTTTTTTTTTTTTTTTTGGAGACACGCCGCTAATAATAGAGGAAGCGGCCGTGTGGGACCCTGCTGATTCCTGTCAGATAATAATTGGTTTACCTGATACTGCGGCCTCGTGTTTGGACGGCGACGCGGCAGCGGTAAAAAACAAATTACCGGGGGGTTGACCTCTGGGAGCGCCGCGCTGACCCCGGCCTGGGGAGGGCTGCCTGACAGGAACACCAACACGCCTCCGTGCCATGGAGAACAATCTGCACGTTATTGAGCCGAACAGCCTCTGATATGAACACGGACGAGATTTTACGTTTGGAGTCAGTTGTGGAGAGGGCTCGATTAAGAACATGTGAAGTTGAATACTATCTCTTGTGAATCTAAAGTAATCTATCAAAAAAAAAAAACGCTGTAATATTAATGCATTTCTCTCGTCCTACTACTTACTGATAGAGATTGGCACTTAATGATAGTGTTCAATAAAAACAGTGCTGGCCTTTATTACCTTATATTAAATTAATGTTCGATTCTGGCACATTTTCAAGGGAATCATTTAATTACACATGTACAGTTGTACATCAATCAAAATTAATATTCAGATATGCAAAGGAGGTCGTGCAGTTTTTCTCAGTCCTGAGAAGTGTCTGCACTATGTATGTAAAGAGCCACAAAAAATAAGATAAATAGAATAAAAAAGCTTGTAAAGCTTACTTTGTTAGTAAATAATAACAGATAATGACTTGAATAATCATTTTTAATCAACTCAGCATGTGGATTATTACAGCTGAACAGTCAGAGGACAATGTTTTAGTGGGTAAATTAAACCGGAGTCATATAAAAGCTGCATTTTTAAAAGCTACCGGTGGCAATTAACCCGTTTATGTGCAACAGCAGTTTCCTACAAACACGAGCGGGTGACTGAGGTTTGGGTGTTCGCTGGTGCTCTAAAGCTCCATTTGGTTGTAAAGGTTCCGCCGGCTAGCGGCAGCCTTGTTTGTGCAGGGTTTATTTCGCCCTGGTAAACAGGTTGTTCACATGTTTTAAAAGGAGCCATTTAAGCTACAGCCGGCCTTCAGGTTCCATGTCTTTGTTTAACCGAGGAGTTCTCAACTCTCAAGACTTGTTTACCCGTCATGGGCTCACACGCGTTCCCCGCTCCGTCTTCCCTACGAACGGCTTATTCGTGTGATGAAAGAGATGTGGAGCTTTCGAAAAGGCCCAGCGTGACGTCTGCATTATCCATTTTCCTGTAGATCAAGACTAGATATTATCATTTTTTTGAATTTAAATCCCTGGGAATTGTCTGCAGCCTTCGAGGCACGTAGCGTGGTCTGGAACAGGCGCCGCTCAATATTATAACACAATTTGTATGTTAAAAAGGTGGCCCCTGTTGTTTAGATGTGTTTCTAAGGGTGTGTGTGTGTGTGTGTGTTTGGGTGTGCATATATCGACCAGGATGTGTCGCTGACAGGGCAGCCTCTCTGGCCATTGTGTCGGGGAGGGGAGGCTGCTTGCTTTCAATCCATTATTGACTAATCTCATTAGCCGAGGATCCTAACTCTGAATGAGCCGCAGAAACTGACTTCTCTCCCTCCCTCTCATTGAGATACACCAATCACGTGCGCGCACACACACGCGCACACAATCGCATTCACATGCAAACTCACCCGCACACACACATATTGAAGTCCTCTGCCAGAGAGAGGAGGGAGTCACTTGTAATTATAGACAGCAGTTTTGAAAGAAGAAGTTTTTTTATTGCCCGTAATTAATCATTTTAATTAAGTGACTGTCTATCTGTGCTTTCTACTGGATTAGCTAATTATATGTTCAGTACTTTCTACTCGTGTCCCGGCGTATGTGCATGTGCCCCCCCCTTCCCCCCTTCTCCCCGCCCCACCCTGCCTTTGTCCCATGCTGCTGCATGCACTGTATCACCATGGGTCACCTGTGTGTCTATAAACATGGCCGCTTTGCATAATCGCACAATAAACTCTCAGGGAAAAAGGAGATGCAAAGTGTCGATCCCCGACTCGCGCGGACGACGAAGTTTGCGGATCCGCGCGGCTTTCGCGTTTGCTTGCCGCCCCCGTGTTGCCAGGCGTGTTTCGCCGGCCAGGTGACCGGAGGCCGCGCACCTCTGCAGTATCGAGCAGCGAGAGAGAGAGAGAGGGAGAAAGAGAGAGCGGACCACTGCAGCGAGAGATTCATGACCGAGCCAGCCTGTAATTGCTGATGGTTCAGCAGTTTCAGGAGCCTGAAACAGGAGGATACAGAATTCCTCAGCTCTTTTTTTTTTCCCTCAACGCTTCTTGCAGCATTCATTTCCTCCTCCTTTCTGAACCAGTGGCTCTCCTTTTTTTCTCTTTTTTCGCTGCCTCTCACACCTTCCCTCTCAGATTGTCTGTGTGTGTGTGTGTGTGTACACTTCTAGAAATGCTACTGCAGGCAGCATTGTTTATGTGCACCTGTCAAGCTACCTCAACTTCCCTGATGGATGATGTGAAGCTCTATTGTTTGCCGGCAACTAGGAACGGGTTGTAGCTAAATTACACCCATGAAGACACAAAACAGGAATTACACTCTGCATGAATCCGTAGGTAGAAAACAAATGATGCTGAAATAAGTAGTTGATTAATAGATAGATAGCAACCCCTTAAGTGTGTTGATTTGCTTTTCCTTTGTTTAGTATCTTGAAATCTTGGGTCGAGTGTTGTATTTATTAACGCAATTTTTTTTTGGGATCCAAAACATGCAACTGAATAAATAACTGATGAATGGGCCAGATAAACCCCTCTCTCTTTATTTATGGAGTGATATATCAGACCTCCAGGGCAGGGATAAGCTTAAAGCACCCCTTGCTGACAGATAAACAACCCCTCCCATTGTGGAGTTCGCTTGAAAGAAGTATTTTTTTTTAAACATTAATAGAAGAGACTGTGTGAAGCCTGTGTGTGTAGGTGTGAATGGATGTGGCTGTTACCGCTTCATTTGACAGCGTATGTCTTGAATTGCGTAACACATGCAAAAACCCTCGTCTGTCCTAGCATACAATATTCATTTGAAGCTATTTTTAGCTCACTGTAAGATTATGTAAAATGAAACATACTGTTCTACAAACATGTGATCTGCTCGCATGCTCTTTGCCTCAACTTTTATTTATTTTTTTTTATTTTTTTTTTCACGCACCCGGTGCACCACGCAGTAGGGTGGTGCATTAAACAAATCGCTCCGGACGCCTTTCGTAAGATGGAAGAGAAGACGAAAAAGTTCAGTGTTTGGTTGAGGACTCCGTTTCCCAACTGGTTCACACAAAAGGCGATCAAAACATGGCAGCCCGCGATCTCAGGGCAAATTAGAGCAGCTCGAGGAGGGGTCGAGGAGGCCTGGCTGTTGCATGGCACTCGTGACATGACGTGTGTGTGTGTGTGTGTGTGTGTGGGTGTGTGTGTAGGGGGGGCTCCATAAGGAAGATTTGTGACACAGATTTACGGCAGCCCCTCCACCCTCTCCACCCTCCCATGTTTACAGGCACACTCGGACACAGACACACTGCTTCGATTGAGGGGGTGTATGGGTGTGTGTGTGTGTGAGTGTGTGTGTGTGTGTTGGGGGGTTGGAGGCCGGACCGCCTCAGTCAAAAGCCTCCTCTCCGTGGATCAAGCGTCCGCCCCGTCTGGTAATGTGTTGTCATTGACCAATTAGGAAATCCAGATCAAACAGGCGCAGGGAAAGGCCCCTCGCTGCCCCTCTCTGAGCACTCTGCTCTTTTTAATTGAGCACATTTATGGAATGAGAGACTTCTCCCTGGAGGGGACTGATGGCTGTAGATACTAGCAAGCTGTTAACATTGGGATCAGTCCACTCAGTAAGGTTATCAAACAATCCGCTGATATATTAAAAAAAAAAGACATATCTTTACGAGTGATGCCAGGTAGATGATTCATATGGAGGGTGCAGCAGAGGATGCTTTTCAGTAGAGATGATAGAACGTTTTGGAAAAATGTGGGAATTCTTGTTCCGATGGGATAAGCAATGCAAATGGATTATAAATAAATAACACAATGTGATCCAGACAACTAACTGGCTTTTTTATGTTCCACATAAAACTAAATGAAACTAAAGTTCTATAAGCTTAAATATGGCTAACAAATATTAGCCATCATTACATCCTGGTCACACTAGACCAAATAATGATGTAGCAGCAAACTCTTGATTGTATTGAGTTTTACCAATTAATGTATGTAATTGAAAGATGAAACCAGAAAAGTGTGTGGATTAAAGAAAGAAGGCTGTAGGTTACATAACATATAATGTATTATATGATATTTTTAATCATATGAAATCATGAAATATTTAAAATACCTACCAAAACAACAAATCAGAAGGATGATGTAACATCAGCGTTTCCCGCAGCACCCTCACCAACAGATACACAGCCCATCAAATTTTTTTGCACGAAAATATATTCATTCTTTTACACGGATTTTAAACAGTGATGAATAACATGGAAGTTTGTTGACTGGGTACCGAAGTTTACGCTCTTCAGCAGTACAGGTAGTAGACTACTATCTAATCCTGATTCAGGAGAATTCACAGTTCATTCCAAATCCACCAGGTTTGTCGCAAAAGTGCATCTTAGTATACAGAAAGATGATAAAACCCGTTAATAATAATTTATTTGCATGAGCCTGGGCCTGGTTTCTGAGTTTGTAATTGTACTGGTCGCATGAGCCACAGAGCAAGATACCTACCTCCTGCTCCACGGCGTCCGGGCGCAGCCGCAGGCCGTCCACGGCAGATAAAGTGTGATTAACGTCAACAGCAGAATATAATATTACCGTCCCTCGAGTGCCATGCACGGCCCCGCATTGCAGCTAACGACGCCGCGCTCCAGAACAGCTGAGCTAGCTCGCTAACGCTAAGGGTGCACGAGCAAGATGCAGGATAGTAACCCGAAACACGGGCAGGACTCAGAAGAATGTCGCAGTAATTAAACGCCGTGGCGGCTAATGACGCCTTGCTGGTAGTTATTGTTTCATCAGCAACTATCATTTTACAGACACATCTACCAGTAAATATGGGCTCACTAAGCTAGACCCAGTTTAGCCTTTTAAAATCCAAAACCCTTCTAATACTGAGTTGTATGCATGTATTGCATGAGTTAACTTCAGCTCCTCCACTAAATAAAGTATTTTTCATCTCTAGTAAAACTAGAGTAATAAAGTAGTAATAAATCATCAATATCCACATCATCAATACAAAAGTAAAAAAGTTTATTATAATAAATGTAGTAGAGCTGCAACTAACCACTATTTTGATGTTCAATTAAGATTTTACCATTTTGATTATTTAATTTAACAGCTTTCAGAATATATTAATCGTGTTCTGTATTGTTCTGGATCAATGTCATTTATATGTATTTATTATTTATCTCATTAATTATTGCACAAAACCCTTCTGTAGTCACCTCACATGTACCATGTAGAAATATTACATATTAAAAAACTGAAAAAAAAAAAAAAGTTTGGAGCTTAAGTGGTTCAACACCTGTTTGACTCCTCACTTTTTTTAAGTGAAATTACAGAATGAAAGTAAAGTACAAAAAAAAAAAGTGAAAGTGGTCTTAGAATAGTGGCATGTGATGACATATTTTTGTTTATTTCAATAGATTAATCTAAAATGGAGAACAAACATCTGAATATGTGCTTTATTTTAAAATGAGGACGTGTGTCGGGTGGTGTGTCTTCACATGAAACAGAGGAAGCTCATGTTGCTGCCGTCCATCAGTGCGTCTGTAGGTTGAGCTCATGCACTATTTAAAGTCTCTCTGCCTCTCCCTCTCTGCGTCTTTCTCCTCCCATTCACTCAAAGTCACAAAAGGCCAGAGGTCACTCCCACAATGGAGACGAGGAGATCCTCCACCCCCCCCCCCTCCACCTCCTATCCCACACCAATAACCCTCATCAAACTCACGGACGAGCCCCGAAAAACACACACACACACACACACAACAGCCCCTAACTTATCGCCGCCGCCTGCACGCCGTACACGCTCGCGAGGCGGCGGAACACACAAACATGCGTGCCCTTGTGTTCCGCTCTCAGCCTTCTTTGAATTCCTTCCCATGTATCTTGCAGCTCGCCTGTCACTCCACCCCCCCCCACACACACTCGCGCTATCAGTCTCTCCCTCCCAGACCTCATAATGGCTCCTCCTGGGTAGCGGCTGCGTCTGCGGCTCCCGCTATTTCAAAGTTTTAGCTGGCCGGATTAAGCGTGGTATGTGGAAAATGAACAGCCACTCACAGGAGGGACACATGAGCTGAATGCATAATAAACCGGGAGACTGGCAGGGAGGAGAGAACGCCTGAAAAAGGGAAAAGAAAAAGGGGGGGGGGGCAGAGAGGAGGGGAGGAAAAAAAGAGGGAAAAAAGGAAGAAGAAAAACACTCACTCACAAGTTGTCTGGAGCGGTGTCGGCACCTACACGGCAACAATATCACTCACCGAAATGGAAATAAAATGCCTCTTTGACTTTTTCCTCTGTGCTCACAATCAAAGGCAATTTTTAAGACAAAGTGTTTCGGGGAGGGGGGGGGGGGGGGGGGGGGCTGCCGGGACGGTGCTGTGGTGACGGCTTTCTCCCGTGAGATATTGAGCGCGAATTCACCTCATATCGCAAACAATGGCTGCAGGTTTACACTCCGGCTCACTGGTTTCATCATCATCATCATCATCGCCGTCGTCATCGTCGTCACATGCCTCTGAAAATTCCTGGAGAATCGCAGCGGAGAGGAGGAGCTGATAGAGCATCACACACACAGGGAGGCTAGCCGCTAGCTCCACCATTCTAGGCGTTTGACGGGGGGGGGGGGCTCTTAAGAGGTGACATGCAGTCATGTGGCTCATCTGTGCTGCCTCCGCTGCCCCGGGGGATTTGACCCCCCACCACCACCACCACCTCCCCCTTCTTCTTCTCTGCTATTAGTGCAAGGGTGGAAGGAAATTAAAAGAGTGGCTGTTTGCAGGAAGGCAGGATAGATAGAGGGCAAACAGGAGAGGGGGGGGGAACTACGATGATGCTGCTGGTGTTTGCATGTGGCTCGGACCTGAGTGTGAGAATGGCCCCCATCTGCATTTGTCCTTTTTCTTTTTTTTTGTTTCACAGCCAGGAAACAGCCTCTGAGACTGTTGAGAGATGTTACACTTGGTTAGAGAGGAGATATTGCTTAGGCCCCTCTATGATCCCCAACCCTCTTGTTTTCTTCTTCTTCTTCTTCTTCTTCTTTACCAGCGACCACCCCCTCCCTCCCTCCCTCCCTCCCGCTCCCGCCACCATGCTTCCCCTTTTTCCTTTTTTTTTCTAATCCCGCTGCAGATGTGCCTGATGGCTGAACAATCTCTGTGTACTGAACGCGGGGCTCCCGCTGGAATCCAGGAGGCTTGCTTATGTGAGCTGTCACGAGCAAAAAAAAAAAAAAAAAAAAAAATGTGAGAGGGCAGAGGAGGGAGGGAGCGAATGCGGGTCTGCGTGAGACAGAGAGGGAGTGGAGGGGGAACGGGAGAGATGGAGAAAGACAGAGGGGAAGAGGGAGAGATCAGTGAACAGCGACCAACGCAGTGGGGCTCCTTGGATTGAGTGTGTGTGTGTGTGTGTACACAGTGTGTGTGTGCACGCCCTCACTCACGGCTGCCGCTGGAGCTGCAGACCAAACCACATTAAATAAAAGAAATCCATTCCCAAGCCTGTTAAGGAGCCATGTGGGGAGGTGCAAGTGTGTGTGTGCATGTGTGTGTGTGTGCATGTGTGCACTCGACTCGGCTGTGTGTCCATATGTGTGTGCAGCAGAGAAATGGGGGAAGGGAGGAGGAGGAGGAGGAGGTGATGGAGAAGGGCTGAGGGGAGGGGAGGCAGAGCAGGGAGGTGGGACAGGCGGGAGGCAGCTCATATTATCCTCCGTGCCAGCTCTGGATGGAGCCTGCCGGGGATTATGGCACATTCTGTAGAGCAACAATGGAAGCCGAGTCGTACACATTTCCATCCTCTCCGCTTTTTTTTTTTTCCCCCTCCGTCAAACAAACACAGCTTTGTCCTCCCCGTTGCCTGCCTGGCCACTTACCAGGCGGAGAAACCAGGCGGACACCTGGAGTCCTAAAACTGCCCTCTCCAAACTAAACACCCCTCCCTCGGTGCTAGAAAACGGCGCCTCCACAATGTTGAGATAATTAAAGGAGCGGAGGTGGGGGGGGGTCCTCGGAAGAAAACAAGACATATCTCGGAATCAAAGCTCATTAAAATCATGAGGGTGAGGAGATGCTTCCTCCCCCTCCTCCTCCCCCCTCATCTTTATCGCCCTTAAGCAAGTGCTACAAACAGCCGAGCCCCGAGTCAGTGATGGCGCAGATTAGTCCTTTATTGCCTAATTCACCCACAATGGAAGACACACGCGGGGGGTAGGGGGTAGGGGGTAGGTGGGGGGGGGGCCTCGATCACCTTGAGATGCGCGTCTGGACGCGTCCTCGCGAGGTGCCAGAGTGATGCTGATTTCTCCGCTCAGGCCACCTTGTCCCATTTTAATAGTGTCAGCAGTACTTTGAGCTTTCGATTAGTGAGGTGTGTATGTGTGTGTGTGTGTGTGTGTGTTGAGGGGGGGGGGTGTTTGACACAGCTCTGCGGAGGTGTAACACCCTGCCTGTAATGTTGTTGTAAAGCACATTAGGAGTGACTGAGGGTGTTGTATCATGATGCTGGTCCAGCACTCAAGGGAAGGTGAGAAGATATATATGTGTGTGTGTGTGTGTGTGTGAGTGTGTGTGTGTGTGTGTGTGTGTGTGTGTGTGTGTGTGTGTGTGTGTGTGTGTGCGTGTGTGTGTGTGTGTGTGGTCGGGACTGTGGCCAGCAGAGAGCCTTTCTGTCTTCTGCCAAACGCAAACTCCCCGCTTGTCTACATCCATGAATTCTGCAGCCTCTTTACACATGTGTGGATTTGTCTTTATTCCCTTTAAAGCATAATTCCACTTTATTTCAACTTGAGTTTTATTATTGCGTTTTCAGCCATTATTCCTGTCAGATGTGATAATATTGTACTCACTGCGGTGAATTTCCCTGTTGACTCAGTTGACTTCCTGGTTCAGCTTTGCCCTGCTGTACTGTATTGTAGACATTTTGTTCTGTTCTTTAGATTTTTCCCTCTAAATAAAGTCATTTTTGCTGCAGCAGCGTCACTGTGTTCCCAGATCTCCACAGGTACATTCTATATAATACATAGAAAATTCAGTCACATTTTCCTCCTGTGGAACAACAAAAAAACCACCATCCGTTCTGCACACATGAACCAATATGCACTTTTAATAGTCTGATCAAATCCCTGCCAATGTTACGATACAGACGTTACAATACAGACATTAGATATCTTGTCACTGACTGTAACCTGGCCCCAGTGTAGCCTGATTGTTTTGGTTTATATGAATAAATATGACCTGTTTACCACTTCCCCGCACCTTGAAAGCTCAGCTGAGCGACTGCGTAAAGCGTTAAGGGTTCGTGATCCATTCCTTCTGCTGCGATGGTGGGATAAAGCTAATCATTGTCTACTCTTCTGATAGTTTTTTACCCTGCAGAGCAGAGGCGGTTACATTAACAGGCTGCAAACTCTCTATTTGCAAAGGTTGAGTTTTTTTGGTTTTTGATTCCAAACTGTGCAGTCGTGACAGCTATAAGCAACGTTCTGCTACGGCATCTTCAATTAACATCGCACGGTTTTGTCAACAAATTGAATCTGCAGCCCCTTATTTTTTTTCCAAGGTACACTTATGTAACACGTTCACGTAATGAGGCGAACGCGGACCCTGCCTGACGGGAGACAATCCTGCCCTCCGCGGGGGGCCACGCGGAAACAAAGCCTTTAAAGTGGTGGCACACGGGGGGAAGAAAAACATTGTTTTATCCTGGAGGTGGGCTGATGAAGCACTGTGAAAAAGCCCATTCGCAGAGCTAGGCCTCATCTGTCACCGGGCAATGGAGGAGGCACCCATGCAGAAGCCCCCTGATTATAAAGAGATAATTTCATCCAATCCTCCGGTGGTGCTCCATCGCCTTGCCGCCATACTCCACTGCCTTTCATATTTGTTCCCAGCCTGCATCTCCTCACCCGTTTCATTTTATTACAGCTCCCACTCAATACATATATTTTAGCTCCCCCTTGAATAGGGAAGGAAAGCGGGTCTCCCTGGTCCCCCCTCCCGTCCCCACGCCGCCCGCCCCGCCCCACCCCAGCCTGTCTTTTGTTGTGCAGTAATCCACAGCTCTCAACTTGTTGTGTAACGCCCGCCGCGCAATTTACAGTAAATTAAGCTCGAGTAACGCGCGTATCCGTGCCGATTTCCCCTCAGAAGCCTGAAAAAAAGGCGTGCGGCGGGAGTCCTGGGGTGACTCGCTGCAACAAGGCAAATAAGTTCACGTGAGGTGATGGCACGGAGGAATGAGTAAACGATAACATCTGTAAGACAGAAACGAGCATGTGAATAGGAGAGGGTTCATAATTGCATCTTTTGTCATATCTCTGCACCATCCCCGGGTTTAATCTTTAATTTGCTTCTTGCTAGTTATTAGACATAACAAAGGATTAATTGAAACAAGCTAATATCCGAAAACTAAATAACTCCCCGACACTGACAGCTCTCACTTTTTTTTTTTTCCTAAATGATCTTGGAGAGAAAATGAATGTAAACATGTGGGTACAGGCTTTTCAGTGTGAGGTGGTGGTGCTGTGTGTGTGTGTGTGTGTGTGTGTGTGTGTGTGTGTGTGTGTGTGTGTGTGTGTGTGTGTGTGCGTGTGTGTGTGCGTGTGTGTGTGTGTGTGTGTGTGTGTGTGTGTGTGTGTGCGGGTAAAGGCAGGCAGTGTGAGCAGCACCCAGCCTCTTTCTTTCTTTCCAATCATTTTAACTCACTGTTGGAGGTAGGAGAGATGACACATGCGCACACACACACACACACACACACACACACACACACACACACACACACACACACACACACAGAGGAAGAGGTGGAGAGTAAAGGAAAGGGCAGGAGGGAAGAGAGACTGAGGGAGCAGGTCGACTCGCTCATCAATAACCACAAGGTCAGACAGGCAGTGCCGGGCTGAGTGGGCCCTGTTAGGAAGCAGCAGCTGAGGATTTGTAGAGCTTGTAAAGGCTTAAAGCAACACCGCTCCGCCTTCTTTGTGCCGATAGCCAGACCTTTGAAGGGCCAGGGAGACACCTGCTGGCGGCTGAGGGGCACGCTGGTCCGGGGCGGCCCTCGCTGAGGATCAGGATCAGTTCAGCTGGCACGGGAGGAAACAGGAGAGAGACTTATACAAAGCCGATGCATGTGTACGTATATCATCCCTCGGGGTGATGCTTCTTCTCTTGTGTGCCTTTAGGATGTCTTCATTAAACGATTGTTAAAGCAGGGCATTATTTAAATCAATTTTTCCATATGTGAGCTGGTGATGACACATATTTTAGATATTTAAGATTTTCAAGCATAGATTGATCGCCATCATATGGCAATAAATACAACTTTATAATTGCAGTCCTCCTCTAGAGAAAAAGAAACGAAACGTCTCAAGTTGCACAAAAGTGTTCAACCTGCGAGTCCAGACCTCCCTTAAGTCTCAAAGGTATGTCTACAAAAATGTCAACAAACATCGCGAGCATCTGCAAAGAGAAGCAAATGCAGAAAAGAAGCGTCTCTTTTTATGAGCTTTCTAATTTATGTAGAGGTGTGCTCTCATGTGCCCTTCTCTCCTCTCAAGTACAGACATGAGCAGCTCCAATAGGTAGCATAAAAGCTCTTTAGCTGTCTAGTGGAGTAGATTACTGGCCCTGCCGTTAAATCCAGCTAGAGACCCCTAAGTGAGCATTATCAGTATGGTGCAGCATGCTGCCTCCTCTCTCTCTCTCTTTCTCTCTCTCATTTTCTGTCTCCCTCATCTCACCGGTACTTTGTGCACTGAAATTTCTCACTGTGTGATGGTAATGGAGAAAGATATGGCGTGTGTGTGTGTGTGTGTTTGGGGGGTGGATCTGATTGACGGGGGGCTAGCGTTTGAGTGAGAGATGATGCGCCGCGGGAAGAGATGCCCCTGCAGTGGCAAGAAGGAAGGATTGAGACATGATGAGATAAAAAGGGGGAGTTAGGGGGAGAAGAAGAAGAAGAAGAAGGGTGGAGATGGAGGGGCAACCCCCTTTTCCTGCGCCCGCCGCCTCCGCCGCCGCCATTCCACATGCACTACATGTTTATTAATTCACTTAGCCCTCCATTTGAAGCTGCAGGTCACTTTGAGTTATAGCTGGCACTGGCAGCACGATATTTATATGACGTTGAACGCCGCATTAAATCAGACGGCCACAGGCAGAATTGATAACCTTTAACGTGGCTTGTAATACTTTTTAACTTGTGATAATGTTATGTAGCGTGTCAGATCTCGCTCCCATTGTTTGCCTTTTTCCGTGAAAAATTAAGGGGGGAAAAAAATAAAAGGTTTTCCATAAGCCGCTGCTCCAAAATCAATAGTGCGCTGTAAGGGGTTTTGTTAAAGGAACTCTCATGTAGCTGGAGAGCAGAGGGTGGTGGAGGTGGTGGTGGAGGGGGGGGAATGAAATGTAGAGCATGTCTGGGCCCAGGGTACAGATAATTGTTAACCAAAGATTACATAATGGCTAAGTAATGTAAACAGAGCACCACATGCCAAGTTAATGTTCTCACAGGCCAGGATGGGAGGATTTCTTGCAGCTTTTCTGAGGTAATGCTGACAGACTAGTGGGCTCTACACAGTGTCTGTCTGTCTGCGCGTGTGTGTGTGTGCGTGCGTGCGCGCCCCTTCTCCACCTCTGTTCATTTTCACCCTGGGGCGCTTCAAACATGGTCAGACATCCTCCCTAAGTCGTGCCAGTGTGTCCTCCGAAAAAAGGTGTATCGCAGCGTTTGGGGCAACCGCCAGGGCTTGTTAAGGGTGTCACAGAGAGAAATGTCATCCTCTGGGCTCTCCGAGTTGCTTGTCATCTGCCAAATCAATATCTCCCTGCTCAGCTCACAGCGCCACACACACACACACACACTTATACTCACTAAACTGCAATATCCTGGTGGTGATGGGATTGGCAGCTTCCCTGGGAAGAGGCAAGCTTTTTACACTTCTCGTCTTTTGTTTCTGTTGCAGAACGCTCCAGTTTAATGGCTGGCAGGTAGAGAGGCGCCAAAGAGGGACAATCAACATGAACTCGATACCGTCGATGGACAGACACATACAGCAGACCAATGACCGTCTGCTGTGTATCAAACAGGTGAGACGCCAGCTGTCATTCATCTGTCTCTCTACGCGTCACTTTCTGTGATGTTACATTAGGTGAAGGAGGTCGACACATCACACAGCACGTCGCAGGCTGTGTGTGTTCATAGATGTCAGTGTAGGTATGCTACACACTGCATGTGATTTGATGCATTATGCAGAGGTGAGTTAAGTCAATTCTTGGAGCCCAGAGAGAACCCCTAAAAGCAGAAAGCTTTCAACAGAAAGTGGCTAAACGTGGCTCCAGCTCGCCTAACATTACGAAAGACGTGAGGGTCCACGCGAAACAATTTAAATTGCAACCAACAACAACTGCACTTGAACTTTCTCCTTATCTTCCCTTTTCTAATGTTTCCTGCCCGTTTTATTTATTTATTATTTCTTTCATTTTGTTCTTTGTTGTTTTATTTTTTCTTACCGTTATCTCGCAGCGCAAGGGGATGTTTAAGGGAGCCTTCATTTTTCCCATGTGAGGAGTGATCTCTAATCAGCACTGGAGTAATGGGAAATATCTGCTTCCATCTGTTGCATGTTGAACTGGAGTTTGCTTTAACTCCCTAATAGGTTATATATATATATATATATATATATATATATATATATATATATATATATATATATATATATATATATATAACCTATTAGGGTTTTATTTATACCTGTTACCTGTTAGGGTTCTGACTATTGTTAATTGATAGCTAACAATAAATATAGACATTTGCATAAAGAAAACATATGATAAGTGAGAAAATGTCACTCTTATGTTAAATTTTGAATATATATATATATATATATATATATATATTTGTCTGTTTGCAGAGTAGGAGAAATCGGAAACTAAACACTCTTGGTTTCATTGTCCAAGTTTCTGTTTGTACACACACACACACACACACACAGGCAGATGTAGATCTGTGTGTTCTTGTTTGGCCACAGTAAGCGACTAATGTGCTCGGCCCTTATTATCGGGGCTTTTCGCTGTGACTCAGGTTAGCAAGCGGGGGGTCAAAGAGCAGGGGCTCCCCTCTTCCTCCCCCCCCCCACATCATCGCCCTCCTCGCCTGCCTCCGCCGCCGCTGACTCCTGGCGAGGCCTTTTGTTCCGCGCTCACCACCATTTACTGCAGGACGAATTAAACAGACATACTGGCGTAACCCCGGGCTACAGGGTTCCTCCCTTTGATCTCCCTCCCGTGACTGACAGCCTGTTTTTTTGTGTCTTGGGGGGGGGGGGGGGTCCACCTCCTGAAAAGGACAAGAGAAGGGCCTTTTGAGACAATGTGTGAAGCTTGCACTTAAACACGAGTGTGGACGTGGCAAATTGTTTTTTACCCTCGGCAGGGAGTTCCCAACTATTACTGAGAAGGAGACAAGGTGAGGCACATACAGAGACAGGGCGAGTGTTTAGGGAGCAAACAGTGGGAAGCCCCTATGTGTAGAGACAAGCTATGATGTTCTTGAGTAATAAGGTGGAGAGGTAAACAGACTCCCTCTCTCTCTCTGTGTCTTTGCTTGGGTTACCCTTCTTCACAGCAGAATATTAAAATGTTCAATATCCACTCTTTATGTGCTACACTGTGAAATTGCATTCTGGTAATGCACCATATACCGCATGATGACTTTGCTAATTATTCTGTAAAAAGAAGTTCAGTGAGCAGCGAAAAAAAAAAAAAAAGGGGACTCGCATCTGTCTGACACCAAAGTGTAAACAATACGAATGTCAGGAGGTTAAATGTATTAACCCCGCGAGGCAAAAATTTAAACAAACATGTCCCAATGTTAGCAGCCCGGGGAAGCAGCACATGGGTAAACATGCCAATTAGAGGGATCCATGGCATACAAGGAGGCCTCCAGTCCATCTAATAAATGGTTAAGCGTCGGGTCATTTCAAACCGACCAGTAAGAGCCAGCACCCTGCTAATAGAGGCAGCTTTGTGCTGCAGACAATCAGGGTTTGGAAGGCCCGCATAATAAATACCATTTATGTCCTGCCAATTAGACTAGCAGCGAGCCCATTCAGCCGGCCGTCTATTCTCCTCCCCGCACACAAAGATGATCATCAGGGAAGATCAGAACAATTAACTCACTATCTTCTCCCCTTGCTCCCCATTGTCCAATATCCAAGTCATTAAAATAATTAAGGAATATTGTAAACCAATCCAGCTGTTTGCTTTAATTGAAAGTGTGCACATGCTGAAATTTGGCAACTTGAAGGCGGCGTGGCCGTGGAGCCGGAATATAAATGAAGCCTCGTCCATTGTGTTGTTGTTTTGTGGGAGATGTGACATGTCTGTCTAAATACTCCCAGCCAGTACAGCGGACAGGGGAACAAATTGATTTTGTTGCCGAAATGATAAATTACTGTTGTGCGCGATGATAAAGTGGAGGAAATTGGAATCCGTCGGCCTGATTGAATCACGGGGTTGAAAGTTAAATCAGAAATCATTACGGTGGTAATTTCTGAATTACCATCTGATTTTTAAATAATAACTTAACCAACCACTTCATATACTATGAAAACATTACATTAAAACAGACATTATTTCTGATATTAAAATGTATAAAAATCCTCCAGATGTGCCTGCGGACATGAGTGATGAAAAGGTAGGCCTAGAGGTTAATGCTAACAATTTATCCCTGCATAACCGCATAGAATACAGAATTATTCTATGTAGAGCAGCAACTATCAGCAGATTATTCACCTGTTGTTTGACGAGCAACACATATTTTATTTCAGGGGAAAATGCAAAGATGGTTCTAGCTTCTCCAAAGTACAACATAAAAAAACAAGGCCTCACTTCCAACTCAAGCTAAACATAATGGATAAAGGATAAATGGTCAGTTTTACTAAGATTTTTAAATATGGTCTGAAAAGCAAAGTCAGTAAATTGGAATGTGGAAAAGTATGAGTTGTATGAATAAAAATGAGTAGGAATTTGTACATTCATAGTTGGGGGGGGGGTAAACAATGCTGACAGGCTTGTTTGTTTGCTTCTTCATGCTGAGTGTTGAGGGAGCTGAACGCCCCAGAGGAGCGTGTCTGTGACTTAAAAGTGATACGGCAAAATAGATATGTTTGCTTGTTTAACCAACCCCCAAAAAAAACAAAAAACGAGCCGTGGATGCATAAAAAGTGCTACATAAAAAACAGTTATCTGACTTCACCCCTAACACGCAGTTTCTTCCAGCAGCAGTTTGTTTTCCTCCGGTGGAATTGGACCATTGTGAACACTTTTAGGGAAGATGGGGCCGCTTGATACTGCTGGTATCTATTTCAGAGGCAGTATTTTTCCCTTCACGGCGGGGACGCTGTCAGACTCGCCGCTCCGCGTTTAACGGGCAACGGAGTTTTTTTGTTTTTTTTTGGCGGAAACTATGAACTCTCCTCTCGCTGCGGGAGCCCTTCCTCAGACTGTAAGTGTCGATATTTCAAGATACACTGAAAAAGACTGAGGAGAGGAAAGTGTCTGCAGCGGCCACGCAGCTGTTTCTGTCTGCCACTGTGTTCATTCCAGGGTTAATTGTCTCCATTAGTGTGTTTTCGGTGCTCTGGGGTGTCGCTGACTGCAGAACGACAACAACAGCAGCAGCAGAACCAAAAGCTGTGATTTTTTTTTTTTCCTCCTTTCAAAGGAGCGTGAATCTCTGCCAGATCGCGTGCGCTGTCACATCCAGTTTAGCTGCAGATGTGCAGATCAAGTCGTTTCCAGACGTGACTCCAGAGGATGATTGTATCAGCGCAGAGAGCTTTATTCTCGGGACAGAGCGAGTCCCGCGTGTCTTTGTTTCCCTTGAACCGGGCCGAGCTTTAACTGGGGTGTAAATATTGGGAGGATCGCCGTCCCCTAGGGGACGAGGAAATGGGGGGGGTGGGTCTCTTGGCTACTAGTTTAGGTTTGATTGGTGGATTTTGGCCGGAGAAGGGGGAACATCTGTGGCGTGGCACTGCCAAGCTCTCCGTGTGATAGCCACACTGGTGGGACCAATTGTTCTGAGTGCAAAGAACAGTAATCACTTCAAGCCCAAGTGGTGGTGTCCACCCACCCACCCCACCCCACCCCACCACCATCACCCCCCCTTCTGCATATTCTCCCTCCGCCCCTTCCCCCCTCCCTGATTGCGTATGTTGTCTCGCTTCCAGACTCATCTAAATTTAGCATCTGTGTGATGTGCGTGCATGTGTGTGTGTTCCTGCAGGAGACTTTATCCACTGGTAGGATTTTCATGCAACACCACCACGTCATGCCCTGCCCCCCCCACCCCCACCCATCCCCCGGTCCTCCCTCCCCCTAACAAAGACGATGATGTCGGGCGAGCGGGAAACAGACAGGACAGCGCATAAAATGAACAAGACTGGTTTCATCCGGCCCTTGTCAAGCGGCGGCTTTGTGAATTGATATGAAAGGCGCCTTATCAAATCCTGACCTCTGCTGCCCCCTAAAGAGCAAACAAGTAAAAAGCACTGCGCGGCGGCGACTGTACGCTGTCACTTCCCTCTCCTCCTTTTTTCGCTCTTGACAGCGAAATCAAAGCACACAGACGTGTTAAAAAGGCAGCTATTCACTTTAAGCTGACAAACCTCTCTATTTACCTTTGAAGCCACGGAGTGGGAGTCCATTTGTTCCTGGTTTGTACAAGTGCACTACAAAGGCTTGTGTGCATAATCTCTCCAAAGGCAACAGATTACTGCAGAGTGGAGGTGCTGCGCTCTTCTGTGTACAAAGTGATTCATATTGAGGATTGAAAGCTTTTAGGGAAGAAATGACCAACAGTGTGGCCGAGCCGGCGACCCGGAGAGGTCGTTTTTTTTTTTTCTGTTTTCGTTGCCGCCGTACAGCAAGACAACGGGGTTAGTGAGTGGACTGCTGGCACCGAGAGGGGAATGAATGCCATAAAGGGGTGCCTGTAGGTCAAGGAGCCTGTTGTCAGATAAAGTCACAGCACGGCTCAGGGCCGACTGGTGAAATAGGGCTTCCGTGGCTATTCATGCAGCCATACTGGGAGATTTATTGCGCTCCGTGGCGAGGCGGCGCTACAGAAACCTGGGGAGTGTGAAGTGGAAGCGTGTGTCTGAGTCTAATGGGGACATACCCCTTCAGCTCTGTGCATTAATACTTTAAACCCACAACATAAGTGGAGTGTGATAAGCAATTTTTTTAGGAAATGCGGCGGGGGAAAAAAATGCGGTTTTCTTTTCACCTAAGCTGAATGCTTTTAATTATTCATAATTTAGCTGGCATGGCCCTCGTTTAGGTGACAGCTTTGATAGAGATTTTCTCACTCGTTATCCTTAGTGGGGTTCACGAGGGCATCACACTAGTTCATCCACATTCTCCATGTGGTTAATATAGATAAAAATATTTCTATGTAGATATATATATATATAAAAGTTGGATATTAATTTGGGATCAATATTGACGACTGTGCATGAGAGAATTTCCTATACATAGCTGATTATAGAATAAGCCAAAAGCTATTCTCCTGAACCTTTTGATTGTGCTCTTATTATGCATTATTATTATTATTATATTAACTTGCATATATATGAGAGTATAACTAGGGCTGCCCCAATGAAACATTTTCCCTATTTGATTAGTTTTTGACTATTGATGATATTAATTTAATGAATTAATTTAAATATGGTTTTGGTTTCAGCCACCTCTTTACAAGAATGCTATCCTAACCAACCAATAAAAACAGCTCCTATCTTCTTATTGACCAACGATTAACGTTTTCCAAAATCTTTCCTTTCTGCCTTTAGCACTTACAAAATCCAGCAAATTTCCAAACGGCAGCGACCGAGCTGCTGGACTGGTGTGGCGACCCCCGAGCCTTTCAGCGCCCCTTTGAGCAAAGCCTGATGGGATGCCTCACGGTGAGTCGCCAGTCACACACACACGCACACACACCTACACACACACACACCTTCCGAGTCTCACACTCACAGAGTTCAAGGACAAGAAAAGGACCTGTGAAACAACTGCTGCATTGGCTCTTTCCATAACTCCCTTAAGGGACATGAGAGAAGTAATGTTTAGCTGCCTGAAAGAATAAAGGAGCATTTTACAGTGTAAAAATGGCTGCGATTCAGTCACCTTCCTGTGGATTCACTTACAGTGGATCCACAGAAGCAGCACACTGGACCATTAAAAAGAGGAGCGCGCTGATGTCCTCAAACCACAAAGCAATCAGTGCTTATAAGGAAATATGGTTTCAAAGCTCCTAATTCCCCTACTCAAATGCCTAGGGGCTTTCAATTAATTGAATAACTAGCATCCCATGACAGAAAAGAAGAAAAAAAACATCTTGATTTTTAAGAGATGTGAACTGTAAACAAAGAAAATACGTAAAAAAAAAAAAAAAAAAATGCGCTAACATATGTGTATATTTATCGTGGGTATGATCAGACAGGAGGAGACAGGTGGTGGATGCAGGTTTACTGTAGATGGACGGACTGGATGGAAATGGAAGAGTCACTCACCTGTCACCTGGGGCCCTGCTCTGCTTTAACGCGCTCATTTCCATACATGAGAGACGCGTACAGCTCCTGTTGGATGCAATTAGCAACCCCGCCAAGTGGGCGCAGTTACACCAGGCGAGAGATTTGTACTCGAGTGCCACAGTGAAACCGCTGTGACACATCGCCAACCGACCCCCCTCCTCAACCTCCCTCCCCCCTCCATTCAAGCGCTTGTTTGTGTTACCGCTTTAATGTGCAGCAGCAGGTGCCTTTTTCCTCCATTTCGCCAATTCAATTTGTTCCCCGCCGTGAAAATATCAAGGCTTTTCCTTTTTAGTTTATGGGTTTTGCGCGGACCTCGGTGAACCGCACTGGGAGGGAGCCCGGAGAATCTGATGTGATTGTGAAATTACCCGGTCTCGGACTGTAATGGTAAACACTTCAGCCTGTCGTCGGGCTGTTGTGTGTTTGTGCCTCACAGCTGCCTCCACGTTGGCGTCTGGCGGGGTCAAATCCCCTTCAACAAACAGGCGGAATCTTGTGTAATCGACAGAAATGTATAAAAACTAGATTTCTCTTATGTTTTAAGTGCACAACTCAATTATGAATCATAAAGACAGGTAAAATACTACACATTTTATATGAACCTCTGTGTTGTTTCACGACCACCGAGCGCCCACTTCTGTCATCAGGTATACAGAAGCGGAAGAATGTGCGTCTCATTTCAAGTCATTAACTCGAACTAAACTGAGCTGAAAAGGACAAATATAGCGAGTAATGTGCGGCGATCCGTTTTAAGAACACGCTCATTTAGTAAGAAAACATACCGCTAAGCTTTAAAGCTTCGCAGCGCACACATAGATGATTAGATTTGTCCTAAAAAATAAAAGGTTAAATGTAAAGGCAGATGTTTGGCTTATGGTCGAAAATCCACCACAACTCCACCGGCTGTGCACAATTAAGGTCCTGAAATTAGAAGTACTTGTTGTAACTTCTTACAGGAGAATTACCAGTTAGGAAAATGTCCCTCACGAGTTTAGATTCTAATTAGACAGCCTATACTCATATATCTTCTTCTTAATGGGGGATTCCTATAAATAAAGGCCAGATATACATACTTTGTTTTGGTGTCACGTCAAGACTATACTTACAGAAGGTAATGATATGGTGCAGGGAGTGTTCAGCTGTGCTACCTCAGGGCTTGTCTTAAACTTCGGAGTGTGACAGCAGGATTGCAGCAAAAAAAAAAAAGGCTTCCATCCCCGGTGATGATGCACACAGGCCTTAGTGTGTCCCGCAGGACTAAACGTCTGGGGCTGGTCTCTTTGAGCTGATAATGGTGACGGTAAATCAAAGCAACGTGTGCCACATTAGGATGATTTACATCGCGTCCCGTTGGCATGTGGATGTTGCTCTTAATGTTTCCTCTCAGTGGGCAAGGCGGCGCGTTCTTCTCTCCGCCGCGCCGTTCTCCGGCTCATATGGAACTGATAAACATGTAGAGAGGCTTCATACTTTAAGCTGAACTGGACCTTTGATGCAGCCAAATTACTCTCTTATGTAACAGCTACAATCTGGGAAACCATTAGGGCCTTTGATGAGTTTGGCTACTTGGGTGGTATTGCATATGTGAACAAATCTGCAGATGAGCTAAGAATGGATACCTGTTTCAAAGCAATATTATCACTTATTATTGGCTCAAAATGCAATGTGTTCAGTCCTAATTGGTTGTTTGTCTAGGTCACAGATTTCAGCAGAAGTTGGTAAAATAGAAACAAGAAAAGAAGGATTCATTTTTTGGAAGATTAATCATTTCAAAACAGCAGATGCAATTAAATTAACAATTTCTGCTCTGAAAATAAAGTATCACATCTAGATGCTTGTGTATTTAGCTGATAATGATATTCATACCCACCCATAGCTACTACAAAATAAAAGACCTGATCCTACACCATTTTAAGTGCATCAACTGATCACTCCATGTTTAATGTGATGTCAGGTTCAAATGATTTATTTGTTCATTGTAGAAATGAACCTGATCTGTGTGTGGCTTTCTGCATGAAAAGCAGAACAACAATAACTTTTTCCTTCTCGCTATAAGTTAAGTAGACTTTAATTTAAAAGATAGCAGGTCATGATACATGCCAGGCATGTGCTAGCTGTACGTTTTCCAGGTTTTATCAAACAAATATCCAGTTAATATTCAGTAATCCTCTCAGCAGGCGCTGACTTTAGACCATAACCAGTGTCTTCCATTGTCCTGACTGAGTCTGGTCGGTTTCCGTCACGTTTCAGGTGGTCAGCCGCGTCGCAGCACAGCAGGGCTACGACTTGGACCTGGGCTACCGGCTCCTGGCCGTGTGCGCTGCCAACAGGGACAAGTTCACTCCAAAATCAGCAGGTAAGACCAGAGTTTTCTCAACCGCCATCTCGGGCCATCTGGCCATGCTGGCCTGCACCAGCTCGAAGTTCCTGTCTGCATTCTTGGCAGCGCTTCACGATATCCACCCATTGCTGCTAGGGAGGAAAAAAAAAAAGCACTGATACTACAGGAAAGTACGTCTAACTGTGTTAAACACTGTTTTAAGTGCATCAGCTGGTCACTCCCATGTTTAATTTGGTGTCTGAACTTTTGAGTTGCGAGTTCAAATGATTTATTTGCTCATTGTGGACATTTAATCCGATGTGTGTGTGTGTGTGTGTGGCTTTCTGCATGACGAGCAGTCCACCCATCCAACGGTTATACACAACACCACGTCCCGTGTCATTCTCTCATTCATCGCCCTCATGTACAGTTCCATGAACGTGAACTTTCACTCCTTCATGCCGTATCTCGTTATCAGACTTGTTCACAACATGGGGGGGGGGGGGGAACTACATCTCCATTTGTTTTCTTTTCGCGAGACTTTGAGACAAAGTGCATACGGAATGTTCCCATTTGTCATGAGCAGCAACTACTGTATCAGTGATGATGAGTTCCCCTTTTCGTACGGCGCCGTCATCTCAGGTACGGTGATGGATTGTTTGGACAGATGTAGGCTGCTAAATGTTGTTATCAATGCATGGTGGGAATGAAGACGTATAGGCTGTCAACAGCTTCGGAAAAGATAACGGGAATATTTTGTGCTCCGTTTTTTTTTTTTACAGTTTTTGATTTGTGGTTTCCACCTCTCTCGGGTTACAAGGGAAGCGTTGTTGTGCGTTTGCTCCCGTGTACACTTTGTTTGCCTTCTCTTACATATGGTTGCATGAGGCTTCAAATCATCGAGATATCACTCCTGTGTCAGCCAGGTTGGAATCACTCTCCGTCACAACACCGCCAAATGTTCGAATTCCTCTTAAAGCTATATCCTATATATAACCTCAGGCCCTACTTTACAGGCGTAGATGAGACTGCAGATTGACTGAGTCTAGGCGGCATCCCAAAAGTGCATTTCATGGACAATTATGTACCTGGATGTGCATGAATATTTCTAGAGGAGGAGAGGTAGAGTCAATGGACGCCGCCGTAGAGGCTCTGCATTGTCCCGCAAAGAACGAGGAGCAAAAGGCCCGAGTTGAGAAGGTTGTTTAAGCCCCCCCCCCCCCCCCCCAGGGCCTCAGGGGCAGGACTCTCTCCCCGTTGCCGAGCGACGGGGGAAGGGAGCGGGTCACGTGACGCGGGCCGGCACGGCGGCAGCAGGTCAGCCGTCCGTCAGGCGAGGAGTGAGGAGGCGCGGTACGAGTCAGGAGCAGAGAAGAGTTAATGGAACGCCGCGTCCCCTGCGTGCCCCCAGCTTCAAATCCTGCTCATAAGAGGAAAAGTCCGCCCAGCTAAGCCATGAATATGACAGTCCGCCATTTGTTGCATGACAAGTAACTGAGAAACTGTTCCTTATCTCTGGCTCGTATAGGCCAAACGCATTTGAAGCCAAATACTGTTTAATAACCACTGGCCTGCTCAGTCCAACATGCATCGTGTAAATCTGCTGTGAAAGTGTGAGGAAAAAGAGAAACTAATATTCTGGCAGGTCATGGTGTTTTTTTTTTTGTGTTTGCCACAGATGATGTTGGAACAATGGACGAGCGCTAATACGTAAATCAGATTCGGTGTCCCGTTTTAACCAGGCTTAGCTCGTCGTTGAGATGCCTTGGCTCCGCCACGCGCGGCGGTCGAGCTGTTACGTTTCCGTTATGTCATCTAAATTCCTCTCACCGAACATGGGAGTGAATTGAGGGAAGTAGTAGAAAATCAATGTTCACAGTCAACTCACAGCTGGAACGGGTCATAGTTTTGACAAATTAATTCTTCATGAAGTGCCTATGATTTTTTTTTTTTTTTAGGCTGTAGTTTGTCCACTTTTTTTTTTTGTAAGGAAAATAAAAGCTTAAAGTGCAACACGCCTCGATCATTATGCCACCAACAGTACGTACCGCCTCGCCGCGGGAAAAATTCATTACTGCTTCCTATTGATTGAGAGCAGCTCGCAGATTTAGATTGTGTTGTAACTTGGAATCAGCTTAATTGCTTTTTTTCCGCAGCTGACTAGAAAAGGAAAACTCCGCGCGCAGTGTGGTTCGCTCAGATTGTACAAGTGATCGCTGTGAGGGGTGTACTCAGGGGGCTCGGCCAGTTGTAGTCCTTTTGCATTTACTTTTTATTTTGCAAGCCGCCCACAAAGCACAGAGAGATCTGGGGGGGGAGGGGCGTCTGTCTGCTCGTAGTGACCTCTTTGTAAATGAGATTAGCCTGCTCTATTAATCTGTGATTACTTGGACTGTCTTACCGCAGGGCCGAGCCACGCACGTGGAGCTTTTGGCGACATCAAAGCGAAGAGATCGCTCGCTCGCCGTGGATAAACTCATCAGGGTCTCCCCCCCTCGCCCTGTCTTGTCCATCACGGGGGACACGGCGAGCCTCTTTTTATCGGCATCCTCGTCGCCGAGGTGGTTCGGCCGTGCCGGAGAGTGTCGACAAAACGCTTAATCACGTTTCTCCTTTTTACTTCTTCTTCTTCTTCTTCTTTCCGTCCCGTGCGGGTCAGAGTGGCACATTCCCAATCGTTTGCGCCTCAGCAAGCTCTTGGAATTCCTCAGCTCTAAAGAGTGAAAGGAGGCACCGACTCATAAGAGGGGGGCACCAGTCAAAGTTTTTCAGCTCCTCCGAGCCGCTCATTCTCCCGTGTAACAAACGCCTGGTAAACCGGCCATTCAGCAGATAATTAGTTGGGCTTCAGCTCTCGCCCTGTCAGGCTGGTTTGTCTCCACGCTCATTTCTACACATGCAAGGGCCATTTGGTCAGGAGACAGTGTGATAAATAACATCTAAGCGGCACATTTTTTTTTTTGTCTATTATTTCATCTTGTTTAATTTAGTTGGCAGTGGGAGTTTAAACAATGGGACTCCAGAAACTGGTTTCTCCTTTTTTCCATCCAGCTCATGCAAGAGGTGCAGGATCCCGTTTAGGAAGGGATGTTGCTGTTTTCTCTCTTATTCATGCCATATGCATCTATACCTGCATTTAGAATACATTGAAGTTAAATGTGTTGTTTTGAGTAAGAAAAACTCCACACTTAGATCTTGCAGAAATTCCTCAGTAAAGCTAAGATGAACATTTCTCAAGTGTGCAGCGAAGCTTTTATACATCCACTGAAGTGGTTGAATTCTTGAGTATGCTAGAGTGCAAATCTAATATAAATTTCCCCGCCCAAACTGTAGTTTTAAGTGCTGATCATACAGCCGATTTTTACGGCGCCTTTCAGCGAAGTGGTGCTTACGAAGCAGAGGTCAGACATGTTGTCGTGTGTGCAAAAGGTCTGTGATTTATCACACAATGCAGAGGTCAGATTCACACACATGGCCCTGCAGGGCTGTAATTTCCCTCCGCGGAGACTTCCATACCAAAATGTTTTTGTTTTTTTCCTGTCTCTCTCTGCGCTCGGCGTGCTTCAACACATAGTTTAGCCGTGGCTTTTTCCTAAATAGAAGAATAACACAGAAGTCTGAAAACACCGTTGGTGGCCCAGACCTTTTTTGGCTGTCAGACTGTAAGAAATAAACAAGCGTCGGCTGATCAGCTTTGAGTGTTTGACTTTTAGACAGAATTACAAGCAGAGATTGATGAAGCAGCCGTGGTCCCTGTGGGTGGTGTCTGCTATTGTTTTTGTGCAAGAACTGACGCCCAATCTAAAGGACGAGTGTTGACCCTCTGTGTAAACTCATACTGTAACTATTAAAGGTGCCACATAGTAGAAGAAAGAGATTTGGTTGTAAGAGGTTATCGTCCCATCTTGCAAAACTCTCACACATGCAGCAAGTGTTCAGAAACGGTCCCTTTTAAAGGAGCCAATCGGGAGTTCTGTGAAGTTGTGATATGATAACTATCCACACACCCACAATCACAGTAATTAATATCAGCCAATCAGAGGAGAGGCTTATTAATTTTAATGAGACAGAAGCGAATTTTCCAGAGAAACTTTGTATTTAAAATCATAATCATCTTTTTTGATATCTCTGACTTTATTTTGCAGTTTGCATGTGCAGAGAGAAGAAAATGGATATGCAGAGAGGCATGACCGGGGCTTTAGTTTATACCCATTTCTCCAAAAAATGTAGGAAGTCCATTCTTTGAGGATTTGAGCAAAGCAATGCAACACATGCGTCTGTACTGATGGGCCGAGGTTAAAGGCTCCTGGAAGTATGTGCACCTGATTCTTGTCACAGAAGCTATAATTCAACACTCTGTCCACTTTGGGACGGTTTCTGTGTTTTGCACCACGTGGTCAAGTGAAGTCCTCCAGCTCCAGCCATGATTGATGCATTAACTTGCGGTAGGGGTGCCGGGCTGTAAGTCACCCGCCGTGCACTTAGCTGATAGTAAATACCAGGAGAGCAAATACAGACATGAGAGACCTGAGATAAGAGCTGTTAAGCATGTCTGTCCTTCCTCCCTCGTAGCAGCTGCAGTTATTATGTCTATTGGCAGCGCCTTCCTCCACTTTACGTGGCTCTGTAATTTGCAGTGCAGAAGAATTGGATGTTTGCATTCTAAAATTCTCTCACTTTCTACCTCAGATATATACTAATTAAATGTTATATTACCGTGTTCAAGCCACAGATCGGTTGCGCTAATTTGACACCAGAATTGCGCACAAGTCTTTTTTTTTTTTTATTTGCGGATGACAATAGTCGCTGCAGACAGCCTCAGGTGGTATGTCTACCCACAGTTTACATGTTTTATAGGTGTGTAATTATTTATCCAAAAGCTTACCGGGGCTCATGTGTGCTGAAAGACAAATGTGGTCTAATTGGCCCCTCCCTTCCCTGATTCTAGCCCTGCGCGCATCAGGAAGCCACAATGCCCAGCCTCCTCCTCCGCCATGCCCCTTAATTACAATGACTATTTAGATGGATTAAGTCAACTGTATGCAAAGACGAGGTTCTGGAGGGGCTGGAATCGCAGCTCAGCGTGCCCGCCTGAAACCGCTTTCCCACCGCCGCTCTGCAGCATCTCCCCCTCTTCGCAACAAAATGTTGCTTTAAATGAATTGATTGAAGCTTCTTTTACTCGTTGCTCTGGACCGGGGCCAAGATACAGGCTGTCTAGCACATTAGGCACCACCCCCCTTTTGCAAGTTTGAAATGTGAGCTGCCTGCATTTTTTTTTTCCCTCTCTCCTCTCCTCCCTCCCTCCTCCCTCCCTCCTCCCTCCTCCCCTCCCTCTCTCCCTTCTGGCGAAGTGGCTGTGGCTGCTTCTGTGTGATGTGTGTATTGGGAGAGCAAGCAATGGATCACTAGACAGAAAAAGAAGATACATCAATAACAGCTGCATACATCTGAGGTGAGGAGATAAGCATTTGGTTCTCTCTCTCTCTCTCTCTCTCTCTCTCTCTCCCTCCCTCTCTGCCTGTCCTCCCCCCTCCCCCCTCTCTCTCTGCCCCCCCCCTCCCTGTCTTTAACCCTTTACTGCTGCAGGAACCAGCTCCTGGTTTTGCTAAATAATTTGTGACGATACGCACCTTTTCTCTTCTTCTCTGACCACAAAACGTGTGTGTCCTCCTCCTCTATGAAGTTTCCTTTTTCTTCTTTTTCTTCCTCTTTTTTTTTTTAATACAGCTTATCCCTCTTTTCCCTCTCATTTTCTCTGGGGTATTTGTTGCTTGAGTGCAAAGAAGCCGGTGGCAAGTACAGCAGGAGCCCATTAGCAATGACTCCATCTGTGATTGGTTTTGCCTGCGAAACAGAGAGAGCAGCCATGAATAATTGATGTGTATTGTGCAGTCAGTCACTGGACACGCAGGGAGAGAGAGAGAGAGAGAGAGAGGAGAGGAGAGGAAAACAGAGAGAAGCTGCTGCCCTGAGACACCGAGGGAAACGAGGGGAAAGAGGGAGGGAGGGCGGGGGTTGGGGTAGGGGGGAGGAAGAATGTTACAGAGAAGAGAGGAAGGTGGGAGGGATAGAGAGAGACAGAGAAAGAGCTTTAAAATAGCTGCTGGCTTCAGTAGTGCAGAGATTAAGGCTGCCCTGTATCGCCTTTGTTCTGCTGTTGCAGATTCGTTTCTAGACACATGAGTCCCTCCCTTTTTCTTTTTCTCCCTGTGCAGCGAGGAGTGAGAAATAAGCAGGGACATTGCCGGAGTTAGCCCCGGTTCAATTGCGGGTGGCATTTTTATACACGGGGAGAAGTGTGTGTGTGTGTGTGGGGGGGGGGGGGGCAGAAGCCGCGAGCTGTCAGACAGGAGGAGACAACAGTTGCAGAGGGCTGTGTTTGCAGGGGGTGTATTCACTGACAAGAGAGAGGGAAAGGTGGATCTGCTGAGAGCAACTTCACATTATTTCACCCCTGGGGCAAGCGGGGTATGGGGGGGGGCTACTGGGGACAGACAGAGGTTTTTGGATTCCTGCATCGGTGGGTGCAGACGGGCACGCCGCCACATCCTAAACTAACGGAATGGGGTTTGACAGTATGACGAGTGCCTCGCAGCGCCCCGCGTGATAGAGTTGCAACAGCTGACTGCTGCGTTTGACCCACTTAGAGCTCACACAGAAGGGGTCAAAATGGCCTTGATTATCTCTCTCTCTCTCTCTCTCTCTCGGAGTCGCGCTGACCTACTTGAGGCGGCGTTTTTTTTTTTTTTTTCCAGCGAAACTCTCGGCGGTTTATCACACCCACTCGGCGGCACTCGGTACCACGCGGCGCGGACCGGCCACACTCGTTACAACCTCCTCGCCAATGTAGGAATTCTCTGGTTTCAGAACAGTGATCGGTTGCATCGGGAGCAACAGGTTTGAATTTGTTGGGTCTTAAATTGCACAACGGTGCCATTAAGCACCTGTTATGTCCACGCCAACACTTCCAGGGATTCTACTACACCAAAAAAATCTTTAGAGTATCATATTTTCCTGTGTGTAGGCCTGTGAAAGGCACTTCTCCATCTGTGGATCCGTTTGTCCAAACGCTCACGGTTTCTCCTCAGAGCTGTGCTGGAATCAGATTAGATGAATTAGTGGAAACATATTAAACCTATAGATCAGCACCTGAGGACTGGATTATGCTGCAGGAGGCCGTTTGCTTGCATGTTTAGATATGTTAGGACAATTTATTTTCTCTTCATTACGACAGCAAAAGCAAAAACTTTTCTGAAAGCCACTTTACAAGCACATTTTATTTTGACGTGTGTGCTTCAGTTCATTGTTCACAAAGTTTTTGATTTCCTCTTCACTGTACAGTGAAGTCCTGAAACGTCCTGGCTTGGGAAATTATCCTTTTTTTTTCTTCTTCCTAAAATGTGTGGGATGGTTCCCAACATGCTAAGACAGGCTAGGTTTTGCAACAGGCGGCGTTGGTAAAGCAACGTCTGACTGGCTGTGCTCCACAGCTCTAACTAGTCATTACCGTTGTCTTGTCCTCAATGAATCTCTTGTTCTCTGTGTTGGAGATGCTCGTTTCCTTCCAGCAAGTTGTGAAATTGCGCTGTGAAAATTGCTGTCAGGTTTCTCGATAAACCTGTAAGTCAAACTAACATCAACCAGCATGCGTTTTTTTTTTTACCATTTGTGTATTTGCAGAACATGCTTTCTCTTTTTCATGTGGCTTTAATGAAAGAACAGCTGTAGGTAATAACACTATACTCTATGTTTACACGTCATATCATGTCATAATGATCCAACCAAACCCCAGAAAAGGATTTTTATCACCATTTATACTGAATTCTGCAAAGATCAGATGCAGAATTGTGATTGTAATTATAGACTGTCTCTGTGCACTTAAGTGTGATGGAGACAGATTGAATTTTAAGTTGCACATAGGAAAGATCAAACTATCTAACTGGAAAATAACTGATAATATCCAGTAGTGTCTAGTAAGTTTGTTAAGTACAGTGGTGGATCATGCATAATATAATATTCAGGTTAAACTTAAAATAGAATATTTAATTGAAAATTGAATAATGTTTGGTGAAACTTACTGGGCAGAAAACAGCCACTTGTTGTTACTAATGTGCATTAAAGTGTAAAGTCTATAGGCGTATCGTCAGCTGTGTATTAGATAGTAGTAGAGCGAGTAGTGGGAAGTACTTCACCTGATCTCTATCTACAGCCTCTTTTTTGCTACTCTGACATGTCGTTCAGACAGATTGACAGCCGTGAAACATTGCTTTCAGGGGTCAGATAAAGGAGATCTTACGTGTGCAGAAAGAGGCACTAATGAGACATTAAAATTAACGGTGTTTTTTCAGCTGAACCCTTCTTACCGATCATCTCCCATCATGCCGCGTCCGATCAAACCTCGCTGAATGCTCGAATAAACTGCTTATTCAAGTCACAGGGAATGATGCCTCGCAGTGATGTGAATATGTAGATATTTTGTAGATGAACACTGACTTGACATATGTCCCGAAAGCTTTTTTTTCTTTAATCCTGTTGTGTCATTCTTCATGCTTGAAGTATCAGTCATTCTCTCCTCTTCTCAGTAGGTTTTTAAACACTCCGCAATTTGTATAAATGATGTACAACCTGATATATATATATATATATATGTCAACCATCCATTCACCTGATGGTTTTTGTGTTTGAACAAGGGAGGGACTCAATGAAATGTCTGTACTTCATTCACTCTGAATATCCTAGAAATGTGTGTAAAGTCCAGTAAAAATGTAAAATTTGAACCCTACAGAAACCAACTGCTGCAGGAGGTGTCAGTCTGACTCAGGTACTGGTTGTGTGTTGAAGTGCTGCACAGGAACCTCATACGCATTGGCTGGACCCGAACCAAACCATCCTCATCCCAGTCCGTTCATTCCGTCCACGCATTGGACTGTGTAGATGTGCAATACATGGAATGACATTAGATGTGCTTCTTCTTCTTCTTCTTCTTCTTTTGTTGTTGTTTTGGTTGGTCATTTAGACGAGCTCCATGGCTGCTGTTGTGTTGTCTGTCAGTTCTACAGTATGCCAGCATGTCACACGTCATCCTGCCTGCGTCACCATGGTTCACACTTACGTTCTCTGCTGTCCATCGAAACCCTTAAAGTTCACACTTTTTTTTGTTTTAATCTCCTCTTGACGATTTGAATGTTTATATAAATATATCCCCACATCTACAGTAGAAAATTGTGAAGATTTAACAGTAAAGTGATGTAATAGAAATAGGGGAAAACAGGCATAGCGAGTATAGAAATGCAGAATTTATGACATGAATTACATTTTAAAACACACCTACAGTATAGTCTGAAATACAGCTTATGCAGTACGATCAATATAAGAATATGAAATCTCAGCAAAAATACATTTTTAAATCTACCTAAGGCCAAACAGTAAAATATTGAGCTTCATTGTTTCTATGTGTGTATATCATAAAAAAGGGTTTTTTCTTATTGAAATCCGGAGCCGTTGCACATATGGATGACTCTAATGAGCCTCGAGGGGTGCCGGGACCTGACCCCAGCTCCTCCAGTGTCTGTTTTCACTGTACTTCTGAAGGCGAGGCTTTGACCCCAGGCCCACTGTGAAAAGGTCACAGGTGACTCAGCCACCAGCGTCTGTCACTGCGACACCGCCGGCCCTGCCCAGCACCCTGAGGTGGGCACTAGTCCGGGCACATCTGCTCCGTGCCTAATTAGTATCATTGTAGACAAGGGCTTAGGGCTGGGCCTTCGTTAATAGCAGCCTGTTGCTCGGGGAAACAGTCTGGCTCCTGTAAGCCGCTTCTTCGCCCGGTCTGCTCATCTGATAATCTGGTCGCGGAACGGCGCTCACGGTTTAAAAAAAAAAAAAAAGCCGCGCCGGCGGAGTCTGGCTCGACGAGCGGAGCGGTTGGCAGGGTTTCAGGAGCTCGACCTCATTGTGGTCAGGTGAAACGGTCATCGGGGTTTTATCGTGTGCAAGGTTTAACCGTCTGTGGCGTAAACATTTGACTTTATCGTGTGTTGATCAATAAATCTGATGTCACCTCTTGAAGCTAGTGTTCTGTAAATTCTGGCTCTTAACTAGAAATCATGTGTAGTTTGCATTTCAAAATATTAACATTTTTTTTTAATTAGTTTTGACTGGTTTCCACTAATTCTGCACAGAAATGTGTGAATAATAGCAATTATATAAAAAAAGGAGGGCAACTAATGGAAAAGCAAGAAATTCAATCTATACATATATATATATAGAATTGCTTTATTATTGTCAACATTAAAAAATTGATAGGAGGTGTGTGGTGATGCAGTGCATTGCACAATGATTTAGACAAATAAATGGGTGCAGATTTAATGTTGATGCAATGCATTACACAACTCAAGCACATGTGAACATTTTATGCTATATGTAAATACATGGGCATCATTGGATGTCTGTAATGGTAGTAAAACACATATTGCCAGTTCTGTTTACTGTGATTTGCAGTACAGTCACGACCACTGGTCCTTTAAAAAAGAATTTCAGCCCCTGGATTAAAAAAAAATAAAAGATTTTGGTTTGACATACACGAACAGATTGAAGTATGATTGAATGTCGGATTAAAAATGCACAAGGAATTAATTCTTCCCAGGGGGAGGAACGCTATAGATTTCCACCTTAATGCTTTACATGGACCCTGAATGGCATGCCTGGGTTTTAATGAAGATAGTTGTTGCATGTGCCAAGAAGGGATTATCTTTAAAAACACTGGCCTGGTTAGGGCAAAGGCTGCCTCCTCCTTTGTAACCACGTCCATGAAATGACACGGTCACAGTGATCAGATCTGCATATATCATCCTGAGATTACTGCATCCATACTTTGTTCGAGGTGGTGTTCACGTGAATAAATGGATTTCTTTAGAGACACACAGTGTAATCTTTATTTCAAAGAGGGGAACGCAGATCTTGTGCGGAGTTAAAACTCTTATCATTGGCATTATTGATTTTTGTTCATTCCTGCATTTGTGTAGAGATACATATTTGCATTACAGAGAGGTTAGCTTTTATATCTGAATCTATACTCAGAATGTTCTGCAGGCGTTACTGCAACGGCATGCTTGGGAAATTAAGCCTTTTTCATAAAGATTGTTTTTGATGTAACAACAAATGCAGGGTTGTGTTTTCCTTTTTCACCTTGTGCCGATTGCCTCCACATGGCCACATATGCTTCTGGCCTCAGTAAACCATTTTGGAATGAGTCCAGGAACCCCCCCCCCCGCCTCTCCTTGCCGGATGGACATGGCACGACACTGTGGCCATGTGGCCAGCAGGAGGCTGTATTTAAGCCGGGGCAGCTCTGAAATGGGCCATAAAACCTAGCCAGCAAGTCTGGCTCCCCATGAGGCAACGGGCCTAAGTACTCATTGACAAGACTCCAACATCCCTGACTTCCCAGAGAGAGCAACAGAGGAAATAATACGAGAACAAGAAAGGAAACAGACAAAGATGAGGTGTAGACAGGAGGCGCTTATCTGGCCTAGATAGACAGGCTGCTTCATAAAGCTGAGTGCTTTAATACTTTTACCCACCATGCATACAGCAGCATCGCCACATTGCTTCTCTTAAAGAAATAGCTGCTTATCTGCTCATACGAAACAGTCGGGTTTTGACAACATTCACACCTCCTGCCCCACTTCATCAACTATCCAGACACACAATGGTCACCGTGAAAATATGTCACCCAAGTTATTTCACAACTAATGAAGTCAGTTTACAGACTCGGTTTTACAACCTCCAGTTCACGCTCGCCTCTGAGCCAAAAGTGTCGAGGCGAGTGGAGAGGGCGACCAGAGAGAAAGAGAATGTATACCATGTGTGAAAAGAAAAAAAGACTACACCTGTGAGTTCAGTCTGCTGCTTTCCACCTAATTATCCCCGCATGAACAAGTAGCACGGCCCTGGCCTGTCGTGGGTTGACTGATCCGTAACCTGTTACCGATGCAAGAAGGAAAAAAAAAAAGAGCCGTGATGGACAAGTCGCTTCCATTTCATTATCAAATTGGCATCGATGAATAATTTGTGGCATCTGGGTACGGACAAAGAGAAGTTTAATGGCTGCCAGGCAGGCGTCCATGGCTCCGCGGTGCCGCAGCAATGAGTAGACGATGTCATAGCAACCAGTGTGATCCGTGTAGTTTTCCATATATTCTGAGGTACATCCAGGCTTTTTTTTTTTTTACAGTTCCTAGAAGCCTACATGAGGCACACAAGCAGAGGAATTATGTTGCTAAAAGTGATCATGGCAGTTTTTGGCCTCTTAAGGTGCTTTCAGTAACCAGGGATACTAGGGCTCCCAGGACTCTTATTTTAATTGACTTTGGCCTGCAGGAGGCTTGTGTCCATTCAGACCTTTCTCGGCAAAGAGAGAAAGAGAGAGAGAGAGGGGAGGGAGGAAGGAGCAGAACATGAATAGAGCTCCCTCAGAAACTAAAAGAGTGCAGCCCCACTAGAGCCGTTCTTGTTAGTTTGCTCATGGTCTTTGTTCGCCCTTTTTTTTTGGCCCTTCTGGCTAAATGTCTTCAAACAAGCCAATTCGGGGTCGTGAATCTTCCAGACAGGTTTTTTACGGCTAAAAGTTGGACTTGTTACGGCCGGTATGGGAATAAAGCGATAAAGTAGCGGACGGGATGAGTGGACATCGCGACCACGCCATGTGGGCCGGTGCCAGGTGGGAGCTCTGGGGTTGACAGGGGAGCAGGTGTCTATTAGATAGGGAGCAGGGAGGGAGGGGGATCATGAGAGCTCCTGGCATCTGCCTTACCTGCTGCCTCCCCACCCGTCGCCTGCCAGAGAAACCGAGGGGAAAGTGGCAGGAAGAAGAAAAGGAGGTTAAAAAAAACAAATATATAAGTAAATAAAGTGACGCGCTGACCTTTTTAATAGCTG
Organism: Eupleurogrammus muticus; assembly: GCA_036785175.1. Taxonomy (NCBI): domain Eukaryota; kingdom Metazoa; phylum Chordata; class Actinopteri; order Scombriformes; family Trichiuridae; genus Eupleurogrammus; species Eupleurogrammus muticus. The sequence continues at coordinate 19,457,930 of JAYKQN010000015.1, forward strand.
CCGCTTATCTTTACTTGGGTGTTTCTCGCTCGCCTCTGGTTGGGATCCACCTACACAGCCTTTGGGTTTTATCTGCTGAGATTTCCGAGATATTCATCTCCGCGGCGCCGAATGGGATTTGGGAATTGCGATGGGGGAAACGACTCTCAGAAAACTTAACAGCGGCGTACGACTCTAGAAGATTCCGAGTCCCTGAAAGTCTTAATAACCCGCGCTACACACTCCAATAAAAAAACACAACCATTCCTCTCTTTATTTTCGAGGAAAGAATGCTTTTTTTGGAGAGTTGCACACGCATGCTGGTAATTATGCTAATTTGTTAACCATGCTCCTTTAGTGACTCGATTTAATGAGTTTCAGGACTTCGAGTCATGCCTCTGAAATTAATCAAACTTCCATATTCGCAAAGAAATTGATGAAGATACTTTCCACGTTAAACAAATCAAACCGAAACTATCTGCATGCAAGGGGGTAAGGAGGTGTGATTTATTGCTATTTAGGTGAACTGAACCTTTAATCTGGAGGCGCTTTTCTTTCCAGGGGAGCAGAAAGAGACAGATCAAGGCGTTTAATCAGCGCACTTTGTCTCTGTTCCTCCCGCTTGTATGTGCAGGGCAAATTGTGTGTGTGTGGGGGGGGGGGGGGGGGGCGAGCATTATCATTGGAAGGAGCATTGAGCAACTGTCAGGGACGTAGGCCGTGTCATTTGTCATGTCTCGCCGGGGCTTTATGACAGAGAGCGAGGCTGGAAGCCGCCGAGAACCACCCATCTAGTCCCAGCAGATGCGTTTGCCGCCCTTCGCCGTGGCTGACCATCAGGCCGAGCAGCTGAGCACCAGAATATCAATACAGCTCAGGCTCAGCGGGACCCGTGGGACCATCTACAAGGCAAACAGGATAGGCTCCTCTCCTCATAGAACACAGACCCATTACCCCAGGGGGAGGCCGATGCAAACTGAGCAGAAAGATGCTCTTTTTTTTTTTTTTTGCACCAAAAACGGCGATTCGATTCACTCGTGATTCGGGAAGAGTTTTACACCTGAGACGGTTTTCCCCCGCAGTTTTTGGCTCTTCCGCGACCGGGGGGGGGGAACAGATGAGTCTATTGAAAAGCGACCGTCTGTGGGAGGAGAGGAGAAGAGAAACAGTAATCCTTTTGTGTTCATCATCCGCGCCGTCCTGAGAGAGAGACGTTCGGGCGAAGGGGGGGTGGAGAGAAGAGGAGGAGGAGGCGTGATTGTGAGGAGTAACGGGTTGGCCGTCATTTGAAACCCGAAGTTTATCCTCTGAGTCAATGACAGAGCGCCTCTCCTTTATTAAACAGGTTGGAGCTCAGTGGAGGTGGTAATTTTGTGTGGTGATAAGCCCTTTATCTAATGGTGGGGTAGAATAATTCCTCTCTAAGTGGCAGCGCGGGCGCTTTACACTCTTCTCTCCCTCTCCCTCTCAGATATGTTTTTTCATTTCTCTGTCCCGCGGCTGTTGATGTCGGCCTCGGCGTGAAGCGGGGATCCGTCCTCCCCGGGCACACGGGCCCTCGCGGTGGCACGGTTAAAGGGATAAATTGTGGAGACATGTTTATCAACATAGAAGAAGTGCAAGTTACCCCCTTGTTGGAGGAGAATAATGGGACCTAATTGAGCTGTAACGTGCTGGCCGGTCGCCAGGCCCCTCCAATTGAAAACTCTCTCCATCAGAGGGGGGTCCGGAGCGAGGGGGGCGCGTTAAAACGCCGCGGGACACTCTGACACGAACGTGACTCGTAAACCTATTAGCCAGGCTCGGACCTGGTTAGATTTAAGTAAAACTAACCTCCCAAAATTCCACATCTACCTGCGAGCGCAACGTTTTTGTCCCTTTTTTTCCTCTCTCTCTCTTTCTCTCTCTTTTGGGAGGAGAGCACCTGAGCGGCCTGTTCTGTCAACCAAAGCACAGCCGTGCTGAAGTCAGATCAATCCTCTGGAGGAACAGCACAGTCTGTCTCCCGGCACCTGCCTTGCCAAGAACAGGAGGGGAGGAAGGAGGAGGAGGTGGTGGTGGAGGTGGTGGTGGTGGTGTGGGGGGGGACGAGAGAAAAAGAGAGGGAGCATAAGCGGGTGGGAAGGAGGAAAAACCCAGCTGCCTCTGGGCCTGAGCCCCGTGCTGCTTTTTAAAGGAGTGGGAGGGAAGGAGAGGAGCGGGAGAGGCAGGGAGACTGCTGGCACCATCTGTACACGTCTTTTGTATTCCAGCCCTCGTCTTTGCACAGAGAGAGCGAGGCTGGTGTGCTCGGTGTTCAAATGAAAAGGAGAGGAGGTGCCTGTTGGGATGCGATGCTCCGAGAGGAGAAGGTGTGTGTGTGTGTGTGTGTGTCTGCGTTGAAATGCGGTTTTGTCCTCGGAAATTCTGCACACTCAGAGGACATCTTGTGTCCCAATTATTTTACCTCTTGTCTGTGTCTGTCTGTGTGTGTGTGTGTGTGTGTGTGTGTGTGTGTGTGTGTGCGTGTGTGTCAGTAAGGCTTGTACTCTGTTTGCAAGCACTCATGTGTGGTCAAATCTCTCGGTTGCTATGTTTGTGATGGGAGTCAGAAGCTTTTGTTTGTTCCTCCCTCCCATCAGCCCCATTAGCCTGATGTCTCCTCTCTCACTGACTCACTCAACCTTTTTTTATCACACTCTCTCTCTCTCTCGCAGCCACTCTGTCTCTCCCTCTCTCCCTCTGTCTGTCTGCGTAATATGTGCCGCGGCGGCCCGTCCTTGCATGTGGCAGCAGGGTGGATCTGCCTGCGAAAACAGCCCCGCGCTGTCTGTTGTCATATTGACGTGGCTTTTTTTTTTTTTTTTTTGCGCGAACCGCAGCTTGAAATCGCCAAGGCGCTCTGTTCAACCCGGCCCTGCCGCCCCTCCTCACTCAACCTAGAAGTGCTGTGAATCATAAGAGGAGGTGGCTGCCCTGCTCTTTGATTGAATCCACATTCCCTTTCTCCTCTGACGCCGCAGAGAGAGAGAGAGAGAGAGAGAGGGAGTCGTTTGTAGCCCGGCACAGTACAAGAAACATGCACTGCAGATGGAAAGCATATGATTGGATCAAATGCACTCTGTGGTGGCTACCTACCCAAAAACCAAGTGGTAGGTAGGTAGGTGGGTGGTGTGAGGGGAAGGGCTGGAGTCCATCTGCAGGCCCAGAGTGAACCCTAGTGGCCAAGAGCTGCAGCGGCATGCCAGATGATGTATTATATTGCAGCATAAAGGTGCACTCTTATGAATCTTACCAGAGGTTTTCTATAGTGTGCAGAATCTCTCAAACGATTTCAGTTCTTTCACACAGCAGCATCACACCATTCTTTCTGTCAGACCATCGCTTCTCAATTGTTCGTCTTAAGTTTGCTCGGAGGCTTCCGATCCCTAAGTTGTTTGCTTCATCCTCCCCCCTGCTCCTCTCACATCAGTTTTTGCAGGTCGTGCGGTGCTTGGCGTCGGAGGGCTGTCACCTCCGCAGTCATTCCTCACCAGGCGTCCGCCGGCGCTCATGCACCCCCCCTCTCGTTCTCTCTCTCTCTCTCCTCGCAGCTCTCCTGTCCTCGTGGTGCGAGGAGCTGGGACGCCTCCTCCTCCTCCGTCACCAGAAGAACAGGCAGAACGAGCCTCCGGGAAAAGTGCCCATGCAGCCCCCCATGAGCTCAATGAAGCCCAGCCTCTCACACGGGTCAGTGTTCACACTGCTGCGCTTTTTGGCTTGTGTCTGAGGTGTGTTTGTGTGTGTTTTGGGTGTGTGAACAGACAGACCGGGCCCTTGGGGAAAGCCCTTCCTCTCCACATGAAGCCCAGTGTTCCTTATGGATCAGTGGCTAGACAAACTGCCAGACTAACCGCTTGTAGCACAGTCAACAGGGACAAACAGTACCTCGCTAGCACATGTAGTTAATAATTACAACAGAATGCTGGAAGAATGTGCTTTTATTTTATAATCCTGACGCTAAAACCTTTTTCTTTTTCCTTTCCGTATCATTCAGCCAATGCAAATACACTTACTAAGATTGCACTGTTGTACACACGGCAAATATTTGTGCAGCGGCACAAGGGCACATTTTGTTTTGGCTACACAACGTGTTTGTCGTCCGTCCCCTGCAGAGATGGGTCTTTTCCCTACGACTCAGTTCCCTGGCAACAGAACACCAATCAGCCTCCGGGTTCGTTGTCCGTGGTGACCACCGTCTGGGGCGTGACCAACACCTCGCAGAGCCAGGTGAGATCCCAGACCTGGCTCACGGAGCACGAAGCTTGTCTGAGAACATTGTGTTTCAGTGTAAATTTAATCATAGGCAAACTGACATAACCATTGGGTAGTTGGCAATATGCAGAAACAACATATCGACTTCCTGGGTACAGAATATGTTTTCTAAATTACTGTCCCACAATATAAGTTTTATCACTATGACCTTCATTCTGATGTTAAACCGTTATATGACGGTGTGTTTTATGTCCGTCAGGTGTTGGGGAATCCTATGGTCAACAACAACAATCCCATGAACCCCGGGGGCAACCCCATGGGCTCGGGGATGTCCGGCAACAATCCAGGGATGAACTCCCCCCAGTTCTCCGGTCCGCAGCAGCAGTTCCCCAACAAGGGCAACTCCAACCAGGCCTACATGCAGCAGGGCATGTACGGGCGGCCCAACTACCCTGGGGGAGGAGGCTTCGGTGGCAAGTACGTGACGTCCACGTCAACGTGGATGTTCCCGAAAACGAAACCATCGCGTGGTGTGTGATGTCACTTTTTCACACACGGTTTTGCTCCTCCTCGCAGCTACCCCGGGGGGCCTAACGCAGGACCTGGTGGGATGGGCATCCCTCCGCATTCCCGTCCTCCGTCGGACTTCACGCAGCCGGCCGCCGCCGCAGCGGCCGCCGCGGTCGCCGCCGCTGCCGCCACGGCAACCGCCACTGCCACAGCCACCGTAGCCGCCATGCAGGAAACTCAGAACAAGGATATGAACCAATACGGACCGGTAGGACAGGACACACACACACACACACACACACATACCTGGCTGCACCTGTGTGACAACACCAGTGTTTTCTCATAGAGGAAGAGTGTATCCTGGTGTAGCAGATAGTAGATCAGAGGTAGGCAACCCTGATTCTTAGCTACAGCAGGTGCAGGTTTTTGTTCCAGCCGAGCAGTCACACACACCTGATTCTACCTAATAAAAGTCCTCAGCAGGAGCTCTAATGGTTAATTAGTAGGATCAGGTGCGTACTGCATGGTTGGAACAAAAAGCTGCAGCCACTGCGGCGCTCTAGGACCAGGGTTGCCCATCCCTGTAGTAGATGGACAGACAGTCAGTTGTTGAGTTGTTGAGACTTGTGTGGGTTTACTGAGCGAGTTAGAAGACGACCAGAAGCATTTTAAAGATGTAGTGACCTACAATGATGGCGCAAAGAAAATTGTTCACAAAAGTGCAACAGTGTGCAGCTCTATGACTGAAGCCACAATATAAAATTCTCTCCCACAAACACCTACATTTACTGACAGAGCTTCTTTGATGAAGATAATTTCGTTTGCCAAATATAAGTGAAACACATGTTGGAACTATCAAAGTCTCCTGTCCTCTCATCTGTTTTTAACCTAAGACTGAAGGCAGAAACAAAATTCATTTTTTAGATTGTTTGTAATTAGATTGTTTTTTATCTTTTATGATTCATAATCTTTTCAGTAGCTACTTTCCAGGGTTGACGGTCGATACTTTGTCTTCTAGATGAGTTCCTCTTTCCAGATGGGACCAAACCAGGCGTACAACAGCCAGTTCATGAACCAGCCAGGACCCCGCGGCCCCCCGTCGCTCCCTGGGAACATGGGCACGGGCATGAATGCGTCCAGCATGAGCGGCCCCCCCATGGGGATGAACCAGCCCAGAGGCCAAGGCATGGGGCCGTTCTCGGCCCACGGCCAGAGAATGCCCCAGCAGGGCTACGCGGGGCCCCGGCCGCAGGGCATGGGTATGCAGGGCATGAAAAGACCGTACCAAGGAGAGGTGAGTGCATGTGAACGGAATGCTTTCTCTCTCTCTCTGTCTCTGCTTTTCTTTTTCCTGTATGTGGAATCCATTGAATCCATGTGTGTCCACAGCCAAACTACGGTGGGCAGCAGTATGGACCAAACAGCCAGTTCCCCAACCAGCAGGGGCAGTACCCCACACCCAACGCCTCCAGGCCGCTGCCGTCCCCCAGCTACCCCGGTCAGAGGATGCCAGGGCAGCAACTCCAGGGCCAATACCCCCCACCCAGCGGCCCCATGGGCCAGTACTACAAGGTGCAGCAGGACACACACACACATATGCTGTAGGCAGCACAATTAGCAGTGGATAATATCAATTTGTTTTATCAATTTGCAGCAAGAGCCACCTTTTAATGGCCAAACAAATAACTTCTCTGGGAGTGGCTATCAGTACAACCAGGGTAATATAAATGGGGTAAGTCTGTTTAGCACCAATTTTGCTTTATAGCACTATCACAGTATAATCTCATGAACAATTTACAGACTTCATTAATTTTCTTCTCTATAGCCACCCAGACCAGTGGGTAGCTACCCTCACTCGCCAGTGCCAGGCAACCCCACCCCTCCCATGACCCCGGGGAGTAGCATCCCTCCGTACCTCTCGCCAAACCAGGACGTGAAGCCGCCCTTCCCTCCTGATATCAAACCAAATATCACCGCTCTCCCGCCGCCTCCAGGTCAGTGAGTGGAAAGGAGAGATTCGACGATTCACTCCTTCGGAAGCTTGCGATGGCCTTGACTGCCACTCACTCTCCTCTATTTCCAACCGTGTAGCCAACCACAACGAAGAGCTGCGCCTGACGTTTCCAGTGCGGGACGGGGTGGTGTTGGAGCCCTTCCGGCTAGAGCACAACCTGGCCGTCAGCAACCACGTGTTCCACCTACGGCCCTCCGTGCACCAGACGCTCATGTGGAGGTAATAGAGTTGACATGAAGTGTGTCTAACATAAGCAGTGAAGTTGGCATTTAACAGGACAGCAGATGGAGAATGAAGGAAAAACATTTTTATAAACGCTTGCATGATGTGTCAATCAATCATCTCTTTTTTGTCACACGTCATCACAGTGAAACACGTTCCTGTCAGCGCCTTCAACGGTGCAATAAAACATTAATGATGATTCATTAGACTGTACCTTCAATCTAAAGCACAATTTAACCTTTCCTTTTTACTCTTTCAGAAATAAAGTCAGATTTCCGAGCCTTTTCTCCACTTATTATTCTGTTTGATTCTCCATCAGCGGGGAATTTAAGCTTCAAATGAGAATCCTGTAGTCAAGAACCAGTTCTCCGACTACTCTTAACCTTTGCTGAGCAGATTGAAAAGGTTGTGCGGTCTTACTGTCTGCGGTTGGAAATTATTCAAAAAAAAAAAAAATCAAACCGCCACTATTCCCGGCCAACTTGAAGAAGGTCATTCATGCATTAATATTTTCAGATTTTGATTACTGTTATATCCTTCACCCTCAGGAAAAAGTCACTCCTATCTCCGCGGCTTTTCACGAGTCTTGATTAGGATGATTCGATCGTCCTTAATTTAGCCTCCCGTCAATGATTGTCTGGTGCTGTGCTTCAGAATATCTCACGCTTGTTCTTATTCTCACATATAGTATAACAGGAAATGCATTCAACCATTGAGGCTCATTGATATAAATATAAATGGCAAATTAGTTTTTTCTAGAGCTCCAGGGAGAAGCTCATGAGAAAACGAAACGCAGGTTTCTAAACGTCATTGGCGTTGTCTGTGCAGGTCGGACCTGGAGCTGCAGTTCAAATGCTACCACCACGAGGACCGCCAGATGAACACCAACTGGCCGGCGTCGGTCCAGGTCAGCGTGAACGCCACGCCGCTCACCATCGAACGCGGCGACAACAAGACCTCCCACAAACCCCTGCACTTGAAACACGTCTGCCAGCCGGGGAGGAACACGATCCAGATCACAGTCACTGCCTGCTGCTGCGTGAGTACACGAATCCAGATGTGTGGTTCATTATTTATTAATAAATACTTATGAAAATAGTATATTCATTAATAGTAAATTAATTAAAAATTGTAAAAAAGTGTATAATGTAGAGCTTTTCATACAACAAAATATGTATATAGTAATAGTCCCATCTGTGTCATGCAAATACGCACACACACACACACACACACATAAAACTATATGATTTTTAATTAGTAAACACTCAATGATCATACAATTTGTCAAAACAGGAATTGAGTAAAAAGTGGAGGAACTGATGTTGAGGTTAATATTGAGACTATTTTGTCATTGTTTCAATAAAAATCTGTTATTTGCCTGAAGTATATTTTTCCTTAATGTACATATTAATCCTTATGTACATTTAAAACAAATGAAAATGTGATAATTATTTCTCATCAGTAGTAGATAGGTTGTAGGCTGATATTATGCATTGATAATGATTATTGATAGTCTATAACTCTATAACTTGATTTTGCTCTCAAATTGTACCAGAATTTAATAGAAAATTTACAATTTTCTATTGTTTCTAATTCCAACCCCCCTGTAAGGCCTCGCCATATCTTGTCTTACACTGAAATGATTCCACTACACAAAACTAAGCTGCTAATATGAGCAAATCGCTGACACAAATTAAGTCAGATGTGAAATCATAATGTAAGTGTAGATAATATATAATGCTGTGGCTTGGAACCAAACAAAAAAACATGTATCTAAGTTCACGTTTCCCCCAGTACACACAGAGGAACACTAGAAATAAAAGTCATGTATCTCAGGATGACGTGTGTGATTGCAGTGCTGCTATTTCCTCCGCAGTCGCACTTGTTCGTGCTGCAGCTGGTCCACAGGCCCTCGGTCCGCTCCGTTCTCCAGGGTTTACTGAAGAAGAGGCTCCTGCCTGCAGAGCACTGCATCACCAAAGGTGAACGCACCGCAGCACGCTTTCATCCTGCATCCTAAGACTGTCCACAGGGGCCCTTTGCTTAACCCGCTGCATGTCCTGCTGTTTTCTCCCTTACAAAAGTCAAGAGGAACTTCAGCAGCGTAGCGGCGTCGTCGGGCAACGCCACGCTCAACGGGGAGGACGGCGTGGAGCAGACGGCCATCAAGGTCTCCCTCAAATGTCCCATCACCTTCCGGCGAATACAGCTCCCAGCGAGAGGCCACGACTGCAAACACATTCAGGTAAATGTAGAGAAAACACACAGAATCGTTTGAGAAACCGCATTCTGGAATCGCAAACGTGACTTCTCTCCCTCCTCCTCCGCAGTGTTTCGATTTGGAATCGTATTTACAACTGAACTGTGAGCGGGGGACATGGCGATGTCCTGTATGCAAGTAAGTTCAGAACAGAATATGCTGTGTCTAGCGATCTGACTGCAATCAACTTTATTGTCTCTCTCAGCATTATAAGCCCCGTGTCACCTCTTTCCTCAGTAAAACAGCGTTGTTAGAAGGACTGGAAGTGGACCAGTACATGTGGGGAGTCTTGAACGCCATCCAAAAGTAAGCGGAGAGAGGACACACATTTATATCTGTACTAAAATATCTAATACACATATATATGTATATGCATTCCTCTGAATCAGCCTCACCACTCTTCAAATTCTAATTCTTCACCATCTGTAATCCCACAGTTCTGAGTTTGAGGAGGTGACCATTGACCCCACGTGTAGCTGGCGGCCGGTGGCCATCAAGTCTGACATACACATCAAGGAGGATCCGGACGGGCCGCTGGCCAAGAGGTTTAAGACGATGAGTCCCAGCCAGATGATCATGCCCAACGTGATGGAGATGATCGCCCAGCTCGGCCCCGGGCCGTCGCCGTACCCGTCGCTACCGTCCCACCAGGGCGGCAACAACAGTGAATACGGCAATCAAGGTGGGTTACGCCGCATATTCCTAATATCACAGCGGAAACCAAGAAATATACTCGTGGGTTCAACCCTTTTTTTATTAAATTTGTGTGCTAGGCAACAATTACCAGGGGCACGGGAACTTTGACTTCCCTCACGGCAACCCTGGTGGTACGTCGATGAACGATTTCATGCACGGCCCCCAGCTGTCCCACCCACCCGACATGCCCAGCAGCCTGATGGCCCAGGATAAGCCACTGTCCCACAACATGCCTGACTCAGTGAGTGGTTCCACCAGCTCCGACTTTTATATTTCTCTGATTTGTCATCACAATGTTTCACCATATTTGACTGTTTCACTCCGTTTCTGCCTTTTATTCATCATTAAGCAAAGTCTATCTTTGCTTATAATAGTGCGTTATGAATAAGAGCCGTCCTTCATTGTTAGCAATAGGAAATAAGGGAATTACGATGCAGGAGATTGGTTCGAAAGGTGTATAATAATAATAAAATAATACCCAATGACGATAAAACATTTAAGCATTTTTCAAAATGCACTTTTGTGGTTTAATTACTTTCTACACTTTCTAAGGCTGCATCGGAAGGTAAATTACCATCTGCTGCTATGTTGCATCCACAGCTATCAGTATGTGCAGTATATAACTTCTCTGTATTGTATTCTCCTCAGAAGTTTTATTTGCTATTACCTTGGTGAAATAATGTAGCCTAAATAAAAAGTGGCAGAAGTGTTATTGCAAAAAAGTCGTGTTTTGCCAGATTGCCAGCATGTGTGAACTGAAATAATTTACCTCAGGAACCAAACTGCAGCAACGTTGGCTTAAGTTTTACATAAACGGTCTTAAAATGACTTTATGAAACTTGTAGGAACCCTAAACAATGTAGAACAAGTCCAAAAACCTGCAGGAACTAAGCATTCCCGCCTGCTCCCTGCAGATACCTCACTCTGCCGGCAACGACCAGTCGCACGGCCCATTGCAGCAGAGCTTACATGCGTCTCCACACCCTGGGAGCCAATCAGGGCAGCAGCTACACCACAGCGGGCCCCCGCCGCCCTCACGACAAGCACCACCTCCTCAGCAGCAGCAGCAGCAACAGCAGCAGCAGCAGCAGCAGCAACAGCAGCAACAGCAGCAGCAGCCTGGCCCCAACAGCCATCCCCATGGCGACCTGACCTTTAACCCCTCCAGCAGCTTGGACAGCCAAGCAGGGTCGGACATGCCAGAGCCATCTTTAGACGTGAGTCCTGCCACACCAAACAGCCACGGTAACCTGTGGGGTTTCATCTAACCCAAGTTTTCCTCCTCTCTCCCTGCAGCTTCTTCCAGAGCTCGCCAACCCCGACGAGCTGCTGTCGTACCTGGACCCGCCGGACCTTCCCAGCAATAGCAACGACGACCTTCTATCGCTCTTCGAAAACAACTGAGGCAATTCAGACACACATGAACTTTTTTTTTTCTGCCTGCAGTTCCCCCCCAACCCCCCCAACCCTCCACACCTCCGAGAACCCAGGGCGGTCGCTCAGTACTTGACAAACACAAAGATGCACTCCCTCTCTCCTCTTCCTCTTGTACAGTTTTCATTCGCCAGCGCAGATTGACTGAAACAGGTTCAAACTCAAAGACACGGCGGGACGCTGCGGGGGTCGCCCCACCCTCTCGCACCTGTGGCTAGACCCTTTGAACTGTGCAGCTATACTCGAGTTGATTTTTTTACGCCACACACAGGTGTACGTGTGCACATTAGGAACGTGTTGTAGCATTTTTTTTATTCATATTTAGTTTCCTTTTTTTTTTTAGAAAAAGAAAAAGGAATCCACTGTATAAAACAGAGAAATAACTGAAAAAAGCTGCGCTATCTGGCCAGTTATGTGCGTTATGTCCATTAATGTTATTCCAATCTGAGAGGCCACAGCTTCCTGGTGTCACAGCTCCATTTCCTGACTGGTCTGGTTAGTCGCACTGTTTTTGTCCACCACACATCATTTAAAAGCACAAGAGATTTTGGCGATGCAAAAAAAAAAAAAAAATGACCACACACACAGACACACACACAAATCTGTCTTTACAAAACGGAGAAAAAAAAAAAGATCAATATGTATGTTTGTCTTTGACGAAATGTTTTTTAAAACGATTTTTGGGAATGATCGGCTTCCACTTTGTCTACAATTGTGATACATACATATTTTTGTCAAAAAGAAAACGATTTTCGGTCCTCACGAGGACTGACAGCTGGAACGGAAAAATTTTGGCCCCACTAAAACAAAAACAACAAAAAAAAAGAGTTTATATTGCATACCCGGAATATGTACTCCTACATATTGTATAGTTATCATCCTCCTGTAATGGAAACGAAAGGTACAGTATGAGAGATCTGGGGTTCCTGTGATGATCCTGCTGCGTCTGTTGCCTCCTGCTCGGACTCCTTCCACGCCGTCTGCGCTGCATGAGCCCGGTGTCACGCGTCTCAGCGTCTTTTGCAAAGTTGCATCTCTCTCCCTGTTAAATGATGTGCTGTTAAAACTAGTCTGCAAAGTGCATGTGTGCCAAGCCCTTGTCTAGTGCTGTTCCAAGTGGTTAAGAAAAAAGAAAAAAAAAGAGAAGATAGTGTGTTTTTGTTTTTTTTATCAGTTGCTGTTTCCACGGCCCTTTTTTTGTTGGTATGTGTGTTTTTTGATTTCTGTCAGATTTAGTATGATTTATTTAACACTAACATTGAAGGGATAATGCTGATATCTGCAATACATCTATCATGTATTTGCTGGATATACTGTTTTATGTTTGTTGTTTTTTTTTCTTATTTTTATTTTTTTGTTGCTGCATAATTAAACTATCCATAAATCTGTTTGGGAAACTGCTCAACATCACCAAAGTTGGAGGGATGAGAACGGAGATGTTTGTGTTTGCTCGGTCCTGTACGACTGCGAGTGTGACTGTGTGTGTGTGTGTGTTTGTGTGTGTGTGTGCGCGCATGTGTGTGTGTTTCTATCGGTGTGATGGGATATTTCAAAGATATAGGGGAGGACAAATACAGTTTATCCATCACTGCTGTTCAAGAAGTGGTTTCTAAAGCAGTATTGGTGCAGACCTTTTGCCACATTTGTTTTCAATTTCACTTTTTGAGAAGCGTGTCGCTCAGTATGCAAATGTATTATTTTTGGAGAAATGCTATTGTACTGTAAATATCATTGTCAATATTTTTGTATCATCTCGATAACGTCTGTCCTTCCGATCATTAGTCGTCCAACCTTAACAACCACATATGCTCCCGAACCCCCACCCGACCACTGACTTTGTCTGTAACCAGCATACGACAGCTGTCTCGTCTCCCCGCCGCCGGGGACGCCAGTCCAAATGTCTCATAAGCTACTTCCTGCAGGTCGCCTTCGCCTCCCGCTCGCCCTGCTCCCGGTGCACTCTGTCTCACACCTGTCGCTGTCAGACAGGTGACCCACTTTTCTCTGCAGTCCCCTCCCCTGCGTCAGCTCAAGGTGACTGTGTGGCATAATTTCCGTTTTTCACTCAATTTCAAGCAATATTTTCTTTTCACACTTCTGATGTATATGATTGAAAAATGATCAATGTTGTCTATTCATGGATTTATGTTAACGTTTTTATCGGTTTTTAAAAGGCGTGGGTATCAGCTGGCTTTCAGTGTAATTAGTGAGCTATGTGAATATCATAATTGTTGCTAATTGTCAATACACAGTGGTATTTTAAAGATATATCACAACCATATTTTAAAGAAATTCATGATATTGTTTATATTTTTGTTATAGAAAATGTGGCTTTTTTTTAAAAGCACGAGACCATATACATTTTTATCCCCTTTGTTTTTTGGTAAATTATTTTGTACTGGTTTTCGTATTAATCTGTAAGGCTAGAAATCCAATTTCTTTCAACTGTAGCATTATGCTGAGTTAACCACCCGGGTTTTATGTAAACATTATTTTTAACGTCATTTTAAACGAAATATGACTTGTTCCAGTTCAGCACACTGACATGTTTCGTATGTCAATCACACGTGTTTCATATTTAAGTCACGCGACATCGACTCTGTACCAGTGAAAATCAAAAGTCCGTCTTTCAACGATACACTGCCACATTACTTTCAATTTTTTTTTTTTACAATCTGAATCGAAACTTCTGATCAATCCCACGGAGGTCCGTCATCATTTCATGTTTCGTGAACCAATTTGGTGTATTAATAGACAGTACCCTGAAACTGTAGTTGCACAATCACAATAAAGGGCCATTGCTCTGGGGGAAGTTGTTTTAAAAAGAAATGTTAAAAATGAAATTAAAAAAAAAAGGTTTAAAAATTTTAAAAAATGAATTAAAAAAAATACAGTAAGGAAGGGCACGTTCATCATTCTGGCCTGGAAAAAGGATGTTGAGGGAAAGGCTAGGTCAAAACGTCCCAAGGATGCCTGTATATATGTAAATGAATATAGAGACATGTGAACAGAAATGTATTCATTTTCCCTGGGAATGTGCATTGTTTCTTCAGAATAATAAAACGCTTGCAACCCCTCTACTGGAAGTGGCTGAATATGGAAAATGAAACTCGTTAGTTAGTGTTTGTGGGTATCTCTCAGCATTTTGTTCCCCCCTCTGTAATATACTTTCACCTCTTTGGTTAGGGGAACTGGGACAGCTATGTTTTACATGTAATATTTAGCCTAAGTGTTCTAGTCTGTCGCCTGCGTACTCTGAGGTGCTAAAGTTTAAAAAAAAAAATAGAAAAAAAGGAGAAAAAAACACACACACGGTTACAAAGAAAATCCCTTCAGTGGGTGGCAGAAGGGCGGTGGGAAGGACGGGTCCAGAAGATTGTAACCAAATCCATAGTTTGTACAACTTTTGATATCATGAACAGTTGGAAAGATGAAACAATCTGAGGTGATTCATGCAATGTGGCCATTGTCTCTATGTTTGTACATTGTATGTACAATCATTTCATATTCTAAACTGGTCAGAAAAATAAAGGAACTAATTGTGATTTTTAGTCTTGCAGAACTGTATGTAGTTAGATGATGTGACAACCTAATATTTATCTAATAAATATGTATTCAGATGATACCTGTATGCCACCGTGGTCTTGTCTTTTTGTGTGTTTGTATCATAGTCTGACAGTTTCAGTAGTTTTAGGCTGTTAATCCAAGCGAGGTGTGTTTTATGCGGATCTGTGGTCAAATTTACAGGGTTCATTTCCTGCTTAATAAAACACTTACAGAGCATCGTATCAAGCACTAAAACAGACAACAGATGTCTTGGTAATGCTGTCTATTCACAACCTGCCAGAGAACTGTCAAAGAATCTTTATCTCTGCCTTTTACCTAAATTAAAGGCAGCGGTGGAAAGTAACTAACTACTTAAGTACAGCTTCGAGGTACTTGTACTTTATTTCCACTTAACCGCATTTCGGGGGGAATATTGCACTGTACTTCCTATCTGAACATGAACTCTGTGCTTAGCCCACATGTTAGGTTCATGTTATTTTTTAAGAAACTTTAAAAGAAAAGCAACTGAAAAAAAAAAGTGTTGACAGCCGGTTTGATTGACAACTGTGCACCGGGCTCCTATAAACAATGGAGACTCATAAATGAAGAATTACAACACAGTGTCTGACACATGAAGAACTTCTGCCTGTTTACAGAACTCAGTCGTGACTGTGTTGACAAAAAAACCCGGTCATGGATTCAGATATGCTGTGGAAGGACAGAAAACTTCTCTGTTGATCCCTGTACGCTCCTACTCTGAAGGCCTGAGGACCTGAGACAAGAGTTTTGATGTTGTTGAGCGTCTCCAAAGAAGAAAATATTTTTCCATTGAGTCCAAATCCACTTTATCTATATCCACCAAACCCACACTAGCGGCCTCTACATCCTGTTGGAGCAGCTTCACATCAGTCTGCTGTCCTGGATCCTTTATCAGAAGTTCTGTCCACGTACCTCAAGCTCTTTCCGCCTTAGTCCATTTCTGCCACAGCTGG
This sequence comes from Eupleurogrammus muticus, assembly GCA_036785175.1. NCBI lineage: Eukaryota > Metazoa > Chordata > Actinopteri > Scombriformes > Trichiuridae > Eupleurogrammus > Eupleurogrammus muticus. The sequence goes on from JAYKQN010000015.1 coordinate 19,473,816, forward strand.
AACTGTTGTGACCTTTATGTTCATCCTCGGAGCATAACAGATAACAGACTCACTATGAGTAAACTAACTAAGTCTATGTGTGTGAGTAATGTTTGAGTGAGTTATGGACAGAGCCTGAAGTCATGTGACCTCTGTTTTTGTCAGAAAGATTCAGTACTGGGCTTAAAGGTCAAAGGTTAAAGGTGAGTACTGGGCCTAAATGGTTCCCTTACCAACCACTATATTATAAAATATTGACAATACCCCTACTCTGAGCCTAAATCAGCTATATACACACTTCCCAGTGTTTGGGAGTGTGGTCATGTGAATTGGTGTCACATGCTCCCAGGAGTTGGAGTTCTTCCTCCTCCAGAAGTGAAGGGGTTTGAATTAAAAAAAATATATATATATACGAAAAAAAAATAGATTGCAAATATTATTAATTAACAGGGTTACAGCTGTGGGTGTACTCCATCTTTAATGCCTCTCTTTTACTAATAAAAAGAAATAAATAAAAATAAATTGTTGCAGTACCAGCAGTGGCCACTGAAAGAAACCGGCGCGCTGTTGAGTCTTATAAAACAACCCTGCTACCGGCAAGGTGCTCTGTTATCTCGCGAGATTTGAATTACAACGGCTTCAGTTGGGGGGGGAGAAAAAAACTTCCGGTTGCGCGAGAACAACTTCCCGCTGCCCCGCATGTAAGCGTGACTTCTACTCACTGCCGACCGGGACTGAGCCGCATTAGCCTCCCGACATGTTGCTGTTCTCGCACCGGGTGAAGTTGTGCTCTCTGGCGGTCACCGCCGCGCGGCTGTGCAGCGGCGGCCCCGCGGCCGCCAACAACAACCCCCGGGTTTTCTTTGACATTGCCGCGGACAACGTGCCGCTCGGCCGGGTAACCTTTGAGGTGAGCCGAGGAGCCGCTTATCAAATAATAATAACTAAAAAAAGCGTTTTCTTTCACTTTTTTTCGTTTTTGCCATTAAATGCTTTGAAAACGACCGCGTGACACTTAAACGTGTGGCCTTCAAGTAACGTTAACATCTGTCGTTGAGTCGCAGTTTACCAGAGAACAACTTGTTCGTGTTTGACCCTCAGGCGTTTCTCTCTCTTTTTTTTTTTCTTCTTGTTTTTGCAGCTCAACGCCGACCTTGTGCCGAAAACTGCAGGTGAGCAATTTTCCAAAGCAGACTTGTAAAGGTCACTGAACGGGTACAAGTCAGAACTAGATTTTGACATTAATCTGACATTTAGGGCTGCAACTGAACGCATCATTCAGGTGGATGGACTGGAATTAATAAGTTCTTTAAATAATTGCCTCTTAGATAAATACAGCTTTTGGAGGTTTTCTATGCCTCATACAGCATGGACTTGCCTGGTACTGTATTATATGTCCTATCCAGGTATTGAAATTCTATCGTACTGGATAAAAACAAAAGGCAACAAAAATAGAGTTGGCTCAATTAGGAACCTGAAGACTTATTTATTATTTAAGACAATGCATCTTTCTCATAGAAAACTTCAGGGCGCTGTGCACAGGGGAGCATGGATTCGGCTACAAGGGATCGACCTTCCATCGGGTGATCCCTCAGTTCATGATCCAGGTAAGCTGTGCCGCTTGGGTTTCGTCCTCTTTTTGTGTCCTCTCCTGGTCTGGCCCGGCCTTTAAGCGATGCCTTTTGTGTTTCCAGGGTGGAGATTTCACCAACCACAACGGAACCGGAGGAAAGTCCATTTATGGGTGGAAGTTTCCCGATGAAAACTTCAAACTGAAGCACACTGGACCTGGTAAATTCCCCACTGTTTCTCTACGTTGATTCAGGTGTTCCGGGCTATGGATTTTTAAGGAATATCTAAATTATTAGTGTATTATAGATTTTCAAAAAGGGAACTCATTCAAGTCGGTCAGCTTGTTGCACATATTAGAGGAAAATAAGGGCTTTGGGCCAACTTATGCAAAGTATAAGTATATATACAGATAACCCAACTTTATGCATAGAAAAGTTACAGAATGCATGTACTAAAATTTTGATATTCTTTGCCAAATGTAAAAAAAAAAAATAAAAAAAAAAAAATGTGCACTTCAGTCTAAATATTGAGTATCGCATACAAATGACATTTTCAGTGTGGGCTGATATAAAATCTACAGCATTATATTTTTAAAATAATACAATGGGTTCTGTTTTTAATAAACATGACTCCTCCTACTTGCTTTCCACCACCAGGGGGCAGCATTATGCTGCAAGTGTTTGGATTTGCCTGTTAAAATGAACTCTGCAGTTTTCTAAATGATTGTTTCCTTTATGAGGTCTTTTTATGAGCCCATGTGTACAATGTCTGGACCAACGGAGTTGGAATAAAATCAACCATCATTTTATTCACACTTGTATATTTCCAACTGTGATGGGTGAAAGTGTTTATTGTAAAATTTTAATTTGCATTTGTATGTAACTGATCCATGTATTATATTGACTTGTGATAGAACACATTTTAAAGTTATTGCACTTGTGAAGTCCATTTTTGAACTTGAGTCTGTTTCTTACTTTCAAGTTAATTGTCTTGAACATTAAAAGTAATAACTATATTTGCTGCACCGTAGGTGTCTTGTCTATGGCCAACGCTGGACCTAACACCAATGGTTCCCAGTTCTTCATCTGCACCACCAAAACAGAATGGTATGTGCTGACACACTTTATGACTGGTATACTGTAGTTATTCATTTACATTTAGCTAGTATTGGATGTATTTAACGTCTGGTACTGGTTTATAAACTGTTAACATGCTGCCTATAAAACTGTAGGCCTTGTGTAATGAGCAAAAGTCAATAAATCAGATGCAGAGCTTTAATAGGAGAGTTATTTTTTGTGCTGTGGTATTTTAAACAAAAACTGACATTTTAAGGTTTTAAAGTTTGATCATCCAAACTGTTGTTTGGGTACAATTTACTACGTATGTGGGAGCATTCTTAGATTTGCTGTTTTTAAAAGTATAGGCCATGGAAAATGCCTGTGACTCTGGCCATTTAAAAACGTATAACCACAGCTCAATTGCAGACACAAACAAAGGCCACATGACCAAAAACGCACAAGCAAAGATTCAGAAAGACAAGAAGCAGCAGGAATTCTCCTGATTATAACTGTGACGAGGCAGAGTGGCGACTGCTGCCCTGAATTCTATGGGTCCTTGTGGTAGCGGTGCACGGTGATGACACTGCAAACTGTAAAAATGTGACTTGTTGCGTTTAGCCTGTCAAAGGGAAGAAGGAACATCAATTATACATCTAGTTTATGCATTATAGGCTGAGTCCCTGTGCCTTTTCTATAACCACAGTGCAGGATGTGTAGCAACTTCTCTTTCAACAGAAAAGCCAATTGTGGCTCCATTCTCTTCTCAGCTATGTTAGAATTATGTCTTAATAATTAAACACTTTCACTTCTTTTTTTAAGAATAAGTGATGTCCTAGAGCTCCCATGAAGTAGTAAGGGTTTGTATACTGCTGGCCTACTTCTTTAAGGCGGCTTTTGTGATTTAACGGTTTGGGTTGTTTTCAATAAGGGCTGAGTCGTGTTAGGTTATTGTCAAAGATACTGTTTCACAGGGGTTTTTTCCCCCACCCTGCCAGGAACAGAATTCTTGGTGGAAGCTGTGAATTCTTGCAGCGTTTTTGGCACGAAAGCAGAAAAAATGTGGATATTTGAGCGCTAGCCTAAACCATCAAGGCCGGCTGCAGAGACGGTGGCATCCCCCAAATAAAAGTAATGAACCCGACGCGGTCGGGTGCCTCGCGGATCGTCTCCCTGTCCGGGGCAATGACAATAAACCTCTCCCCTCTTCGTTTAGGCTGGATGGCATGCACGTTGTCTTTGGCAGCGTGACGGAAGGCATGGACGTGGTCAAGAAAGTGGAGTCCTTCGGTTCACGGTCCGGGCGGACCTCCAAGAGGATCACTATCACAGACTGTGGAGAGCTCAAGTAGATTTCATGTAAGACGCCAACACGGTCGTGTTCATCTCCTACTGTCATTTCAATGTGAGAGTCAGGGTGAAAGAGGCTCTTCTTTCTCATTCCTGACAAATTACTGATACCACTCATTTTTTATGTTTGTACTTGAATTCTGTTAGTTTTTTACTTTAAAAAAAACAACTGATATGCATGAAATGTGAACTTGGATTATAAACTTATAGAATATGGGGTTTAATATTTGAAAGAAAGCTATTAATTAACAAAGCACTTGAACTGGCTTGGGAATGTGTCTGCAATAATAAAAATGACTTTTCTAAATATATGGGCTTTTGTTTGTATCCTATGGGAATTTAGATGTCCATTAAAATTGACTAAAAAGTTTTTAACATGAACTGTCAAAGTAGGGGGGGTCAAGACTTGTCTTTTACTGGGGTAAGGATTATGTTTTATCACCAGCTGAAGAATGAGATCAGTGTTTCTTCTGTTTTCTTCATCAGCTCCAGTTGACTAATGATCTTGTTTCCGCTAAGTATTTATTCTGCTGAGGTCTGTCCAGAGGAGTGAGAGGTCCACCATGTCACATGTAATTGCTTCCGCGCAAGGAAACGTTTCTTTTTGTAGGCGGTCAGCTTGGATTTGTTGCCTGTCATTTTCTGCCAGTGTTGGTATATAAGAAGGTGATGAAGCCTCATTTTGTTTTGCTTTGTCATTAATGCATTTTACCAGATGCTCAAAAAAATGTCAAGGGAGCCAGATTCTGTTGTGGGGAAAGATTAAAAAATGTGTAACATCTGGATCGGTTGATGTCTGCAGCCCAAAACCATACCGCCACGAATGGAAAGAAAAAGATTTCATATGGTGGATATGAAACGACCAAGATTCTAACAAAATAAAGAACAGGAACACTGAATGAAATGTTTAAATACATTTTAATACAAAAAAACATTTTAAGAGATCAAGAGATCCATCTCATGGGTTACGCAAACTACAGCATATTAAATGGTGTTTAACACATCTTAAACAGTTACAAGTCAGGATATTTCTGTTCCATAGTCACTTATCACCACGTTTATCATCAGTTTCCATTAAAACCCTCTGAAACAACATTCAAACTTCCGCTTTATCCTCCATCATCTTTGGTTCTTCCTCCCTAATGTTACGTAGACTTTAAGACCTACGACTCCTAAAAAGCACTTTGGTGAGACCCTCTCAGCACGGAGTGCCAAAATAGAACTATTGTCAGAAAATAAAATGTCAACCATATTGCATTTGTCACAGTTTTATAAAACTTTGTAATAACGAACCACCGAAAAGGTGCTTCACAAATAACTGTAGGCACACATTATAAAAGAGTTAGTCAGCTAATATATTCCTTCACGAGTGTAATAATCAGCAAAGCCACAATGGCTTAAAAAATATATCCAAACGTGTACCCTTCAGTACTGATCATACAGAAAATAATAAAGATACACATTAATATTGCATATCTTTCTTAGTAAAGACCTGTTGCATATTTTATACAGACAACTTTTATTCATTTAAGTTATATCTGGAATATACAAACATGTAAAAAAGAATCTTCCTCTGGTGACTTTTTTTTTTTATCCTGAACTTCGCTCCCGACGTGTTGTGACGTGAGAAAAGAAAAACGCAGAGCTCAAAGCTTCTTTATTCACAGTCGGCGAGATTCTTCCTTCAACGTTTTTAAGACTTGTAATGAATATTCACATAATGATGAAGGTTATAGAACCCAGCAAAAATGCAGAAGTACTCGTCTCCACTGAGAGATACTGTCAGAGTTTTCCTCCACGGTGACTCTCACACTGAGAGTCGCAGTGTCAGAAAATAAAGTTTCATAAGAATAAACCGTTAGATGCATTATAGTACAATGACATTTATTATGCTTTTTTCTTTTTAGTAATAATAAAATAAAAATAGAACTTTCCCTTTTTCATAAAACTTCTGGAGGAAGGCGAGCGGGGCGTGTTACTGCACGCGGCGGCAGTAGTAGCCCAGGACTTTGCATTTCTCACACAGCTGCTGCGGATGCTCTTTGCTCTGGTCCGACACGTCCAGCCCGTCCGGCTTCTCCAGGGGTCGCTTGATCGAGAGAAAAAACGGAGTCAGCCACACTGCGGGATCCCGTTCAGGACACGGACATTCTGTCTTTCCAGTTTCCAGGAATCGAAGGGATTTAATCAGCTTATGTGTTCACATGCTTTGAGTACACAAAATGTTTTGTTGTCAAAATTTGACATTGATTGCTCTGCTGTTTTTGACTAGGTATATTAAATATTTGGGCTGGTTCAGGGGAATTTTGGTGTTTTTCTACCAGAATCACATTCCTTGCAGTATGAGTAAGACCATCATTTATGAAAATCTCCAATTCACATAATATCTTAGAAGAAGATTTCAGATATTTTCATACTAGTAGAAATTGGATTTGGCTGATCCTGCTCCTTTTTTACAGCATGTACAACAAACAAATGCATACCAACAATGCACATTGGTTGCCAGTGGCCATGATATTTGGAAGAGAACAGACCTTTTTCACGGCAGCCACATTGACCAGAAATAGTAGGTAAACACAGGATTTACCAATGATACTTGATTTAGGGTCTATTTAGTGCATCAGGCTTTTTAATGAGGACAAAAAGGGACAGAACCTTAATAGTATCATTGGTAGCACCTGTGCTTACCTACTAGTTCATGTCAATATGGCTGCTGTGGAATAGGACTATTACCCAAAGATAAAATGCTGTTCAGTTTTGTATGATCACCCAGAGCTGGTATTTAGTGTTTGACATGTGCAGAAAATTTGGCTGCAACAGACCCGACACCTGTGTTTACCTTCTAACCCGTTTTCATGTCAATATGGCTGCCGTGCATATGTGTTGAGGAGAAATTATAGTTTATTTCAATAAGGACGATTATAGAAAGTGGGTGTAGGGAATCCCCAAACAAGGTAGCATGTAGTACATTTGGTCAAGATTGGTTGAAATGTGTTTTCTACTGCACGTCACGACGTAAATAAAATAATAAAAGTTAACACATGGTGGCACCAGTTGCACCAGATTTTCCACCAAACTAACAGTATATCCTGCTCTCTGAATACCATGTAAAAGTGTCAGACAAAAAAAAGTCAGGCACAGCCAATAAATTTCAGGAAGAAGCTTCAATTTAAACGATTGATGAAACATCCGGATTTAATTAAAACTCACGTTCAGGTAATTTTTTTTGCAGATAAGAAACATTTAGCCACAACAGTGTGTCTTTGTAGGGTTACACAGGATTGCGTTTCGACAGCTAAATCTGTAACTGTGGAGAACATAAAGCAGCCCGTGGCCTCGAGGGCGAAGCTACCAGGAAATATACTGTAACAGCATGTAGTCACACAGCATAAATTGGTTCAGGGCCGTGTTGTGTGCAGCCAGCAGTGAGAGGGTGTTTTTCTTTAGAGGGTTTAACAGTGCAGCTCTGGGTTGGGGCCTGTTTTTTGAAACGTGCTTTTCTGTGCGGATGCGCCGTTACCTGCTTGTGAGGGTAGACGTTGATGTGGCACTTGATGCATTCCTGTCCCATGTTGGCCCAGGAGTTCCCGCTCATCCACTTCCTCTTGCACTTGGGGCATTTGTACTCGCCGAAGCAGCGCTTCTTCCCCTGGTACGGGGTCAGGCCTTCGCCTTTGGGTCGAGCCTGCGCAGAAAATCCCGACGTGTCCGCGTTATTGACCGTGCACCTTTCACTCAGATGTTCAACAATGACTCATTTCCCAGTGGCTTTGAAAACATTTTGGCTTTTGCCTCTCTCCGTGTTTAACTGGAGGAGACTGACTGATGTATTTGGTTTCTTTGGACAGCAGCCAACTCAAAGCTCTGCGTGATTAGAACTGGAAGTGATAGCAGCCCTGCAGGTGGTCAGCACGGGTGAGTCCGTGGATATATATTTAATTTAAGGCTTTCCACATGAGGTTTTGCTTAAAATCCCCTACTAGCCAAAATATATGATCATACTTTGATGTATAAGATAGCTTATACTATGTGATAGTGTTGGGATAACATGAAACAGTATAACAGGTAATCTCACCTTCATTCATCTTACATGAAAGACATTTACATCTCATTCTGACACCTTATACTCTGTAAACATCACACACATACACCTGAGTTCTTTTTTATGTCTCAGAGGGCATCATGCTTCCATATGTCATTGAACTGCTTCTTTCTTTCATCTAAAACAGTGTCTTGTTCCAGCTGAAACGTACACAGCTCAGCTGAGAACTATATTTTTGTGTAGTATATCCATTCTCGGATTTTGCATAAAAAAAACAGAAGGATTGCATAAGGGACTCACCCTTCACACACCAGACAGAGGAATCTGGATGAAGTATCTCTAGCATGGTGTTCTTTTGTCATCAGTTTGTTTAAACCCATAGATTTCCTTCAGTGGTAAAGCTGCTGTTAGTGAAATATGAGTATTTCTTCCATTTTGAGTTGGCCTCTTCCATTTCTCAGAGAACATTTTGCAGTAACAGTAACGTAAGACACCCCCATTTGGATGCTTTCAGTGGATTGAGTGCATATATCAACACATATGAAATAGCTCAGTCATGCAAAAACCTCTTGCAAATAAATAATACTCAACATGTTAGTTAACAGAGTAGCTGTGTATATACAAGTCATAAACTGCATAGTAAAAATGCACAATAGATTCCTTAAGATAAACACCATATCTACCATTATATATATGCAATAACTCTATGAAAAAGAGGAAAATGCAACCTAATTTATTTAAAGGCACCTTTATTAATTATTAGATTGGCTGGGGATATAACATCAGAGCAAACGCTAATGTAAGGTCCAGTTCACTTCTTAGCCTATCACCTCTCATGTTTGTCTCTCTGTTTTATTTCTCAATCTTAACTGTTCACACTCCTGCAAAAGAGGAAAAATGAGTCAGGGGAGGGAGTTCTTTCCTCACCCTCTTGATAAGAGAGGGTTAAAGGACCTTCGATTGTCTAATCTCAACTCTGGGTGTAGAAGGACGGTGTAGGACTTTAAAGATGCTGCTTTATGGCTTCATGCTCCTGTTTCACAGATAGTGAGTTTTCTATTGCTTTTAGAATTATATGAAGGTCCAGTTATCAAAAAAACACCAAATCCACAGATAAATGCACACGGCCCACAACTTTGTTCTCACCACTTTATAGCCACCACTCACTTATACGCAAATACTGAAATTCGTCATTTGTTACTACTTATAAACCTTTTTTAAGCCTGGTTGTACAGCTACTGTTTTATTATACGTGAATAAAACAGGCCACACACAACATAACCATCAAAATAAAAGTTCTGTAATGTTCATTCATCCATAGAATTTGTGCTTTTCTACTAAATTAAGGACAACAGCGTTCTGTCTGGTGGCTTTGTACACAGTATATATATATATATGTCTTAAAGATACTATAACAGTTTGTGCTGTGGCGACAGACAGATAGACAGACACTCCAGTCTCTGCTTTCTCCCTCCCTCCAGCTGTGTTCCCCAGGGGCCGTAACGGAGGCCCCGGCCTATGTGGGGACCAATGGGAGCGGCCTCCCTGCTGCAGGACAAATACCTCAGGCCCTCAGTCATCCCTCCCAGCTGGCCCGAGCCCACCAATCAGCACGCACACATCTTCGCGGCGAGGAAATAAAACCCAGATGAACTCTGCACTTGTATAACATGACAAAATCCTAAACCCGTCACAAAAAAAAAAAAAATCATCCTGACAAGACTGGTTTAAATTAGCAGCGCCGCGACTGCAAAAGTAGGGCAAGTCAAAATTAAGAGTGAATCCACACCAGCTGAGGCTTTTACATCAAATCTTGTTTTCATTTCACAGCAGCTACAACAACAACAGAAACATGTCAGGTTCAAAACTTCTTGCATATTCTTTTTTGTTTTTATCCCCAATTCCACAATTGAATCTGCTTAAGAAAGTGTTTGATGTTCTAGATGCATTCAGGCCACTGTGAGGCATTTTCGAGGCCCGTGTTTGCATCACTTCGACCGCGAGGTCACTTGCTGATAGAGGCCCTCTTTCTCAATCGGGGCAGACAGCGAGCATCATCTTCCTGAGGGAGGAAACAGCTTTCACTCTGCAGAACAATCAAAACAACCTCTAACACAAAGTCTGGAGCTCAAAGGGCAGCAAAGGCCACGGCACACTCTGCTGTTTCCACTGGAGCCATTAGAGATGCGACACCGACTCCTGACAACATGACCTGCCGGTGACTGACACCCGTACGGGAAGCAGGAAAGTCTGAGCGAAAGCAGAAAATAAAAACGCACAAATCCCTCATCGAGAGATCCGCATGCATGTCATCGGTTTATCTAGCAGAAGGCTAAAAATCACCCCGTCTGGATGATGAGTTCATAGAATAATTTGACCCAGGACGCCGTGTTCAAAACAACATTTAGAGAAGCTGCGGCCCGAAGAGGAAGGGCGATATTAGGAAGAATATTTTCCTGATACAATAAAGCAAACATCTGTAAAAGCAATCAAACGGATGACGAGCTGTGTTCCATTACACATCAAACTAAAACAACTACTCAGTTACGTTGTGTGAAGAAAGATAAAGTGCATAGAAAGGAAACTACAATTCAACTACCCCCCACATACACACAATTAAATTAAGTATAAACTTATGTGTGCTGTAACAAAAATGGGTAAAACATGAATTGACATGACAGGTTAAGCAGTTAGAATAAATATTAATATTTTCATTATGAAGATTATTTCTAAAAACATATTCAAAGTTGAGTAAGTTTTTCATTTTTTCCCCTTCAAATAGTCACAAATGACACATTTTCTCTCACAGCAGATTCCTGGGCTATATGATTGAAGATCTTTGCAGACCGAAACCACATGTGGGAAACTTCTCGTGGTTTTAAGATAAATAGATATGGAATTCATTTATTTTGTGCGTTACAACACACCCCCGTCGAAAAGGCCACGTTAAGTTGTGTGTAACTGCGGCCGCGGCGTGCACACACACACACACACACACACACACACACACACACACACACACACACACACACACACACACACACACACACACACGGCGATGTAAAGCCAGATCCTGAAGCTTGGCCCAGATCCCCGTAGCCTGGTGAGAGAGGCCCGGGAGGTTGGCTACCTCCCTCAGCCATCATCTGGAAACCATCAGGATAAACAATGGACTACTCCAAACCCGACCCCCCCACCCCCCCCACCCCCCACCACCTCCTCCCTCTCCTTTTCTCTCTCCCTCATTCATTCTCTCCTCCGCTTCCATGCCCCCATGAGACACATCCTGGAGAACACATGAACACCGAGCCCATTGGATACCATGTGGTCAATTACTCCACACTAACAAACCCACAGTGCTCTCTCCCTTGCTGGGTTTAATTTGCCTCCCCCCCCCCCAGAGCATCACGGAGAAGCTCAGCTGTTCCCAAAGTAAAACATCGCATACACGCCTGGGCAGCAGTAGGCCTCAGCGTTTTAAAGCCTCCTATGTCGGCCTAAGTGATGCTTTCCAGTTTCTTGTGAAACCGTTTATGTTCACAAGGGTCTAAAACAACAAATGGTAACATTTCCGCCTTTTTCCTCCTATTAGGATTCCGAGATTTATTTGGAAGGCAAGTGTTGAGTAAATGGTGAAGATAATTGTTTTTATCACTCACATTCTTTTGACATAAAGCAGGTATTATAGTTTCACTTAAAATGCTCATATATGCAGTGGCAAGTTGAGTGAAGGAAAAAGAAATGTCTAAATGTTTAAATATTTTCACTCCTGCATCTTCAGCTGGACACACGCATTTTCTGTATATGAGGCGGGAAAGTTCTCCTCTATGGGCCACAGATGCTGAAGTCAGCCTGCACACAGCTTTACATGCAGGTGAAGAAAAGAAAAACACAAATCACCAGACGTGAGACGTTCCCACAGCCAATGGACCCAAACTCTCAGTGTGTCCTGTTTCACACAATAGAACTTCCTCTGCTGCAGAGTCCGCTTCCACCAGAAGCACCGAGGCATCACGTTATCCCTTTAACAGCGCAAAAGTCTGAAATACTGCATGACATTAACTCTCCCTTCCTCCAAAACAAATACGATCGGATCGAAACACCTTGAGGCCAAAGAGCACATGCGTGGCTCTCCACATTTTTTTTGCCCTCTCATCGAGTCGATTGTTCGCAGCCGTTAACGCACATCTCGCACACATTATACATTTCACCGTCTATTACACACAAACTGCTGCTTTCTTATGAAAAAGAGGATTAATATCCAGCGAATACACGCGGTGCAGCAGCCCCCGGTCCCGGCTGTGGTCAAGTTGACGACATGTGCAGCTGTAGACTGGCGTTGAGTTTCACAAAGAGTGAACGACAAGGGCAGGCGAGCTGGCAGACAAACAGGGAACGCTTCAGTTCAAAACACGGCTAAGCGAGATTCAAGGAAAGAAGGGGGGGTTGTTGGGGTGGTGGGGGGGGGTCTGAGAAGCTTATGGCTGCTGTGGAGCGGAAAAAGTCCGCTCGGTGACGGCGTGTTGTTCTGTCAAAGTGATTCCCGGGTTCCCAGGAGGTCACTAACAAGAAAATATTATGTTCGGTAATTGATTCGCTTATGGTCAACGTTGTAGTGTGGGAATGTTGCGGGAGCCTACAGATCTGCTCTGAATCACTCAACATGACGTTGGAGTCAAACGTGCATTAGAGCTAAATGACTCAGTGATGATCGAGCCGCTTCATGAATTGACCCAATCATTGAAGAATCTATTAAACCTACAAAGTGTGCAAAGCAGGGACTGAAAAAAAAGTTTAATGTCTGTTTCACATTGGAAAAACTATGTTTAATATGCTGCCTCTAACCGAAAGTTTGGGTTTACACAAAAAAAATGTGAAACTTTGCTATAAATTGTTGTGTTGAGCTAACTCTTAAGATTTACTCTGTGATTCCCAAACTTAGGAGAGCAGCCTTAAATTACAAATTGTGGTTTCGTGCTTCTTGAAAAGGATGTAATCCCCCGATACTGAAAAATTGGCTCTGACTTATGAAAGCTAAAGTAATTTCATTCAAGTTAAACTAAAGCGTCTTTATAACCAAAAAACAAAGATGTTTGTTAACTTGGTAGGTGTCATCTGTAGAGTAAAACAATAGAAACTTGTCATTTCATGTTTTCGGGAACTGTGAAACATGCAGTGCACCGTAACTATGCCCAGCACAACAAAAGAGATGTTGCATGAGAAAAGAAAAAAACACACATGCAACCACAAAAGGCCAAGCGGTGCATTCTTCTGCTATACGTTCATGGCTGCGAGCAGACGACCGCCGCTGTTTATAAAAGGGAGTCTATCTAGCCCACATTCCAGGGTTTCCTCTATCTTCGTCTTCGTCTTCCTCGGCAGGTTAATCCTGCCAAGAGCAACAGACAGCACGCGGAGGGCAGATAAGGCGTTTATCAGCGGGGGAAAACAAAAAAAAAAGGACCAAAGCAGCAGGAATCAGACGGCGTTGCCTGAGATTCACCAGTAACACGCCGCGCTGCGAGCCTGAAGCCTTATCTCAGAACACGGTGAAATTAAAACTGAGACGTGAGCAGGAGAAGGATCAAACATCAGTTATAATAATCCAAAGGTATCGCGAGGGGGAGAATAAGTTGCATTGATTGTAAAATAGTAATATATATAATAATGAATAGTATGAAATGTTCCTGCCTTTTGAAGTCTTTAATTAAATAAAAAAAATATGTGCAGGTACAGTGTAGACAAACAGCTGCACACACAAACAAATAGATGCACAGGTTTTTATTGAATTATTTTCTTGTAATACTTTTACTGGCCAGCTGCCTCTTCAGGCCGGTCGCCGTTATGTTGCCGCTGCTCCGGTTTATTTGTTTAGGATTCACGGGCGTGGAGCTGGAAACGCGTGATCAGCCCGGAACCATGTGAATCAGAGAACCGGTCCATTACTGCCAGGACCTTAGACCTTCATAATAGGCATCAGTTTCATTTAAGTTCAGTGTTTGAGTGTCTTTACATTCAAAAGTCTTGTTTGGTTATTCATGTTTATTGATGGATTAACGAAGCATAAACCAAATATTCCACATGAGACATTCTTGGAGCGAGGTTAAGCCGGAAAGTGTGCTGTCAGCACTTTTTGTTTTACTGAAGGAGAGACTCTACCGCTGCGTCTGATAGACCTGCCATCACTTGTGTTTTAGGGGAAAAGGAGCGACGACCGCCTGTCTGCAGCGAACACGTCTCCACCATCTTCACACAACAAGAAGAAGAACGTGATTAGATGTGTTCAACACATCAGCGAGCGCCCTATCACAGGTAAGGAATGTACCCACAATGCACTCGAAAACGGTTTCCAGCTTATTCCAGAGAAGAAACGATGACCCAGCAACTTTACACGTTACCGAGAAAACTGGAGGAGAAACAGTAAATCGTTTAAGTTGGACTGTCAAGCTCTAAGGGCTGGAAATGTGTTGTTCAAATACAAGTATGTTTAAGCATTTAAAGTGATTTAAAGTAATTTAAAGTGCTTTACATAAAACATTAACAAGCATTAATATAAAGTGCAATCATGGAATAATTAAGAGAATCCTGGTTGAGGGTTTTTCAACATATAAGTCACAGTTATACAAATTAAAGGAACATTCATGTTCATTTTTACTACAAGTCTCCAATGAACGATGCCCAAATGATGAAGTCCGTCACAGAGCAGAGTCATTTATTTTTATCTCATTTGCTCCCACGAGGCCGAGTTTATGCAGACAGACGTTTAAATGTCAGAGAGTCTTTAACATTCTCACCGAGTTAAGTTAAAGATTCCACCATTCTCTTGTGGCGAGAAACTTTTAAATGTCCCCATAGGCTTCACTCACATGAACAGAGAAAATAAATGATGTAATACACCCTGACTGTCATAGAATATTGTGCTGTTTGCTGGTACAAATAACTCAAAGTATGTACCTTTGACAGATGTAGGGTAATGAATCTGGAGCTGCAGCAAGCAGTCGTTTCACAGATTAGATGCCAACTATTAAATAATTGACAATATTTGGAAATCAGATAATCATTTTGAGTCTTTTTTTTGAAAATTGTTCAAAATCTCTGATTCTAACTTCTCCTATATGAATATTTAATGGTGTCTTTAGTCCAGTCGTGGACAAAAAAGAGATTTGAGGATTTCACCTTAGGCTCATGACTCTTTTTGGATTATTTTTTGGACAATTATTCAATCAGTCATGACAATAATGAACAGTAATGGATGGTAACTGCCACCCTAAACCCATAACAGCTGCAGGGCCATGTAACTCACAACAGGTGTAACTCATTACAGATGTGCTCATGTAACTCATTACAGATGTGGTGTCACGTTACTCCCAACAGCTGGCCACCATGCAGTATTACTTAGAGACATTAAGTTGTGGTTTGAATAATAATAGATGTGTGGTCATTGAACATCTGTATATTTTGCCTTTGAATTCAGCTTAAATAACTGTAAATAATCTTGTTTTTCTCGTTTTTTTGTTGCTTGTGATTAGTTTCTCTTGTAAAGAAATGCTTTCTCTGGCTCAAAAATACCTGTTTCCTATGAGAACGCTTCAGAACAGCATCTTTCCAATTCCTCTGACCAGTGACTTTATTCTGATTTTTTTGTTCTGCGTTGACGACGTTCCGCAGCTGGGACTTATTCGCCGTTCAGGAATTCGTTTCATGTGGACGCAAGTTTTAGCCGGACAAAAAGTCTGATGCAAGGACCAACATGTTCCCTACTTACGGCTCATGACAGCACCGCTGTTGACCACGATTAGCAAATGCTGCTGGTTTTGGAGCAGAAAAACACTTGGAATGCAGCTCTGGAATGAAACAAAAAAAAAAATCTCTTGCTTGCAAAGTTCCAATTCTTAATGCCACATCTGGTGTCACACGTTCCAAGGGTGAAGTACTTCCCTCTTTTCAGTGCAAAGGATAACATAACAATATGATCTGTCAGTAACAAATACCTGCATTTGTACTAGTATTAGTATGCATGCTGCTTCAGTCGGATGCTGTGGACATTTCCACAGCAACGGATTCCTTGCATGGGCATTTTTATTTCTATGACACCTGAACCCCAGCAGCTGCACAAATGATAAAATGCTAAATGTATGCAGGGGTGAAATCCTAAATCCAAAGGTTTCTACCAGGACATCCAAGTGTGAGAGGCTAGCTTCATTTCATTGTATTTTCCTGCCAACTCCTCACGCTAACAACCCCATCTGGTCGACACAATAAAACGAGTTTATATAGCTTTTTTTTAGACAGAACTAATGCCTAGCAGAAATATACTAACATAAACATTTTATCTCGCAGACTAACAGGCTTTTATGTGATAAAGATTGCTATAAAACAGAATGGAGGTTGAGTGGAATTTGTTGTTTAAAGTTGGGATTAGCACACACGGGCCCAGCTGCTGAAACTATGAGCCTTTTGGTCGCATATTTTTCTCGTCAGCGACACTGAGGGCTGTTTGATGTCTGTGGCGGCTCTGAAGGTGGATCCTGACGTGTCTGATTAGTCCAGGTTTTTGACTCAACTCAGTTTTTTTTTCTCAAACATTAATCCTAAATAGTGAATTGCTGGTTCGTTGGGCCTGTTTAAAAAGTAAATCTGCTAGTCTGACATCTCCCGCCTGCTTGTTCTCCGTCGACATAAAACCAGGAGTCCTGTTCAGTAAAAAAAAAACGAAATAAAAACACATAAAAGATACACAGGGGAAGGAGTAATAGAGAAGCATACAGGCCACAAAAGTCATAAAGATTTGTGAGGGGTTCTGGTAGCTCCAGCATGACAGGTTCTGGCTCACGGGATGCTGCGTACGCTCCGACAGCGGACAGGACCGTGGCTTTATGGCTCCTGCTGTACGGCTGCTGGACACGTTTTTGTGGAGCTTGGCTTTGTCAGTGATGGTTAGAGACAGGGAAGCTGGTGGAATCACAGAAATGGATCTTTTGCTTTTTTTTTTGCATCGTTGTGTGTGTGTGTTGTTAAAAACGATGCTAATATTCCACTCTTTTTTCACACAGATTGCACTCAGCTCCCACGGTTAAATGACCAAACCGGGACACAGCAGCACAGACGACGCACACGTCCAGCGTTCCTAACAAACTCATCGTTCCTCACCACCACCCGTGGCTTCTGACGAGGATCATTCAGCTTTTTGACCTTTGCATGGTAACTGCTGTTTATCATGATGAGGTATAATTTCTTTTTACAAGGTAAAAACTCATCCATACACTTATAATAGTCAACTTAGATGAAAATGGGGCAACGCCAAAACTGTCATGTGGTGTAAGCCAAACAGTTTAGTACCAAATAGTCAAATTAAAACTAACTTTTATGTTCAATGTGATTTAAAGATTTAAAATTGACCTTATTTGGTTACACCATTTCACAGTTTGTGTCAAAAAAATCACACAAAATCGTGATTTTTGTTAAAAAAAATGATAAATAATGATACAAATAGACTTTTAAATTACAGGAAACCGACATGAACATTCTGAGAGACCTGATGAATTGCTTTTTAAAACTGTACGTTGTGCGTGCCAACGTGATTTGTCACATCCGCTGCCCTTCGCTTACACCGATGGCGACTAAGATGAAGATGAAGCGACACTTACCCTTCCAGCGACGACAAATCAACGCATAGCCAGTACACTCCAGAGACGAACATTCCCCATAAATCCTGATCCCTCCAACCCCTCGCAGGCTTTTCAAACACTTGCCAGAGGCGGACGACGGAGAGTTGATTAGGTAATTGTAGATGTCTGGATACGGCGGGTTTGGAATGTTTCGTTCCGGCTGTTTCAATACTCTTGAAAAGCACCACGGGGGCATTATAAGGGTCATTAATGTTTAATCTATCAAGTTTTGCAATATAGCATTCAATGTCCTTGGAATTAAAGTGCACGGTGAACACCGGCATCATCATTTTCACTCACGGTGTAAACTAAATCACTCTATTGCCGATCTATTGCTAAAATAGTGTTTTTCTCACAGTGATACACTCCAGATATTTAGTATAAAGACTGGAAGCAGTGGACAAAAACTACCATTTGCCTGTTTTTGTCTTGTGATAATTCTGCCTACAGTACCAGCACTTTTTGAGCCCACACTTGACGTTATAACGTGATCTCGCCTGGCAAAATGGGTGACGAGAAAACTGCGTGCGTGGTGTTTAGCGAGCTCAATGTTAGCTGCAGCCTCCTGTGTAAGGGGCCTTCAGACAGAGCCAGGCGGCGCCCCTGTTTACAGAGTGCTAAGCTAAGCTAAACGGCTGCTGGCTCCCACTGTATTTAAAGTATAGACAGGACATTCCGTCTGTCTGATAGTTCCCCAAGTACAACACATGCATGTGTTGCTTTGGGTCCAAAACGTCAAGAATTCCATGTATTCTGGATTTCAGGGCATATTTTTGTGTTGGGTGGTGGTCTAAAAGTGGGCCGGCGTTCGATTGAAAAACAGATGGAAACATTTATAAATCTATAGGAATCCCTGAATTTATGGAATTTTATGGCAAGTTAATGGTCAAAGAAAAATCACAGTTAAATATATTGATGATGGGACGGAATGTTAGTTGGATGATAAACACAAAACATGTGTTCCGTCCTTAAAAGAGCAAATACAGAACAAGGAATTCCTTTCATAAGCCTCGCAGCTAGCAAAAAGTTCTTTTGTCCATGCATGCATTAAGTCAGTCCTCTTCTCTCCGCTCAAACGTGATTAAAGTGTAACTGTAAAAACACGTTCTGGATGGAGACGTCTCTGGGAAGAACTTTAAATCAGCGTCCGATAGCGGCGCTTCTGCACAAAACAGACAAGAGAGAGAGACAGAGACGACTGTGGCCGAACAATACAGCCTGACTTCCTGACCTTTGCTTCCACTGCCCCTGTGGAGAAACAATGCCCTTCTTATTTAGCCAAGGCCCTTCCCACCATACACCCATTTACTGTCAGCACACTGTCACTTGTGTATTCTGTTTACAGTAACCGGGCGCAGCTACTTAATTGGCAAGGGGTCATTACAATGTGTGACCCTGGGTTAAAAGGGTGAAAGGTGTTCAACCGCCACCACATTTGTTCATTTGGTTGAAACCGATCGGGCTTTTTTTTTTTTGTCAAATCCACCATTTCCTTTTTTTCCTTGTTGCCACCACACAGTGAGACATCAAACGTGTCCCAGCAGTCTTTCAGCTGTCGTGAGCTAAAAAAAAAAAATGCCTCAGTTTTCGAGCTGGCAAGAACAAAAAGCAGTTTGTTCATTAGTTACAGCTTCAGGAAAAAAGCGTCCAGCTTGGCCCCGACTATGGAAGGCTTTGTCAAGATGACAGCTCCGTGATCGTTGCTCCGGGTCTGAAATATTAGCAACACATGATAAAAATCTGACGTCATCTTTCTAAAAGAGAGAGAGAGCGAAGGGCGGCAGAGAGCCAGCCGGCAGAAATGGTTTCCAGATTTTGCACATTTCAAAAGGGCGTGGCTGTAAAGAAAAAAATCGTAAATATCTCCTGAGTATTCCTTTGACGTTGAGGCCTGGTGAGACAAGTAAGCCAACTCTCCACAATGCCGTCACCAGGATGTTTAGCACCGACACGCCGGGCCTATCGTACGTACATGCAGGACGGCAACCAGAATTACTGTTAGGGCCCCATTCCACCCAGAGAAACTCTGTTAAAGACCCCACACGCCCACTTCCTGTGTGCTTCTTCTCTCGTCTTACTGAGCCGTGACATTCTCTGATTCCTGCCACTGCAAAAACCAGTCGGCTACGGAAGCCTGCAACAGGCGGACCAGAGAAACCTCACCGCTGCCGATAATGTTTTATCACTCAATCAATCAAATAAAAAGAAACAGCTTGTAACCAGATCTTTTCTTCGTTTCTTCAATTCAAGAAAAATGCAATCGCCCGTTTTAAGGATACACGTTTTTTTCTAATTGGTCAACTCATACTGCAAAAAGGCTGAATTTATGGGTTCGTACTCAGCTGGCGTTGGTTCAGCATTGGTCTGAATGTGACGGAAAGCCGCTTCTGGACGTTCAGACAGGAAGGGATCGCCCTCGGCTACATGAAGTACCCCCATCCCGCCGCCAGTCGAACCCACTTTCTGCAGCGGCCGGCCAGGTGTGGACCACAGAAGATGTGAAAACATCAAGAGCTACGGAGCTCTCTCGCCAACGATTTTCGTCCACATTCCGCGCATTCCTCCGCTCGTGTTCACGTCTGAACTGCAACGATCTCGTGTTGGCAGTGACGGAGGCAGGAGTGAGACTGGAGCGCTTTTGAAATGCAGATCAGGTCCTGAACAACAGATGTGATCTGATAAGACAGGCTCTTCCCACGTCCACCTCCGTCTTTGAAGTAACATTTGGGAAATACACTTATTCACTCTTTTATGCTGAAACGTAGAAGTGAAGATCAATGCCTTTCTTAGTTTGGTGAATATATCAACTTTATATGAATATAAAGTCTGGACAAAATGAAAGAGGCAGTTACAACTACCACTTGTGTCATTTGTTGAATTCATATATACCGAACAAAAATTATACATTTACAAGTTCGGACAAAGTCTTTCAGTCTTTTTGTTTAGCTAAGCTAACTCCAGCTGGCCCATATGTTTACCTAACTATTGTATATCCAAAAAAATACTGCTTAAACTCACACAGTTGGTATTCAATATGTCCACCTGTGCTACCTGCATTTTTCTAATAAACATAATACAACTTTTCTGAAGACAAAATCACAAAAGCTGTCACTTACAGAAGAAAGTTCTGAGAATATTTAAACTATGTTTTTATGCTTGTTACAAGTGAATTCTCTGTCTGCCTCACAAAAGGAAGCAATTTCTCCTCAGCCTATAGGCTTCTTTTTCTAATTGACCTGTAAAAGTTGAGCAGCCATTTGAAGTTCTACCTTGTGCTACCTCGCTCCTCGGACACATCCTGCCCATCAGCCGTTTGATTATTTCCATTACACCCAACAAATGTCAGGCATTTCCCTCTGAACATGATCAATGGGAAACCGCAGCTGCACATAAAGCGGGGTAATATTTCTTTCGTGTTTGGAGTAGAGGTCGTGCCTAGTTCCACAGAGAGACCTATCATCTTTCATTAAGGCCAGCTCCGAGATTCAATCTGGCATCTGCTGCTCATTACCAACCTTGCAGTGGTACATCTAATGCAAATATGTGCTGAGGAATCTATTTTACACTGAAAAAGGAACACAAATATAATATTCTTACTTGTAATATATCTTTTCAGAACAGGATTGAGGTCTCTTTTAGCGTGTAGATTACATCCCAGATTCCGATCAAATATGTCACTGAATTAACTATTAACCAGACAGCTCAGACCATTGCACACATAATGCAGTATTTTAGACTTTGTGGCCTTGCACCTGACGAATGCAGAGCGTCACTGGCTGGCATCGCGTGTGTGCAGCTCACCTGAGGGCAGTCTTTGATGTAGTGTCCTTTGTTGAAGCAAAGGTGGCACAGGTAGTTTGGCGGCGGCCTCTTGCTGGGTTTGCGCGTCTCCGGGGACAGGGTGAGGTCTGAGAAATGGTCCGCCAGAGAGCTCAGGCCGTCCACGATGTTGTTGAGGGAACCGTAGGGCGAGGAGCTCTTGTAGAAATTGTTGTTCAAGGCCTTTCAGAGAGAGAGAGAGAAAAAAACACAATACAGCGAGATGATATCACTGGCGACAGGAGCATGTGGATGTTCGCTTTCAGATGTGGGGCTGCAATTAACGAACACAAAAGTAGCTCTCATTTATTAAAAAAAACAGAGCAGATTATTGTTGGGGCTCCCCCGTTGAAAGCACATTTCAGCCGGGCATGTCTGTCCATCACACTGATTGATTCTCCTGTTTGTCCCCCTGACAGTGGCCGACATTATTTCACTCCTGCAGATGTGCTGCCTTTACTGCATTTATACTGTGAGCCAATAGTGTCCGTTTCCTCGTCGGAAACAAAATGCCATTGTCGTGCATTCTCCCAACCGGTCCTATTGGTGCACACAATTGGCATCTTTGTGCCAGCAGAGGGGAGACGGGTGCTATGGCACCGCGGGGCAAGTACGAGGAACAGCTTGCAGACACTGGCTGTTTACTCACACACAAAAAGGGGATTGTCGTTGGATGCACAGGTCTATTGCAATGCACATCAAACCCCTGCACATCTGTGTCATGCCTGCAGTCCCTTTTTTAAGTTAACAACGCTTTCTTAAGTAAAAGTGTATCAAATGATGTTTTTATGCCAATATTTCAGCCAAATTTTCCATCAGCTTCCGTGCTTTCCCTGAATGGGCCACTATTAAAAGAAGCAACACCACATCCCATCATACTCGCCTGACTAAGCAGAGGCTGGCAGGGGTGCACTCTTAAATTTTTAAACAACCCTGTGAGAGGTCTTTCTCAACCTGCCATTCCTCCTCCAGCTGCACACTGACACCAGAACAGTCCGAACACACTCGGGCACTATACCAGGGTACAAAACACATATTCATACTGCCCACTCACCACATTTCAACCCAATGAAGGCATGCAGCAAGAAGTTTACTGTATGGGCAACAAAAATAACCTGGAGTGTATGTGAGTATGATATTCAGGGCCATCTCAGGAGAGAGAGAGAGAGAGTTTAGCACAAGCAGAAAAGTGTCATTAAAATAAATGCAATGCAATGTACCTCGCTCCTCAGGTGGAAGAAGTTGTTGAGATAGTTGGAGCTCAGGTCTGCGGCGCTGCGCTTGGAGCTGTTCATGTCCTGAGGAGACGCGTCCGACTCGCCTCTGAACGCGTCGAACGCGCCGCTCGGTGCGTCCTGCAGGGACATGTACACCCAGTTGAGCAGCTGCGCAGGTTGGTACACGGGAGCCCCGCTCTCGATAGCGGACATCATTGTGCGTGTTCCTTCGGAGAGGGCTGCGCCTGTTCTTGGGAACAGCCCCCGTCAGATGCGCCGGACTTTGTGGATCCGCCGACTCCGTTCGGTCATCCCCTTCGCATCGGCCCGGTTACACCTGGGGGGGGGGGGTGGGGGAGGCCTGGAGGACCCCCCAGGAGCGGCTCAGCGGTGGCTGGGGGGGAGGTGAGGAGGGGGGGGGGGTGGCAGTGGAAGCATGAAGCGCTAAAGCCTGAATGGCAGCCTGGAGCTTGGAAGCAGCGTTCAGGCTGAGGCGTCTGGGTGGCGTCACGTCCAATAGGAGGTCCCACATGAGTCTGCCAGGAGGGACCCTTACTCACCTACATAACTTCACAGAGAGGTCCTGTATTTTCGCACTTTTCCTTGTTTTTATTTGACGTCTTGATGGACATATATGTGTGTGTTTTAAGAACCAAAATATATATAGAGAGATTTCCATCTCCTCACTCAAGCTTCTCTTTGCAGCTCTAGAAGGAACAGGTTGTTTCGTGTTTGTTTTCATTAATATTAACTAGTCTCTCCTCTGATTGGATGATTTGTTGTGACATCACAATCTCACAGAAGTGCCAACAGCTCAGCACCAGCTAGCCTTGTTAATGAAAATCTACCCTCTTACTTTCTACAATATGGGACCTAGACCATTTTTCTTAAAACACTGTTGTACATTTGAACTTCTGCAATAATCCAGTTTAGAGTAAATTTCTTTTAATTTATGCTGTTCTAAGAGAGCACTGGAAAGCATATCATATTGGAGTTTTAATTTTTATTGACCCCAGTCATGTTTTGTTTTGTGTCAAAAAAAAGATTAAAAAAACATCTTTTTATGCCTCTTTTTTACGCTTATGGTCTAAAGCTGTGAATCTGTATGTTGTACTGTCAAAACCTGTTGGACACTATGTTCTATTTTGCACAGATGGCCATTTAAGTTTTTATTATTGTTATTACAGGGTTACATTTGGAGGACAGATATTTGAGTATCAGCCAGTTAACTGGGGCCAAAAGGCTGCAAGTAGGATCTGCTATGCACCTCTTGACCACAAGTAGACTGCTGCCATCTATTGTTTTAAGTTGATACTGAGTACAGTCAGTGTTGTAGTATTAGTGATTCTTCAGTTTCATGCTCTTCACTGCACATGTTAGAAATTCCATTTGCTATTGCAAATTGTAGAACTGTATCGGTGTGTGTGTGTGTGTGTGTTTGATAGTTGAGTAATTAGGGATCATCAGTAAGTTACTGTCTAAATAGAAGGATGATGCACACCCAACTCACTTAATATTTAAAAAGAAAAAGAAACATAATGATGTTAATCAGCATTTATTTTAAAGTGACCTCAACATTACCACCAATAACTGTGAAACACTAACTAGAAAACACTCTAGTTACACTTTATGTTTTCATAAATATTTTTAATGAGTGAGAATAAGCAGATGCCATTTGAAGAATTGCTACGTAATAAGGCAATATAACTTTTTGGAGGAAAAATCGCAACCAGTACAAACTGATGGGGCTTCAATTATTTTTTCATTTCCATTACTGAATAATCATTGTGTTGATACATTTTCAGGAAAGCAGTTTTTAAAAAAAAATTCAGTATTAAACCTCTGATGATGGTGTATTTACTTTAGTTTTTTATCAGAAGCCTAAATGTAAGATGTAGACGCACATGCTAAAAAATATTTGCAACAGTTGAATATATATATATATCCATCCATCCATCCATTGTCTATCCCGCTTATTCCCTTTCGGGGTCGCAGGGGTCTGCTGGAGCCTATCCCAGCGCGTTAAGGCGAGAGGCAGGGGGATATACCCCAGATGGTCGCCAGCCAATCGTGGGGCAATATATATATATATATATATATATATATATATTTTTTTTTTTTATCAGAGTTAAAAGAAGCTCTAAAAAGAGGTCATGTGACTCATTAAGTGATGTTTAAATAGTGAAATATTCTGTGGTTTTGCATTTTAGTTTTAATATTGATATATTATTATAAAACATGAAACAGAATAAATAACAACTGCCTTACTGCACATGCTTTACTCAATTATAAATCCATAATCAATTAAATGCACGACCCATGTAGTTGAAACTGTATTAAATTCCAGTCTACTATTAATTACTTTTGCTAATATTAATATTATTATATTATAACCTGTAACTGAGCTTATTACAATACTCCGTTTCCACACACGGTCTTCTACAGAATGGAAATATATTTCACTGGAGTCATTCCATATAATAATAATAATAATGATAGCGTTGCCAACCCATAATAGTAAGGTCTGGACGGTCTGTTGTATCACCATGGTAACGGCCGCTCCGGGACATACAGTCCTAGCAGCCAGTGGCGGGCGGAAGCAGCGCGGAGGACGCTCGGTCCTTCCCACCTCCAGCCCCGCTCTGAAACCCAGCTCTTCCTTCCTGATTCCGAAGTCCACCCCTCCCAATTTCTACGGCAACGTAAGTTACCTTCATTTTCTTTTCTTAAAATTTCGCGAAAAATATATATATATATCAGCCGCATTAACAGCCGATAAGGAAGTTTAGACAAAGTGGCTCCATTGAATGCGTTTTATTTTTGTAACGCTGCGTTTGGAATGCAGGAAATTAGCTTCGCCCAATTAAACACAAACAGGCGGCGTAGCGCTTTTTACCAGAAACATGGCGACAACAAACGATTTTCCTTTAATTTAAACCGTATTAAAACAGCTTATTGACATGTTTATCTGCTAACATTGCGTATCTTAAGTTACGATAGCTAACCATGAAACCAATGGATGCTAGTGTTAAAATGCTAAACAGCAACTTCGCCTCAGTGTGTTGTGTAACGTTGACGGACCGCAGGCCGGGTGGGGAAAAATGTTGGCGTCAGAGAGGAAATTTGAGTAAATGAGGACATTCAGGCATTATAGTGTCTTAGATTTACACTGGGGTGTAAAGAGACACTGATGCGATCCTAGCGTCATTTTAGGTGGTTTCCGAGATGAGAAGTCGCAGGCCCGTGATGATGGGAGGCGTTTGAGTGCATGTAGTTAAATAAAAAAATAAATAAAAAAAACAAGCTGGAGCTTGTAGAGACGCACACATTTGCAGTATATAAGAAATTGCATCCAAGTTTCTTAAAAGTCACGTTGTGTACATTATTTATTATCAGCCAGGTCTTTGGTTCGTTCTTCCTTGAACGTAATTCGAACATTAAACTATCATCTTACTTGCAGGCAGAGGATGCAACATTTCCCTAGAAAAATAAAGTAATAAAAAATCATCACTTACAACCCTTAGAAGTGTGTGGTGGTGTGTTTCTCCACTTTATCGCACTTTTTGTAGACTGGAACACCAAAACAATCATTTAAGTAGAACATGTAGGAAATGCACCACCACACACAATATTAATAATAAGAAATAATAAGTGATGACTAAGAGGGATTACATTTTATGAGTTTTATATCTTTTTTTGGTGAAACCCTGTATAAGTCTGTGTTTAACTGAGACGTATCATTGACTTCTGAAAGATTTTTATGTTGTTGGGGAGTGTTTTGGGGGGGGAAGGGGGAACTAAATGGGCCCAATTATGTGGCAATATAGAGATGCTGCTGTCATTTCCTATAACAGTTGAATACCACCGCGGGGCCTCCAAGTGTCCAAAGAAGAAAGACAGAAAGCAGCTCCAGAGTTTACAACCAAACGCCCTTCAATGAGTCACCACTAAAAGTCAATAACACTGAATACATGCAAGCTTTTCCACTACAGACCCTGCAAAAAAACTCCAGGCAACACTGTATCTTGTGTTCATGTAAACATAGTGAATTGTTATGAGTATTTTTGCTAGATTTAAAGGATGACACAGGCTCACGCGGACAGTTGCGTAACTCCAACAACAGAACTCTATATTGATGACATACCACCACAAAAGATGTTGAATAGGAATTTGTAGCGGTCAAATTTGATTTAGGGTCGAATGATTCATGCATTGTTCACTTTGGTAGTTATTTGAGAAATGCAAAGCAGAGAGGAAGCAGAAGTGATAAATTTCTGTCATAATAATTGAGATGCGCACGTCATCTGAAAAGTCAAGGTCACCGACTGACTGATCGCTCCGTTGATAGTTTGTCAAGGGCTTTTTATTCACTGTTGTTAAACACCCTACTGTATTGTTCGAATGGTTTAAAAATGGCGGAGGCCCATTTCTGGGAAATAACCATGAGCCGTACCACTCTTTTGTTAAAAGGTGTTTAATGTTGCCTCAGTGGGGATCAATTACAGTCACTGCATTGCTGCTTGTTCAAAACACTGCAAAAGTCAATAAATAGTTCTTGTTGCTGGTATCATGTGTCATGATTAATCTGATATCAGGTGGATTTGAGGACCGTTGTAGTGCAGTACACAGGTGAAACATAACACAGGAGGGCGTGAGACGTAAGTAGCGTTCGCAAAGCCTGATACATCCAGATTAACTTGTGAATCTGCCAATGATCGTGTTGTGTGTGAAAGGTAGAGGCTTCCATTTCTCTTTTCACAACATACTAACGCTGTTCAGCTATCCGATTTATCCAAATTAGACATCACTTGCAAACAGGAACTGAAACTGGATAATTTGTCACTGCAACAACTCACGTGAATCAAATGTGTGTCATTCGCCAGCCAAAGAAACATTTCTCATGATCTCTGATAAAATTTTAACATTGATCAGCTGTTTGACATGTGAACAAAAATGTAAATTTGGCTCTCTGATAAGCTGTAGCACAACCTGCAAGTAATCAAAAACAATGGAATAATGACACAGGTTGAATGATTATTATTAAATATACTGCAAAAAAGATTTGCTGGCTATTGATTGCTAAAAGTCGTGTAGTGTGTGCTAGCCTTTAAAAAGGACCAGGGAGAACCCTGTTTCCTATAATACATTCTTACAGCACAATAATGTCATAAATGACATAAAACATTCCGTTCCTATGAGCTCATGGACACCTATATCCACTTAAGAGAAGAAAGGGGCTCGTCTTTGGAAGTTCTGCAACTCCCTGTGCAGGTTCTCATGGGCCACTTTTAAAAGTAAAGACTGTTAATAGTGGAATAGTAAAATATCAGTCTATAAATAGAGTCCCTCTCCTACCTGCATCAGTCACAGAGCTGGAGGGGAAGAACTGTTTTTTGGCAGAGGGGAAGAAGAGGGAGACCGGTTTGCCAACAGGGCTGGCACGAAGCAGCCGGCAACATCTGTTGCCTCCTCGCTGCTCTCCCTCCTCGTCTGATCGCCTCCCAGAAAAGCAAATGTAGCACTTTGCATACACAGACGCACAGTTTGTGGGTTATACGACAAAGATATAAATCACAGATTATGGCAGTGGCGTATCGATAACCTTTTTTTCCCCATCCCTGCAAGCTGTACGTCGTTTACCAGTCCTGTTACTGGATCCTTGGTACAACCAGAAGATGTTTTTTTTTGTCATGTACGGTACCTACTTCTACTGATTGCTGCAGTCTGACAGTTCAGGCTAAACGTATCTTTCATTAACTGTATTTATTAATATGTCCAATAGTCAGCTGTTATAATAAACACACCTTTCTTAATCTTATCTTCCTCTGCCTTTATCTTTTGGAAGTGTGCTGCAAGTGTGCCTGGCTCTCATCATGGTTGAGCTGAAAACAACAAAAAATACTTAAATGTACACAAATAAACATTTAAAGTTCAGTTTTCAAGAATAATCAAACTCTTTAAAAAAAGGTAAATTTGATACTCCAGTACTTGATTATTTGATTATTTTCATTCTGAACTCAAGGACTTGGAATGACTTTTGTTACCTAAATGACCTTGTGCAACTCTTGACAGAATTAACTATAGTTTGATGGAAAAATAAGATTTTCACTAGAAAAAGAACAGACTCTCTCATTTGCGCTAGGTTTGCAGAAGAACAGCTGAGCTGGCTGTATTTATTCAGCATCAGTTGCATGTGTAACACATAGTGGATGAGTTGGGAGCTGACTGCTGGAAGTGGAAGATGAATTTAAAGACAAAGAAAAAAAACAACACACAAGAAGGAGGGCAGCGCAGTTAAAAGGGGTTTAAAATTGTTAAAAGCTGTAGGTGCTCTTTGGTCTCAGGCGAGGAATCAAACTAAAGAAGACAGTAAAAAGTGGTCACCCTAGCAGTTATAAAAAGCTTCATCACATGGCTCACGTTGAACAGATTAAACATGTCAACAGGTTTCGGCCTCAGTAGGCTTCTTCAAAGCAAAGAAAAACTTTGCCCGAGAACCTCTTGAGTACCCTAAACGCTTTTTTTGTCTTTTTGTCTTCTCTGTGTTGTATTCATTTCATATTCTTCTTGTTCAACAGTCTTTTTTATAAGCATTTGGAGCAGATTTTAAGTGCTGTTTTTGTTGTCAGTTCTTATCATTTTTGGCCCCGTTGGTTTTCCCTCTGCTAGCAAAAAACGTTTTGGCAGTCTCCAAAAATTCCACCCTGCAGGAAAAAGCCTGCAGTGTAACCTGCTGTAGACTCCTGTGAAATACTTGTGTATAGTTGACAAGTGGAACAGTTTATTAGAGCAACAGCAAATGGTCGAAGAAACATTTGTGTTAATTTTAGAACAGTATTTGAAGATTCTATACTAATAATAGATGGTTAGATGATTGTTCAACAATTCATCAGTAGCACTGATGTTGAATAGCTCCTGTTGAGTTGTTTAAATTGTAAAAAAAAATGTATAAACCATTAAATTTACTATTTTCCCTAATTAAGTCATGAATCCCAAATATGTAAAATAGTTCCAGAGGATGGCCATTTTTGACCCATTATTTAGGTTAAAAAAATACGTTCTAGGAACTAAATACGTTCCTGTTGTAGGATCAAATTAAAGAACAGCCATTGTCTTAAATGTAATTCTTACAAAAACAGGTAAAGAGTTCCTAAAAACGTCAATTTCATGCCTCCCCCAGGTCCTAAAGATGAGCTACCCAGGATACCCTCCTCAGTCGGGTGGCTACCCACCACAAGCAGGGGGCTACCCCCCCCAACAAGGAGGATATCCGCCACAAGCAGGCGGCTACCCCCCAGCAGCCGGCGGCTATCCACCAGCGGCGGGCGGCTACCCTCCACAGGCGGGAGGCTACCCTCCACAGGCGGGTGGATACCCACCCCAGGCCGGAGGTTACCCTCCAGCAGCGGGCGGCTACCCCCCAGCAGCAGGGGGCTACCCTCCCCAGGCCGGTGGCTACCCTGCCCCCGCTGGAGGCTACCCCCCTCAGGCGGGAGGATACCCACCACAGCCTGCAGCAGGAGGCTATCCATCCATGCCTCCAGGTGAGGCTGCTAGATACTTTATGCTAATAGAGTATGATTTATTCATAGTGATATTTCAGAACTGTCCTTCAAAGTTAATTTTGTTTTAAGTGATCTGTCAATATTTGCTTTGCAGGTGGAGGCTGGGGCGCAGCACCAGGCGGCTACGGCGCGGTACACAAATTCTTATCTCATCTTCCACCTCTTCCCTCAGTAACACATCATTGATAGCACAAAGGCTAACTTAAGCTACATCTCCTGCTGCTGGTATCACCTTATCTCCGCCAGCCCCCCCTACCCTTATTTGCGCTGTGTGGAATTTGTCACCATGCGCTCAGGCACTCACAGCTGTCCTCTGTTTGCAGCCAGCAGGGGCTCAGCAGGGATACCCGGGGGGCCCCGCGCCAGGCCAGCAGCCCATGCCAAACTACCCCGGAGCCCCTACTAACCCCTCAATGCCTGCGTATGGAAGTGGAGCTCCGTCCCATACTCCGAAACCTGCCATTTCTGTAACAAGCTTTGTCTCCCATCTTAGAATTTCTTTGAAACCATTCCACAAACAGCAGAACACACCTTTAACTGTCCAGTATTTATCTTCTATTTGTAGAAAGGCTACAGGGGCTCCATTAAAGACTTTCCAGGGGCTGATCCACTGAGGGATGTTGAAGTGCTTCGGAAGGCCATGAAGGGTTTTGGTCAGTATCTGATGAATCATGATGCATCATAAAAACCCACTCGGGGACTTTCTCATTCATAACTTTACGTGTTATTAATTGATTCTAATTAACATCTTGAACAGGCACTGATGAAAACGCTATTATTGAACTCCTGGGAAGTCGCACCAACAAGCAGAGAGTTCCAATGGTAGCTGGCTACAAAACAACTTATGGGAAGGTGTGTTTTCTAACATACATAAATACATTTACGTTTTGTTCTGCTCTTGTACTTCTCATGGCTTCAATGGTATAATTATATCCCCGCTGACCTTGCTCTCCTATTTTTGTTTTGTTTTGTTTCATGTGTCTCTCAGGATTTATTCCATGATCTGAAGTCTGAGCTCACTGGAAACTTTGAGAAATTGGTTCTTTCCATGTTGATGAAGCCCGCGTACTTTGATGCATCCGAACTCCGGGAGGCTATAAAGGTTGGAGGCTTGAGTCATTGTCTCAGCTAGTTAAATCTGTCGTAAACTGTATCACATTGTGTGACATGTTATGTAATAGGAGAATAAGGACGGAGAAAATCCAAGTGAAGGTAAATAGAAAACTTGAGTTATGGCTGATGATCAAAGAATTTCTCCCCTTTTATTGTTGTTTTTTAGGGTGCAGGAACCGATGAAGCATGTCTGATTGAGATTCTTTCATCACGTTCCAACGCAGAGATTTGTGAAATCTCCAAAGTCTATAAAGCTGGTTAGTGCTGATTAACAATTTGATTCTGATTTTTATTTTAAAACATGACAGTGGCCTTTGTAATATTAGGATTCAGATTTTACCTCCAGGTTGTAGCTACAGTAATTTAATCAGTTGCTTTTCAATGTCACAGTAAATGTATTATGAATACAATTATGAACAAATGTTCTAAGCATGTTAATTTCTCAATTTCTAAAGTTCAGGGGGCCTTTAGTGTAATGGAGTAAGGATTGTAAAAAGGGTCACCGAACAAAATGCAGATGTTATGCAAATCAATCTATTTTCGTAAAACGCCACACCTTATCTCTAGAGTATGGGAAGAGCCTGGAGGACGCCATCGCCAGTGACACCTCCGGTCATTTCCGCAGACTCTTGATCTCTCTCTCTCAGGTATCTTCTGCAATTTTTATACCTGATATATTATAGGCTCACGAGAATGAAGTATTGACTACATCCATGTAAAACATTTTCAGTGAGTGTCTTAATATTTACAGGGAAATCGTGATGAGAGAGAGACTGTTGACGTCTCCCTGGCCAAACAGGATGCACAGGTACTGGTTTAAAGCCAATGGTGTTGTATCATATGCTTGACCTTATGTTAAGTTCCTATAATTTGTGTGTATGTAACAGAAACTTTATGCTGCTGGGGAAAATAAAGTAGGAACTGATGAGTCACAGTTTAATGCCATCCTTTGTGCTCGCAGCAAGCCTCACCTTCGGGCAGGTGTGTAATTTCTCCGTTGAAGTTGATTTTTCTTCTGCTTGTTGTTAACAATTTGACCTTTTTTGCTACATATTTTTCATATTTCATACTCATACTGTGATTCTTTATTTTCAGTCTTCCAGGAGTACCAGCAGATGTGTGGGCGAGACATTGAGAAGAGCATCTGCAGGGAAATGTCTGGCCATGTGGAGGATGGCATGGTGGCTGTGGGTACGTTCTTGCGGTTTCCAAACCACAACAAAACTAAAAAACATGTTGCATATTTTGAAAGCATTCTTTGGGGACATATGTTTTGCAATGCTTTCCTGGAAATACTAAAATATCTACATATATATGATCTTCAGTCCTAAAGCTGCACAATTGCATAAATGTGTGATTTAAACAAAGAAAATGTATGTATAGTACAGTTGCATACCAGTTCAAATTGATGGGCCAGGGTGGAAACTGGAAAATATGGAATATAGGGGAAAAAAATATGTGACACATTCAAAATATTAAGTCTGAAATAAAATAACAGTTGGATAGGTTGCAGTAGTGCAAAATATATAAAAAAAAAATTTATACCAGCAACACATTAGTACATAATCGACATATTTATTTGTCCCTCTTCCTGCATTATTTTAGAGTCTATTTGGCTAACATTCAGATTTCCTTCTATTTCATAGTGAAATGCATCAGGAACACTGCTGCCTACTTTGCAGAAAGACTCCACAAGGCCATGAAGGTACACCTGTTAATCATCACATTCAGTAGTTTGCTGATTTGTGTTGTGGGGGGAGAGGAGATCGTTGCACCGAAGCGGTCCATTAAGTGTCTCATTGTGCTGTGGTGACAGGGAGCAGGCACCAAGGACAGGACCCTGATCCGCATCATGGTGTCCCGCTCTGAGGTCGACATGCTGGACGTCAGACAGGAGTATTTGAGGCTCTATGGAAAATCACTGTACACTGACATCTCAGTACGTCCTTTTTTATTTTTAAAGATTCAGTCCATTGAAAAATTTTGCATTCAATCCATTTTAATACATTTTGATCATTTGAAATTCATATTGATTCTGCTTTGTTTCAGGGTGATACCTCTGGGGATTACAAGAAGCTGCTGTTGAAGCTGTGTGGGGGTACCGATTGAAGGATACAGCCGATGACTTCTCATGAGGACAATATAACTATATGTCCACACTGAAACAAAGTTAGAGGACCATATATCAACCTCCATACAAAGCATGCCTTTAATATCACTATAAATTTATAATCACTAGTTTTGTTGAATTCAGAAACATGTTATTTTTTGTGAGTTTATTGAAGTGAGTCATATATATATATATATATATATATATATATATATATATATATATATATATATATATATATATATATATATATATATATATATATATATATGATTCTTAAAGATGCAGTAGATAGCAATATTGGGTAATAGGTGGGAGTCCTATACTATACTGTATTAACTACTATCGACACTATGGAGTAGTGTTGTCACAAAAAGTACTAAATCTGCTTCACCTTGCATTATTGATTAGATTGGGAAAAACAATAGTTTCATGAAACAAGAAATTAAAGATGCAGAAGAAGTGTATTTCTTCTAATATATAAAGTACATATACAAGAAAACATTATGCAATCGTTTGTTACAGAGGCAAAGGTAACTTTATTGCCAATCATTTCAATGTTTTTAATGTAATATATAAAAAGCTGTGTGAGATTATAATGCAAACCTTAGCCAATTAAATAGAACCAAATCTCACACAATAGATAGGATCTCCTAATGCTTGTGCATTTACATTTCAGTTATGTTTAGAATTTGAGAAAAAAATATATATATAAAAAATAAGTGTCCATGCCAACTAACCTGTGCTATTCCTTGTAAATCAAATTCAGTATTTCCTTTATATCATCTTTACAAACTCTTTTCTGTTGTTTTTGAAATGTAATTCTCTTCAATCATTGTTCAGCATTTACAGACTGTTGCCTTTTACTCTATGCTTAAAAGCCAAAGTTTAAAGACAGATCGTATGTGCCTTTTGGCAGGACTGCTGTGTAAACTTTTCAGTGGTAATCCATGTTTCACTGTGGTTTATCTTGCAAATAGTCTATACTGATACTAGTATGGCTGTAGAAATATATAATCCTTAAGTGGTGGTGTTCACAATATTTTATTAACATTTTCTGTTGATGCCCTTCTCTGGTTTGTATGCTTTACTGCCAGCAGAGGGCTCTTGGTTCACATGAAGTGTCAATTCTCATGTTTTTGTGTGATTGTTTCTCCTGCTGATAAAGAGATTTAGAATATTGCACTAACTCTACTTTGCCATTACTTTTGTAACACGTTAATGCTTGAAATTTTTGATTTTTCTAACATTTTGCCATTTGAAAGTCCCAATGTCTGCCAAAACTAACAGTAAACCAGTCTGCATTTCAATAAAAAAAACAAAAAGCACTTTGGTGTATCTGTATTGTCTTTATAAAACAGGATCATGTGTTTGCATGAAAATTGACTGGATTTTCTATTGTAAACTGGCACACAATGAACAATTTGCATTTCAAAGCCGGTCTCGTTTTCATCACTTTGGTCTGTGTCCCAGAGCATCATAAGCTGCACGTTCTCTTTAAAGGTGAGAGTAATGTGCCTTATGTAAGGTGTGTGTGCGCTCTGCTGTATAATACGAGGGGGGAGAAAATGTTCAGGTTTGCTTTGCACCACGAGCAATATGGCACAGAGAGCTGTTCTCAAGGCTATAAATAGTGTCCATATGGATGTCGTCTTCTTTCTGTTGTGCTCACTGGCCTCAAAGTGCGGCCTCAGAGGGAATGTGATGGAAAGACAAACGACTTCACTGAGCTTCACTTTTTGGACACCTTATTTATTTCTGGTATAAACTCCAAAATTGAAAAGCCTCCATCAGCCCCGAGGACAAAGAGGGATGAATATTTGATGTAAATGTTTGTGTATTTTTTCTCTAGTACAGACTGTTTTGCCGTGATACCTCCTGAAATATAGGTCAAAAGGGAAAAAGAGGGGGGGGACTTCCATTTGGCTTTTAGTTTTGGAGACAGAGCACTTCCCTGATCTTGATTACTAGGCAAGGTGCTTTAATTATTAACTCGGATGTGATAGCAGCACGCTGCACCCTTTCTGGGACTTGGTCACACTTGCATACACATGTGCAAGGTTCCACTGTCTTATTAGACATGGCAGACACCTGGACACAGGAAGTTGTCTCAATCAATAGTATCTGAGCTGGAAAGGTCAGCCCTGTATCGCACCCCTGAGTTGTTTTTACCCATAAATGACAGTTTAAAGGTTTTTGATTTAAGTAGTTAAACTTGAAGGATATATTTTAAGAGTATATTTTACTTACATAAAGAAACCATATAACAAAGCATTTGGTCAAACAAACAAACCCTGTCCCGCTCTTCAGTGAATCTATTGAGGTTAGTTTAGCGTTTTTTATAATTCACATCTCCATCATACACCTCTAATTTTATTATGTCTTCGCCAACTATCAGTTGAAGCGAGTATTGACTAAATTGTTGATTTGCAGTGGATTTTCTGCAACTGTCCAATGAGGAATGTGAGTTTAAGTGACATTTGGTTGCCAGGGACATAATCCTGCTTTAAACTTCATGAGTGCATATAAGCAAATTACAAACCCGAGGATTAGATGAACAACAAATAATGAGATGTAGCAGCAGATATCACTGCCCAGTCTGCAGAACTTCAGCCTGCACCACTTTACATTTGAGAAAATAGGAAAATAAAACCTATTCAAACAGGGTTTTTTTTTAATAGTATCGCCATTTCAAATTGGTATGATGGTTTTTAGAATTTACATAAATAATCTAAACATTCCAACTTGTTTCTTGGTGAACACCAGATGGATTTCCCTGCAGGGAAAATAAATTAGTTGAGCTGTTGCATAACAACCTACATTGTTAAAGCTGTTTTAAACTTAATGGGGAAATGTATAAGCACACTGTGTACTGTATTAAGCTTTAAAGCCAGGCCATCTATGGTCCAGCAGCTCCAGATGAGAGTCATAATATTCCTAAAGGAAATACACGGAAGCCCCAGTCATCAGTTATGATAAATGAGCTTAAAGTAGATTACCACATTCAGCATCTCTATATTTGCTCTGCAGATAAGCACACATATAGATGGCCTTACATATAATTCCATCTTCTCCTTGTAGAACATTTGTTTCTTAATGATTTCATTCCTATATGATAGCCGCCTTCTTTGAGATCCAATGGATTATGTGGAGCAGAAGGAAGCTCACAAAGCAGGGCAGATGTGTCACGAGACAATCCAGATAAAAAGACAACTATATGCAGAGGTATACAATCTGCTGTAAAAAAAAAAAAAAAAAAAGAGAGATCAAACAACTGAATAAAAGCGAATGGATTTGCATCAAAATGAAATTACAGGACATTCAGATGAGCATAATGCCTGTGTTGTAACAATAACTGGATTCTCTGAACAGATCAGGATTTGGGCAGCAAAGCCCAAATCAATAAATGCATTATTGCTATGCTGTAATAATATACATGACTATAAAAAGAGTTTGCTCTAAATGGAAGAGAACAGTATTTTTGTCAAGGACATGCAGTTTTAGTGCAAATGCTTATTTAGAAGTGGGACTTAAACATATAATAATGTATGCAATGTAAAACATAGGATATAAAAGATAAAGACAGAGCAATATGTCCTACAATTCCATATTATTTTATAATTTAAAAGGATCATAAAGTCAGTCACCCAGTCATAAATAAAAAAAAGATTAAAAAAGGCTGGGGAGTTCATCATTGCAGTCATTACACTGATATATGAAGAAGATCATATATTATCATTATTTGATTTTGAGAATAGTGGATCAAAACCTTCAGGCTTGCGACTGCTTAAATGACCTCGAAGATATTTAGAGGCTTGTAGGGTATATATATATATATATATATATATATATATATATATATATATATATATATATATATATATATATATATATATATATATACCCATACAATGCACAAAATAAGGTCCATAAAGAAATGAGTGCCAGACTCTTGTGTGCATGAACTTGACTTGCCCGGTGATAGAATACCTTTGGGATGAATAAGTGTGGAGACTGAGAGCCAGAGGCCCTTCTCGTCCGACATCCGTGTGTGACCTCACAAATGCACTTCTGGAAGGAATGGGCAAATCAAAAAAGGAAATCCCTATGAACACACTCCTTACTGAACTAAACCCTCAACCTTGTGGACAGGTTGATAGATAGACAGACAGACAGACAGACAGACAGACAGACAGACAGACAGACAGACAGACAGATAGACAGACAGACAGATAGATAGATAGACAGATAGATAGATAGATAGATAGATAGATAGATAGATAGATAGATAGATATTTTTATTACCACTTGCCACATGGTGTGGTGATGTGTTTAGGGAGGCTCGAACATCAGCACTTCTACATGTAATCTCGTTATTACAACGTTATGAAGTCGACATAGACTCAAAACGTATTAAGTTGCAAAAAGTCGCAAAAACCACACTTATGACCTCAATCCAAAAATCTAAAAAAAAATCCCTATGAACACACTCCCTACTAAACTAAACCCAGCCTTCCAAGATGAGTTGATGTAACTTAAATTCATATGAGAGAGAAAGCGGGGAATAAACTTTTGGAAATATAGATAGATAGATAGATAGATAGATAGATAGATAGATAGATAGATAGATAGATAGATAGATAGATAGATAGATAGATAGATAGATAGATAAATAGATAGATAGATAGATAGATGGATAGATAGATAGATAGATAGATAGATAGATAGATAGATAGATAGATAGATATTTTTATTACCACTTGCCACATGGTGTGTGATGTGTTTAGGGAGGCTCGAACATCAGCACTTCTTCATGTAATCTCGTTATTACAACGTTTTGAAGTCGACATAGACTCAAAACTTATTGAGTTGGAAAAAAAGGCACCGAAATCCCCCCTTTTAAAAAAAACTACTCGAACAACATTCTGCAGATATGTTCTACTTCGAATCGAACCGATAGCGGCGGGGAGCCAGGTGCGTCCCAGAGAAAGCCCCGCCCCCCGTTTACCTTAAATGTCCATTGCACGGAAATATGATTGGCAGAGCGCTACAGCTGCTGGGCTCGAGCGGTGAGACATGGCGGAGTTCGCGGCCACACAGAGAGAGAGCTCCGGAGGAGTTTTTTTTACACTTCTCGGCGTGTCGACACAACTTGATTTGTGTAGCGTAACGCGGAGCGGACCTTAAAGAGGCAGAGGCGTCTCTCTCTCTCTTTCTCGTTCTCTCTCTCTCTCCCTTTTTTTTATTTGCTCGGGAGGAAAAAAAAGGGACTGAGCGGCGCTTGGGAAAATGTGTTGTCATCTCCGCGCAGTCAACAGCCTTGGGCAACAAATATGGCTACTTCTTGTGTATCCTCCGATTCGGGTTGAGAAGCGCCCCGACCGGGTCCGAGCGGGATAGTTCCGTCCACTCGCGAAAATAGTCCGAAGTTGAAAGTTGAGAGAGATTTAAGAAGCTGGGTTTGTCCCCCCGAAAGTGGTCTAGCTAAGCCGAAAACCCGAGGCAGGAGGGGGGGGGGGGGGGGTGGTGGTTGTTGGAGGAGGAGGAGGAGGGGGGAGATGGAGCCCAAGAATAAAGAGTTGCTGGAGAAATGTTACCAGAACTTGGTGGAGTCGCTGACGGACGCGGGCCAGGTCGTGGACGCGTTGGCCCGCTGCGGGACCCTGAGCCCGGCCGAGCGCTACGAGCTGGGGCACAGCTGCTCCTCCGACCCGGAGACGGCGGAGCTCCTCCTGAAGATCCTCATGAGCAAGGACAGGGACCATTTCGCGGAGTTTTGCTCGGCCCTGGAGAAGACGCACCCTCACCTGCACGCCGTGCTGCTGGACGGCATCGGACCGGTGGATCGCACGACTGGTGAGGAGGGAATGCTTGGTAAATAACAGCAGACATGCACCATGGTGCTGGAGGGGGCAAAATGCATGTGTTGAAAAACAGATTAATCATCTGTGGCTTATTACAGTGGTGCACAATGGTGAGTTTCCCCTCATTTGGGTTGTGATCCTGCTCTGATCGTGATCTTTTTCACCAACATTAGGGATATTGACCATATGACAACTTGATGAAGAGCATGACTTTTCCTTTAGGCAAGTATGAAGAGAGAGAGGGAGAGAGGGCTGCACAATCATGTGACCTGATGCTTATTTACACTCACACTACTGTGCTTGTTTCCTTTGCCATGTCACTAAAAGCACAGCCTGTGAGCCTTTTGTGACAGCATTTAATGGACCAAAAAAAGACCAAAACAATCAATGTGGTGCCATGCATGGCACTGTGTGTGTGTGTGTGTGTGTGTGTGTGTTTGTTCAAATCAATAAGCCACTGTCGAAGTCAAATGAATGAGTGAAGAATAAAAATGTGTGTTTAAATGCACACAGTTCAACGACTTACTTCAGAGGTTGGAGAACGAAAGACTTTGGGTTCATGGTGCCTCTTGGTACAAAGCAACTGTGCATCTGCAGTTTTTGCTTGTTTGCAGTTGTGTACAGAAAACCTAGACATAGTCTGTAATTATATACATTCAGAGTCATGTATAC
This sequence comes from Eupleurogrammus muticus, assembly GCA_036785175.1. NCBI lineage: Eukaryota > Metazoa > Chordata > Actinopteri > Scombriformes > Trichiuridae > Eupleurogrammus > Eupleurogrammus muticus. The sequence goes on from JAYKQN010000015.1 coordinate 19,513,842, forward strand.
AAAACTACTACACAGCAATGTCTGTAGGGAAATAACCATATTACTTAATTTTTTTGAACACATGCTTTATTATTACTTATCTAATTGAACTTGACAGCGGTGATTTTATTTCTCACAGGAACACAAACAGCTGCGTGATAACATCACACATCTCCCGGCCTGAAAACAGTTTATTTTCATCATCTGCTGATTATTTTCTTGATTGGCCATTTTATCTTTAAAAATCCAGTCACAATTATCTTAGAGCCAGAGGCAACATCTTTAACCGTTTTGTTTTTTTCCAACCAAAATCTATCAATATGTGGCGGAAAATATTAAGAAGACTAAACTGATTATTGTGCTATCAAGTTAGTTGTTGATATATTATCTGGTGATTGATTAAACAGTGACTTTTTGCAGCTACATATCATTTAGTATCTCTGTCGTATATTCAATGTAATATGAGGCTAACTGTGTCCTGCTTGCAAAAACACTCCACCTCTTCCCACCATGTGATGAGTTCTTTTAAATAAGTTTTTCTTCCTCACAACTGAATCCTAAAGCTGCAGAAGTACGGCGGCTGTCTCTCATTGACATCCGATGCATAGACCAAACCTGTCGTGATTTAGGCCGTATCCCGAAACTTTTCAGCATCGCTGTGCGCACTAAATCTTTCATTCGTGTGCATTATATTCATCAGAAGTGATGCATATGCACACTGGTACATACGTCTGCATTTCAAAAGAAGTATTTGCAGTTCTCATTACCTATTCTGCTACTTTCTTCTACTGTGTCATAGTCCGTGAGCTGAATGCCGAGGTATCAATTATGTATTTATTCTGCTCTCATTATTTATAAGAGAACTTTGAAGCTGCAGAGTGAGTCCATTTTTCTAAGCCTTTTCAATTTTGCGCTGCATTTCACAATCGCGCAGCAAGTCTAAAAGCCGAGCACTGATATGCTTTCTGGGCTGGGTTAGTCGTCTGCAGCTTCCGGTTGGACGCGAATGGGCTGAGCTGCTTTTCGCTACTGGGCAGACAGGTTCCTCCACTGCACAACCAAAAGAAGGGCCTTTCCCAAGGAAACTTTCTAAACAATATGCCCCGACAGGAGCCTTCTTGTACTTGCGAGTCACCCAAAACCCCAGAGAGTGAGACCTCAACTTTTAACGATGTAAGTAAGAGGTTTTTGAGCAGGTACACCAGAAAGATACAAAATGATGCTTATTGAAATGCTCACTGCAGGAATTTCACTGTGACGTGAACATGACGATTGCACACAGCGCTCACTAATGTGTATGTTCTGCAGGATGTTTTTTTTTTATAATAATGATATCCTATATAGTTTTATATAACCACGGCTGCAGGGCTTGACAGCTGAGACCTTTTTGTTTACAGATTGTTCTCACCTTCTGCTGAACAAAAATAAGGCGGCAGCATCTCATACGGGTGTGTATCGTGTTCTCTTGTTTGTGCTGTGTCACTGCAAAGTAAAACTGGGTGTTTGGTAGTAGGAGACTTTAATACTAGCGCTATTTTAGTATTTTCTTTGTGATTTTAATAATTGTTTCAATGAACTTGAGCTATCACCACAGAGCTGTTTTAAAAATCCTCTTATACAGGATGTCATTTTATCTACCTGTGTGATGGGAAATTACATAATCTGACGTGATTACAGATTCTTTCCATATGCCACCGTGAACACTCGTGTTGGGCTGCTGCAGTTAGATAACTTTTAGTCTGGAGATATTTTGACATCTCTCAAAGCTCTGGCGTAATGAGATGTAATGATTGATGGCTGGTTTTGTGCAGTGCACATTCTGCATAGTCACTGTTACAGAGAGTGCCTTACTGGCCACTAAAGCAAAACAGAGCCATTGTTAATAGTAGCACAGTTGAATCATATATGCACTTGCCCTTTAAAAGTTGAAACGTCTATGACAAAGGCCTATTTCATTCTTTTAGTTTTAGATTTTTGCATAAATGCTATCTGGTTGGTCGGTGACAAAGCAGTTTTCAGTTTTTTCATGACGCTGTAGCTTTACTAGTCATTGAATTATGTCGCCTGTAAACGTAAAGGTCCCGTACAATTGTCCTGGGTTTTGACTGAATATATAACATGTCCCAACAAGATGTAATTAGGTTTTAGTGCCTCACATCATCTCTGTGTGCTTTAACATCTCTTCCCTTGAGGAGGTCTAGAAAGAACAGGACTTTTTTGTGTGTCTTTCATTAATATTAATGAGCCTCTCCTCTGATTGGCTGTGAATGGAGGGTCAGCGGCGACTGTAAAGTTGTGTGATCACAGCTTCACTTGAAAAATGGGACAGTAATTAACACCGAGACCTTCCTGTATATTCAAAAAGCAATTAAAAGTTCACTTTCTACAACGTGATACCTCTTTAAGAGCCAAATTTTCAAGGCCGTAATCTGTCATTATGTGCAATCAAATGAAACCAATTAAATGAGGGAAAAATGACCTTATGGACTCATACAGTATAAAATATTTAAAATATTAGGACTGCCAGATCTGAGTGAGAACATGTGCCTTTTTATATATATAGAAAAAGCACAGTATTCAGAGTTTTTCTCATTTTTTTAACAGTGGAGCAGAGTACCAGATGTGATTTTAGATGATATCAGCATTTCATGGTTTTTGCTCCCGTTTCCAGTTTTGAAAGAAATGGTCCACTATGGACTATACTTTACATTATAGTGTACAACACTTTCCCCCTGTTTTAAGTCTTTTAGGTACAGTATGAGTCAAAGTTTGGAGTGTGTCCAAAGTGTGTCCAAGTGGCTGCGACTGTAGAAAAGAGATCAACATAAACAAGATACGGGATTGGTGGGGGTCACATGACTTCCACAGAGCAGAAAAGTGAGCGGGCTATGACACAGTGAACCTTGCCCATTGAGACACTCTCTGCTCAAACAGAGTCATGGGAAACTTAAGCTACAGCGAGAACAAAGAGAGCTTGATCCATGGGATGCCACGGTTCCTGAGGCACATCAGTCTTTTCTTTTTTTTTTTTTTTTTTTTTTTTCTTCTTTCAGTCCTTTGCTGGGAAAAAGAGGGGTGAGCCATGTTAGCTGGGCTTCTTCCAGTCTTAATCAAACTCATAGTCTCCTTTAGCTAGTGGGAACTCCGCCAGCCAGGGATTGATTTAGAGTACAGGGAGGTGGGTAAATAGAATCGTTTGTCATGCTCCCGCACAAAGTCGAGCGCTAGACTTTACATCAGGGATGGAAGTTGCTGATTTAACCCCACAGCCAAGTTAGATCGCTGTGAATATGCACTGCTGGCAGTTTGATCAAGACTTGTGGAGTCTGTTTAGGATCTCAAGCATCATTAAAATCCCCTTTTTTTTCCTGACACATTTCAGGGTGAAATATGTGTTGGTGTTGATTGGAATTCTCACATGAAAGTGAGTAAAACGTTGGGAAGTAGTGTTAAAGCGACCTGATAAAAAAATAGAGCAAAGAACATTTTCATAATCTATTAATTGTTTGAGTTGAGCAAAAATGCCCAAATAATTGGTAATTCCACCTCTTTTTGCTTTATATAATCCACAAATACAATATGGGGTTAATTGTTTGCAGCATCAAATTCGTCTTTTTTTGTTTTTTGATATTTTTATGTATGTTTTGGGGATTCTGTGCAGTTGTCAAATCAGTACTAGATGTTTGAGATGGTGAAACAATTAATCAACAAGAAGATTCATAGAAAATTATTTAAAACTTTTTAATCGATGTTGAAGGAACTTCTCAAGCTGAAATACTTTTTTATTGGTCCGATAAAACAAGACTTTTTATGGCACCGCCCTTGTCTTAGGAAAAGGACAATGAGGAATTAGACCTTTTTATAAAAAAGAAAAGAATTGATTAATTAAATAAATACCCTGCAGATTAATTAAATAGGAAAACAATCCGTGCGGCTCCACACTGCTTCTAATTCAAACAGATCTTTGACATTTCTGCTGACGTACTGTATGCACGATATATCTGCAGGAAGCCATTGTTGGTTTAGCCCCATTCTTTGGCAGCCTCTAGTAGGACCAAGAAAGACACTGTGGCAGGCAGCAGTGCACGCTGCTCTCACTACATTGTGGTTGTCTAACCTTTTTTTTTTCCTAAAGAAAAAAAAAAACTACGCCACGCAACAATTTCACACACACAAGTTCGAATTGAGCATTTATCTTAAAAGATTTACTAGTAATAAAGACGAATAGTAGTTTTAGTCTTTTACGTTTTTTTTTTCTCCAAATAACATGATCTCCATAATGCTTACAGTGTTGTGCTCGGGCTTCTTTTCCGTACAGTTAATTATGAATCACTGTAGGCTATAAAAGAAGGGGCTTTCACAGGGAGGACTGTGTGATGTTGTCAGTGGAGATAAAAGGAGAAGCTCTGAGGCTGCAGCCTCTTTGGGGCCCTGGCTAGTCAGTATTCAAGGCTCCTGCCCAACTGATAATTAGCCACACTCTGCTGTCAGCTCACAGGCCCGTCATCCCAACTTGGGGAAAGTCCCACCTTATTATGCCTCCAGCTGGCCTTTTTTTTTTTTCCCCCTTCAGTAAAGGCCCCTGAATGTAACCCAAGAAGCCGTGCCTTGATGTACTATACAATGCTGGAGATAATCATCCGACTATAATGCAGACACGGTCGAATGCACTCCGGCGCTGACTTTAATGTTTTGTTTCGCCTCCCAGGGTCCACTTACAGCGTCTTGTCCACCATGCCGTCGGACTCGGAGAGCAGCAGCTCCCTCAGCAGCTTAGGTGAGTGTCCAGGTGTGGTGATTTCCCGGGAAATCATAAATGTGTGTATATATATATATATATATATATATATATATATATATATATATATATATATATATATATATATATATATATATATATATATATATATCGCCATGAACCACGACCACTGTTTTATAACCAACGGTGTTTTATAACTACTCCCTGTTTATGCTGAGCACATGCAAGTGATTACACAGATGTGAGAAGGATTTAAAAACTCTCAACGCGTGCACGCACACACACATACACACACACACAGACCTGTTTCATTTAGTCATTCTCTGAGTGAGAGGGAATTTGACTTGCCACTATGTCTTTGGAAAAAAACGAAGTGCCGAGTGCTGAGGTTTATGAGTAAAACAGTGTGGCGGATGAATAATGAGGTAAAATATTCAATGGATTTTAGTTGTGGAAATGCTAGTAATGATTCAGAATGACACATCAAGACGATGGTTAAGGTTGTTCCTGGTTAATTCAATACATTTGTTTGCCACCACAAAGAGTTTGTGAAAGGAAAAACATGGACTACTGAAGTACACATGAGATATATCAAGAATAGACCCCCCCCCCCCCCCCATGCTCTGAGCTCTATGGCCAGCCCATGCCACCGGTGACATGCTAACTTACACAGGTACGCCCGGTCAAGCCTCCTCCCCTCCGCCCGCCAACATGGACGGCCACCAGGTGCAGGAGAAGATGGAGACCATCCTGTTCCAGCTCCGACACGTGACCCGCGAGCGGGACGAGCTACGCAAGCGCCTGGCGCTCTCATCGCCCGGAACCACCTTCGACGACTGCAGGTACTGTACTGACAGAAAGGTGTAGCGATCCCATGTGTACCTGCACTTTTTGAAACTTTTTTTTCAACCGAAAATTAAATAAATAAATAGGTGCAGGATGCAAATTGTTTTGAAATATGCTCTCTTAAAAAAAAGCATATAATTTTAATAATGACTCTATTACCACAACAAGTTGTTGGTTCTCCTCCTATGGGGAATTTTAAAATCTTTTGCTGAATTTTGTCTTTTTTTCCCCTCTTTGTGAAACAGACCAAACTCAAAATCAGGTCATGACTACGAGCGACTGAAGCTCCAGTGTATGAAGGCGATGGCGGACCTGCAATCCCTGCAGAACCAGCACAGCACCACCCTGAAGAGGTGTGAGGAGGCTGTGAAGAAAGCCGACTTCTACCAGTGAGTAGACGGCCCGCTACGGGGGATGCATTTGTGCTGTATGCATACACACCCGCTCAGCATGCAGGGTTTAAACTGGTGTTCACTTCCTCCTCTGGCATATTCACAGCAGATTGCACTGAACAGATTTTATTTTTGAGAGAGTAATAGGGATGAAGCCTTTATACCAGTCTAAAAGCTGATGAGTTAAGCCTTGGAAAAAAACCCTTACTGCCCCTCATCAATTTAATTTCATCTTAGTGATTGTTTAAAAAAAATGTTTTTATTGCCTTCTTAACTGCATAAATCCCGGGTTGTCTTTTCAAACCAAAGGTTGTGACTTCCCTATAAGTAACACTCTTCATGCCTAAGCGTGCTCTGTAATCATCATCAACTGATGCTGTGTGGATGGCACAGCATCTGTGCCACGAGGATAATGCCACAAACAGAGCATTTGTTGTCCAATGAAATAAGCTGTGCCGAGTCGAGGTGAAGCGGGGGCTGGTCCATTTGTGTGATTTAGTGAAGCCATATTGTCTCCAAAATGTTAGGGACCCAACATCTGGCCCCAACGCAAACAGGCGGATGAAGGATTATTGCCCTGTTTTTTAAGCTGTTCCTTCTGGGCCTTGTTTGCACATCACAGAAAAGTCTTTATTTATTACTCATCACGTTCAACCTCGGCACTTTCCGTTCACACTAAACCTCATCTGAATGGGAGGTCCTCTAAATCACATCCATTCCTGACTAATCGATAGCTCAATAAGCCACTTAACATCCAGGCTACCATTAGTGCTCAGTAACGTTGGTGCTTTTAATAATTTGGTCCAATATGTTTGTACAGTTACACGTTAGTCAATGCCACATAAGATTGTGTTTTTTTTAAACTAATCAGCATCTTATAAGTAGCATGGAGACAAATAAAGAAGAAGAACCTTGATTGTGATAATGAGACCAAACATCACACTTATGCGAATGTGAAAAGTTCATAAACTAGTTTCTGAGCAGAAACAAATCCCATTTTTCTAAAAATAATCCGCACTAATTTTGAGCATTTTCTAGGAAATAAGGCTGCTAATTGTATATTATTATATTATTATAATCTTGATTGATCAATTGGTTGTTTGGTCTATAAAATTCCAGAAAATGGTAGTTAGTATTCCCATGGCCTAAAGTGATGTCCTCAAATGTCTTATTTTGTCTCACCAAATGTTCACAATCCAAAGATAATCAGTTTATTGTTCTATAGAACCAAAAAAAATGAAAATATTTACATTTGAGAAACTGCAATCAACACATTTTTATGTGTATTTTAAGTGTGTTTACACTGACAGTTCTAAAAATGCAACCAGATGGTGTTGTACCCAAAATGGTCAAAAGCTTTGAGCGGAACGGAACACCATCTAATACAGAAAGGAGAAGGACCACCAACCTAACAGACTTCAAACTAGAAAAAAGCTTTTCATTTTTTTGATATAGAAATGTTAACATCGCCCTTCATTGGAAAACTAATCACTTTTTATGAAGTGACATATAAACTGTCCTACACAGTGGAAATAACCATTTTAGAAGTATGCGATTGACATGGTGCATGTTCCTCCTTTTTAGTGCTCTGTGACACTATATCAGGCTTTGACTACGCAGCATTTTCTTCTCAGTTGGCTCAATATGTTTTTGAGGATGACAAGCACTGTTGTGCTGATCCTAAGCGTGGCTGGCAGCACTCAAAGTCAAATGGCACTTGCTGCTCTGGTGTCTGCAGCACGCTGCACAGCCGCCTGGGGAGCGAGCACTCCCAGATGAAAGAGGAGCTGGAGGTGATGCGGCAGGACAACATCCAGCTGGTCAGGGAGCACAACCACGTGAAGCAGGCCTGCGAGGAGCTGAGGAGGCTCCATGAGGAAGACCAGCGAGAAGTGGCCGACATGCGGCTGCTGCACCAGCAGGTACGCGTGCAAAAAAACCCCGTCCACATTTATGTGAATACATAAACAGGGGCGCACTGTTTGCACACATTAGTATTCACATACTCCTTTTCCATTTCTGGATGCCCTTGAGACGCACCCATTTGGGATCTTGACATTTCAGACAGAAATCAATTTGTTTTTCCTCTCGGTGACCATTACCGAAAGGATGACGTTGTCATTCGGAGAAATCGGGGTCAGAAGATTTTTCTCTTCCCGTGTCTCCACGGATCAGAAACTTCTTTTGAATTCGACAAACGACTTAACCTGCCTGTTTTATGTTTGCCCCGTCTGGCATTTATTCAGCCTCAATACAGTCAGAAGGTCAGTTCATTAATTGTCTTGCATAACCGAGGGGAATGTCTTTATATGGCTCTGTGATAGGATACATGCCTCATTGTCTCCAGAGCTCATGTCACCATTAGGTAAAATACTGTTCAGCGTCAGTCAAATTAGGAATCAAATTAGGTCAGTCATGTCAGTCCAGAGTTGATCTTTATTGTGAATGTCAGATGCCGGCAACAAATTACACATATCCTCTTATCCTCTTGTAACATGTCCCAGTTTGACCTTTTTAGTTTTTTTTTTTTTTTCGACACGTTGCGTGCTACAAGTAAAACAGATGTGTATCAATTTGCATCTGCTTTATACTGAATTATAAAGAAATATAGAGTCCTAAATAAAGACAGAGAGAAAAAGGACAAATGAGTCCTGTGGTGGAAAAAAGCGCGTTCCTAACAGCCTAAACTAACCAGACTAAATGTTGTAAGTGGGTATGGTTTGCAGCGATGCTCCCCAATTAGAATCCAACTGTGGCCGTTACAGTTAACAGGTCCCTCAGCGGTTACCAGCTTTTTCTCCTTATTACGTAATGTTTAGACATTTTTATCTCTAGCACTTAGAAACGGTTTTGCAGGCCAATGTTTCTGGAAAAAAAAAAAAAAACAGCGTTTGTCCATTAAAGTACTGTTGTCTGGCCCGGCTACCTCGGCAAACAGTGGAGGTCATAAAGCTTAGTTGATTACTGACGTGCTTATGCCAGGGCACCCAACCGCTTGCATGCAATGACGTGTGGTTATTTGCACACCCGGCCAAAAGTTTGGACACACCTTTTCATTCATGTGAATGGGAAGGCGTGCCCAAACTTTGGACAGATACTGCGTATTAGGCTAAAGGAACAGTACAAATAAGTGAAAATAAACCTAAATTCTGATATATAAGAATTAATACAGCATCTGAACTATTTAATTTCCAGGTGATGAGAGAGGGGTCATCCGACGTCCTCAACAAGCTGTACGACACGGCCGTGGACAAACTGGAGGCCATGAAGGGCGACTACGAGGCCCTGAGGAAGCGCTACAACGAGAAGACGGCCAGCCACAACGCAGACCTGAGTCGCCTGGACCAGACCGAGGAGGAGAACCACCGGCTGCAGAAACAGCTGGACATGCTGCTCAAGCAGAGGGACGCTGCCATCCACTATCAGCAGCAGTACTCCTCGTCCATAAGGAGGTGAACAGAACTGTTAACGGGCCTTAATGATTTACAGCAACACGCTCGTAGAGTTTAAAGCCAAGGTCAAATCACTTCTACACACGACCAAGCCTTTAAACGTACCTCATCCATGGCAGATGAAGCTTTGCAGATGCTTTCTTGTTTTAACTTTTCATTTATGGTAGTGGGGGGGGGGTCTGTGGCGATGGCCGCAAGCTACGAAACCGAACACATTCTCATTTGTCTCCGGTCCAGGTTCGACACCACGCAGCAAGAACTGTCCAAGGCCACGTCCCAGAACAAGGAGCTGCAGCGGGAGATGGACCGGCTGCAGTCGGAGGCCACGCGACTCAAGACGCAGCAGCTCAAGGCGGCCAAGGACTGCGAGAAGTACAAGGAGGAGCGGGACTCGGTGATCAGCGAGTACCGCCTCATCATGAGCGAGCGGGACCAGGTGATCAAAGAGGTGGACCGGCTCCAGACCGGGCTGGAGGTGGCCGAGGCCAAGCTGAAGAACACGTCCTCGGAGAGGAGGGTGGCCAACGAGGAGCTAGAGGCCCTGAGACAAGTAAGAGTTTGACCAGACGCATATAAATAAAGAAAATCCTTCCTCATTCAACAGATTAACAAGACAATATTTCACAGGAAACGATATAGGAAAGCCTGTTGCATGTATTTATTGCATCAAATCTGTGATCTACAATGGTTAATCTGTTTACAGCTGCTGTGATCATTAATTTCGGCAACACCCAGAATATATTTAGTCTGTAAATGTAATTATGTGTCGTCTGTGTCTGTGACACAGCTGCATAAGAAGGAGAAGTAGGAGAAATGGTACAAGATGAAAATGCTTTATCAAAATTTAAAAGAACTTACACTGGAATCAATAAGTATTTATTCCGTTTTGATGTCTTCCCGATATGAAGGAGCTGGCCTCAGCACTCGTGGACAGGGACCGCGCTCTCTGTGAGAAGAACGAGCTGCTGGAGAAATACTGCCACGAGGTGAAGGACAAGGCCGAGGCCCAGAAGGAGCTAAGCCAGGCCTGCAAGGACATCGAGACGGCGCGCGACGAGCGGGACGTGGCCCGCAAAGAGCGGACCGAGGCCATCATCCAGCGGGACCAGCTGCTGCGGGAGTATTACCAGGCCAGACAGGTAGCCGGCCAGACGGGAGATTTATCGTTACAAATGGAGGGATTGATTTATTCCGCTGACGATAATCCCTTCATCCCATCTCATATAGTAGTAGTAAATGTTTTTTTTTTCAGCAGCTGGCAGCTTTCCACACATTGATTTTTTTTTTTTTGAGGATGGGGGGGAGAAATGTTTGTATCAAGTATCACACTATGTTTCAGTGTAATTGTCAGATTAATTGCGCTCAAAAGTCCCAGGACTCCTGCATTAGTTCATTACCAGCAATCACCAGCTCTCATAAGAAAACTGAACTCTTTCAGAAATGCATAATTTAGTCAAACACTATAGTCAAGTCTAATGGAATTAATTTAGCTCTGGACTTAATTATCATTACGCTTGACAATCTCCCTGCACATTTATTTAGCTCTAGAAAGAGAGAATGTATTAAAGACACCAGCAGAGACTAAAATCTAAAAAATGTAAATCAATGCAATTGATTTATTGCATTTATGGTTTAATATAATACAACATTTCATCTCAAAATAGAGGTTATTTTAAGTCCTCATGCTCTATATGAAGATAGAGCATGTTTCTTTCCTCTTACTTAAAGATATGTAGTAAAGCATTCACAGTTAAAGTAGTCCTCCTTTAAAAGGAGATGCATCGGTATGGGTGTGACTAAATGTACAGTTGAGAAAATTAACAAATCCTGACAGTCCTGTTTGCGCAACACATGGGTTGGTATGAAAGCTTAACATACCATAAACCTACACAGCTGTTAATAACACTCAGACAATAAGTTACTGATAATGGGGCTGTGCAAACCTTCTGACTACCCTGCTTATATCATATCTCAAAAATATGAGTTCTCATAAATCAAAATAAAGCCTTTACTCTTATTATCAAGCATTGTTTCAGAGTCTACTCCCTGTGTTATCCCCTGAACGTTCCCTGCCACTCCTCCAGCAACAAGACTCTGCCACCCTGGACATGGAACGGGCCAACAAGGAGATCGAGATGCTGAGGAAGCAGTACGAGGCCATCTCCCAGGAGCTGAAGGAGGCCCTGCAGGAGGCCGAGGTGGCCAAGTGCCGACGGGACTGGGCCTTTCAGGAGAGGGACAAGATAGTGGCGGAGAGGGAGAGCATACGGTGAGGACCACAGCCAACGCAGATAACATGAACACAAAGCACGTACGGATATAACATTTTGAGACGCCTTGTTTGCGTCTTGGCAGCACGCTGTGTGACAACCTGAGGCGTGAGAGGGACAGGGCTGTGAGCGACCTGGCAGATGCTCTGAGGAACCTGGATGACATGAGGAAGCAGAAGAACGACGCCGCGCGGGAGCTCAAAGAACTGAAGTACGTCCACGCCATGCCGTTTTTCTGCACCATTTAAACATTGGTGAAGTTCTACTTTGGCGCCCCCCAGTGGAGGAATCACTACACTGTGTAAAGTGAAGTTCAAGACTATTTATTTGAGAGGTACACATGTTTTATGTTTCTTACAGGGAAAAGATGGAGGACCAATTGGAGAAGGAAGCCAGGTTCCGTCAGCTGATGGCTCACAGTTCACACGATTCAGCCATCGACACAGACTCAATCGAATGGGAGACGGAAGTTGTAGAATTTGAGAAACAAAGAGTAAGAACCACTTGGAGTCTTCTCTATTCTTTTTTAAATGTGCAATCTAACTGTAATTTAATTATTGATGTTATATTTCATGTCAGGATATGGATTTGAAGGCACTTGGGTTTGATATTGCAGAAGGGGTAAATGATCCCTATTTACCAGGAGATTGTGGAATATTTGTTAGTAAGGTGGATAAAGGAAGTATTGCTGAAGGAAGATTAAGGTAAATGTCCCACTTCTTTTGCTAAATCTGTAACCCCAAAAAATTGTCTTGTTTTATGTGATAAATTTAAATTTAAAAAAATCCCCTTTTTTCCTCTTCACAGGGTGAATGATTGGTTGTTGAAAATTAATGACATAGACCTGACCAATAAGGACAGGAAGCAGGTGATCAAAGCGGTGCTGAGTGGAGAGGGAGTGATCAATATGGTGGTCCGCAGAAGGAAGTCGCTCGGAGGGCGGCTCATCACTCCGATTCAGATAAACCTGGCGGGACACAAAGGTCAGCCCCATTTAAGCAGCTTTAAAACATGGCTTTACAGCACTACAGTTTGCATGTTATTTATCTGTGCATTCATGAGTTGACGTTTGCGTTCTTTCCTCCCTCTCAGACTGTGGCATAGGGCTGGAAAGTGGAGTGTTTGTTGCCTCGTTGGCTCCGGGCAGCCCAGCTCTCAGAGACGCGGCTCTTGCTGTCGGTGACAGGCTGCTGGCGGTGAGTCCGCTGCCAACAGCTTTTTTAGGTTTTGGGAAAGCAATGATTTGGATTACTTTTTATTGATGGGTGTCTAGCGCCCTCTACTGTACGATATGCATTAATATTTATAAATTATGCTGTATAGATACATGTACATGTGCAGGTTAGAATTAGGATGCATTATGGTCTCAGCATCTTTCTCATGAAAATGATGATTGTCCTGAATGAGTTTGCAAACTCTGTAATTTATATATACAAGCATGTCTTGACGAGGATAAACTGGGCAATATGCTATGTTGTGAGTGTGTGTGTGTGTGTGTGTGTGTATAATTGATTCTTTTTTTACACTGCAGATTAATGGAATCACTCTCGATAACAAGTTGCTCTCCGAATGTGAAGCTCTACTGAGAAACTGTCATGATTCTCTCAGCATCTCCCTCATGAAGGTGAAGTCCTCAGACCTCCGACACGCACAGAAAGTGCAGACGCATAGAGATGAATTTGTGATGATTGTGTTGATTATTTAGTTATTATTCATGTTTGGACTGTTACATAATCTTAGTGGAGTAGTCAGGAGAGAGATGCACAGTTAGTTATTGTAAGAAAAAAAACTAGAATGAATCTACATATCAATTTTAAAATTGTGTTGCTAGGATAGTAAATCCAGACTCTTACTTTGTACTTTTTCCTGTATAGTGTATACTGTATGTTCAAATTAGGTTTCAAGCATTTAATTTACCAAGAAGTAAATTGCTCACAGAATAAAACATAATGAAGGTAAATATAGTTTTATGTTCTTTCACTCACCATTTTGGGAAACAATTCAAGCAAGAAAGAGAGAAAGAGAGCTCTTGCAAGCTCTAATTCCACGTCAGGTTTTTCATTCACCTGTCCCTCCACAGTTCCTGCCACAGAGCTGCTCCGGCCAGAGTTTATTTGACAGTTTGAGGGACTCGGATAAACCGCCTCGGCTCCAGTCCTGCGAGATCCACGCCAGGAGCTGCAGGAACTCCAAGCACAACTGCTCCACGCAGACGGACGTTTGCAGCTGCGAGCTGAGCGGCAGGGACGACGACGCGTGTAAGGACCTCGTTGACCCTCTGGACGGCGGCGGCGGCGGCGTCCACCGCCACAAACCCTTCCCCAACAACGCTTTACACTCCCGGTCCCTTTCCCACCAGGGAACCTCCTCCTCCCACAGTCCCTCAGAGCCCCACCCAGACTTCTGCTACAGGAGGCAGGAGTTCCTCCGCCGCCCCTTCACCTTCACGCCCGTTCACTCCGACTGCAGCTCGCCACAGAGCGCCGTGGACCGGGGGCCGAGCTCGCCGGCGAAGCCCGGCGGCGGCACGTGGCCCAAAGTCCTAGCGGGAGATTCCGTCCCTGAGTTCCAGCTGTCGATCTACAAGAAACCCAAACCCAAACAGAGGAAGTCTATCTTCGACGTGAACGTTTTCCGGAGGCCCGAGGCGCCGCCGAAACTGGACTACATGTCTCTGTCGCACCTGCCCAAACACTCCCCGCAGAGCTCGGCGTCCGAACCCGCCGCCGCGGCGCCGCCCACCCCGCCGGCCCGTAGCGACTCGTTCCGGTTCAAGCACCGGCAGCAGAACAGCTCGGCGTCGGACTCCACCATCACCAGCAGCAGCGCCCCGGCGTCCCCGGCCCAGGCCACGGGCCCGCAGGACGAGGGCGAGGAGGGGAACCAGCTCCGCTACGCCAACGCGGGGGGGGAGTCCAAGACCGGCTCCAAGAAACCCGCCGAGGAAGAAGCGGGGGGTCAACGCAGGCCGGAGGAGAAGGAGAAGAGGAGGTACCGGCCCAAATCAGCACCAGCACTGCGGAGAAATGTGACTCCGTTACACATCCCTCTTCCCATGCAGGTAACTGAGGTGATTTGATTCTTAATTAGTGGTTTAAAAGTCAATTACTATATATGAGACAACAGCATTACTGTACAAACATTTATTGATGTAAAGTCTTACTGACCAAACAGAACCCCTTTGTTCATTAGATGTTTGTTGCCTCTTCCAGGTGCAGAGCTTCTCCAACGACGAGCACTCCCCGGAGCCGATGGACCTGCTGCGTTTCTCTCCTATGCGATCTAACCGGTACAGCATGCCCTTCGCCCCCCCCAGCTACGGCAGCATCACGGCACGTAAGTCAGCAAGTTCAGGTGTGTCCCGCTTTGTGTGTTTTCCACCAGTATTTGAATGCAACATGCTTTTCTGTATGCATTAATTGGTGTCATATTTATTTACTATGCAGGATTTTGTTACGCTTGTGTTCCAATTCATAAATCACTACTGCAGTGCTGCATGTATTCCTATAGAAAATAGTGGAAGCTTAAGTAGATTTATTTATGTTTGTCCAAATGAGGGCGTGTTACGTAACCTAATAGAAACATTGTACATTGGGTAAGACATGGATATAGATTGACATAAGAAGAGACAAGCACATATAGTTATTGTAAGATAAAAAAACTATTTATTTTAAAAGAATGTCAATCTACATATCAGTTTTAAACTTGTGTTGATAGGATAGAGCTTGCTGAGAAGCGACATGCAGAGGAGCACCATTAATTTTTTTAATATATATTTGTTTATTATACAACAGCCAGACAGGAAGTAACTCGAACCAGGGTCGGAAACTTAAGAAAGAAAGGCTCGAAATGGCTTCAACCACCACAGCATGGCCGGGATAGTAACTTATAATAAAAATAATAATGAAGTTTCAACATAAAAGGAGAAATAGCATTGTACCATTACAGCATTTCCAAAATCTGAGATAGATTATGTAAATGTTATTTACTTACTTCTATTATTTGTGCTCCTTCAGACCCAGCGCAGCGAGGCTTGGCCCCGTGTCCCGCTATGACGGCTGTGATGAGGAACCCGGTCTACACCGCCTGGAGCCATGAGATCCAGACCAACAACTGTCCCCCAGCACCCGGTTCTGGTGTCAACACACATTCACACACAAGGTGTGAACATCTTTTCCCCTTTTTTCTCCGCCCATCTGCATTTTAATAGATTACGACTAATTCTCACAGCAGTAGAAATAAAACACAGGTGTTACTATTAATAAGATAAGATAAGATAAGATATGACTTTATTAATCCCACAACGGGGAAATTTGCTTGTTACTGCAGCGTACAGAAAGCTAGACAAAATAAAAGCTATAAAAATACACAACACTATGTAAAAAAATTCGTAGAATTTGTTGATCAGCATACACAGTATGCATTATGGACATGAGAATGGAGAAAAATACTAATAAATAGTAAGAAAAGAGTATGCATAAGCAAAGCATATATACATACATACATGCACGTACATACCTATACACATACACACATATTTACATATTTGCATATATATATATATATATATATATATATATATATATACGCACATACATATCTAATGCATACTTAAGGTGCAGGATGTGTGTAGAGTAATGTTAACAATGGCTGCCTCTGTTTTATTAAAGTCTTCAGCGTGACATATAAAAATGACTCCCGTGAAAACTGCCTGTTTATGTATTATTTAATGGT
This sequence comes from Eupleurogrammus muticus, assembly GCA_036785175.1. Classification (NCBI taxonomy): domain Eukaryota; kingdom Metazoa; phylum Chordata; class Actinopteri; order Scombriformes; family Trichiuridae; genus Eupleurogrammus; species Eupleurogrammus muticus. Next base: position 19,530,274 of record JAYKQN010000015.1, read on the forward strand.
GAGTAGGTCCAGCCCTTTCTGCAACTAATCAATATTTCTTGTAATAACGTGGCGTTTACGAAAAAAAAATCTGACATTTGATCGATAATTTTCATCAAGCAAAAAGACGGAACATTCTGTTTCCAGTTACAACATCATTATAAATTGAAGAAGTTTCTGGAAAAAAATGTGTGAGAGAAATATTTTTTATGTTTTATAGATGTTATAATCAATTCATAGACAAATAAATAACAAGCAGAGTCATTACTTGCATCACTTCGTATTGTTTTAGAACATTAAATGTTGATTTGGTCTCGATGTAGTGACGTTGTTTTTTGTTTTTGCAAAATCCCTCTCTCCACCTTTAGCCCCCAGCATCAAGGCCGCCTCAGCCTGGACCTCAGCCACAAACGCGCTGCAGACGCTGGTGAGACGAGCTGCAGCCGAACGCCACACAGCACCAACTCCCTGCCCTCCAGCACCAGACTCAGTAAGTATGGCGTCCTCGTTAAGCAATTAATAATCCTAATAGCATGTGTCATAAATGACCCGATGTTGGATGACCTCATGTTTTTAAGTCAATTCATCCAAATTACCGAATCGCAATCTTGCTCACATGAACTGAACATACGAAGGATTGACATTACGTTTCTTGCTTATCCCCTGCAGACATGCTTCAGACAAGACATGGGCAGTAAAACATATAGACATGTGTGTCTGCCAGTTCAAATCTGAGTTAAAAAACATTGTCTGTGTATTAACACTGTTGCAGTGTGAGATAATAAATAATAAATAAATACTAATCAGTAAGAATCTTTAGCCTAAAACAGTAAAAACAACTATTAGTCTTTATGCTTAAAGGTCCCATATTGTAGAAAGACTGGTTTTATTTGTTTTTTGATTATAAGGAAAAGTCCAGGTGTTCTATAACTAAAACCGTATTTCAAGATTCTCAATCGACATTAGGGCTTAAAGATTTAAAGAAAAAAATTGAATCGTGTTTTTTTTTTTTTGGCAGATATTGCAAATTTCAAGCTCATTTGCAATTTTCTTCAAATCAAGTTTCAGTGCACAACAACATTTGCAGGCATCACAGAGAGCAGCATCAAACCGTTAAAACACTAAATCCCATAACTCTGAAGTCTTTAGCGTGACGTGTTTTGCACAGCATCTGTTTCTGATGTTTGTCCGCAAACCCCGGACCTGAACCGCTGCCAAATGACCGACGTGCTGCGCTTCTTCGGGTTTTAAAACCCCTGACTCTGCTTCCCGTCCCGCTGAAGCCGTTTTAAGAAATTGATGACCAGCTTGCACCGATTGGACTCCAGAACCCGTGACCTGTGCTCCTCGTGCAGTATGCCGCTTTTGATTGGTGAGCTTGGCAGGATGGCAGGGAGGCGGCATACATGACGAAAACAAAACCTGGGTTAGGAAAACGGCAAAAAAAAAAAAAAAAAAATCAAGCTTTGATCATCTCAAGATCACGTTGCCTAAAATCACGTTTTTTAATTTTATATGATACAACATTCAGACCTTATCCGCAGAGTAATGCAGCCTGTATTCACAAACTGTGGACTTCTGTGAAGTTGTGATGTCACAACTACTTGGTCACCGCCTGCTGCCTTTTCACAGCCTCTCAGAGGAAAGCTTCATTAATATTAATGTGACGGATGCAACACGATCCATTCGTTCTAGAGTGGAGAGGGGAGAGTAAAACTATATTGAAATGCTAAAAAAATGGAGGAAAAGTGCAAAATGAAACCTTTAAAAAAACTTTTACAAACATTTATAAGGAAGTATAGTATTACAATTATTAAAATAGACAAAACTGTATACTTCCCAGTAAAAGCCACATTCTTCATGATCATTGTCCTGAGGAAAACTGTGTGTCTGCATGTCTTGATGATTATAACAGTAAAGTGAGAAATTTGTAATTTGAGTGATACCTACATTTTGTTAATAAAATTCTTTGTTTGTGGTGCTTTTCAGGTTCGTTGAGTACTTCACAGTTTAGGGCAGAACGCATTAAGATTCCCCCAACTCGTTACCCCCGCTCCACTGGATCTGACAGAGGTATTTGCTGGTGACAGCGACACGGTCTGTTAGCGGCATTGTCACAGGCCTAAAAAAGCTCTGAATCCGTGTCCTTTCTTCTTCTCTGCACCACACCAGGCTCCCTCTCCCATTCGGAGTGCAGCAGCCCGACACCTCCGATGTCGCCTGTCAACCTGGACACGTCGTCTTTCACCAGCGGCCAATCGCAGGGCTCCGTTTCCACCCAGCCCAGGATATCAGTCAGCCCCGCTCCGGTCGGTGACAGACGCAAGGACGGGTAGGCCAGCCCCGGCGTCTGGGCCGTTACACCGCCATCACTCAGCGGGACACGACGTGTTTTCCAGCATTTGTCTGTACCGCTGTCAGTTTCGTTTTGATGAAGTGCTAGTAAGGCGGTAAACAAAGCTGTGAGCCTCCATCTCATATCGTTAGGACATGATGCACCATCTATCACATTCTCCTTTTTCCTCTCCACGGTTGGTCATTATAACATGGGATCTTCCTCTCCTGGTTTAAGTGATCATTCTCTCTCTTTCTCTTCTTCCTCTTTCAATCTTCTTTCTTCAGATTTGTCTCTTATAAAACTCCCTCTGTCAGATTTCCAACGGCAGTTAAGCCCAAGTTCTTCTCTTTAAGAAACTTGAGGTTTGTGCGGTGCAAATATTCAGAATGCATGGATCTGACTTTCCACGTACATGCTGCAGACACAGTCATATTATAACCCTGTTTGCAGCATTGGCACAGAATTTAGGTAATTGTTTATTAGCCCTGAATTAAAGATAATGGATGCATCTCCCTTTTTAAATTAGACTTTTTTTGCTGGTTATTAATTCGATGGCATGACTTTGACTCTCTGAAATGCACCTGGCATGCTCCACACAGCTACCATATGTCATCGTTTGATTTATTTTATGTTTTATGCATCTTTACTGTAAAGAATTTATCAGATAAGAATTGCCCTACAGAGCGGTGCATTGCAAGGCATCAGATCACAGGCGACATCTTCTGCTATGAATTTTATTTGAGTCACATGTTGCATCCTGCCGACAGTCGTGAAGGTTTCCCCACAGATGTTAGAAACGTCACATTTCTAAAATGTCTTTTTTTCCCCCCTGAAGGCCTTACCTGGAGGAGCCGCGCAACGTGACCGTGCAGAAAGGAGCGGAACCGCTGGGCATCTCCATCGTGAGCGGCGAGAACGGCGGCGTGTTTGTCTCCAAAGTGACGGCCGGCAGCATAGCGCACCAAGCCCGGTTAAAGTACGGGGACCAGCTCCTCGAGGTACGGTGGCCCGCCGCGCTTATTTAAAATATCTGGCCGCGGGTTACAGTTCCTTTCTGTTTTCTAATGAATCACCGCTGTCTCCAGTTTAATGGAATCAACCTCCGGAATGCCAACGAGCAGCAGGCGCGGCTGGTGATTGGGCAGCAATGTGACGCTGTCACCATTCTGGCTCAGTATAACCCTCACATGGTGCAGCTGGGCAACCATTCCCGGTCAGGGTAAGGGAAGCAGCACAGATTGGTTTTAATAAATATGATGTCTACAATTATATGTGGGGGAAAAATGAATGGATTTGTTAAGCGAATATCAGTTGAACAAATACGCTATATAACATACACAACCAAGTAGTGTTATACAGTGGGGGAAATAAGTATTTGAACACCCTGCTATTTTGCTATTTCTCCCACTTAGAAATCATGGAGGGGTCTGAAGTTTTCATCGTAGGTGCATGTCCACTGTGAGAAAGATAAACTAAAAAGAAAAATCCAGAAATCACAATGCATGATTTTTTAATGATTTATTTGTGTGATATAGCGGCAAATAAGTATTTGAACACCTGTGTGTCATCTAGAATTCTGACCCTGAAGGACCTGTTAGTCCGCCCATTAGAAGTCCACCTGCATCCATGTATCATCCTTAATCAGATGCACCTGTTTGAAGTGGTTAGCTGCATAAAGACACCTGTCCACCCCATACAATCAGCAAGACTTTAACTTGTAACATGGCGAAGACCAAAGAGCTGTCCAACGACACAAGAGAGAAAATTGTACACCTCCACAAGGCTGGAAAGGGCTACGGAGCAATTGCCAAGCAGCTTGGTGAAAAAAGGTCCACTGTTGGAGCAATCATTAGAAAATCATTAAAAAATCATGCATTGTGATTTCTGGATTTTTCCTTTTAGTTTATCTCTCTCACAGTGGACATGCACCTACGATAAAAATTTCAGACCCCTCCATGATTTCTAAGTGGGAGAAATAGCAAAATAGCAGGGTGTTCAAATACTTATTTTCCCCACTGTATATTTGCATGCACTGTAAAAATCAAGCTGCTCCAGCAGTGAGTGATGCCTTTTTTATATTCACATTGGCTCAGAATCTCATTAGTGAAGTGAAGAGTCTTAACATTTTCCTGTTCTCCTCAGCTCTCGGATGGAGTCCATCAGCAACCAGCCAACACCCCAGGACAGCGGCGCCACCACCCCAGACGACCACTCCGCCATCGACACGCTCAGCGAGCAGGACGAAGGCACCATGACGCCACCGTCCAAACAGACAACTCCTGCCACCAGCCCTCACAGCTCCTTTAGGTACGACTGCGACTTTTCTTGTTTTTTTTTAAAAGTGCAGTGTGACCATTTTTTGAATTTCATAGAAAATAAATATCGCTGACAGGCTTCCTGGTTCGAGTACGCGCCGGGCCACAGAACCTCGGCTGGTGAGGTTAAAGAGGATCCAGGTGGAGCTGGGAGTCCAGATCTGCGGAGGAAACCTGCACGGCATCTTTGTGGAGAGTCTGGACGAGGACAGCCCCGCTAAAAGTCCTGACGGCCTCCAGCTTGGAGACTTGTTACTGGAGGTCTCTTAATTATTCAATATTCACATCCTGCTTTCTCTCTATCGTTGAACTTGCTTTTACTCGAGTGTGTTACTCAGAGCATTTTACCGACTGTGCAATGATTATTTCAAACAGTACAACGGCATCAGCATGAAGAACAAAACTAAAGAAGAGGCTTACCTGGAGATGTTGAAACCAGCTGAAACGATCACATTCAAGGTCCAGAACTGTGTGGAAGAGCTTTCTGTGATTAAAGAGACACCCGGAGATGGATTTTTTATAAGGTACAATCAGCCATTATGAAACACTTGCAAAGTTTAATTGTATACTATGATTTGAAGCCAATAGAATAAAGAACCTTAAGTTAGGTGCAGTAATTAGTTTAAAGATGTTTGGAGATATAGTAGTTTTATCTTCTATGTTCTAAATGTTGTTTAATCTTTGGGGATGTTGTTTTCTCATTCAACCGTTTTGTTGTTCCTCTGTTATCAGAGCACTTTATGACAGGGTGACCGAGGTGGAGCAGGAGCTCAGCTTTAAGAAAGACGACATCCTGTATGTTGAAGACACGCTACCAAATGGCAATTTCGGCTACTGGTTGGCCTGGCAACTTGACGAGAAAGCACAGAAGCTGAAAAAAGGACAGATTCCAAGTAAATACGTGTAAGTTTAGCCTCGATTTACACACAGGAAGTTATGCATTCACCCCCATCGAGCATGCGATCTCTAGTGATTTTATGCGAACACGTTGAAATGTGTCCATTAGGATCGACCAGGAGTTCTACAGGAGACACGGCATGGCCGACATGAAGGACGACAACGGCACCAGTAAGAGTCTGTCTGCAGCCGCCCGCAGGTCCTTCTTCCGTCGGAGGTTGAAGCACAAACGCAGCGGATCCAAGGACGGGAAGGACCTGGTGGCTCTGGATGCCATCAGCACGGACTCCTTACCCATCACGGAGGGTGAGAACCTACATGATAAGGGTGGTAAATGGTGCCTTCAGGGTCGAATCGGGCATTCCATTGTTTGAGTGTGCAGGTATTACATGTACTCAAGTTTCCAAAGTGAGAGTAAATTGTAAATAGTCGCTGGTACTATAAAAAAACATCACAGGGCAGCTGTGTCTCTGTGTATATATATAAAAATGCATTTCACTCGCTCCCCAGACGGAGTGAACCTGATGTACCAGCGGGTCCAGAAGGTGGAGTGCTCGTTCCCGAGGCCGGTGCTGATCATGGGCCCGTTAGTGGAGGCCAGTAAAGACATGCTGGTGAAGGAGGTCTCGGACAAGTTCTGCCGCTGTCTGCCCGGTGAGTTCAAGTACCCGTTACGCCGAGTCCGTATATGAGAGGATGACGAAACTGTCACGTGTTCAACTCTCTCAGCGAGGTTTTAAAAAAATTACAAACTCATGCAATCGACTAGTTTTATATTCTAGGTGGACTGACTCTTTAAAATTGATCATTCTTTTAGAAACCCGATGAATGCTTCTCAAAGTGTATTTCCTCATCTTGTCAGTGACCCAATTACTTCCTTTGTTCATGAAAGATCGGACGTGTTGTCCAGTACAACCAGCACAAAAGTCTTATCTGTCGGCCACTGAGCAGCTCCAGTTACAGCTGGGGTTGAATGCCTTTCTCAGGGCTACCTCAACTACTAGCGTGCTTCAGATTAATAATAGACCTGCAACGAACTAAATTATTCAGTCAATGTGAATTTGACCATTTTTTTTTTTTTGTGTACTTGCAGAGATCATGAAGGCATCTCAGCAGGCCATAGAGCGGGGCGTGAAGGACTGCGTTTTCATCGACTACAAGCGGCGGAGCGGCCACTTTGACGTGACGACTGTAGCATCAATAAAAGAAATCACAGAGAAGGTGAAGTCATATCGGTCTTTTCACAGTTTTCTACACCGGAGTTCTATTAAACAGTAACTGGTGAACTTGTCTGTACATTAGTACGCAGATGTTAATTGTTCTGTCCTCATTGGGTTAACCTCATATAAAATAAGACCTTCAGTTTCTTATAAAGATGTAAGACTACTGGTGGATTGGATATTTGCATTTCCTTTACATGAGTTCTTAACTGCAGGGACAGTGTGAGGAGCACTTACCCTTCAGAATAAACTCTGATTACAAAATCAGCAGGTTGAGCTGCAGGAGATTTGGGACACCTCCCTGCAGATATGACAGTCCAGAGGGATTAAATTATCCCGTAAAGTCCATCTGGACTGGGAAAGCCTTGAGATCCTCCAGGAGGAAACGGATGTACCGTGTGGGACGTGTTGCTTAGCCTGCTGCCGCTGAGATTAGAGGAAATTACTCTTCCCACATGCAGCAATTACGTGCTCGACTGGGGTCCACCAACTTAAACTTTATACGTTATAATACATCGCACTCTTAGATTTTATATTTGTACTTAGTGCCATGTGATGCTTTGAACGTTAAACCATTTCTCACATCTTCTCTCATAGGACTGTCACTGTTTACTTGACATTGCCCCTCACGCCATAGAACGCCTCCACAGCGTTCAAATCTACCCGATCGTCATATTCATACGCTACAAAAATGCCAAGCAGATAAAGTGAGTAGTATCATGCCTTTTAAAAATATATATATATATATATTTTTCTTTTTTCTTGCCTAAAGAGTTAAGCATGTCAAAGTGTGCTTTGTGTTTTCTTGCTGCTGCTGTTAAGTGCTAGTAGTTGTATTCATTTTAATTGCCATGATTGATGCATTTTCATATTAGTCCAATTAAAATCTCATCTATGCAGATGCCAAAAAAATAATTCATGATTATTGCAGCTCAATTTCCTTTTTTTCCTTCAAGGCAAGAGGGTGGAAATTGACATCCGCAGTCGGACACGAGAAAAACTAATTGATCAACGAGATTTGAGCGGAGTGTCATTAGTTCAGAAAGCTCCACCTGCCAGGGTTCGATAGGATGACTGTGCCGTCTCAGAGGGCCCTCTGCTTTTTTATTTGTAATCGCATAGGGAAGATTAAATCTGCTGAAGCATGCACGCACGCAGGAATAAAGAGCGGCTCGGGTCTGGCAGGAACAGGCTTTCTCAGCCCCACACGGACACGCCCACGCCCCCACACACACACACACACACACACACATCTATGAGGCGGTGCAGCCGGCGAAACATGGTGGAGGGAAATTGATTCCCGCTAAGCCCTCCGCTGTCATCAGCTGAGTGCCAGCTGTCCAGGGAGAGCTCGCCGGGCCCGTGGCTCCGCTCCTCGGCGTGGGCGGCGAAAACATTGCCCCCCCCCCCCACCCTCCAGCGACACGCCGCACAAACATACCTACTGCCTGCTGCAGTGATTCACAAAGGCTCAAGCTTATTCATGTTTTTTTTTTTTTTTTTTTATAAATCGCCCAGGAGGCCTCAGCGGGACAAACATGTCGACTGCATTCTGAGTACCAGGGAGAGATGGGAGAGAGATTCTAGGTTAGGTCAGGAGATCCCAGTGAGAAGACCAAGCAGTCACATGGAAGGATTTACAGTGGAGAGATCTCATTAAAGCTCTGTAATGATTTGTCTGAACCTACTTTAGGTATGTAGGACCTGATAGGTCTGTATGGTGTATATATGGTGATTTATGGTGCACATAATAAAAATTCCCCCTAAGTCTTAAGGGAAATTGATAGATATTGCCTTAGGATATTGTATCTACAGGATTTTTTTCTTCATTATGGTAAAATGCATTGATTTTATTTAGCAGCAGACGCCGCCATATATCACTGATGAAATTAGAAGTCTTTTCAGTGTGTTAGATTAACTGATAAATAAGATGTGTGCACATCAGCTTTTGCAAAAGTGAGATGGTAAAGGCGCTCAGGATTTTATTGAGGTTACATCTGTTGAAACGGAGCTCACAAACATACACGTTGGGAGATGGAAAAGCGTCTGTGGGCGGCGAGTCAAGCAAACGGCTTCACAGCGACAAAACAACTTGGCGCTAACTCCTTTTGACGTGAACATTCACTGTAATCTCAAACCCGGCTCTCAAAAATGACACGCCGGGTTCCTGCATTTATCCGTCGGATGCTTTCCACACGCTGGAATTGACTCTATGGGAACTGTGAAGTGCTGTGAAGTGGGATTTTTTTTTTTCCGTCTTAGCGTGCTGACAGGTGCTGATGTGTCTCCTCAGAGAGCAGAAGGACCCTTTGTACCTGCGGGATAAACTCTTACAGAAACATTCCAAGGAGCAGTTTGAGTCGGCACAGAGAACCGAGCAGGAGTACAGCCGCTTCTTCACAGGTTGGTCATTCACACGGTCCTAAATTAGTATGATATTAGTAGTGATAACATTTCTGAGCATATAGACATCTGCAGTGCTGTGGAAATGTACTGCTGGGGTTTATCACAAATGTGTATGATTAATCATTGCAGGGCCAGATAGAAGTATAAACCTCTTAAAAGGTCAGATTTAACACTTAACCTCCAGTTGTAATTATATCACACATTAGTTGATTGTATAGCTGCAGCAATTAATCAATAAACTAAAACACATTTTTTTTTATGGTCAGTGCTCCATGTTTACATAGCCAATATTTGGGCTGCTACCACTGCATGTGAGCACAATGTAATTTCCTAAAATACACAGCTGGGTTATTTTTTTTTATGTAATATGGCTTTATGCAAATACAAATACCCCATATCTCTGTTGTATTCGGATGGCAGCAAAATCACAACAGTTAAACTGTGTTGCACAGCAAGAACCCCCCATAAATTAAAAAAAAAAAAAAAACAGAAGACACAAATAAAACATAACAAGTTGCAATGATTCATGTTGTTTAATGTGGTTCAGTGTGATCCTCAAACAGCTCTGGGGGGGGGGGTCGTCTCAGGTTTTTGGAGCTCATTATCTCAACAGTCCATCACAGATCTGGGTTCAAGTTCGGTATCTGGAGCAGCAGCCAGTCCGAGACACCCGCCCGTCCGCCTGATTAATGGCCCTATAAAAGGACGCGAGGTTTATGGGGAAGAGTTCTGGAAAATTAACACATACCGCCACTAATCCCTTCTATCAGGGAGATGGCTGGCCAACTTCTCCACTCGGGCTTCAGCGATGAGAACTATAATTACCGGCATTAATAACTCCCGGTATTGGGTGATAGACGGCATGAAATAGATCTGATCCCGTCCCTCTAGTGCTCTTTGTCTAAAATCTAGTTAATTGCAGCCCTACATTTATTATTTGTTTATAAACCATTTTCTAACATTTTATAAACTACATGATTCATGCATTTGCTGAAAATAATTAAGTTTCAGCCCCTAGGTGTGAATAAACCGTTTATACCTAACTCCTCTCCTTCCGCCCTCGCTGTGTTGCAGGGGTCGTCCAAGGAGGCAGCGTCGCCTACATTTGCACTCAGATCATGACCATCGTGGAGCAGGAACAGAGTAAAGTGCTGTGGGTCCCCGATGGAGTGCCGTAGAAATTCCACCTTCTCACCGACACGACGCGGGAGGACGCCAGGATGTACAGCTACACTTACTTTTATTTTGGGATATGCAGAGAATCGGTACATCTAACAGACAACACAGCTAACTCCAATACTGTTTCACATTTAGCAATATCAGCACTGATGATGATGATGATGTAATATTCCCACTACAATAGTGATGTACTGTACTACAGGTAGATTTGTTTACACTAGTATTTAATACAATGCTTACTTGAATGTTTTATTTTCCCTTATATCTAGTAGCACTCCTTTAATCCCACTTTTAAATATGTTGGACCACAGGAAGTCTGCTTTGATGCAAACTGAAGACTTTTATTCTAAGTGAAGATGGAATGGACCACTGTGTTCCTTTCTCTATATTTATATGTATTTTCCTGCCATTTAATTTATCTAATCAAGTCAAAGATGATGGTTTTAAACCTTTGTTATACAGATGTAGCTGTCTAGTTAATAGAAAATATGATATTTTCCAATTAATATTCTTATTTATAGAGGAGAAACGCGGGGCAAATTTGCTTCCTTCATATTACGTTGCAGTTCTTGGTTCTGTTTTTTTTTTATTTTATCTGTTTTGACCTGAATGCACCACCACCATGTTGACATTTCAGTTCTCAACCATAATATTGTGCCAAGCTTGAAATATTTGCTAATCACTATCCACTCTTTGGATTTATTAACACTACAACGTCCTTGATAAATCCTGCTGCAGGCATGATAGTTTCACTGCAAAGTCCCAGTTTGTGTGTTCTACTGATATTGCCAATATTGATATAAATATTGTTCATCTTTGTCAAGTGGAATTTTTAAGAAGGGATATTTTATTTCTGGTTTGTGGTTGGCTGTCAGCTATCGACGTGCACCTCTTGGATTTTCAGTAAATCACATTATCAATATGAAACCGTTTTAGTTAAGGTTTTCTCCTAATGAAGGTTAATATTTCTACAAAATATTAAAAAAGGTACAATTAATGGAATGCAAGTGGTCTGTGTTTTCTGTTGATTGCATCCACATTTTAGCTTTTTTTTTTTTGCAGAATAAATCACAAAAGTGTAGGAAAAACTTTGTGTCCACTAGGGGGAGTGAATCACCACTAAATAATCAGTAAGCAGAAAAACAGATATGTTGAAGATTTGAGAGTTTTCTTTATTCTTCTGCGCACTTCAGTCCATTACATCCTCACATTACATTCATTATTACCAGTTTATACTATTACATCGCTTCAAATAGGCTATTATAAGTTCCAAATGGACTCACACTTTTTTATTTTGGAGATGCTGTTTTCATGAAATAAGTTCATACTTTCAGCTTTTCATCTTTATTGCTCACATTTGATCAGTGAAACGCCATGAGCATGATGGGTAATAAAACAAACTAATAAATATGTATATTGACGAGATCGATTTCCCCCTTTAATTAACAATTCAGAGAAAATGTATTGATTCAAAAAGCCTTTTTTTGCACAGCAGCCATTTTAACATTTGCCTCGTGGAATAATAAAAATCAAAGGTGTAACTAAGGTTCAGTTCACACACATGAGACATAATTAGTATGATGAGGAACATGTGTGTCGAACTGGCTGCTGGGAGAAAAAACTCTACGAGACATGTTTACCTATACAGTATATTTCAGCTAAACTGTAAGTAATTATAATGATAGATAATAACAGCAGGAGGAGACTTAATGCCAATATGAGCGGAACAAACTTTACACCAGTTAACTCCGCATTAGAATTTAATTTCTGAGCTGAGAAACGCAGCAAAGTTCCAATCCTGAAAAACGGATGAAGCGGTCCCTATAAATAACCAGACGTCCAGATAAGCATCGACGTGTGCCATCGATGGCTCCTCCCCCCACACACCCCCCCACCCCCCGCCCCGCTACCTGTAAATCTGCGATGCCATCTTCCAATGGACGTGGACCGGCGAGAATGGCCGAGGGCGCGGACGGATGAGCGCGTGAACGCGACGCGTGTGGTTTGATGAGAACTACATATGCGTGAAGCGCAAAAAGGAAAGAAAAAAAGCTGCCAGCTCGAAAGGTGCGGAGCGGCTGCAACAAGGTGCAGTGAGTGAGCAACTATCATCTGTCCATCTGACGGGGATTGACGTCTCTTCACATCTGCGTCTCCGCCGCTACCAGACGAGCGACGGCTTTTCTCCGTCGGTGGTGTCGGTGGGAATAGAAAACAAGCGTGGGTGACTGTAGTTGTTTTTTCTCCTTTTATCTTTTTTTTTTATTTCCCTCGCCCCCCCCCCAAATCCCCACTTCCCTCCTCCTCCCCCCAAGAGTTTTCTAAGAAATGTGATTTTTACGCACGGACCGAATGGATGACGCGCAGTTCCAGTCATGAACGCGCATCGCGAGACGCACTGTTGATATCTCGATATCAGAGGAAGTTTTTTTTCCCCATTTTTTTTTTGTTGGTGGTGGTGGGGAGGGGGGGTAGTTGTTGTCATCGTGCGCGTGTTTTGCCGTGGACTCAACTTTTCCCCGGCGCGTGGAGCCAGATGAGGCGGCGGAGGAGCAGCGGAAGGCGGGGGAACCAACATGGCTGAGCCGCTGTGGCATCAGGGGGCGCTGGCCGGAGCTCCCCGACGCGCCTGAATCCCGTTTTTCAGCTGATCGTCTTCGGGGGTGGGGGGGCAGGGGGGTGGGTTGGGCCGGGGGTCGTGGGGTGGAGTGGGGGGGAGACGACCCCTGGAGCCGAGATCATGTCGAAAAACAGGGAGAAATTCAACCCGGATCCGTCCATCCACATATCCAAGATGAACATGATCATCCCGTTTTCCCCAGAGGTGCCGTGTGACAGCAACGGCCAGCGGATGTGGTGGGCTTTCCTCGCCTCCTCCATGGTCACTTTCTTTGGGGGTCTCTTCATAATCCTCCTGTGGAGGACTCTCAAATACCTGTGGACCGTCTGCTGCCACTGTAACGCCAAAAAGAAGGTGGGTTCCGGTCATTTCATAAGCACCAAATCACACATTTTTTTTAATTTTATTTTATTGTGACAGCTGTATTTGATTCATGAAACGGGATCTTAATGAAATCAGGCCTGCTCAGAGAACTGCTAGGTTATGAATAATGAACTCTGATGCTTGCATGGCACAGAGGCTACAGGAACTAACCTACACATGATTTCACTTTTAGTCTTGTAGAAGTACAGCACTTTTTTTTTTACTTTTAACACTTGTTGGTGAGCTATCGTCAATTTTAGGTGGATCGGTCAGTTTTCAAAGATTAGTAATGGTTTATCTTCACTTTACATAGACCTAAAAGCATAAAGTTCTTATCAGAGTTAATGATATACGAGTTTATTGTCTCAATAAAACACAGGATTTGCACAACAAATTGCTCTTGCTATGACAACAGTGCCGTATTTAAAGGGTAGGTTCAACTAAATCTGCAGAAAGCTCTCATAATAAACCTCCAGCAGCGTTTCACATAATAGATAATCGTGGTTTCATTTGATCAGGTTTTGTGATGTCTTGTCTCTGAGGCTTCTGTCTGCGTCTCAATATAGTGGCTGGTGAATGGAATTTCATTTTAGTGCCGTGAAAAAAATCCAACCTGCGACATGAATTCCCCTCAGCAACGTTCTGGTTGCTGTGAATGACTCAGATCTCACGCTGGCAACGTTCTACTACTTTAAGCTGAAGTATTGGTCCCTATGAAAACTCCTTGTTGTGTTGCAGTTAAATCTTCAGGGCCTGATTGGAACATTTTATGTGGTTGGAGGCACAGTTTCATGTTATTTGGGGATACTTTTGAGAGAAATGATTAGCAGTGACTTCGATTATTTTTTTTTCTTCTACCCAGAGGCACAATTTCCTGTCATTTATCTTCTCATCAACACATTCTGCGGCTATGATTATTACCTAGAAACTCTCCAGTGGGCCGTGCAGCGCCGTTCATTTGACACATTTCCAAAAGTCAGAAATAGTTGTGCCGGTTCAGGACACACGGAGCTCGTCAGCAGCTGTTACACGGGTTCCACGTTGTTGGATGTCCAAGAGACATTCTCTGGCCAGTGGTGTGTGTGTGTGTGTGTGTGTGTGTGTGTGTGCATGGGGGGTTAGCACCCATTCCACAGCGTAATCCCGAGAAACAATTTTCATAACGTTTCAGGCGGGCTGTCCCTAGATTTTCTGTTTCACGATTGTTACGACACCATCTGTCTGCAGCTCTCTGTTTAGAGAGGGGAAAAAATTAAAAAAAAAATGTACTCAAACTTTTTTTTGAGTAAAATATTATATGCTAAAGGGGCCAGAGTTGTTCATCTCGTCTCTGAATTTACCGTATGTGCGTTTCTTGCCTCAGACAGGCGGGATGGAACAGAGGAAATGGCACTGGCTGCTTGCAGGCAGGGCGGTGCTGACCTTTTCCAGGGGAACATCAGTATCGTTTCCATGTTTTGGTTGCAGGCCTAATTCTAACCAGCCCGAGAATCGTTTTGATTACTGATTAATCTGGTGATCGTTATTTTGTTTATTCATAGACTCGTCATAAATTGTTTATTTGACAGTAAATATGATTTACGTGATTCAAAAGGTCATGAATTACTCTAAATGACCAACTCTCCTTAATAATAAAATGATGTAAAACCCCAGATTTGAGAAACAGGAAGCAGCTATTGGCATGTGGCATATTCGCTTGATAAATTGTTATTGATCAATTTTCTCCAGCTACAGTATTTGTCTGCAGCTATCGACCCGGCCTCAGCGGATGAATAGAAATGAGGGAGAAATGCGTGTTTGATCCGAGCTGTTAATAAGACCGAGGTTGTTGTTTCCCACAGGCAGGAACGGCGTTGACGTGCGAACACGGGCGAGCGAGCGGAGCAGCGTGCTCTGATTTTTTAAATTTTTTTATTTATTTTTTTGTTGCAGGAGTGAAGCCGGCAAGCTCCAGCAACCTGTTGTGCCGTGTCTGTAGGAGTTGGCCGGACACAGGGTCGTCCTTTTTACTTCCAACCCATCGCCTCTCTGCCTTTTTGCACTCGTTTCCCGCCTCTGCCCCCCCCTCTGTCTTCCATCTCGCACTCTTTCCAATCCGAGAAATCAACCTTTCATCCAAAAGTGTCAGAAACGCGGTGTCAGGTGCATACGGTGTATAGCAATATGAATCAGTAGTTTTGTTGCTAAGCAACTAGCAAGCAAAGGATTTCATTATAGGAGTAAATCTCTCCCTGTTATGCAGTAGTCTAGGCTGTGAGATGTGGCAGGTTGTGTTGGAGGAACACCTCCCACCCCCTCCCAGTCTGTGCATGTCATTAGCAGCCCAAACATGGAGCTCTCAGTGCATTGTTCAGAGATGGGACTTGATAATCAGTTTCCTCTCTCGCTGATTTCCAGCTTTGTCCCCCCCCCCCCGCCCCCCACTCTCTGCATCAGGGTGTTTGCTGCCCCACTCTTTGCTCCTCCATCCCAGCAGCTGATCATGATCATGTCTCTGAGCCTCTCTGTCAGATGCTAATCTATGAAACTTGGCCTTTGTGTGGTGCTGATGAATGGCGGTTATGATCCGTTTGGGAGGATTTATTGTAAAAAGGCACGACAGGAGGAGGGCGACAAGTCATGTTGCAGACTCACCATGAGCAATTTCTTTTGAAGGAATGCATTTAGTTTGGTTGCTGCAGTTTTTTCTCAACAATATCTGTATTGCTCCTTCAGGTCCGAGATCTATTCCTGCATCAGTGCACCAGGTCTAATGAGTAAAAGCAAAAAGTATATTATAAAACAAATATATGACTCTAGTCACCACTGTTACTCTATTCTAGTTGAGAGGCTGGAAAAAGTAGTAAAAGGTAAAAAAAGTATGAATAATAATGATAAAGTAGGATACAGCATTTGTTATTAAATAAGCACAATCAGCAGTCATTTGACACTAAAGATTTAAGCTTATATATGTAAAACAGAGTTATCATACATAATCTAGTGTTCACATATGTATCTTTACTTTCTCCATCATCTATTCACTAGGTACATGATGCTGATTCATTCACCATCTCGCAAATGTAGGTAGTGATATACAGTATCCTCCGTTGCATAGGTTTACATGTATTGGCTGTGATAAGAGCAATTCTAATGATTTGAATAGTTTTTTTATATTATTAGTTTTCATCATAGATGTGTCACTCAGGAGGATTACCCAGGGCTTAGTGGGGATGATTAGCCCTGGATGAGCACTTTACGTATCGACATCCAATACGTACTAAGACGTGGCCAAGCCCAAAATATATCTGCCAATGTTCCTATTGAGGATTCGCATCCTGGGCAAAGCTGGGAGTATTGAGGCTTTATTTCATGCGATCTGCCGTGGGTGTAGTATGTTCTGTTGATGAGTTTGAATTGTGTAATTTGGAGTCTGGAGTTAATTGAAAAAAACTCTGAGTGTTCTTCCCAGTCGCTTTTCACCTTTTGCGCTTCCCAACCTATAATCTGAGAAATTCCTGATTTAAATTACATGAAAATAACTAATAAATGTTTCTAACAATATAGGTTTGTAAAACCTTTGCTAAGGGCTTTAGATACAGAGGGATTCATCATAGATAGGGTGAATACAGCTGTTTTATTCAGAATTTGCTGCCGAATATTATAAGTGTGACCAATAATTGGATGTAATGTTATAACCAATAAAAAAAGAGTGAGCTGATATATGGAACAGATTTCAATTCACACTACCAGGTGTAGCCTTTTGTGAGTTTTAATCACTTCTATACTGTTATTTCAGATATATTTGAGCAGTTTATATCCCTATCCTATTGCCAAAGCAACCTATTTCAGACAGATAAATAATATATATATATAATTAATATATTTTAAATCTATAAATTATGCAAAATTATGCAAAATATGCAAATCTATAAATTATTTCCACCATATTACAAGCTCCCTTTAAAAGTAGAAGATACCTATTAGGAACATGGGGTTCATCCGTTTGCTTATTTTTGATGTTTAAACATGCACATTGTGTGTTCGGGTGCTGTGTGTGCAGCAGGCTGCTGATGTGCATCTTCTGGCAGTGACTCAGTGTCGTTGGATGCGTCAGGTGTCGGGGTGGGTGGGTGGGTGTCTGTGGGGGGGGCATTGACAAGAGAATCAGATGGAGAGTCACCCTCATGGTGCCTGCAAGTGGTGCCTGAAATATTGTAATTATGAGGCAAGTGCTCATGATGGAACGGGGATAATTACGAGTCACAAAGGTGCATCTGCTTTCATGAATTCTTTTTTTAAAATACGCCGTTTCTATTCACAGTTTCTGAAAAACATAACAGTTCTCTGCTGCAGGATTTGATTAAAAGGGGAATACAAGACGGATTTGGTTATTTGTAGCCAGGAAAGCTTAAACACATGACACGATGTATGAACACAATAATGAAGCAAAAAATAGCTTATTTAGCTTATTGGTGTTTTTACAAATTTACAAACAATGAAATAATAAAATCTAATGTAGATAAGTATTCAGGGCCTTCAGTTTGTACTTGGTTGAAGCACTGTTTGGCAGCAATGGCTTGGAGAGATCCTCCAAGCCTGGCACACCCTTCATTTTAGAGGTTCCTTCAACCTGGTTGGATGGGGAACGTCAGTGCAGCCCTGCCTAAAAAAATAAAAAAATAAATAAAAATGATGATGTAGGGATGGTATTAATGAGGTGATGCCAAGGCCTTTTGTCTATGATTGCTCAGTTTTGTTTGGCCGACAGCTCTAGGAAGATTGGTGCTTCCAGACATTGTCAGTGTGAGAATAATCAATGGTAAGGACGCAACCCAGTCTCACTTGTCCAAAAGATGATTTTGGCCTCTTTAAACTTACTATATATATTTAGATGGGTGTCTGCCTTACCTATTACCGTCCAATGAGTTTATTTAGGCACAGGTGCATGCCAATAAAGTTGTAAAAAAGGACCAATGATAAGAGGATGCACAAGTCTTAGGATAGGAAACAGTATAATTTCAATGTTGGTTTATTTCAATAATTAAAAAAAACATATAATCATTTATCATTTGAAGCCCAGGGATGGGAAAAATAATATGAAATTGATGTAATTATTATCATCCCAAGCCTAGGGATGCACCACAGCTCAACAGACCTTTTTATTTCACCGCACCAGTATTGACATGAAGTTGTAGTTAATCACCAGTGTTACCATGATACTAATGAGGGTTCCGTTCCATTCATGTCAGACAGGAATCAGGCCACTGCTTTTGTAGGTGTTGACTCACTGGAAAAGCTATTACATTAATGGAATGGAACCTTAATCAGTATCTATGGTAATGCCTGTGTTTGCCTCTTTAATGTTAATATGGGTGCAATAAAAAAATAACTATTGCAAGTGTCACAATAAAGGGACTGGTTTATGCATTTGAGATATTTCAGTCAATTTTTAATTAAAAAACAATAGAAAATGTATAGTCTATAAAGTAATGAGGAAAAATGCATTGAGTCGTGTGTGGAACATGAAAGGGTCTGAACACTGTCTCCATGCACTGTATATATTCCCTGTAATGTCTGTTTAATTGGCTGTATAATTAGTTAAGCAAGTATTAGCTACGCGTGTTGCATAATATAATCAGCATGTGCAGCTTGGCTGTCATTGCACCATCTGGGATCCATACAAATGTTAAACATCTCCACGGTGCCAGAGCCTGCTGTTTTTGTCAGGAACACAAAAGATGCACTTGATGCTGGTAGAGCGGCCGGTATTCATGTTTCTACGCTACACGGTATATGCTAGGTGTTTTCTGTATTTTCCTTCCCTGTAAACTTCAGAATACAGTTTTTTGGGCAGCTATGGCTCCGCTGTCTGTCCTTGTTTTATCTTGTTTACCTCCCTGTCTTCTTGCTTGACAAATTCTGTTTAGTTTCCACTGATGAATTTATTTATTTCATGGCAGAAACACACGTTCCACAAGCCAACACAGTGGTCTGTCCTGTTTTTCCACCCATGTGGTGTTTGTATTGTCCGCTATCATGTTTCAGATCGGATTCCAGCTCGGACATTTACAGATGTGTTTGTGAAGTTTAAACTCTAAATAAAGAATGAGGGAAATAAACTGAAGTCACACGAGTTTGAGACAAAGCTTCCAGGAGCTATCAGGACACAACGTGCCGGTCGGGAACGAGGCCTTAAAGGTGCAGGGTTCAGTTCCCTCAGCATGTGGGAGAAGCTGAAAAATGACCACAGAGGCATTATTTAGTTTGTAGTGGGCTATAGAAACATATTGGGCTTCATTTAGGGAGACAAACATCCCGTTTAGACGAATGTCTCATTCTAAATTCACCTATAAATGATGGTTATTTTGCTTAAATTGGTAATTACATGGGGCGACACGGTGGAGCAGTGGGTAGCACTGTTGCCTCACAGCAAGAAGGTCGCAGGTTCAAGACCCGCCTTGGGGCCTGGGTCTGGGACCTTTCTGTGTGGAGTTTGCATGTTCTCCCCGTGTCTGCGTGGGTTTTCACCGGGTACTCCGGCTTCCTCCCACAATACAAAACATGCTCAGGTTAATTGGCAAATCTAAATTGCCCATAGGTGTGAGTGTGTGTGTGAATGGTGTGTGAATGGTGTGTGTGCCCCACGATTGGCTGGCGACCATCTGGGGTGTATCCCTGCCTCTCGCCTTAACGCGCTGGGATAGGCTCCAGCAGACCCCTGCGACCCCGAAAGGGAATAAGCGGGATAGAAAATGGATGGATGGATGGATGGTAATTACATGTGGATTAAAACACACTTATGACCATTTAATTTCTAAGAAGTCTACACATTTTACAAGATAAAAAGTTTTTAATCCGTGAAATATTCCAACTGCAGGCCAAACGAGTATTTAATAACATGCTTCAACAGGTGAGCTATTTATTAATAATGTAGACACACGAAGAGGCCAAATTTAGCTGATTCCTCATCACATCCTGCCGAGTGGAGCTGCAGACTGCAGGCTTTGTTTTTCTGCGTTTATCTTAACAAAATATTGTTTTTCTGTTCAGTGGTTCATTAATTTAGAGCAGATAAATAGTTATATCTATATATACACCACCGATTAGGGGGCCTAAGTCAGTTTAAGGCTCAGATATATCAGGAAGTTTTTCCGCCTGCTCTGCAAATGTCTTGATTCATTATTAATGCCTTTTTATATTAATATGTTGTTAAATAATATATCCACTTTTGGAGAAATTGTGTCATGAGCCACATGTTCTATTATAGTTCCAATGCACTCCTCACTCCTTTTTTTTGAGAAACGATTGTGGTTGATCGATGACCCCTGGTGTCAGGAGCACGAGGGATGGCTGAGACACTGAAACCTAAATTTGGAGGCTCAGAACATCGATCAAAATCACCGAGAGATGACGACGTGTAATTTCTGGCGTCTGCTGCCATTAAAAATGTATCTTGTCTATTTTCATTGCATTAAAGTAGATTAGAAATGATGTAACCCCCTTCATGGATAGGTAGCTATATAAAAACTAAATTACTTTGGGTGATAAACTCTAAACATTGTATGAATGAACAGATTTCTCTGCTTTAATAAACATATAAAAACACAGTTCCTGTCATTCATATTCATGATCCCCACTGACTGAAGCTTTCTCATAAAAATGTCAAAGTTAGTGTTTAAAAGCAGCAGTTTTCTATCTGATCTTCAGATAAAACCAGACCCTTAGAGGAATAATTGGACTGTTGTTGGACCTAAACCATCATGGCCAGTGTGTTTCCAGCTCACATAGACTTGGTTATTAAGGTGCTGGGTGATAACAGCGTGATGCCAATTAAACCTTGATGTTTTTTTTTTAATCACAGTTCTTAAGGGTGTACTTAGGAGATTTTGTATGTTCGTATTCCAGTAACATTTCCCTTAATGCAACTTAATATATTTGTTCTTCACACCTCCCCATGCTGCTAAATGCCTGATCATTGAAATTCTATTCACCCAGTTTAACTCAGCTCTTCAGTCTAATTGGATAAGACATGGACCTGCAAATGCAAATTTGATAACTCCATCATCTAAGAATAATGACATGTATCCACTATGTCATCTCAATATCAGCCTGTAAAGAAAATCATTTATTATTATTACAAATACGTTACTATAGCACTGAAACTTCAACAAGCAAGAGTTCATCAAGTATGTTCAAGTATGCATTAGCTATGTATGTGTACATGTGTGTATGTCCCTATATATATGCAAATATGTAAATATGTGTGTGTATGTGTATGTATGTAGGTATGTACGTGCATGTATGTTTGTATATGTGCTTTGCTTATGCATACTTTTTTCTTTTTTTTCTTTTTTATTGCTATTTATTAGTATTTTTTCCTCCATTCTATGTCCATAATGCATACTGTGTATGCTGATCAACAAATTCTACGAATTTTGTACATAGTGTTGTGTATTTTTATTTTTATAGCTTTTATTTTCTTTTCTTTTCTTTACTCTGTATGTTGCAGTAACAAAGTCATATCTTATCTTATCTTCATGCTGCAAAACATTCCTACAAAGTCCCTGCACTAAATATATCGTAATTTATTAGTTTATTGGGAGAATTTATACCAGTATATTTACTTCTTAACAAGTAACTTATATTCCACTCTTCAGTGTTTTATTTAGCGACTATTCAACTTTGCGTTCGTTAAGTTCTATCGTATAGTAAAATAGGTTCTGTTGAAGCTGCTCTGTGACTTGTGTGCGCTGTCAGTGTTTTATAGAGACAGTAAATAGACCATTAGGCCTTTAGCAGAGTGATGGTTGAATGGTGGAACCTCCTCTGTCTGTTGCCGCGACTTATCACCTTCTTTTGTGACTTCCTGAAACCGACAGATGTGACACTCACACCATGACAGGATACAACCGAGCGAAACATTACGTGTGCTTTTGAGGGGTGAACAAAAATCAATTAAGATTGACTGAACTTAAGTTTCTGACCCATAGTCTGATCCACTAGACTGAGTCCTCATTCAAAATAAATGCTGCAACGTTCCTGATTAAGAAATACCTGCTGCAAACCTGAAATCTGTGATGCTCCACTTCAATATTAATGTATCTGTGTGAAAAACAGCTGACATCTGTTGTTCCTTGAGTCTTTTAACAGAATTTCCATTCCTGTGTCGTGTTTTCTGCATTGCCCACTAAGTGAACTTGACATGTTATTGTATTATTTTTTATCAGGTTAGTTCTACGAGCTCTGGTCGGGCTGTAGGAAGTGTAACGTGATCTGCTGATGGCCTGCTTGTCTCTGACTAATGGCTGTGAACATAATTAAATTTCTTAGTGCAGCCCGCTATTTAGTTATAATAACGGAGACGGCTGGATGTGTGTGTGGCTTGTGGCTGCTGCCACGGAAGAATACGATCTTAAAAAACAGTTTTTTGGGGTAATTGTGCCATTTGAATTAAGTGAATGATGAATTTTATTGCCGTTATATTAGGACCCTCTCCCACCCTCTCATATCCCCTTTTTTCCAGTTGACTATTATATAATTGGACCATTTTTCAATTTAAAACATCAGCTACAACCTCGGCTCATTTCCTCCTTTCCGGTTGTCTCTTTATGTAATTGGTCCAAATCATCCAAAATAAAAAAGAATTCTGTCACTCTATAAAAGAGAGACAAACCGTGGCTTTATTTACTCGGGAGGTGAAATTGAGATTGAGATCTCATTTCCAAGAAACCCGAGAGCAATAAAACTCACAAATCAGCAAGCAGAGACAACGGCGCGCATGGCGGACGGTTACGACCAGGGAGGTGTCACATGTGTAATTTTGGTTCGGATCAATCGTAATATTCTGAAAGTCCGGACAAAACAAGATGGGTGGAGAACGCTTAAGATTGTTTGATTTAATGACAACTGCACTCGTTACTGATGGTGCAATAAGACCTTTGTGAGTAAAAAGCCACTAGATCGACTAACTGTTGCACAACAATCTCAAACAAAATGCTGCCTCTTTAGCTTAAAGTTAGATATTGATGTTTTTTTATTGTTAAAAGAAGGTAATTGTTATTATTATATCAGCTGAAAAAAAATCCTCTTTCTGCATTCATGTCTGTGGACATTCTGACATTTTTACATTCTGCTGATGACTGTCAACACTTAAAAGTCCATTTTTGAATACAGGTTTTTCTTATTTCTTTTTTTTAGTTTAGCTTGCTTCTCAGTAACAGGCTTCACTCCCCTCTTCTGCTTCCTCCTGGAACAGACTGCTGGCAAACCAATGCCCTTGTCTCCTAATCACAAGTGTGTTCCACATAGTCATGTGTTTGCAGGTCATTCATTCGTTCACTCATTCATTCATCCATTCACTTATGTCAGTGTGCTGCACGCCCTCCAGCTTTGCAAAGATTTATGGCGGGCACATGTTACATGCCGGGAGTTCTTTCAGGCAGGCTGATGTAACCCGGGGACACACAATAGCTCCGGCTGCATTCAGTGAATGTGGCGCGCTGAGGTCTTAAGGTATAAACACGGCGACACTAGAGAGACCGAACGGTAAAGGTGCACGCATGCTTTAGGATGAGTTGCAGCATTGCATCGATCAGCAGAAGGAGCATGGACGGTGGGGGGGGGGCCCCGGGATGTCACGGGGGCGACGAGTCCGAGTCGCGTCACCCTCCAGGGTGTGGAGGGGGTGGGGGAGGCGTTTTTACCGTGGCGAACCTCCGCATCCCGTCTTGATTTGCTGTGTGAACGCCGGCTGCTGCTGGCTGGCTCGGTGGAGCAGAAACACCAGGAGCTCGGTGGCTGCCATGGATACGCTCCTGGAGTCTGGCTGCTGCTCTCGCTCTGTATGTTCACAGCGTACATGTGTGCATGTGTGTACGTGGGTTTATCGTGGAGGCCTTCAGCCCTTATAATAGGAGTGGTGTTTAGTGACCATCAGTATTAAATGTGTGTTTGTACCTTCTGTAGAACTCCTTGTATAAATATTTAAAGTTGTTCTGATCAATATCTGTATTAAATCGAATCATTTGACGATCATCATCATCACTTTTCTCTACACACACACCCTGCACCTTAAGTATGCATTAGCTATGTATGTAACATGTGTGTACGTGCATGTATGTATGTGTATATGCTTTGCTTATGCATACTTTTTTCTTGCTATTTATTAGTATTTTTTCTCCATTCTTATGTCCATAATGCATACTGTGTATGCTGATCAACAAATTCTACGAATTTTGTACATAGTGTTGTGTATTTTTATTTTTATAGCCTTTATTTCTTTAGCCCATATTTTCTTTTCCTTTTCTTTACCCTGTACGCTGCAGTAACAAGCAAATTTCCCCGTTGTGGGATCAATAATCCCATAATATCTTATTTTATCTCTTATCTTAATCCTATATATAATTATGCTTGTATTATAGAGAACTAATTTCCTATCACTCTATCCTCCCTCACAGACGTGCAAACACAATATTTCCCTCCTTATGGTTTATTGCTTGTTTTAATGCATTTAAGTAAAGAACTGGCCTTTAAAAGAATTAACTACTAACACTACGGTTCCTTTGGTTTTCATTGGAACTACTGATCTACAGTCAAAAAGCAAATAAATTAACTCTGTGTGGGATAATGTACTAGACTTTGGATAATAATAATAACTGGTGATTGTGTCAAAGCAAGTTTTTAAGTGATAAATTCTGTTCACCAAGTGTGTGTTGTACTAAGTGACGATTTCTAAATTGATCTGTTTTACTTTGCCTTTTCTCACGGTCTGTCTCGGCCTGTCCTCCTTCTTTCAGGAGGTCCATCGGATCACCACGGGCGACGGCATCAAGCGCATCGACAAGGACGACCCGGCGGCCAGCGAGGTGGGCTGGATGACCTCGGTCAAAGACTGGGCCGGAGTCATGATATCTGCTCAGACACTGACGGGCAGAGTGCTGGTGAGTCTTTTTGACACGTCACTTCACCCTACGTGTAGCTGTCAGCGATAAGACGTGACGGCGGATCACGATCAACGCCGAACTTCCTCCCGACTTTTCTCAAATCCCTCGTGGTTTATGTGTCTGGTGCGAAATATTTGTTATGATCGGACAAGTCAATAACCTTGCTGAGGAGCAGCTTCCTATCTGACAAGCGACAAATCCAGCGGTGCTCGACCGTTCCTTGAAGTTATTGCTTGTCTGGGGCGTGAGGACGCTGGTCGGGATGGCGCAGACGGGGAGGTCGACACATCAAAACAAAGCCGTGGCAGCGAAGAGGAGAGATTTAAACCACGTATTAAGGTCATACATCCCATAATGCCCCCAGACAGCAGAGAGAAATGGATCCAAGAGGAGAAAGGAAGGAAGGGAGGGGGAGGGCGATGTGGTCAACTGAGGTGGTTGCCACGGCGACGGGTCTGTTGACAGCATCACATGTGGAACACATGCCTTTACAGCCACATGTTATCATCTTTTTTTTAATTTTTTTTTTTTATTGTGCAGCAGGATTAAAGGAAGGGATGAGATTATCAGATCCTTATCTTGTTGCGACCTGTCTATGCCAGGACGCAGGTCTGCAAAACGAAGCGAAGGATCGCAGCTTTGTCGTGATGCAGATTGCGCTGTATAAGTTCTCAAGCAACAATGCTTGATGATGTTTGGCTGTAAACGCGTTGCAGGGCTGGGGACGGATGAAATTAAATGGCATGAGTGGGAGCGCCATGCCAAGCCGTGCCGCAGTGCTCGGGGCTCCATCCCACTTTAGCCCCACCGCCCTAAAGGATGTGGCACTGCCTCTCCTGTTGGCTCAGTCTGCGCAAGATGTGTCATGGTCTAATGTTAAAATTAACCTCCTTTTATGCTTGGGCTAGTGGCCATATTGGCCATATATACCAAAAAAAAAAAAAACTAAAATGATCTATCTCTGACAGGTATGTTTTGTTTGCAGAGTTTCCTACTCAAGTTATCATGCTAAATGTGCTTTAATACGACTTCTCCCTCAGTAGAGGATAATAACAAGTAGTGCATGTTGGATAGCTGCTGTAGGACCGTAAATATGTCACCTATAGTTTAACTTTTTTATGCAGCGCTTGTGTGCAGGAGAGAGCACTCTGCATTGATGCCACAGGTCTAACTATTTGCTTTTGGACCGTAAATGCATCTTAATCTTTATAAGTAGATGATGTAAATAAAAAAATATTAGCCTATCAAAGGGGGATAATACCGCCCCTTTATTGGTGACAGCAACATATTGCTAACCAAAGTATTTCTCATTTTTTACTTTAAACCTTACACTTGTGTGCATGCACGTGTGGGATGTGCAGAGGTTAATTATTTTTAGGAAATCATGTTTTTTTATTACACTTCTAATTTTATTCAGGTGTTAAAATAAGTGTTAACTGTTATAAAAATGAACACCTGAAGGTAATGTCATTCATAAATTTAGCGATAAACCTATACGTCCATAAACACCAGTGAAAATACAGTCATTTAAAAGCTTTAATGGACAGGTGTTCAGTCTTTTTATCTCTCTCCTGTCGTCTCCTCTCGTGTTTGACATGCGTTTTTTTCTATTCCTGAAATCAAGTTATACAATATTTCTGCAAAATGCTGATTTCTAAAGAGCCAAATGGCAGCTTCGTATGCAGCCCCACCCCTCGTGTGCGTGCAGCTGAAGCTCTCAGCCTCAATGACGGTTTGACACACAACTGTTTAGTGAGCGCTCATCTGTAACCATGGCAACTGCAGCTTACCTAAACACAGCAGATGTGTGTTTTCTATGTCAGCCTGTTTAGGGGGGAACATTAAGCCCTATTTACAGGCTGTTTAAAAGGGAATTTTAGGGAGGGGAGAAAGGGCATGGGATGGCTTAAACAGCTGAGTGTGTTTATTCATGCATCTGTCTGTGTGTGCTTATAAAGGACGCTTGAGCTGCTATTCCAACATGTATATTATTTTTTAATATAGATTTTAAAAATGTACTGTTTGCAAATGGCTAATACACTTATTTTTTATTCTATGCTTGTTTTACTGGCAGCCTACTTTAATAAAGGCCAGTAGAGGCTGAATCACTTGTTTATTAACGTCCATACCCAGAGAGTGGAAACTTCCATCTGTCCTCCATGATGAATCCAAATGAAATGCATGTCCTCTCATTAGGCCGCTGCAAACAGAAACGCCTTAATTAAAAAAAAAAAAAAAAATAGTTCCAGATATGTGTAGCATAAACACTCATCGCTGCTGCTTGTCCATGTTTAGCTTTGGCTCTCAGGACAGAAGACAGGCCAGGCCCTGACAGCCTGAGCAGTCTGGGTGCTTCATAACACAGGAGATCAGAAATGTATTTCGCCATAAACCATTCAGTGCTTTATAAGCAAACAGGACTTCAAAAGAATGGATGGGATGGACTTTTCTGGTGTTGCTGCAGCAGTCTCTGAATCAGCTGCAGATGTCTGATCTACTTTTTCGAGACGCCTGTAAACTTAAAACTACTGATGATGATGATGAAATGCATGGGCAGGATTTTCCAGATCCTGCTGAGTCAAATTAAGTCCTTTAATTCTTGGTATATTCTTGTGATAGTGATAGTCGGCTGAATTTGTAATTGTCTTGTCCATTATGTGCACGGAGGTCACTACAGTGTGCAGTTGTTTAACAGTCCAAAATGCATGAAGTAAACTTGAGAAAAATAAATAAATCTGTATTTATTATGAAAAGCTCACTGACTGAGCTTATTATAATTTATGCATGAGAGGGTTTAAGGCAGCTGTGGAAATTCTGGTCTGAGTCCACGACCGCAACAACATTTCTGGCTTGGTTGTTGTTTTTCTTTTTTTTTTAAAACATTTACAAGTATCTCTGTTTAAATATTTGTGTGCAGAAAGAGCTTTCAAAAGGATGAGACTGTGAAATCAAACACCACGATCACACGACGTGTTCGGACCTTTGGTAGTGATTGCATATGTGCACGTTAGACGTTGCATCACATGCTGAGTCAGTGCATAGATTAAGAACACATCACACTTCTTGATAGGCAACAGTTCAGCAAGGTCATCCAAAAAGTTTGCACACTATGTAGGTGGCCTGTAGATATTTAGGAATATAGCTCGAGAAGAGGAATTCAACTGCAGAGCCATTTGTCTCAAGTAAAACTTTAGACGTGTGCTCGCATTGGAAGGAAACATTAAAAGAAATAGCAGCTCCACTTTCTTTCTTATGCACTTCAGCTTTGCTCGTAACAGGGGATGACTCAGCAAAAACAGCTGCAATATTATAACAGCCATATTATCTTGGCTGTGTTTCAGTCAAAACATTAATTTAAGACGGTACTTGATAATAAAAATCATTGCAAAAACGTTTTTACTGCCAAAGAACGGATGTTTAATAAAGCTAAAATTAATGTGTTAAAAGCGGGGCCTGGAATTTCATCATTTTAGGGCCAAGGCCACTTGACGTTTGGTGCCATCTGATAAAACAATGATTTTAAGTTCGCAGAAATAAAAGGTTAAGGATGCTTTTATTTTTAATACATGCGACTAACACCCAGTAAAATTAATTTTATAAAGATGATTATTTCACAAAACAACTTGTTGGTATTTCCAAATTACCAGTTGTTGTATGATCTTGATTTTGTATTAAAATCTAGTCACAGTTACTCTGAACACAACAATATTCCAGCCACTGCCAGATATTATGGAGAAATGTGTTTTCAGCAGACCCCAGATTTCACACAAACGTGAGGCTTTGTCTTTAAAATTCTACAAAAATCAGCTTGACTTTGTTAATTTGCAGTATGCAGGGGCATCGAATAAATAACCGTCACTCAGAAATGATCACACACACCATGCTGCATAACTCCTGTGAATGTGTTTTTCCCCAGCAATCATTGGGTGATTTAACTCAAACTCTGGCTGCTAAGCCAGGTACCGTGTTTACAGTCTGTGGTATGACCCGGCTGGGGATTGAACCCCTGACCTCCCAGACTCTACCAGAGGCCACTGAGCTGCTCTCATGTTGACACCTTATTTGGAAAAGCAGATGTAGACGTAGTGCCCTTGCAACAAGTGTGGCACAGTTTTATAAACTGTATTGTATTTGGTTTTGCTTGGTGTGAGGGAAAAAGCCTCTTCAGGTCAGAGTTTTATGCTGCAACACTTGTATTTGGAAAGTAAAGGGCTGAGGAAGAGGAAATGGGGGGTAGGGCAGGATGTAAGAAAGGGTGGTAGCTATGTTTGTGTGTTACGATTATGCAAAAAAAAGGGGGACTCAGCTGTAAGTTTCTTATAGTAGTCTCCAATTGTGATGTAGATGTATGAATTTCGTAAGACAGCAGAGCGCTATTGATAAGAGTATAAATGAGACGGACATGAGGATGAACGTTTATTAAAAACTAGGGCAGAAAAAGTTCAGTTGGAACCACAAACTAAAGTGATGAGATCAAACTCACACCTTAACATTTTAACTCTATGTTTTTTATACACCAAGACATGAGCTTAAATTTACGGACTTGTCTGGTCTTTCCATCCGATTGCATTCGAATGGAGCGTTGTGTTGTTTCACAGCACATAAAAAATGTAATTTATAGCTGGCATTTTCAAACAGAAATTGCGGATACTAACCTCCACAACTGCAGCGTGATATTTTCTTAACCAAATGTGACCCGCTGCTGCTGATTCCTCGCGGCAGACCAAGCTGAATATTTACCCGTCGTGGTGGATGTTGAGTGACAAACAGGTGCCCTGCGGAAGGCCACAGTCCTGGTGCTCATTTGCCCGGGCTGGCCTTCTCATCCTGGCAGATCGTGCAGGATCAAACATTGCCTTTATGGCTATTTGATTAGCAGGTGTGGACGATGACCTTTCAATCAGTAAAGGTTTATCTCCTCATCAATAAAACCGAAAGAAGGCGACGGCTATGTGTTCACTTTCTAATTCCAGGTCAACTTGCACGCATGCATGTGAGGACGTGGCTTCCCCGCAGATCGGGCGACGCAGGAGGATCCCATCTGTCAGTTTATGCATTATTGCATTTCCCTGCCCTCAGAGACGTGTTTGCATGAAACCAGACCACCCTCCCTTTTCATCAAAAAAAATGTCATCATGTTACTGTTTGCTCACGTCAAAAACAAACAAAAAGTGGCTTTGGGGGCCGAACAGGTGGCTGCAGCTCGTACCTGAGCCAGAAAAAAACCCGACGGCTGTACCGTAATGTCATGCATCTATTTCCCCGTTCAGTCGCGCTTCCCACGAGAATGTGATCTTCGGGAAATTGCTCGTCGGGGAGTGAGATAGAGCCGGTGTGAGGTTAGTGAATTCTGAAGGAGAAAAAAAAAAAGCGATTTTCTCTTAGATGATGGGACCCCGCTGAGTGACATTTAGCCCACGTGTGCTCGGTTATAGAAGTCCACAGGGGGAGCTGGGATGTCGTATTATTCTGGCTAGAGAGAGCTTTTCTATTAATGGAAGCATGCCCTCTGGTACTATTTGGTTTGCAGTCTTTGCCCCTTTACCCCAGTCACAGGTTAAACACAGTCAACAATATTAAAGGCTTAGAAGAATCATTGTGGGTCATCCCTGGGTCAGAACTCCTTTTTAATTTAAAGGATACTCATCATATC
This sequence comes from Eupleurogrammus muticus, assembly GCA_036785175.1. Classification (NCBI taxonomy): domain Eukaryota; kingdom Metazoa; phylum Chordata; class Actinopteri; order Scombriformes; family Trichiuridae; genus Eupleurogrammus; species Eupleurogrammus muticus. The sequence continues at coordinate 19,561,165 of JAYKQN010000015.1, forward strand.
TTAATACTACCACTACTATGGAAAATCCTACTACTTATTTGGAGCAAAAAAACAAACCTTTTAAACAGTGATCACTATATATTTTACCATGGACACCATCTTTGGTGTGTCATGTTATCACTTAACATGAAATACAGCTGAGGCTGCTGGAAATGTTTTCAGTATGTAGTCACGAACTAAAGTGTTGGACAAATTGGAATTTGCACTTCATAATAGACCTTTATCATGGGAGCATTAATAATGCCTATGTGCAAACATGCACTAAAGCAGCACCCTGATTCTATTTTAATGGAACCTCACTGAGTCACTGGTGACATGTGTGTTTACCTACTATTTCATATCAGTATGGCTGCTGTTAAAAAGGTTTATGACACCGAAAAAAAAAATGGCTGTGCTGAATTACATGGTAATACACCTGGTGTCCTTAGAGGTATTTCACTGGAGACTTGAAGACAGACTTGGTGGCGGTGCAGGATAAATCAGGAGGTCAACAATGTCAGCAGCGTTTATTCTTGGGGGCCACCGCGTATATTCGTAACATCTGATGGTAATCAATCCACTCTCGTGCAATCGATATGTCAATAAAAAACATGTTAAAGTCAAGGTGGCAGTGCAGGCCTGAGTGACCCAAATCACATCTTTATATCAGAATAGTGTGAACAGCACAAATCACATGGAACCTTATTCTTTCAGTTTGGATTCAGGCCTCTTTCCTGTGCGGTCCTGATCCCCATTAGAATTCATGCAATTTCCCATCACTCTAGATTGTCATTTGTCACGATTCTGTGCTGGTGGGAGCAGACAGCGTCACAGATTAATTCCATACAAACAGGAGGAAAAAATACACCTCTGTACAGAGGTAGCAGCAATTCCTCCACAGGATGCCACTATTAATATCGTGTCTCTCTTTCGCCTCCTCGATAATATTCGCTCATGTATCTGCTGTCTTCCACTGTACAACAACTTGCACATAAAACCTGAAATCAGTGGCCTCCACGTTGACTTTTTTTTTTATTCATATGACAGAGCTGCTGTGCATGGCATTGCGCTTTGTTTGTGCCTTTATTGTTCTTTTGCAGGCCTCCTCAGGGCTCTGAAATCAGAACAACAAAACTGAAGAGACAAAGAAAAGAACTGGATCGATAAATTGGATAAATGAAAATGTGAAAAGAAAAGCTAGTCATTGGAATTTGTTCATCTGTAATGTCATTGCAACCTTTTGCTATTTATTGAAATAAAGTGCATTTGAATGAACATGCACATGTTAATACATAAGATTATTCCATCTGTACCCAACAGGGGCCCACACATAAGAAATATTGAAAATTGAGAAATAAGAAACTGAAATGGTGCTAAAGTGTTAGATGGTAAAGTGCTTGAATGCTGGTGTATTACACATTGTTGTGTGTTGATGTATATTGCACATTGTCCTATTTGTACAAGGTTATTTAAATGCTGGTGTGTATTGCACGTTTTGAGGGTTGTTAAAATATTTCATATTCAACGCGATGTTGTCATCCATAGAGCCCGACCGGTTATTCTAGGAATGTGTAATACTTGTGTGAAGAATAGAGAGGAAGGCAAACCAGGGGAGAGAAAATCAAAGCCCGCTTTCTTTCTCACCTCCACACTGCTGGCTGATGGCTGTGAGTGTTGGATTTCAGGTTTCTGAAAAAGCTGCAGATATTGCGTTCAGAAGCGGCCCGACCATCCGGCTATCACTTCTAATGAAACGCGCTGGCAGGTTCAAATTCGGAGGAGTGTGATTTTTTTTTTTTTTTTTTGGTGCAAAACGTTTCAGTGAGGTGCTAAGCTAGACGCTCGTGCAAAAGGGGTCAGCGGATATATACTTCTATCTCCTCATCGCCAGCCGTCAAACAACTGATGTAGAGTCGTCTTAGAGTACCAGGGGTCAACACGTGAAGGAAAGATCTATTGGATGATGGGGGGAAGGAGACCAATGTCGGCTAGGCTTGATGTTGACGGAGCAATGCTGCGAGGGGAGAAAGGAGCATTAAACAAAATTATAGGTGGGCCAGAAGGGCTTTTCATCAGCGGGACAAGCGCAGCTCCTCCTCCTCTGAGTGGCTCGGTGAGCAGTGGCAATTGTGCCACTACATGGAAAAGCTTTTTGTTTGATGAGGGTGAAAAAAAGGAAAACTGTGAAGGAGAGAGAGAGAGAGAGAGAGACACTCTTCTGTGGGGACTTTCTCTCTTCTCTTTGCAGATTATGGCACTGCAGCAGCAGAAATGTCCAAAGTGCCATTTGGACGTACTTATACTCTACATGATTGAGAATTCAGCTTAGTGCTGCTTTATTATCGCAGGTTTTCCAGTGTTCAGCTCCACATAAAAAACTGCATTTCGCTCCGTCCCAATTCCAGTGCCGTCTAGATTTCGCCGCCCGTATACACACACCTCGGGAAACATCCATTCTCGCAATCTTCCCGTTGCTCCTCGCTCAGATTCTTTCACCTGACTGAAGCGCTCAATGCACCTAAATGGAAATGAGACAAGTTCATTTGTCAGGCAGCCTCCTGAGTCTGGTTTCTCCAGGGAAATAGTGGCAGCAGTGGTGTCGGATTATTTGTCTCTTGTCTCGGTTTTTTAATACCTAGAAGCCAGGAGAGCTGGTATCTATAGTAAAATACCAGACTGAATGACAGGCACTCAGACTTGGATGGATTCATGGATTTTTATGGAGGGGTACCCCGGTACCATGGCCGTACAGGATCTGTCCCAGTGTGACCAGTTCTCCAGTATCCTACCCTTTCTGAACAGCTGATAATTAATTTTTACACTGTGTGCAAAGGTGTGTGTCACAAGAAAAGTGTTGTTAATGTGTCAGAGGGACAGAGAACAGCATCAACGAATCCTTGAAATCTTCGCTCTGGTATGAAGGATAGTATTAATAAAAAGAAAATCAGTTTGTCTTTTTAAAAGAAAAAATCTGAATTTTATAAACACCCCTGGAAACATCCATTTTCACTCCACTCACTGCTAGCTTTTCCGGTTCACACCACAGTTCAACACCATTATATTTGACCTGTCATTCGATTCTGAGGGATACAGAAGTGAGCCAATGGCCTGACAAACCATTAGATCCTGAGGAAAAACACAGTAAGACATCCATGTGCTGTAATAGCCATCCTAGGATTAACATTAGTGCCCCACGATTGGCTGGCGACCATCTGGGGTGTATCCCCCTGCCTCTCGCCATAAAATGCGCTGGGATAGGCTCCAGCAGACCCCTGCGACCCCGAAAGGGAATAAGCGGGATAGAAAATGGATGGATGGATGGATTAACATTATACAACATTCTCTACTCCAGGGGTGTCAAACTCAGGTCCTGGAGGGCCGTGTGGCTGCAGGTTTTTGTTCCAACCAGGCAGTAACACACCTGATTCTATTAATGAAGGTCCTCAGCAAGAGCTCTATTGGTTGATTAGTAGAATCAGGTGTTTTACTACCTGGTTGGAGCAAAAACCTGCAGCCACATGGCCCTCCAGGACCTGAGTTTGACATGTGTGCTCTATTCAGTGTTTATGGCAACGTGTCTTTCTGGACTTAAAAACCTGATTCTTTAAGTAGAATAAAGCGCCTGAGCACTGACTGCAATAGCCCTAAAGACACTTGTTTTTCTTGAAGTTCTTTTTTTTTAATTAGCTGTTATTAAGGAATTGATCTTCCCTTTTTTTTCTCTTTTCTAGGTAACACAATAAATCTGCACAACAAAAAGTGTGAAAGAAAACCTGTAGTGGAAATTTTACTTTTATTTATTAATTTTTTTTGTTGCGTGGAAGCGTGGGATTTTGGGTGTGGACAACATTTTGCATTGTTCTCGTTCGATTAGGCCGCTCAATGTGTGACGTTCATGACGTTTTGTGGGGAAAAAAAAAAAGCTGCAGACAAAATAATTTAAACTAATAGTTAAAAAAAAAGAGAATGCAGAAGTCGAACTGTCGTAACACGTGACTTTCAGCGCACCGAGTGCAACCGAGTGAACAACGTGGCTTTGTCACTTGGCTTTCTGCCCATCTCTAAGTCTGCCTCTATTTCTGGATGACAGCAGCTGCCAGGCCTGTGTACTCAGGCCTTGCAGAAGGAAACAATGCCATTTGAGACCCAAGTTATATACTAAAACACTTAAAACAAGTTAATTTTGGATTTATATACACATCAGGAAGCTTACGGCACGAGCAGGATATAGGACATATACACAGAAAGAAAAGAAACTGTGATTTCCTAGGTTGTCATGCAGCAGGAAAAATACCTTTTGGCTGCTAATACTTTCATTAAAAACTGATTAAACTTAAATGAATGAGCCTCATATGTACAGTATGCATGCTGTACTGTGACATGGCTATCTTCATCACCACCTCCATCCATGAATGGTGTCTATAATGTCTGCAGTCCGCCCAGATTTATACCATCATTAATAATTGCAGCGCATTGTCTGCCACTCAGACAGAACTAAATGTGGCCCTGCCACGTGTATTTGAGCCGGTCCTGACCCGTGGCCGCGTCTGCAGATCGAGGAGAGCTGCTCGTGGCGCCAAATTTCTGGCAACAATAACACCATTAGTTTTTGAAAAAGGACCCCCGCATGTTTCAGGTGTGATAATTACCGTCCTTCCCCGGGGATTCGGGGGAGGAGGAGGAGGAGGAGGCATTTCTAATTTGGATCTTCTGTGTGATTCTATGTTTGGCGGGCCACATCTTGAGCACAATCTCATTTGGCACAAACGATCGCAGTATAATTAGTTTGGTGGTGGAGTGGCATCGTGTTCAGAGATGAGGAAACACTGTTGAGGACGAGGTTGGTGAAAGCGTTTTTTCCCCCCACCGCAAATATCCCATTCTCAGGCAGAATTATGATAAATTCTCAGCCTTTATGAAATTGGCTCTTCGGATTTCATTAAAAACCATCAGCGATACACTGACTTGCTAACAAGTGGTGCTGTAGAGCCTTTAAAACCCATCACACGCTTCCCTTTATGCCCTCAGATGTTTAAGAAGTGTGAATAAGCGAACTTGCAACTTGATTTTTTTGCAATTTTTTTTTTTTTGGCTTGGCGAGTTCAATTTAATTATCACAGCCACTCGCAGAAAACTGAATATGTGGAGGTTAATAGATGTTGTAAACCGGTCACACAACAGGTTATAACCTTGCAAGTTAATTTGAAGCCCAGCCCTCGGTCTGTGTGGCGAACTGCGATCCAATTATGTCCCACTGCAGAATATGAATCCAATCTTATTCATTAATATTTGAGAAGCCGTTCTCCAACACCTCCTAGCGCAGAGTTCCCACCTCATGCATGCCACATCCTAGTCGAAACCCTTAAAAAAAAAAAAACGCACGTGGCTGCTACATTCACAGTAGGTCCAGCTTCCCAGATATAGAACATGATTTACATTTTAACACATGATAGGGATTCCATTTCCATTGTGCGGTTTCTCTCAGCAGGAAGCTCCTTTCTGAGGAGAGCTGCTGGAGAGGTGTCGCCACGCTCCCATCACACATACGCTATATCAGGGATATTTCTGATGTATTAGATCTTTGTCTAGTGTTTAACATCGTGTTTCAGCTGAGACGCAGAGTGAGAGCAGCCGTCCCCTATACGACTGTGAAAGCGCTTTTAAGACGTCTTAAATCATGGCGAAGCAAGCGTTGTATTTAGAGTGCTATACTGCGTGTTTTGATTAACCGAATAAAGGCACAGGCTGTGGTGCAGTACAGAATGGATCAATCCTGTCACATTAAAAAAAAAAATATATGATCAAAGATAGCAGCAACGGTTTTCACGGCTTGGCGTGAATGTCAGCAGGCCGTCATAGATCAGATCGCTCACTATATACAGTGACCGGTGTCAAACAGAGGGTAAGGTTTCGGCCCACGGGTAGTTACAATGCAACCTATATGAGATGAAACACAAACTGAGCACTTGTGTGAAGCTGCCAAGGGTTTAAGGGAGGATCCAGTTTCTAAGTGCTTCAACTTCCTATCGCCAACGCCGAGGATTAAATATTAAACTGTTGAAGTGTGTATGTTGTTCTTTCACATGTGATCCTTATTTCAATCTTGAATCTTGAGAAATGCCAAATAAGCTATAAGACTTTCCGTCTATCTTACAAATCTGGTAACATATTTAATAGTTTTTGTTGAGTCGACTGCTGATAAATGCTAACGCTAACCCCTATTCCTGACATTGTAATATTGAGGCATTCAGTGCGCTACACGAAGGGAATATGATGAATTTTGTGTGTCTTTTTAATGTATGTACATACTTTTATTTAGTTGTAATAATTTTGGAAACATGCCGCAGTCAGAGAAGGAAGCCGCCACATACTAGAATTTGGACGGCAGCTGTCTGGAAAGTTCGCCTGCTATTTTTGACCCGATGTTTTCAACACACGTTTGATTAAAACACTGCGATGTCGCCAACGTACAAGGAGCTAATGGTTGCACGACTTATTGTTACGATTCTTAAATAATGTCTACAAAAGAAATGTGCAAATCCTAAAGGATGCCTTCAGAATATTTCAATAGATTATATATATATATATATATATGTATGTCTTCGTGGTGTTCCTGTTATATATTCTGTTCTCAGTCCTTCTGAATCTCAGTAAAGTTGTGACACATTGCAGCCATACCAGGCAGGTTCTCTGTCTCCGAGGAGGGATGAAACCTCCTAATGAGCCACCAGGAATTTTCCACTGGTGTCTCCTACGATTTATCTCTGTCATGGCGCGGCCGTATTGACATCGATCATAGCGGGGACGCACGGGTGTCACCGAGCGATGCTAATTAAAGGTTCCGTTCAGGCCAGGTCAAACCGAGTCAGGTTAATGTCGGCTTCACTGGAGCAATTAGGATCAATAGTAACATCTGTGTTTATCTAATATCTCATTTCAATATGGCTGCTGCAGAAAAAAAAAGGTCCATTACTTGTTTACAGATAGTGTCAAGTATTTATTAGTATTACAAGTTTATAAATTCATTGAACAAAAAGTTTGGAAATTTGTGTTTGGTTGTTATAACAATGCCTCTTAGCAATAAGTCTTATACCATTGGAAATACCTGTTGAATGTATTTAAGTATTAGCAATGATGGCAAAGATAAAAAAAATAAAACCTATAATTTCTATAAAACAAACTACATACATATAACAACCTACAACTTTGCACAGATGTATTAGACAATTTATTGCCCATTTTTTGTGTTTTATAGTGCAACTTACAGCAGCAACTCGTGCATTGCCTGTAATTTACTGGTAATTTAACTCCAGTGTAGTTGAGCAAAGGCCTAAAATAAATGGCAAAAAAAATATTTTTCTAGGTGTGAGGACTGTAAAAGGGAAAAGTTTTAGAAAACATGCATAACATCACATTTTCAAAACTAATTTCACAACTGCAGATGAAATTCAACAATGATTATTGTTGGGTTTTAGTATATTTTGGGGGGCTAGACCTCTGTTATTGGGAAAAACAACCGAAAATCTGTACAGTTTTTCATGTTAGGACTAACTATTACTACCACTGACTGTGCTTCTCAATATTTTAAATGAATAAATTTACATTAACACATGTCTTATAGCATTTTCATGAAGTTGAGCAGTGCATCTGTCATGAATGGATGCAGTAATGATGAGCATTGACTTTTTATGGTTAAGGTTATGTGTGGCCTCTGTTTTGTTCATGATGATGGTGACACACACATGCTAACAGTGACGTGGTTAGCACGTGTGACCAAACTGATGTTAAACACAGATGAGATGAGCGTCTACTCACTCCCTGTTCTGTGTTTTGTGTATACAAACACAATCAGATGCAGATCGCTGGTGCTTCCCAGGATTTCTGCAAACATGCGTGACACTCTGTTTTCCTGTTTGCCCCCCACCCCCCCCACCCCCCGTGGAGGCAGATGCACGCTGATTTGGGAATGATGATGCCGTTAGTGGATAGGTAGACCGGTGCCGGTGGGTTTCGACTAATGATGCGGAAGCAGCTTGTATGAAGCTCCACGGGAAGCACAAAAGGAAATAATCAGCTTTCATTGATGGGATGGGAGAAATCCCATAAAGCCACCAGTTTAATACTCATGTGTGGAAGTCACAGGCACAAAATAAAAATAAAAAAAAACACTGAAGTCTAAAAATGCTGAATGATGCAGATAAATTCAATCCAACTAATTAATTACTGTAGAATGCGATGACTAGGTTATTTAATTGGGGTCTCCATATCCACACTGGGGTTTTTAAGTAAAAGTTTACTTTATTTACAATTTGGGAATGTTTTAAAAGTAGTAGTCTAATTATACTCCAATATCTGCCTTTGCACAAAGTAGACTGATACTGTATAAATGTATAAATCTTTAACTAAGCATGAAACATGAGCTGTGTGAGTCTCTCGGCTGCAAATGTCCCTGCACATGTGTGTCCTTCACTAGGAAATATCTTAGTTGGTCTTAATGAAAGCGATATTGCTCCACTGGGGTTTTTACAGTTTGTTCAGGGAAACCATCGACCTACAGCAGAATCTATAACCTGTATTTGTAATTACTTATTTAAATACACGAGGCTCCTTTATCACCTCCTTTAATTTGTCTCTCTACAACAACAGACCAGAGTAGAGTCTATAGCCTTAATGCCTTTGTTTTCAGGCTCCATACCCTGCAGGTCTAATGTGAGCAGACTGATGTTCTTCATGAACTGGTCCAGAGGCTGAAGGAAAAGGGCCAGCGGTCCCACAGCCTGCAGACCCACACCTCCAAGTTGTCCTCTGCAGCCGTGAATCACTAGATTGATAAAACAGCTCGGGCATGATCTGAATGACACATGATGAGAAAATCTCTTACCACACACACACACACACACGTCTGGGGATTGTATAATATTTATCATCCTTCCGCTGCTGTCGTCAGTGACTGCAGCTCATTATGCAATCTGATTGTTATCTTCTGTGATGATGAGTAATGTCACAGTTTTCTGCCAAGCTGTGGCTTAGGTTTCCAATTACATCTGACACGTTCATATATCTCAATACAGTCCAGTGCATGAAGCCTCCCCCTCTGATACTGTAAATCTGATGAACACGGCCCTCTCAGGCGCCGTTCGTCCTTCACTCTTCTCTCAATGTGGAAATTGAATTTACGTTATACGTATTAAATAGAATAAAATGCCGTTTGAAGGGCACCACGCTCAGCTCAACAGTGGATTAGTGTCAGTGCTACAACTCCAGAGGCAAATATCTGTCTCTTTAGCTGCTAAATAATCCACTATGTGTGTTAATTAACCAGTTACTAACTCATTTTGTTGGTGTAAAACCTATAAAATATGAGCTGAAAAGGTGCTAAAATGCTCTTCGTGGAGCTAAGGGGAATTATAGGTGATAAATAACCATCATTGTTCATATGAGTTATCAGTTAGTTAATCTTTAAACACCTAGTGCCCTAGTAGTGTAATTACATGAGGCTTTATGTTTTTGTTTGTCATTATATCTACGAAAATGAGAATAATAATGTATTTATGAATAGTGATTTTTCTGGTAGATATTGCGATTTCCATTTTAATCATGCACAACATTTGCAAGCTTCACAAAAACCTCTGTTTCTGTTTTAGTTTGGGTTTAAAACCCCTCACTTCCTTTATGTTCCTGCTGAAGCTATTTTAGAAATTAATGACCCAACTCCAGAACACACGATACAGGTGGTGAAAAACAAACCCTGGGTTAGAAAAACAGCAAAAGAAACGATGAAAGTTGTGGTTTTTCAATCTAAAATTATAGTCGATCACAGGTGTGTGACACTATTAATGGCCTAGATGGGTCGAATATTTTCAAATGTTCTGTAATTCTAGATGTTCGTCTACTTTCCCTGACTGTGACCTTGTCAAGCCACAGACAAGTGACCCCAAACACAGAAGAGCCTCTCCTCCTCGCTGTGATTTGGCCCGTGTAATCATGATTGCTTCATTCAGGCAGATGAGGCTGTAGATTGTTTATGATACCAACGCTGGCTAGGTTATATTAAGATCATGCCTGAGGAGGGTGCCAGGCTACAGAGGAACCATTAGTATGCACGTTGTGTTATTGCCTGTCGCCACGAGCGCGGATCACACGCAGAGACATCTGCTGAATACAGGTTTGGCTTTCTTAAAGGCCCAATCTGTCATTTCCTTAACCATGCAATGAAGTAACGCATCATTTATTGATAACTAAAAAGCATTTTTGTTTGTTCATTGGAAAATCATCCACGTTTTAGGCCAGTTTGGCTACTGTGAAACTGCTGTCTGTTCATATATTAAAAAGTCATATGAGTGAGTCTGGGAGTCACAGCACATCTTCAATTGTGGGTGATTGGTCTTTACATTAGTATTACAAATCGTGCCTTGAGATGGATTTTAATATCTGTCAACAGCCATTATGTTGCCAGATTACCAATAAATCGGAAGTATAGACTGTGATGGATATACTGAAGGGATATTAAACACACTGTCATGCCATGTGTATATTTATAATGGCATAAAGAATAATAGAGCTTAGGTTGAGATAATAAACAAGTAACAAGGGACAGAATAATTTTTTAACCAGAACGCCATCATGGTCCCAACTGCTAAAGCAAAGCCACTAGCTACAAAAAAATATGTTAAATCTATTTGCAATCCATAGGCTGGCAAACTTTTAATTTTTGCTAACTTTGTCTGTCCATATGGAGAGTTTCTAGAGCTATTTTGCTAGGAATCACTGCCTGATACAGTTTAAGGAGCAATAAGACTGAGCCAAAAGAGTAATGGGGCTGTATAACCAAAACAGCGACCTAAAAGACAGTAAAAGGCCTTTAGGCCTGTAGAACTGCTCAGTCAGGTGATAATTTCTGTGTTCACCACTACAGGCGACTGTTCAGGTTACACATGGCTATTTAACCGAAATTTTGATCAGTACAGCTTTAATATTGTGCTTCCCGAAGCTGAAAATAGCCTGAACCCTCATGCACAAAAAACGACCATTAAGTAATTATTTAATTCATTCTGATTGACAACCATCGAGTCAAATCACTAGGCAATATAATCAGGATTAATATTTTAGCCGTAATTGTGCAGCCCTGCAAGGCCTGATGAACACTCTGTGAGTGCTTGAAACGCTCCAAATAGACGGATGAGAGCCTAAAAAGGTCAAAACAAGGTGATTTCACCAGCTATTACTTGAAGTTGCATCACGCGTGTCCCGTAGCGCGTCGTGCTGCAAAAGGAGCCGGAGTTCAGCGGTAACGACACTGTAAATCGCTCAAATGTTCGTTTACTGTCTGGTGTCTCTAAGGGACGCCGTGTATCACGTTTATGGCTGGATGTCATTTACATGCTAAACCGCTGTTACCACCCTGGGCAAAGTATAAAATATGCAGCAGCACTGTAAACAAAGTCCAGTTAGCGAGGACAGCGGTGATGGCCGAAGTGTCTGCAAATAATTCAGCACCCGTCACACGAGCATTTACAGCACCTCAGTAAACATGATGGAAGAACACAAGTCTTTCAATTTACAGATTTCACAAAGTTAATGGAGCTTTTGCCTTTGGTGCATAAAATTATGGACCTTAACCAACAATTCTTATACTAGAGAAAATCAATGATTGATTAAAGCTGAAGAAGTTCTGAAAAAGCCAATTCTTACCTCTGTATATAATTGCAATATTCAGTTAAACAAAGGACCATTGCTTTTATTCTCCATTGTGTGGTTGTGTCAGTTTGTGTGTGTGTGTGTGTGTGTGTGTTTGTGGCAGAGACGCCTTATTAATCAATGTGGCGTTTGAGGGCAGACAGATGGGCTGGCTGGCTTCACCAGGATAGTCCTCAGGTCGTTTTATTTGGAAAAAGCAGCTCCGTGTTGCCAGAGACGCTGCTGTAGTTCAGACAGTCACCCACGAGGAACACCAGGTCACGACCTTATGCTCCCGCGCACAGTTGAAGTGAGACACTTGTGAATTGGATGTGGCACCGAGGGAAATGAAATGGACCAATTTACCTAAACAAAAAGGAAGTCAGTTGACTGTGCTCACAAATCTCTGGAATTACAGTCTCTGGACTTTGGTTTGATGGAAATACGGAAAAAAACTGTTTAGATGCTATAGCCATCCACACTGTAACTTTGTGTGTGTGTGTGTGTGTGTGTGTATATATATATATATATATATATATATATATATATATATATATATATATATATATATATATATACACATTTTTATATTTATATCTTTTTCACTGGTCACTTTTTCTCTTCACACACACCCTGCACCTTAAGTGTGCATTGGCTATGTTTGTGTACATGTGGGTATGTGCATGGATATGTATGTCCATATATATATATATATATATGCAAATATGTGTGTATGTGTCTGATGTAGGTATGTACGTGCATGTACGTATGTATATATGCTTTGCTTATGCATACTTTTTTTCTTACTATTTATTAGCATTTTTCTCTCCATTCTATGTCCATAATGCATACTGGGTATGCAGATCAACAAATTATGCGAATTTGTACATTGTGTTGTGTGTTTTTTATTTTTTTTATAGTTTTTTTTATCTTCAGCTTTATTTTCTTCTCTTTATCCTGTAACGCTGCAGTAACAGACAAATTTCCCCGTTGTGGGATCAATAAAGTTTTATCTTATCTTATCTCTTATCTTATATGTATATACATATACATATATATATATACACACACACACAATCAATCAATATATAGAATCAAACCTTATATATTTATAGTGAGCATTTTCCATCTACAATAACCATTCAATACAATATATTAATTCTTTTTGTTACTGGTGGGGTCCACTATTCCCATGCTTGATTCTGATTGCCTTCCTAAGGATTCACACATAAGGATGCAGATAATGCAGAGTTATCCTGCAAATTTTATTTCATTGACATCAGCCTCACTGTTACTGTGACCCACCAAAATAATTTAAATAAACCCAAATATCAGTGAGACGGACACCATCCTGGGTGTCTTCAACAAAAAGTCTTTTTATATGTCCAGGTGAAGTGTGTTTTCGGGCTGGTTATTCATGCTTGTTGGTGGTGAGTCACACTCCAGGAAGGCTGGGAGCATGTGTGAGTTCTCTCATATTTGCTGGCTGACATCTAAATGGGTGAGATCCGTTTCTAGTGGCTGAGCGACGACAGAACCTGGGTTTATATATTCTAGCCTAAAGGGGTTTAAATCAATCCAGGTTTCCAGGTGGCCTTCAATACATCAGAAATGGATTTTTTTATTAAACTATTTTTTTCTTAGATGTCTCAATTCAACCTAAACAAAAAAAATTCTTAAAAAAACCTTGTGACATTAAAGAAGAAACCAGACAATGACAAAGAAAAAGACTTATCATGAAGCTTGAATATATAGATGTCAATTAGTTGTTCTCATCTATGTGAGAACACTATTAACAGTGGTTGTAAAGGAAATGTTCAGATAGTGTATCATGTAAGTAGGACTTGAGACTTGATCTGGATCAGATCAGACCTGCCTTAATGAATTTGAAACTTAACATGGACTTGTGTCAAATAACAATAGGGACTCGCTATAGAATTGACATTTTTCTTAAATGACTTACTTGATTTTAGTTTGGTCCAAAACACCACTCTCATGTTTTTTACCGTTTTAAATGTGTTTTCTGTCTTTTTGTAGCTGGCAGTATGATTAAGTGAAGGGTAAAAATAAGCTGCGACTCGCCTTGGCAGCTTTCTCCTGGTCGTGATGCGCAGCGACTCATGTGGCTGATCCATTCTTCCTGACTCCCAGCATTCTGTGCCCTAATGTGGGTGGAGCCATCTGGAAAACGCCAAAGCTGCAGATGTGATGCTCCGTCGTCCTGTGATGGATGACGAACGTCCGCACCTTCTGCCGTCACCTCGGTGATCCTTTTTTTTTTGTTGCAGGCTGTGTGTTTTTTATTTACCGCCACCACCACTGAATCTTCATCCCTGCCGGTGGAAATTAGCATTTCTAGGGTTGCACCAAACATCGCTTCTAAACTGGGATAATCAGAGGCATCAAGAGATTTTCCTGCTTTCAAAGAGGAAAGGGCTCGATTAAAAATGCACATGCACGTTTTGTCATCACGGAGCCGTCAGTGGTTGCGGGTTGACAATACAATTTTACATCATGGAAATGAATTAGGCTGAGCTCATTCATTATGGATGCTCCTTGGTTTCTTGTTCGGGATGGCCATTGTGTCACAATAGATGAAAGCCAGGTAGGGTCACAGATAACCTGGCAGTGTGCTTCAAGATGTAAAACATTCGTTGTGCTGCCTCACACGAGGTGTCCTGCTCTCGTGTGTCCCATCGACGGCACATTTAAAAAAAAAGCAAAAATGAGGACATTTATAACGGCATTAACAAGATGCCGTGCTTTTTGACTCAAACATCTGTTTTTATGATGCAGCACGATCACTAAAAGATTTGAAATCTAGGTCTTGTCTGACCCAAATGGTAGAAAAGATGTATTTTTTAATGATGCACAGTGAAATGTATAAATAAACCCGTGAACTCGTGTGTTGTGGTTCAGTTTCTTTTTAGCCTACTTTTATAAGAAAGGATGCTCCAGTTAGGTAACAGAGATTTTGTCCTCTGGCCTCCATTTCCGATAATCCTCCACCTCCTTCTCTGGTTAGAAAACAACATGACAAGCAGACACTTTGGAGTTTTACTGCATGATGCTCGTTGACCGCAGCATTTTAGTTTGTTTCCTACATGAAATGAACTGAACTGAAGTGGTCACCTCTGAATATCTTGATACGCTGGTTGATTCTTTATTCCTCATTTAACTATCTGTGTTTAAGTTTAGGCCGACTTCCTGCAGCGTCCCCGGCAGCGACAGCTGTCACCTGACGGCTCTTTGTTCTCTAACACTCCGGAATCTCGTGTTTGTTACCCTGGAACCTGCCTCCCAGCCTGCTCTCAGATTCTATCGACTTACCCCCCTGCTGCATTTTATTCGGCAGCGTCTTCCCCCCTGCAGAAAGGCAGGAGTGACAGAATGAAAAACCATGCCCCAGTTTTATCATCATGCTCCTCTCTACTGGGGCTATTGAAGCTCCGGGCTCCGCTCTTTTCTTCCATGTGTGCGTCTGTGAAAGCTGAAGCCACGTTCTGTCACCTCGCCCACTGTTCTGCTGCCAATTCACATGATCAGCTGAACTCTGCTGTATTTATTTACAATGTCAGATATACGGTAACTGATCAGTGTGAACGTGACATTGCTTATACCTTATAACATAAATACAACTGCTGTTGACACACATTTACAGTCATTAAACATTTGCTACAAACCTTGAAACACATTATAATATAATTTAATTGCATTTGCTCCTCCTCCTGGAGTTAAAGGTAGAAAGGAGAAAATAGCCAATCAATTTGCATGATTTTCATCTCTATGATTCATTTTCAGCAGATTTTGATATATTAGATATAGATATTATGAAAAGTTCCTAAAGCACCTGTCAGCACCGCCATATTTAAAGTGATTCAATAATATTCTAATAATATGTTTCCTGTATGAGGTATGAGAATAAAGAGCATGCTGAATGTAAAGCATCTAAGGATTAAATAAATATCCAGTTATCCATCAAAGTATATTGGGATGGTATTGTTTTTATGACTTATTATACAGTATGATCACTGTAGTAAAATGGTTCTCCTCTCCTGTCTTCCAGGTGGTTCTCGTTTTTGCTCTCAGCATTGGAGCCCTTGTTATATACTTCATAGATTCCTCTGAGTAAGTATGTCTTTGCATTTTTTGTTGATTCTTGTTGAGTTATTTGTTACCACGTGTGATCAGCGGAGGCTATTCTGGCTTTAGGTCATGTATCTAGACCACTTTTATTGTTTCTCAGACCATAGGGTCGTATCTACTTTTAAGATGTGGCTGTGTAAGTCTTAACATATTTTAATGGAAATGCAGCCTTCAAGCAGCAAAACGAAGATGAAATACAGCGGTCTGTTATTCAAAAGGCTTGTTGAAACAAAGCAAACTGAAATGTAACCTTGAATCTGTGTTAATAAGGAGTTCTGGCCCGCTGTTTCTGTACAATCCACTAATTAAACTGCATGTATTATGGTAATATAGCTATATCTATATCACTGAAATCCTGCTGGTGAAAATGCTTCTTGCTTAAGTGATAAAAGTCCATAAAAGGCCATTGGAAAACATTGTATGTTGCAGACATTTATGATTTAGTTCACCCCCAGAGACCTCAGCAATTATCTGTTTCCTAAAGTCACATAAATCCTCATACAGTGCATATATTACGAAGCCTTAATAAAGTTGAGTGCATTGTGCTCTATCGAGTATTTCAGACCACATGCACATGCTGGCTGTAGGTAACAGCTCTGGGTTTTCATGCAACCGATGTGTAACAACCAATGATTAATCTGTGCACTGATTGGTTTAGACTCCCAAAGAGACAGGAAAGGACCCAAAGTTCCCCATCGCTCATCAAACTGGAGGAAACGGAAGAGCCTTTTAGCCGTGTTACTTACACTGTTACTGCAGCCTGGTGATGTTTGGACAGGACGTTCCATTAACATGCAGGGCAAAATAAACTCAGATAAAAGCTTTTATGAAGCCTAAAGGGGAGTCCCCACTGGGAGTAATTTTAAGGCAGGAGAAGAGAAAATGGGCTGTAAACTCGTGTAATCTAGCTGATGATCCTGGAGGCAGGCATTGGGCTTATTTGTTATTTCATAAGTCTGCGTACGGCTGAGGGTCGGTCCTGCTCTGATGTGGTTTTGCGAGCATGATCTCATTTCATTATCCGAAAGAGCTCGGCTAGAATTACATCCTTACCACTGCCATCTGTGGCCTCCTGTCTCAGAACTTGCGCGTCGCGGGTCCTGATACCTTTTTCCTCTGATGAGGGATGACCTTTGACCCCTCTCTTTAACCTTTTTAACCATAAGGTTGTTGTTAAACAAGAGAAGTTTTTGCTGCAGCATTGTGTCCCACTAGGCCCCTTTGCCCCATTTTTATCCAGACTTATCCAGGTCTTTACATTATGCCAACTCTATTTTATCAGTAACTGTCACCCCAGCGAGCCCCAGTACATTAGGCCAAAGAGCAGCCAGTCTTAAAGCTGCTGTCCTAATGGCAACAAACTGTAACAGATACGGCCTTTCCTGTAATTAGTCCTGCGAGGCAACTCGGGCTGTTATATGATGGACAGGTTGACCTCGCTGAGAGCAACGCGTACGTCAGACTCGACGGAGCAGAACTGCATGGGTTCAACGAGGAAAAAAACTCAAGCTCCACAGAGCTGTGGAAGTCGGTTCAATCCTCGAGGATTTGCTCTATATAGCGTTAATTACTTTTATACTTTTATAGTCACTTTTGCGAGTTAAGATGAACACAGAAAACTTTGCTTATTTGTTTCATCAAGACTAAAGTTAGAGCAATGGTGATGTGCCTAAAATACAGTGTCAAAAACTCCATGTCAGACTCTATAAGCATATATAAAAAATAAATAAGTTTCATTAATAGAGTACACGGCAGGTACTGTATCCTGCAGTCTGTTTATCAGATCTTTCTTTTTGCTGGAAACCACTGGTTGCAGCTTTGAATGTTAAGCCCCATGGCATTGCAGTAAGTATCTGGGCTGTAAAACCATAACTGTGAGCTAAAATTATCTATTAACTTTTCCGAGTTTTAATATGGTCTCTCTTATATTGTCTCTGGTTTTGTCACTGCCTGCAGAAACAATTCACAAATTACTACTACTATTTTTTAATATGAACATCCATTGTGTTGAATCTGAATTTTACTCAAAGTAGACATGGTGATTTACTAACTGTTTCTGCATGATTGCTTGTGTTAAGACATTTAAACTGATGCCTGTAAGATCAGGATATAAAAATCGGCATCAACTCTTTATATTACGAACTAACAAACATCACTCAGTTTAAGTGATCTGTGTGACCTTTCACCCCCAGCAGATTCAGCATTTGACTTAAATCAAAAGCAGTGCCGTGCCATCATAAATATTAAGGATATCCTGTTAGAGTCTGAAATGAGGAAGAGAGACCAGAGCTGCTGTGGACCATGGATGTATAATAATCTGGATTACAGTTTTACAGACATTCACATCCTTCAGTGGCATTACAGCCAAAATGGTGGAAAATCCCCCTGTGTGCCCTGCTGAGAAAAGTGACTTCTAAACCTCTACAATGTGGAGTCTACAGGCTAGACGTGATTACTGTACATATGCAGTGAGCCTGGGGGGGGGCAGCCAGAAAACTTATGGCTTTTGTGCCAGGCAACAAAGGAAAAAATAAGCTTGCACATTGGTAGGGCTCGAGTTCAGGAAGATTTATTGCACCACAGGTAGTGTTTTGAGCCGTGTAGCAGCATTTTGTATGTGTCAGGCAAGCGAACTCCTATAGGATTAAGCAGGTGCCATTTTAGCTCCTGTATCCAGTTGTTATATTACATCCATGCTTTGGAAGGAGGGGAGGGGGGGGCTTTGTCTTTTTTTCAAACCAGGCCTACTGGGACTCAATTATTTAGCAGCACACCCACAGGTCCACTATGGTCTGTCACCCTCCTATGACGTTTTGACTAACTGAGGTGTCATTACAGTGAATGAGAACTGGCCTGGAGAGGAATTCCTTACTCATTTTTTAATGTTTTTTTTTTTTTTTAAAGTCAACAAGTGCTTTGTTTGAAATAGTTTTACAGTCCCAGCACTGTGTTGACTTAACATTACATAAATAGTCCTGCAATAGATAAAAAGGATAATAAGTTAGTCAATAGCTTTCATTTTTTTGTCTAGGCTTAAAGTATAGTTTAGAGTCAAGACTTACCCTATATTTATTATTTGTCCTGCACATTTTCTCCAAAATCCAGTTATCTTCAGACATGAAATACCAGATCAGTTCAAAATAATCCCAGGGGTATTGTTATATCACCCGGGGAACTCCGCGAAGGCAGCGCTCTATCAAATGGACTTTGTTCGATTTTTACATAACAAAAGCAATTTGCTTTAATCCCGGTGGTATTAGACGTCCCAGATTGTAGCTGTTGAGTGATGTGAAGCTGCTGGATGTGAGTGTGGGGACCCTGCATGGTGCAGGTAGTGGACTAACAAAAACGCATGGAAACAAACACACTAGATGTGTGAGAGGCTCCTGCTTGGGACTAATATGCTGCAGATACGTTAGACTCTACATAAGGAATGCATGATTCACTAACCTCAATAACCTTACCTTTATTGGAACCCTTTCAAATTAAGCAGATGAAGCTACAGATCTTAGTGAAAAGTTGCTTATATTATATCCATGAATTGGGAAGTATTTTTTTCCTTCTCGTATTTATTCTTCATTAATCAATTAGAGCAACAGGGAGGTAAAATTATGATTATATTATTTTCTCTTTTCTATCCTGGTAATCATCTGTAATCCCTTGGAGGTCTGACAAATCATAATTATTAATGTTATTATCATCATTTAATCTATATGGATTTTGTGTTTGTTTAATCTATTAATTGTTTTGTTCAATTAAAATGTAATAAAAAAAAAAGTAATAAAAAATACCAAGGTCAATTAACAAACATAAAACAGAGAATTGCAGTAGGTCATCACATTGAAAAGCTGAAACCAGTAAATGTTTGGCATAAAGTTATGTAAAAACAAAATAGAGATATTTTGGCATAAAAAATAAGTTTAAATTTATTTGGCATATAACAAGACATATACAAACAAGGGACATAGGAATTAAACTTTTATATAAAAGTACTTTAGATTTATTTTTACCAACAACCTTCTATTTCTATTTTTTATTGAGTTATGTATTAAACATACATTATTATATTATACACATTACAGATGTCCACTATCACTTTAAGTTTTGAATGTACAGTAAATTTCTGTTTTATTTTAGGTGGTTGATGGGTCTTTTTTCTAGGTCATGGTTATAATTACAGCATCATACTAACGTATTACATTCACATTTACTTGGTTAATAATTTCTCTTTATTTGAATTCTTAGTGCCAGATACAAGCTTTTTGAGGGTGAGACTTCACTACATTTGCTATGGCTGCCTGATTTCATTAAAGACATGAACCCTGCATGCATTTAACCCTTAAACTACTGCTTTTGTTAGGACTTGTACGGAAACACAGGGACCCAAATGCAGATCAGCTCCGATAGGGTTTATTTAAAGCCACAGAAAATACTTTTCCAGTTCACAACCAAAATAATCCACAAGGGCAGTAGCAAGAATGCTTTTCAAAATGCAAACGAAAGGTGTCCACAGGAGCGGGGGCAGGACTGTTAGGACAGGAGCAGGAGCAGGACTGTTGGGACAGGAGCAGGAGCAGGACTGTTGGGACAGGAGCAGGAGCAGGACTGTTGGGACAGGAGCAGGAGCAGGACTGTTGGGACAGGAGCAGGAGCAGGACTGTTGGGACAGGAGCAGGAGCGTTGGGACAGGAGCAGGACCGTTGGGACAGGAGCAGGAGCAGGACCGTTGGGACAGGAGCAGGAGCAGGAGCAGGACCGTTGGGACAGGAGCAGGAGCAGGAGCAGGACCGTTGGGACAGGAGCAGGAGCAGGACTGTTGGGGCAGGAGCGGGAGCAGGAGCAGGACTGTTGGAGCAGGAGCGGGAGCAGGAGGAGAACTGTTAGGACAGGAGCAGGAGCAGGAGCAGAACTGTTAGGGCAGGAGCAGGACTGTTGGAGCAGGAGCAGGAGCAGGAGCAGGAACCGTTGGGACAGGAGCAGGACCGTTGGGACAGGAGCAGGAGCAGGACCGTTGGGACAGGAGCAGGAGCAGGACCGTTGGGACAGGAGCAGGAGCAGGAGCAGGAGCAGGACCGTTGGGGCAGGAGCAGGACCGTTGGGGCAGGAGCAGGAGCAGGAGCAGGAGCAGGAGCAGGAGCAGGAGCAGGAGCAGGAGCAGGAGCAGGAGCAGGAGCAGGAGCAGGAGCAGGAGCAGGAGCCAGAAACCTCACACGCGGGGGAGAACATGCAGACGGTCGGACACAGAGGGAAGGACTAACAGGGCTTAAGTACAGACTGACACACAGAGGTAACGAGACACAGCTGGACAGGATCACAATCAGGGAAGACACAGGAAGGGAGGGGTAGGCCATACAGAGTACTGTATTTGCCGCTGCTGACCAGCAGGGCGGCCAGAGTCACGGTCCCGGATACTAACAGTACCCCCCCCCCAACGGACGCCTCCTGGCGTCCCTTTGGGTGGTGTGGGATGCCGACGATGAAAGTCCTTCACCCAACCAGGGTCCAGGATGTGCTGAGCCGGGACCCAGCATCTCTCTTCAGGGCCGTAGCCCTCCCAGTCCACGAGATACTGGAGTCCCCGGCCTCGGACATCCAGTAGGCGTCGGACGGTGTGTGCCTCCGAGCCATCAATGAGACGGGGGGAGAAAGGGGGTTTGGGGGCGGGAAGCATAGGGCTGCAGATGACAGGTGGGGGCACCAAGTCCACCCCAGGGACCTGACAGTACCCCCCTCCTAATGGACGCCTCCTGGCGTCCCCTGGACATGGACCAGGTGGGGGGGGCTTGGGGGCAGGGCGCACAGTCAGAGGGAGACCAGGCCCGGGTTCTGGTTCCAGTTCTGGTTCAGGCTCGGGTGCTGGTTCAGGCTCGGGTGCTGGTTCCAGTTCAGGCACAGGTGCACGCTCAGGCGCTGGTTCCGGTTCAGGCTCAGGCACTGGTTCCGGTTCGGGTGCTGGTTCAGGCTCAGGTGCTGGTTCATGTGCAGGCTCAGGTGCTGGTTCAGGTGCAGGTTCTGGCTCAGGTGCTGGTTCAGGTTCGGGTTCTGGTTCAGGCTCAGGCGTTGGTTCAGGTTCAGGCTCAGGTTCAGGCTTAGGTGCTGGTTCAGGTTCGGGTGCAGGCTCAGGTGCTGGTTCGGATTCTGGCTCAGGTTCAGGCTCAGGTGCTGGTTCAGGTGCAGGCTCAGGTGCTGGTTCAGGTTCGGGTTCTGGCTCAGGCGCAGGCTCAGGTGCTGGTTCAGGTGCAGGTTCTGGCTCAGGTGCTGGTTCAGGTTCGGGTGCTGGTTCAGGCTCAGGCGTTGGTTCAGGTTCCGGTTCTGGTTCAGGCTCAGGTTCAGGCTTAGGTGCTGGTTCAGGTTCGGGTGCAGGCTCAGGTGCTGGTTCAGGTTCGGATTCTGGCTCAGGTTCAGGCTCAGGTGCTGGTTCAGGTGCAGGCTCAGGTGCTGGTTCAGGTTCGGGTTCTGGCTCAGGCTCAGGTTCGGGTGCTGGTTCAGGCTCAGGTGCAGGCTCAGGTGCAGGTTCTGGCTCAGGTGCTGGTTCAGGCTCAGGCGTTGGTTCAGGTTCCGGTTCAGGCTCAGGTTCTGGTTCAGGCTCAGGTGCTGGTTCAGGTTCGGGTGCAGGCTCAGGTGCTGGTTCAGGTTCGGATTCTGGCTCAGGTGCTGGTTCAGGTTCGGGTTCTGGCTCAGGCTCAGGTTCGGGTGCTGGTTTAGGCTCATGTTCAGGTTCGGGTGCTGGTTCAGGTTCAGGCCGGATATGTTTGCACGATGGTAGTAGAGCATCAGCGGGGTCGGTGCCCCTTTTTCCCTTCACACGCAGAATCGTTGTGTTCGGGTTCGTGTTCTCCGGCTGTCTTGCGCTCAGAGAGGGGGCCTGGACAGGGATCTGAGCCGGCACCCGGGAAGGGGTCCAGGTAGGGAGCCAGGTTGGGGCTGGTGTGGAGATTCCCAAGGCCCTTTGGAGGTCCCGGATACTCTCCTGTAGAGCATTGAGACTGGCCTGCCGGTCGAGCAGCATTTGCCGGTGCTCCAGGCAGGTTCTCATCAGATTCTGATCCGCTGGGCCCATCCTGGTCCGACCGTTCTGTTAGGACTTGTACGGAAACACAGGGACCCAAATGCAGATCAGCTCCGATAGGGTTTATTTAAAGCCACAGAAAATACTTTTCCAGTTCACAACCAAAATAATCCACAAGGGCAGTAGCAAGAATGCTTTTCAAAATGCAAACGAAAGGTGTCCACAGGAGCGGGGGCAGGACTGTTAGGACAGGAGCAGGAGCAGGACTGTTGGGACAGGAGCAGGAGCAGGACTGTTGGGACAGGAGCAGGAGCAGGACTGTTGGGACAGGAGCAGGAGCAGGACTGTTGGGACAGGAGCAGGAGCAGGACTGTTGGGACAGGAGCAGGAGCGTTGGGACAGGAGCAGGACCGTTGGGACAGGAGCAGGAGCAGGACCGTTGGGACAGGAGCAGGAGCAGGAGCAGGACCGTTGGGACAGGAGCAGGAGCAGGACTGTTGGGGCAGGAGCGGGAGCAGGAGCAGGACTGTTGGAGCAGGAGCGGGAGCAGGAGGAGAACTGTTAGGACAGGAGCAGGAGCAGGAGCAGAACTGTTAGGGCAGGAGCAGGACTGTTGGAGCAGGAGCAGGAGCAGGAGCAGGAACCGTTGGGACAGGAGCAGGACCGTTGGGACAGGAGCAGGAGCAGGACCGTTGGGACAGGAGCAGGAGCAGGACCGTTGGGACAGGAGCAGGAGCAGGAGCAGGAGCAGGACCGTTGGGGCAGGAGCAGGACCGTTGGGGCAGGAGCAGGACCGTTGGGGCAGGAGCAGGACCGTTGGGGCAGGAGCAGGACCGTTGGGGCAGGGGCAGGAGCAGGAGCAGGAGCAGGAGCAGGAGCAGGAGCAGGAGCAGGAGCAGGAGCAGGAGCAGGAGCAGGAGCAGGAGCAGGAGCAGGAGCAGGAGCAGGAGCAGGAGCAGGAGCAGGAGCAGGAGCAGGAGCCAGAAACCTCACACGCGGGGGAGAACATGCAGACGGTCGGACACAGAGGGAAGGACTAACAGGGCTTAAGTACAGACTGACACACAGAGGTAACGAGACACAGCTGGACAGGATCACAATCAGGGAAGACACAGGAAGGGAGGGGTAGGCCATACAGAGTACTGTATTTGCCGCTGCTGACCAGCAGGGCGGCCAGAGTCACGGTCCCGGATACTAACAGCTTTGGTGCTGCATTTCCACCATGTTCAACTTAATGTTTCCCTAAAATAACAGTAAGACATGAAATGCAGGCTGAAACGGTAAAAGACACCATTTCTATATGTATTAATGCACATGGAATACAACATATTCTTCGCATTGTTCTGCAGTTATTTAAGGGTTAATCAGGTATAGAAACAAGTTTTTTGCTTGTATGACAATAAATGCATGTCTTTTCTCAACAGAAAAAAACATTTTTTTAACACTTATGTTCCTCTTGTTTTGGAAATCTCAAAAAATGCATTTTCAGGAAAAGAAAAATCCATCTTTATGCTTTTAAAACAAATGGTTGTAATTTATCAACGTATTAATTTTGTGCTGTCATCACTCGTGTTTGGATATGAACACACTTTGTTTCTGTGTCTAACAGTCCTATCGAGTCCTGTCAGAACTTCTACAAAGACTTCACGCTGCAGATCGACATGGCGTTCAACGTGTTCTTCCTGCTTTACTTCGGGCTACGCGTGAGTGAAACCAATGTTTCGTTCATTTTGGACAATGAAACACCTCAAATGTATGGTTTTGCACCTTTGCAAATCAACTGTATAACCCGGAGGCTGCTGAATCCTCCTTTATTTCTGCAGTTTATTGCTGCCAACGACAAGCTGTGGTTCTGGTTGGAGGTGAACTCCGTGGTGGACTTCTTCACGGTGCCGCCGGTGTTCGTGTCCGTTTACCTGAACAGGAGTTGGCTCGGTAAGAAAACAAACTAACGCTGATGAACTAGACCCCTCGTGGTACCTTGGAGCTTTGAGTTTCTATTTCCCAGCAGCCTGGGGCGCCACCCAGTGGATTTACTGTGTGTGACAGCGAATGCAACAGATAATCTCAGCATGTCACTTTGCCTGTGAAACAGGATTTTTTATGTGTTTTGTAGATGCACAAAGATGGGCACCTGTGGCCGTATAATTTTGATAATTTTGTCAAGAAATGAATGACTGTACGTGGGCGTCCTTGTGTTTTGGGGCGTTGCATGACATGCATGAGAAGTTCAAATGAACATAAATACTAATAGTTAAATTAAATTAAAAACCCAGCAATGGCACGGCATGGATTTTGAAAATCATGGCAGCGGAAAAGCTTTAGAAGCTTTAAACTTCTCGCATGACAACACTATCAAATATTGTGTGGCTCCTAGTCGGTGTGCAGTCCTGAAAGTTGGTCGGAATGAAACTGTAATTTCCCATGTGTTGCAGTGCGGTTGGTAAAGGTGTCATTCACATGCCCTTCACCTCCCCTGCAGAGCTCTCCTGCACACTTGAATGAAACCACGCTGTGATTGAAAAATATTTGAATGGATGAAAAAAAAAAAGGGTAATAGGCTTTGTCGGGGGCTTGAGTGCTAGAATAGAAGTCAATCTGCTAAATGTGCAAAGCTCATCACTCGGAGAGGTCTGTAAGGAATTAGAGGATTATGGGACAGGTTTTTTCCCCCTCTGCATTACATGATTTTATTGCCGTTTATTCTCCTTGCGTCAGTTGAGGAACAAAAGCTGTCTTGTCTCTGCAACGAACACCTTCGCCTTGTGTGTTTTCTCTGGGCTGATGTGCTGTGACTTGTGGAGTGCAAACAATAAAAGTGGAACAAACCAGCTTGCGCTGTTTGCTGCTGCCATCTAGTGGGCATGCACCAGTATAGCAGTCATTTAAGTTAATTTATTCTAAAGTTGCCTCACTATTTTTTCGCCTTAGTTGTTGTTTAAGGAAATATTGTTGCCTTGTACGTGTTTATTAGCTGTTTCATCACCTTAATTGGTGGAAACTGTTTGTATTCAAGCTTAAAAGACTTATAGAGAGTGATTTTTCAATTTAATCTTGATTTGCTGCTGGGTTTAACATCTTTGCTCTACCTGAGTGTCATTTTTTTCCCTGCTCAATGCTTAATTTCCAACATATATAGGATGTTTATTTAAAAGCATACCTGTCTGTATATCGAATTGCTGGCTTTGGTTTAGCTGATGGAGTTGTCAAAGGTATGATAGAGAATGGAGAATGCATTGATGGGATTCTGTTCTACTGCGTAGGTGTTGCTCTTTCGAGCCATGTGCACCTCTTCCTGCTCGTGTTAACTGTGGATTTATTTCACACAAACCAAAACTCAGCACTTGACAGCTATCAAATTTTATTTGTGTCCATGTTTAGAAAAGAAAGATAAGTATTTCACAAACACTGAGGGGGAAGATGTTTTTAGAGCTGGTCCAGTACAATACTTTATGAGTAAATCTGATTAATGAGCGATGAACTAGATAAACTGCATTTGAACAGGTGATGTTGTCATAATCAGCTCAGACTGATCACAGCTGTCTGACCTGTTCCAATAATCAGTCAGTGGGCACTCAGCCATACTCAGTCAGCCAATCAGCCAATCCTCCGATCTGGACATTTTAACATAATTACACACACGCTGATATTCTCTCATTGATGCGTGACGGGTTTGTGTGTGAGAGCATGACACATTCGATTTAGATGTTTATACAGAAACAACATTCAGACGCTAATAACGATAATGGCATTTCAAACAATGCCAGACATTTAGTAGTTCTGAAATATAAGCAGCTACAACAGTGACAATAATTCAGTACATCGTTTGCAATTATAGCTTGTAAAAAGTATTCCTTTAATGGTAAGATCAGATTAAATATTTATATTAAAATACAAATATTGTCAGAAAGTCGCCCAAAATAGGTCATACTATACTACTATAGTAGTATAGTAGTATATACTATAATAGGTCATACAAAATAGGTCATATTATACTATGTCGCCCAAAACAGGTCATACAATAGTATGTCGCCCAAAATAGGTGATACTATAATATGTCGCTCAAAAAAGGTCATACTATAGTATGTCGCCCAAAATAGGTCATACTATAGTATGCCGCCCAAAATAGGTCATACTATAACATCTCGCTCAAAAAAGGTCATACTATAGTATGTCGCCCAAAATAGGTCATACTATACAATGTCGCTGAAAAAAGGTCATACTATAATATGTCGCTCAAAAAAGGTCATACTATACTATGTCGCTCAAAAAAGGTCATACTATAACATGTCGCCCAAAATAGGTCATACTATACTATGTCGCTCAAAACGATCATACTATAGTATGTCGCTCAAAAAAGGTCATACTATACTATGTTGCCAAAAATAGGTCATACTATAGTATGTCGCCCAAAATAGGTCATACTATACTATGTCACCAAAAAAAGGTCATATTATAGTATGTCACTCAAAAAAGGTCAGACTATACTATGTCGCCAAAAAAAGGTCATATTATAGTATGTCGCCAATAAAAGTTTATGTTATAGAATGTCGCCAAAAAAAGGTCATATTATAGTATGTCGCCAATAAAAGTTTATGTTATAGAATGTCGCCAAAAAAAGGTCATATTATAGTATGTTGCCAAAAAAAGGTCATACTATAGTATGTCACCAAAAAAGGTCATATTATAGTATGTCGCTCAAAAAAGGTCATATTATAGTATGTCGCCAAAAAAAGGTCATACTATAGTATGTCGCCAAAAAAAGGTCATACTATAGTATGTCTCCCAAAATAGGTCATACTATAATATGTCGCCCAAAATAGGTCATACTATAGTATGTTGCTCAAAACGATCATACTATAGTATGTCGCTCAAAAAAGGTCATACTATAGTATGTCGCCCAAAATAGGTCATACTATACTATGTCACCAAAAAAAGGTCATATTATAGTATGTCACTCAAAAAAAGTCAGACTATACTATGTCGCCAAAAAAAGGTCATATTATAGTATGTCGCCAATAAAAGTTCATGTTATAGAATGTCGCCAAAAAAAGGTCATACTATAGTATGTCGCCAAAAAAAGTTCATATTATAGAATGTCGCCAAAAAAAGGTCATATTATAGTATGTCGCCAAACAAAGGTCATATTATAGTATGTCGCCAAAAAAAGGTCATACTATAGTATGTCGCCAAAAAAAGGTCATACTAAAACACAAATCAAACACTTTTTGAATTATCAAAGATCAAAAGGCTATTATTGTCAGAAAGTCAATCCACTCTCAACATTTCCATTGCCACTTCTCTGATTCTTCATGGTAAGTAAATATTTATTCAATTCAATTTTATTTGTATAGCCAAAAATCATAGATTTGCCCCAATGTGCTTTACAGTTTGTACAAAAGCAACACAACATCTTGAGACCCTCCCATTGTTCAAGTTAAAACTCCCTAAAAAAACTCTTTAACGGGGGGAAAGAAACAAAAACAGAAGAACCCTCAGGAACAGTAAAGGATCTGTCTTCCAGGATGGACAGGTGTTCAATATGTGTGCAGATAGAAACAATACATTTAGAACAGGGAAAGTTGAATATGACATCAAATGGAATAACAGAAATATAATGAGTTGTGGTATATGTGGAGGATGAGGCGACAGGATCCATCACAGCTGCCAGTTGAACCAGGACAGCAACAGACCCTCCAGCAATGAAAGATCCCTCAGTGGCTGCACTGCAACATGCTCTGTGAATGCGAAAACACAGGGCAGGAGTCAGGAATTTCACCCAAATAGGTCATACTATAGCATGTTGCCCACAAATAGGACCTATTATAGCATGTTGCCCACAAATAGGATCTATTATAGCATGTTGCCCGAAAAACATCATATTATAGAATGTCGCCTGAAAAAGGTCATACTATAGTATGTTGCTCAAAAAAGGTCATACTATACTATGTCACTCAAAATAGGTCCTATTATAGTATGTCGCTCAAAAATGGTCATATTATAGTATTTTGCTCAAAAATAGTCATACTATACTATGTTGCTCAAAAAAGGTCATACTATACTATGTCACTCAAAAAAGGTCATACTATTCTATGCCCCTCAAAAAAGGTCATACTATACTATGTCGCTCAAAAAAGGTCATACTATTCTATGCCCCTCAAAAAAGGTCATACTATACTATGTCGCTCAAAAAAGGTCATACTATACTATGTGGCTCAAAAAGGTCATATTATAGCATGTTGCCTGAAAAAGGTCATACTATACTATGTCACTCAAAAAAGGTCATACTATTCTATGCCCCTCAAAAAAGGTCATACTATACTATGTCGCTCAAAAAAGGTCATACTATACTATGTCGCTCAAAAAAGGTCATACTATACTATGTCACTCAAAAAGGTCATATTATATTATGTTGCTCAAAAAAGGTCATACTATACTATGTCACTCAAAAAGGTCATATTATATTATGTTGCTCAAAAAAGGTCATACTATACTATGTCACTCAAAAAGGTCATATTATATTATGTTGCTCAAAAAAGGTTATACTATACTATGTCGCCCAAAATAGGTCCTATTATAGTATGTCGCTCAAAATGGTCATACTATACTATGTTGCTCAAAAAAGGTCATACTATACTATGTCACTCAAAAAAGGTCATACTATACTATGTGGCTCAAAAAGGTCATATTATAGCATGTTGCCTGAAAAAGGTCATACTATAGTATGCGGCTCAAAAAAGGTCATACTATACTATGCGGCTCAAAAAAGGTCATACTATACTATGCCACTCAAAAAAGGTCATACTATACTATGTCAGTCAAAAAAGATCATACTATACTATGTTGTCCAAAACAGGTCATACTATAGCATTTTGTCCACCATGTCGTTCTGAAAATTAATAAAATTGCATTTTGTCAAACAACCAAGTCACAAAAAAGTCACACGATATTCAATTTTCAATTCAATTCAATTTTATTTGTATAGCCCTGAATCACAAATCACATATTAACCCTAGTTCATAAGCAGTTGATTTACAAAATATACTTCAAAGAAGGCTTAGGCAACAGAAGCTTAACCAAAGTTAACCTGTTAAACTCCAAGGTCCCCACTGCAACACACACTGTGTAAGTCATTTTTACATACACAAAACACAACACAAACATCATATTTATTATCAAATATCAAAATGCCAATATTGTCAGGAAGTCAATCTACTCTCCGTATTTCCATTGCTACTTCTCTGATTCTTCATGGCAAGCAAATAACTATGCAATTCAATGTGCTTTACAATTTGTACAAAAGCAACAAAACATCCCCTTCCATTGTTCCAGTTAAAACTCCTGAAACAAAACATTTAACAGGGGGGAAAAAACACATAAGAGAACCCTCAGGAACAGTAAGGGATCCGTCTTCCAGGATGGACAGGCGTGCAATAGATGATGTGTGCAGATCAAAACACAAAAAGTTGAATATGGATCAAATGGAATATAAAATATGACATCAAATGGAATAACAGAAATATAATGAGTTGTGGTGTATGTCGAGGATGAGGCGACAGGATCCATCACAGCTGCCAGTTGAACCAGGACAGCAACAGACCCTCCAGCAATGAAAGATCCCTCAGTGGCTGCACTGCAACATGCTCTGTGAATGAGAAAACACAGGACAGGAGTCAGGAATTTCACCCAAAAAAGGTCATACTATACTATGTTGCCCCAAAAAGGTCATATTATAGTATGTCACTCAAAAAAGGTCATATTATAGAATGTCGCCAAAAAAAGGTCATACTATAGTATGTCGCCAAAAAAAGGTCATACTATAGTATGTCGCTCAAAAAAGGTCATACTATAGTATGTCGCTCAAAAAAGGTCATATTATAGTATGTCACTCAAAAAAGGTCATATTATAGTATGTCGCCAAAAAAAGGTCATACTATAGTATGTCGCTCAAAAAAGGTCATACTGTAGTATGTTGCCAAAAAAGTTCATATTATAGTATGTCGCCAAAAAAAGGTCATACTATAGTATGTCGCCAAAAAAAGGTCATACTGTAGTATGTTGCCAAAAAAAGGTCATATTATAGTATGTCGCCAAAAAAAGGTCATATTATAGTATGTCGCCAAAAAAAGGTCATACTATACTATGTCGCCAAAAAAAGTCATATTATACTATGTCGCCAAAAAAAGGTCATACTATAGTATGTCGCTCAAAAAAGGTCATATTATAGTATGTCGCTCAAAAAAGGTCATATTATAGTATGTCGCCAAAAAAAGGTCATATTATAGTATGTCATCCGAAAAAATTCATCCTTATTCCAAAAATGTAGTAATAGTATAACAGTGTAGTGTTCTCAATGGGTGATCCTATGAGATCCTTGAGGTACGATGGAGCCTGACTGTTGAGAGCTTAGTAGGTGAGGAGGAGAATTTTGAATTATAGTTTTGATTACATAGCAAGTCAGTGCAGAGAGGTTAATACAGGTGAGATATGATTAATTTAATTTTAATTATTTTAAATTCAACATCACATTGCAGAATTACATGTCAGGCAGCTGCTGTATTTTCTCTCTTTGCAGGCTTATATTTCATGCTGTGCTTTTAGTTATAAAGTCGACTACAATAGATGTTATTACATCAGCTGCGATTAATTTAGGGATTATTAGAGGATCACTAAATCCAGTGAAAAATCCAGGACTGCCAAAGCTTCTCATGCACGCTGTTGTCCAAGATTAAAGAATGAAATTTTGATTGTCAGGGGCAGTTGCCGGGTTATAGGGCCGAGATGTGGGTTACGTTGTGGAGCCAGCTGACGGACAGACCTCTTCCTTTCCCTGGATGAATCCTAAAGGAGCTTACACTCTAATATCCTGATGGGAAAAGGGTTTGTTATAAACCCGCTGTGCACGCCAAATCGCAGCGAGAACACTGAGAGTCTGGGGTAAATCAGACCAAAAAAAAAAAAAAGTCCCTCCAACCTGTTGGGTGCCAATTTCATAAAAAGCACTTGTTTTTTTTGTTTTGTTTTTTCTCATTTTGGAGGAGGATCATATTTTTACTATGTGATGTCTGGCAGGATGGATGCAGCAGAGTGAGGACGTGCTTGTGAAGCAGACTTGATATTGGAAGCGTTTGCCGAGTATTAGTAATTTTTCCAGACATGATTCCCACTAAGATGTTAGCGTACCGGGGGCCCGACGGAGGCACACACTCTCAGACTATTTCGAACACGAGGAGGCGAAAGAAATCGACCGGCGAGCTCTTCCAGAATGGCTACAGGGTCAGGATGGGACACGGGCAGGTCTGCGAGAAAGAGGACCAGGACAGCATCTGCTACAACTTCGGTTCATGTGTCCATGTAATCTCCTACTGGGGTAAGACCTGCAGAGTCGTGGTAGAGAGGGGAATCTCCGCTAAAGCGGAAGGCTGGTGCATCCACAACTCTTTGGATTCAGGGTCAGCTGGAGCCAGTTCAGGTTCAGGATTTGCGCTGCATTACGAAGCCCCATCTGGCAAACACTTAAAAAAGAAGAGATTTGGCAAAGCTCAACGTGGTTCGCGTCATTTAAAAAAAAAAAAGATTATTTATTTATATATTTTTTTAGCTGAATTCTTTCCTGTAACGTCTTTGGTTTGTGTCATTTGGCATTCACATAAATCCATCCCAGCGGCGACATTTATCCGCCTGATTAATGGACGTGGGGATGGATTTCACTTGATTGCTCACTCTTGGCTGAGGGGGGGATTTTACTTGTTTATTCAGCATTGACACTGCAGAGGATGGTGCCTTTCTCAATCTGAGTTAGATTTATGAATCATTTTTAACTAAGGTGGGAAGTTAATCTTAGCAGGCAGCTAAATAATGCAGCGCGGGGAGTGGTGTGTGATGTGTGTTGATTATCTCGGCTTTTTGGACAATCACAGCAGTAAATCGGGAGCGACGGGATTGGAATAATAATAATGTTAATGATGGTATGATAGAGTCAATCGTGTCAGGATGGATGGATGCTAAAGCGGCTCAGGCGTTGCTGTATGAGTGTCCTTGACCTCTTGTCAACGGGCTTCATTTTTTTTCTCCACATAAATACCGTCAAATTTAGGATTTGACGTCAGGACTGTTTACTCATTTGGCGTGACAGCAACCACCTGTCTTTACTTTAATCCAGGTTTTCATCTCTTCCACGTTGGGGGTTTTATTCAGCAGGAATGAAACATGTATGAGGTAGATGCTAGTGCTGCACGGGGCTCCTGAGTTTATTTCTTTTTAACATTAATAATGCTGATTTTATTAAAAAAAACGTTAGTGGTCAGTGTTGTTTGATCTGTTGGACGCGTTTTTTTGTTTTTTTTATCAAAATGAAGCTGATAAACATCGATGAAAGTATGAAAGGTATGACTTCTTTTTCCACGAGCGAATGTCACTGATGATGTTTGAATTGTTGTTGATAATCTCTGGTAATTTCTCTATGGTCTTTTTGTCTCACAGGCTTGAGGTTTTTAAGGGCCTTAAGGTTGATACAGTTCTCAGAAATTTTACAGTTTTTGAATATACTAAAGACAAGGTAAGTGTTTTCATTTTTCATCTCACTTCCTGTTAGTTTAGCAGTGATATTTAATGTACTGTGAAATAGTGCATGGCATGCACTCATTTTTTTTTTTAAATAAGTCACTGATTTTACTTTGAATGCACACGTTTTTGTGTAATGTGTAATAAATCATGCATGAGCACATTCTATAATTATTTAACCATCAGAAATAGCTGTTAGTGCACTGGACACTGTAAATGTATGAAGGATTCTTAAAGCAAAAACTAGATAGAATTGAGGCTTTTGCACAGATGTCATGTCAGCAAGAGCTTATAGTGCAATAAAATGCCTTAGAATAATCTCCTCACTCATGCAGTCAGATGAAGGTTAAAAACACACCACAGTGGACTCAGGTCATGCAGGGACTACGAAGAGCAAACACGCCCTAATTACATATTGAGGAACACCATTGTTCACAAAATGCATGTGTTTGCATAGGTCATATTTTATTATTTTTATTCTTGCCATAAGTTATGTTGCATGTTTCGTGTGTCTGTTAATTCATCCTCAAACAGTTTCTCACTATAATCCTGCAATAGACACATGCAATTTCAATGCAAGCAGTATAATGCATTTAAGAGCATTAAACAATTGATTTGAGATTTTAGACACCCATTGTATACCAATATCTCAACTGATGCTAAATAACGTAATAGCTCATACTTTGTGTTCTGGCTCTTTTCTTTAATAGCAACTCCATAAAGCTGGTGAACCTGTGTTCAATCTTCATAAGCACATGGCTAACTGCAGCAGGCTTCATACATTTGGTAAGTGAGTGGGACCCATCCGCGTATAACAGGAAGTATGTTGGTAAAGAGATTGGCTGCACGTTATAGTCTCATTTTTTTTTGCATTGAGAGGAAATAAATCCAGTATTTGTTTTCATTTTCACGGCCGTTGTATAAATCTCAACCTCTGTTCCAGGTGGAAAACTCAGGGGATCCTTGGGAAAACTTCCAAAATTCCCAGGCACTTTCCTACTGGGAATGTGTCTACTTACTCATGGTTACTATGTCCACTGTTGGCTATGGAGACGTTTATGCAAAAACCACCCTGGGCCGCCTGTTTATGGTCTTCTTCATCCTTGGTGGTTTGGTAAAAATCCCTCTCATTACTTATTCCTGCTTAAATCCTCCATGCAACCAGTCATCACATTCCGCCAGGTGTCGACAAGCGCTCGGACACTCCCAACTCAAGACGCTCCCAACTCAGGACGCCCTTCACTCAATGTTTAAACTGAGCTGTTTTTGTAGCTCATTACTTCACCACAGTATGTCGTTGCATGTCATGTATTGTAATGAGTTGTCTACAATATTGCAGCATTTATTCAGGTATAATGCTGATATTTTGTTCCGTTATATAGTCATTATTTCCTGACATGTACAGTGAAGTATTTGCACCTGTTATTAACTGTTAAGGCACTGTGGTTTCAGGTGGCTCCACTCCTCTGCTCCTCCTCCCATTCCAACAAACACAATGACTTTGGGATGATTTATTTTTTGCCCAGTTTGGTGGCTGTAGTGACATTAATAAATACAGATAGTGAAAAAAGAAACCAAGAGGGCACTGTTGATGAAAAGGGTTTTACAGTGAAAGACGGACGCGCATACAACAGGTTAAATATTTATTATATGTCGTTGGAAAGCCACAATAATCGTCCTATAATCATAAAAAGTTAAAAATAGAGAATATATTAGAAATATGGCATACATAAGAATAGAAATAAGACTTGAATGAACAACTTGATAAATTAGGGGACACAATGGGCACCTGGGAGAATATTTTTTTTGATAAAATATTGTTTATTAATACAGATAAATAAAACCTATTTGCATTGTGGGTAAGCAGCAGTTTAAACATATCAATACACCAGATGTGTACTAAGGTGTGTACTAAGGTTTTAGGTTTTAAATTTTGCTTTTAAAGATACATTTCATATTCCTAATCTATGAAAAATATTCATTTTATATTTCTAATTAATTAAGTAATATATATTTATGTTGAAGCTTAGATTTCCTCTCATGTAATTAACATCTATTTGCAGTTCAGACCAGCCATCCATCCGGCTTATTCAAATCATCTCGACATGTGTGTTTGTTGGACAAAACATGGCACATAAGGCTTTTTCTTAATTTTTTTTTCTATTTTTCTGTCACAGATTGACATACCACTCATCAGATGTCAATTTTTCTCATTTATTCGTCTTTCCGTTCAATATCTGTAAATATCTTCCTTTTTTTCCTTTCATTTTCATAATTTTTTCTCAATATCTGGTATATTTTCACGCTGCATTCAGCAGTATTTTCTTCAGTCATTAATTACTAATTTGAATGAACTGCAATTTTTTTTTTCCTACTATTTTTCTGTTCAACCAAACATAAAAAACTACTCTACTCGTGCACATCGTAATCCTCTTCCAGACCTCACGGACTGCTTTAAAGCAAAAATAGAGGACCTGCTCTTCTTTGCTTATCCTTTTTTTAGTCTCTTCTTCTGTCTCCTATCTTCTCCTTAGGCCATGTTTGCGAGCTACGTCCCTGAAATCATAGAGTTAATAGGAAACCGCAAGAAATATGGTGGTTCCTATAGTGCTGTTAATGGGAGAAAGTAAGTATTCAAGGAGGCTCTACTGCCTCCGCCGCAGTAGAACCTTCTCTGCATGCCCTTTTCTTTTTCTTTTTCATGCATGTAGGCCATGTTTGCTCGCTACGTGCCAGAAATTGCTGCTCTCATCCTTAATCGGAAGAAATATGGAGGGAGTTATAACTCGACCAGAGGCAGAAAGTAAGTCAAACAAATGAAAAAAAAAAAAAAACGGCAAACGTTTAATGGTGTGGTTTTGTGTGACTCAAGTGGCCCTCTTCTAAAGAGGTGACATGACCTGACTTTTGCTTGACTGGACGTCATGAAAATTGTCATTTTGAGATGTAATGATCTCAACTCGCACTGAAGTCACACTGTGACTGAAGAACTTGGCCATGATAAATGTGTAGAGTTTATTGTACTGTTTAGCCGCTGCTTTTATTTGTGCAAGCTGTCATTTCTGCTCGTCATGCAAAAAAAAAAAAAAAAAAAAAAATCCATCTCAAAATTGATTTTTGTCTGTTGCTGAGTCATAAAAGTCTTTTTAAGAAAGTCCCTGCAAACAGAACAAACTTGGCAGGAATGGAATGCAATTTTCATAAGTATGTTTAGGATATAATTCAATCATAGCAAATTCATTCATTTAGGATTGAGCCTACATGAATCCCACCATGTTGAATTGCCACGTTTGTGCAATAGGACAGCATAGACAATGGATTTTTGTGTTCTTAGGGGACTACCATAGACTCTCCTGCACACCTAGGCTCACACAAATATGCATTTGAACATGGGGTGAAAAATCTATTCGAACAGTGACTTATAATATAATAAAACAAAGGTTCTATAAGCACAAAAGAACATTTCAAGTAGATTTTGATCCAGCAGAGCAACTGGACCTACCTGTAAATTAATCTGTTAATATTATAATTGCTGATCTTTGCTTCAGCCTGGGTGATATTTTAGTTTTACTCTTTAAATGGCAAAGATAAATTACTGAGAACAGCATCAATATGTTATTTACTACTGATTTCACCATTAAAGCTCTTAAAGATGGCTGCTGGATTCATGTGGTGTTATAAAATAATAATAATAAAAAATAAGATCATGAAAATAAAGTGGCATATTTAAATTAATTAGTACCTGTATACTATATATATGTATATATACAGGGGTGCACATAACTTTTTTAGTAAGTTACTCATATGAGGACCAGCAGATAGTGTTTGGTACTCACCTCATCCACGATAAGTCTTAAAAGTCTTCCTCGCTGTCCTCCGCAGTGTCACCCCCATTTTCCTCCTCAGAATCGCCCCCACTGTCCTTGGATTATTGACTACTTGGACTAGGTCATACACAGAAGATGCTCTTTGGCGTTTTGCTGCCTGCTTTAAGCGCATCCATTCTGTTAAAGTGATGTCTTTGTCAAGCTGTAAGATGGCTTCATAGTTTCGGAGAATGTTGCAAACTGTTGTATTTCCAAAACCGTGGAGGTCTTGCATTTCCTGAGGCCATGTAGAGGGGTCAAATACCAGGAAATGATCACACGACTTAAGGGATTCAAATCTGGTTTCAAACTCTTCAATTAACCCCCTGAGTAACTCTGCCTTATCTCTGTCAGCATCAGCATTAGAAACAGTCTGTGCACTGTGGTCTCCAGCAGCCAGCATCAGTTTGAATTGGCCAATGACAACCATGAGCTCATCCTTACACTCTCCAATGGTCAGCTTTTCTTTCTGAAATCTGATTGATGTGTTTTTTAAGATGTTGCCAATGTCAAGCATGTGTGATGGAAAGCATTCAAAACGCTCTGTGCATATGTGCTGCAAATCAGTGTTATCACTTGTAGCCAACTGAATTTTAATGGCTGGCAATAGTCTTGATATTTTTAACAGCACGTCATGCCGCCATGCAGACCACCTAATATTATGAAATTTTCCCAATTTCACAAAGGAGATTCCATTTTCTTCACATATCTTCTGCAATGCAGCTATTTTTTTCGCACCACCCTTCTGTAAATAAAACTGCAGCAGCCTGACGACAGACTGATTGAACGTCTTACAGTATGGAACCTGGCGGTCAGCTGATTTTGCGCAATTCTCCAGCGTGTGTGCAGTGCACAGAATGTGCACAAGAGACTCTCCAATCGCCACTAATCCCTTTAGTTTTGGTACAACACCGTTGTACACTCCGTTACCAGCTGCTCCATCTGAACACACAGCGACCAACTTTGTTGTCCAGTCATTCAAGCCTGCGTCACGAAACAGTTTCACAATCCGTCTGTGGTTGCCTGTGCGGTTCGGTCGGCACCCAATTCAATCAATCCAAGAAAATCGGACGAAACCTCTCCATTGCTGGATACTGACACAATGTAGACGATTTCCTGTTCAGTTTTTGTAATGTCCTCTGACCCATCAAAAAGCAGCCACCCAAAACCGAGCAGCCTGTAACTTTGCTCGTAGCTCACCACTGATAGCATGAGCAATGCTCAGCATGATCCGTGTATGATAAGCAGTTCCGACGTTTCCTCCTAGTCACTTCAGTAACGGAATATCCTCCGAAAATGATGACATGGGACGTGTGTGTTTGGCTGCTGCTTACTGTTGTCTGTTTCTTTTTAGACATGTTTGACAAGTGTTTAATTTCATATCCACACTAGTTATCAACATTGAACAAACTATCATTGGCAGCATGAACCCCATGTGAAATATTTCGGGAGGGACGGTACGCAAGCGCGCTGCGGTGAATCATGAGCAGTACGCATCGCTCATTTTTGCTGCGCATGCGTACCTGCGTACCAGTTATGTGCACCCCTGTATATATATATATATAATATATATATACTATATTACACTTGTTCAACCTTAGCTGGTTACAACCTGTAGATGTCGCTAGAGGAATACACACTGCACTTTCAAAGTGAAAGAAATCTGCTTGTGCAGTTTGATCATTTTGATCTGTTTTTAATAAAAAATCTATTTGTTTTCTTCTGTGCTCTTATTGGAAGCATATTGAAGTAACTTTACTGCCGTACAGGTTTGTTTATGTAAAAAAAATAGAACTTTTAGAAATCAATAACAGACAAAAAGTCAATGATAAATCAATGTTTTTGCAGCGTAGTCACATACATGTCATTACTGCCGTCCGATGCTTCACGATGCCATGTGTAGGATTATCTCACATCTCTTCCTGTGATTTAAACTGTGATTATACATGCTGCATTTAGGGAGAAGATTTGAAAAGAATAAAGCATCCCACCGTACTGATCACATGGACGTGCATTATGTTCTGATCCATTGAGTGTAAGTTAATGTGATTTAGTAAATCTGTGCTCAAGGCATAGGAAACAGTAAATCAGCCCTATCCATGGTCATGGTATAACTGTGAGAATAACCAGTCATTGTAATAACCTCCTATAATATAATTTATACCTTTTCAATCAGTATTGTCCTGGATATTTTCTTCAAAAGCCCAAATTCTCTGGAATATCCTGGATTATTTATTCCTGACTAAGACAAAAGCAGTCGAAGCTGCATCACAGTTTAATCTTCCGAGGCAGATACTAGAGAAAATCCTACATGTTGTGTGGCGTCTTACCTGTAATCAGACTGCTTATTGTTTAATGTTCGCTTTGCCTCTATTTGTGTTGGTAAATCGATTGTTTATGTCCATTTCCACTGTTTTGTTCTCCCATGTCTCATCACATCCATCCAAAATACACATTTTCACACCAGATGAATACAATAAAAAAAAAAACAAGCAAATTATTAATAGGAATAGTAATGCATCTACTAATCATCTGGAATAAATACAGGGATTCTTGTCGAGAACTAATTTAACTGAATGATTGATCATAATGTTTTCCCCTGCAAGCAGAAATAGTGATAACTCCTGATAAATATTTAACATAAATATTGCTTTGACGACAAGCAACAACAATATTGATCAGATTATCAAACTCATACTTTGGGTCCTGTGCGTCATTGCTTGCTTCATGCTGATTTGCTTCAATTTTCTGTTTTTCTGCATTGGAAAAACTATTTTTGTGCTGCTCCGCTTGGCTGTTTCCAGCGCTTTGCTTGTCAACATTCTTGGCCTTTATCTTCAGTCTGACCCACACCCCCAGGAATAAATAAAATATTGAGTCTAATGGGATAGTTTGACATTTTGAGAAATGCAATTATTTGCTTTCTTGCAGAGTATTAGAAGATTGACACCACTCTCATGTCTGTACAGTAAGTATAGAGCAACTATTAGGCCAGGACGTGATTAGCATAAAACCACAACTTGCTGTCGTATTTCTTTTCATGCACGGATTAAACAAACAACATATAGCGTGTTGATCTTCGATGATCTTTATAAAAAAAATGCTAGTAGGTTTATTTGTCTGCCATGCTAGCATTTGCAGCCTTATGCTAACTGGTCCCTAACCAGCTCCAACTCCATACTTAATGCGTAGATGAAGCATCTAACACTTTGCACCAAAGAAAATATGCATATTTCCCAAAATGTCAAACTATTCCTTTAACATATACACCTTTTTAGTCCCAAGCTCTGCAGCTGTTTCTCATAGATAGTGAGATTCTGCAGGATGCCTCAGCCCTCAACGACAATACGGCTTCTTTTAGAAGGCCTTTTTGGTACTTTTGGTAATGGTGATCGTTCACTTTGTTTTGGAGCAGTAATGACCGGGTTACTTTGACCCAGTCTTTACTGCTTTTGTGGGTCAGTTTTTCAGAATTAATAATTAGATTCTAAACCAATCATAATCAACAACAATCCAGTTCTTATGCATCTTGTTCTGAATGATTCAGATTTTGTGTATTTCTTGTGATGGTCATACAGTAGGAAGCTGAAGCAGCCCATTAGTGTTTGTATTTGGGTTGTTTTTCATAAAATTACTCACAAAACATTGTGGACACACTGGCACCATTGACATCTATCATAGTTTTCTCCGGTTCTGAGACATTAAAATCTGTGGATGTAGTTTTAAACTGTGCATGCTTTAGGCTTCTGCTTCCTACATTCAATTATACTCACTCTTTTAATGTTTATTTAATGTTTTCACAGCTGTGTAGCATAAATCTAAACTGGGTTCCTTACATAAAGGATATGTGATATGTGGGAATCTGTGTGCTGATTTTATAATCTCCATCTGAGTAAAGTCTGATCCTATAATCTGATGGGGAAATCCACAGTGTTCCGA
Source organism: Eupleurogrammus muticus (assembly GCA_036785175.1). NCBI lineage: Eukaryota > Metazoa > Chordata > Actinopteri > Scombriformes > Trichiuridae > Eupleurogrammus > Eupleurogrammus muticus. The sequence goes on from JAYKQN010000015.1 coordinate 19,602,343, forward strand.
CTCATTCAGCCCTCACGTGTCACAACATGGACATAAAAACATCCCTCCCTGTGAAATACTTGTTATTATGTCCTCAATCACTTGAACAACAACCGCACTGATTACTTTCCACGACCATTACATCCATCTCATCTCAGATTTACCTTCTGATTCTAGGAAAACAAAAAAAAAAAAGCTGAAGGTGAAACAGCGTTTTGTGCGAGTTCTGCTGTCGACTACGTTTCGGTTTCATGGTTGCTCTGCACCTCGTTTTCTAGGCACATCGTGGTCTGTGGTCACATAACACTCGAGAGTGTGTCCAACTTTCTAAAAGACTTCCTACACAAGGACAGGGATGATGTCAATGTAGAAATTGTTTTTCTCCATAAGTAAGTGCATTTTCTTTCTGTCTTTGTGTTGCTGCATTCATCCGTGCAGGAGATTAGATATTCAGGCTCAAGAGTTGCTTTTCTCTTGTCTCCCTCAGTATTTCCCCTAATCTTGAGCTGGAAGCCTTGTTCAAGCGGCACTTCACCCAAGTTGAGTTTTACCAAGGGTCTGTCCTGAACCCACACGACCTTGCCAGAGTCAAGGTAACCGACTTCCAGGTGCACAGCATGACGTTTATTTCACCACTGGATCCTTATGTCTTTCTGTCCGTGTGCAACGGCGTTTTCAGATTGAATCAGCCGACGCTTGTTTGATCTTAGCCAACAAATACTGTGCAGACCCCGACGCTGAGGATGCATCCAACATCATGAGGTAAAACCCTGCAGCTTCTCCTGAGATTCACACTCTAGGTGTTTAGCCCACCTAGTGTAAAAAAAAATAAAAGGAAAACGATTGAAAATGATGTATACTAAAAATAAAATCAGTTTTTACCTCTTCCTGGTCTTAAATTATTTGTGTTCGAGCGTATCAAAACAGGCAATGTAAGCAGACGCTCAGCATGAACAAATTCAGAGTATTTACTTTCCTCTTCTGTTAAAAACCAAATGCAAACTCTCAGTAAAGTCTGTTTCTAATATACAGCATGGGGATGTCATTTCAGAGGTGTATGGTGTTATTTAAATGATAGTTTCATATGAGCCTTTTGGAGGTGATTTGCAAGTGGTCTGATTTAGTTTTGTCCTTTTCCCCCCTGCATTAGAGTAATATCCATCAAGAATTACCACCCAAAGATACGAATAATCACTCAAATGTTGCAGTACCACAATAAGGTGGGTATAATCAGTCACTTACGAATCATTGATTATATTTGCTAATAATGCATTTTAACGTTCTGACTTTAATATGAAGCTTGGAATAGTTTACACTGATTGGTTTTGTAAGAAGCTGTTTAATGTCGTGTATGACTTGATTTTAACATCTCGTTAAGTTTTTACTGCAGTTTCCAGTTCAGGTGAAGCCACCACTTCCTCCACCTTCAGCTGTTGTTTTTCCACCCATAGGCTCACCTTTTGAACATCCCAAGCTGGACCTGGAAGGAGGGAGATGACGCCATTTGCCTCGCGGAGCTGAAACTCGGCTTCATAGCCCAGAGCTGCCTGGCTCAGGGCCTGTCCACCATGCTGGCCAACCTGTTCTCCATGAGGTCCTTCATCAAGGTAGCCCTCTGGTGAACAGATGGGAATAGACTTGAAATTGACTTTCTTTTAACATTTTTTTGCCTTTGTGTATAAATCTTGTTTGCAGATCGAGGAAGACACGTGGCAGAAATATTACCTAGAGGGAGTAGCCAACGAGATGTACACCGAGTATCTGTCGAGTGCCTTTGTGGGCTTGTCTTTCCCCGTAATTTGCGAGTAAGAGCACAAACTCATTCTCTGCTGCTTCCTATCCATATACACTCTGTGGCATTTAGTATGGGTCTTATTGGGCAAATTTTTAACAGAGGTGTGTGAACTAAGAGGTTGAAGATATGAGAGTAATCGTTGTGTGGAAGTTGGGTTTAGCGGTAAATGTTTAATTTATTTAGCTTGATATTGAGCATTAATAATCTGGTTATTGTTTTTCAAAATAGCAGGTTATTTGAATTTAATAAGTTTAAACAAATTTCCTATCTACCCATTAGTTGGAAGACTTAAAGAAACTAAGGTTATTTCAATGTGTGCATTCTACAGGAAACGAGTGTTGCTTTATGCCCCGAAGTAGAAAACTGGCTCTCGGTTAAAAGTACTTTCAGCAAACTGCAGTCATCAGTACACATGATGTCTAATTATCTTGCTCTCCTCGTGCAGGCTCTGCTACGTGAAGCTGAAGCTGCTGCTGATCGCTATAGAGTACAAGTCTGATCAAAGGGAGAGCAGGTAAGTGGATGTGCTCACAGTCAATTGTGAGGTATTAGAATTCATGAATGCAAAATCTTTAATACGCAGGTGTGTTTCTGTCAGTATTTGCTGAAGCGGCTTGTCTGTTTGACTGCAAACACAAGGCGCTTTATAAAACGTGTGTGAAATCGGTTTAAATTGGTTTGTTCACAGACTTTCTGACAAATTAATGTGGAAAGTGGTCGTTTTTTTCCTTTTAAGTACAGCGAAAGCTTTATTTTAGTGGTTTCTTTCACATTTCATCAACTTAATTTAAAAATGTTCCATATTATGCCCTTTTTCTGAGTTTTATTTAAAATTAAATTCTACTAAACAAGGCTAGGGTTAACAAGGTGCTATATTACAAATAATCTGATTTTGGTGTCATTAATACTCATATATTCGTCTTTTCTGATTGGTTGATTAAAATGGATTACATCACAAATTTATAGAAGCACAAACAAGCTGCATTGAGGCAAAGTTTATGGATATGCATGGAGCAGCATTTATTAAAAAGCCAGACCTCTAGAAAAGCAATGAAAACGTCACTTCCTGTGAGATGGGCCTGTACTAAACACAGCATCCTGCCTGATGAGTTGCAGGGACTAATCCTGCCAGCGTGCCCCGGGGCCAGTGATTACTGCAAAGAATTCCGTGCTGTAACTTTCCACTGTAACATCCCTGGTCTATAAATTCCCCAACAGCACCCTGATAAACCCGGGAAACCATGTGAAAATGCAGGAGGGGACGTTGGGCTTCTTCATTGCCAGCGATGCCAAGGAAGTAAAGAGGTAATGAGAGTGAATGAGATAAGGTGGAATCTAGTCTCTCTCTTTATTTTTATTTTCTCTGTTGCATTAAATACCATGACATCCCAGATCTTTGTTCATGTGACGTTGTATATTATGGATTTTCTTTAATCGGCTGTCAAATAAAAAAAAAAGCTAAGTATCTGCTCTATATGTGGTCCTGAGTAGGAACACTAGGTCAGGGGTAGAGATTGGTGTCTCCTGATTTATTTCTCAGCCTAACGCGGATCACACCATAATTTAACATTAGTACTTGGCCCCTGAAGGAATCCCCATTAGTTGTCCTAAAAGTTTCCTGCAGTTTTTCTAATAACACTTTATTATTAGTGTTATTAACTATAGTCTAATGGGATTCTTGTTTTTCCTCCATAGGGCCCTGTTCTACTGTAAAGCCTGTCATGACGACATCACTGATCCTAAAAGGATTAAAAAATGTGGATGCAAGAAATGTAAGTGATAACATTTGTATTTATTGTCTACGTTGCTTTGCCTGTGTGACGTGAAGCAGCAGGGATCCGTCATTAGTACAGTGTGAATGAGTTTACATCGTCTACATAGCTTTGTGTCCAAACCAATCAGATGCCACATTAATCATCATATTTTGTTCTGCTGCCTAAAACAAACAGGTTTCCTTCTATATGACACGAGTACCTGCTCTTATTAACTAATTGACATAACACTCATACACATAGTTTAATATTGTATTATTGTAATATATATTATGGGAAACATTCTTATTTATCTTCTAGCTCAGAGTTAGATGAGATCTTAACTTAGTATTAAACAGGGGGAAACATCTGTCAGAAGATTAATTAAAATCTCTTCCAACAACCTTAAACTCACTTAATTTGCTATATCTAATTTATCTAATTTGTTGAATACATTCAAGAACAGCAGTTACTTCATGGAGTCTGTCATGCTAGAATCTCCAATTTTTTTCTCAATTTTTGTCTTTTACAGAATAAACAAATTATTATTATTATTATTATTATTATTATTATTATTATTATTATTATTATTATTATTATTATTATTATTATTATTATTATTATTTTATTATCATTATACCAATGTAACTGAGCTGTTTCTTCAATCATTTCCTTCCATGTGGATTAATGTAGTAGACACAACTGTATGTCTGTCTGCTCCTGATGGACATTAAAAGAACATCAATTAAATATTCTATATATATTATATATATATATATATATATATATATATATATATATATATATATATATATATATATATATATATATATATATAATATATATATATATATATATATATTATAGATAAATATAGAAAATAAGACAGTTAACATGGGTAGATTCCTCCTTGTTGCCTCCATGTTGCCTATCGTGTCTTTTTATAGAAAAGTTGCGTGTGTGTGTTGTCAGTTCATTGATAACTTTGTGATGTTAACAGGCGTTTTGGAGTTTAGAAATAAAAAAAAAATCACATGCTATTTTCTTGTTCCTTCACTTGGATTTATAAAGTTTGTCTTGTCTTTGCACTAACTAACATGAAACCCTAACATTTGATGTGTTCTTTTACTGCTGCTTGGGAACTCGAAACACTTTTCTAAAAAAAATAATAATAATAATGATAATACTCCATAACTATAGTGATATATAGTGAGTAATTTGGATTCATTTCCCCTTTGGAAAGCACAGCCTGCTGCCACTGATTGAATCTGTTTGACTGTAAATGTTGCATGTGAAGCGGTCGATGCCTGGAACCCTCATTATCATGTGCATGTTATTAATGAATCAAGGGAAAAACATTAGACAAAAAATGAGCATCAGTCACAAGAGAGAGAGAGAGATAAGGACAAAAAAGTTGAGCCTGGGATAACTACAGTAGCAAATGATCCATTGTATTTAGATTATGCAAAAAACTGTAATTACTGTGATTACTGTAATTCCCCTGATCGCCAGCAGATGTCGCTGCAGCCCTTCGACAAACACACACACCCATGCAGGGCACAGCCTTATGAACACAAGGCATGAGGAATGAGGGACATTTCTCATTTTAGCGGTTTTGATAAAAGAAATAAATCATTTGACATATATCCCCCCCAAAAAAGGAGATGACTGCACACTTCCTCGCAACGCCTCTGATATCACGTTGCTCCGAGTGTTACTCGAACACGTCGAATGAATTTATGGTCTAGTTTAGTTTCACGCGAGTGCTGGAACTTGTCACTTTTGTTTTTGTTTTTCGGGGAGTTCTCACACATTTATCTATAAGCCCAGGGAGCTGTCTAATGTGGGACACTGTCACATTTATTTGTTTTTTTCCCTTTTGTTTGATAAATTTCTGTCGTCTCGTCTGAGAGTTTATATTATCCGTTAGATTATGGCTGGATGATGCAGCCTAACAATGCATCATTTCATATCAGTTAATGTAATTATTTATCATTTTTAATGATCTATTGTTAATTATCACCAGTTTTTTTTCCATTCAACCACATTCTATTGATCTTTTGAAGTGGATTAGTCTATTAAATGACTAAATATGGATGACATATGAGCAGTTTATGAGCCAATGAGGGAGAATGCCTGTCTTGTTTAAATTACATTATTAATATTATTTTAGAAACCAGTAAAATTACTGGAGTGGTAAAATCACATATAACAAGTCCAGATGTTATCTTGTTGCATAATGGACGTACAGATGTGAAGGGTAGGGGTCAAGTCTGCAGGTCAATCCGAACTCATGAGAAAGAGACCAAACCAGCCTTTTAAGACTGATTCCCGTCCTTCATTTAGTACATTTGATAGTCTAAGATTTGCGAGCTGAGCGTCACCAGGTGCCTCCCAGCAGCAGCCTTTCCTTTCCTCTGTGCCCTGTCTTGCCTTGTGTCCACTCTCCCTCCAGAACGTCGCCCTCCGCCGTTAACCTGCTCTTCCTCTTCCTCTTCCTCTTCCTCTCGTCTGAACCCCGTGACAGTAGCCAAGAAGCCGGCCCACAAGAAAGCGGGACTGGCGTGTTGTTTTGACTGCTCTTGCATGCCGGTTAATGTGCGTTGTAACTCGGACTCCTCTCCTCCTCAACGCGGCATCCCCCTCTCCGCTGTCTCTGTTAATGAATGCTCGGCCACTTTACGTTCCTGTAAGTTGTCGCCATGACATGCGCTCTTCAGTGTTTATAACATGCACCGTGTAACCCCCCCTCCTCCCTGCCCCTCCCTCCTCGTGCAATGTGTCTTCTAGCTTGTGTGCTGTCTAGCTCTAGCAGCTGTATCACCCCTGTCATGGATATAGATGTTGCTTTACTATATTGGCTTTATGGTTTTTTTTTTCAGCCTGTGTGTGAGTTAAGTCTTAGCTGTCGTGGAGCATGCTGGTCTACTGTTTTGCTGGTGTTTAAATGTGAATTCGAGTTGATCTTTAAATTAAATCAGATAACTGATGCTTAATTTCTGCAGAGTGTGAAAACCTAATCTTCCTCTTAATGATGCTATAACCTAAATAGTCAAGGAGAATTATAGGGTGCTTCCCCTTCTAGTGATCTTGCCAACATGAAATCATGAAACATACATGTACAGCTGTGCATCCCCACCACAGTATTTTATTTATATATATATATTTTTAAGTACATTTAATCCTATAATCCCCCTCTGGTGGAGATGTTGGCATGCATTTCATCAAATTATTTGTTTTGATAGCAGTGCACAAACGCTGCGCGGATGTCACCGCAGAGGGAAACTTCATCCTTTCAGGAAACAACCACAAAAATGTAAAATTTAATCAAAAATATTTCACAACTGCACCCTCCAGTAAACGGGTAAACAGGATAGGATTTAATATATTTCTATGTGTAGATGCTAGTAACTATTTTAAAAGCTAATCCTATGATCCTCAGATATGTACTGGTTTTATCAAATCAACATTAAATGCTTGAACACCCACTATGGGGTAAGTTGTCCAAATGATGCTCAGCAAATTAACCAGCAGATTATAGTTTCTACCTCAGAGTTTTTCAGCTTCATTTAATCAATTGACTCACAATAAGAGGAACATAGCGATTTCTCTTTTTATTCCATATGTTATGTTCTACTTAACCAAGGTGTTTTCACATTTGTTGATCTGCTGAAGATTTTGTGTTTTAAAGATATCATTAAACAGCTTCCTATGGACCAAGTGAAGCAGACCATACCATATGTTGTTTCTAATTTATTGATTATGGTACATTAGCACTAATAACTTGTAGGTGTCAATTAATCAATTAGCAACATATGTTTTAATCTGCATCACTTTTCCCATAGGAATCAGTTTTATGATATCTTTAGCAGATCTCCAAATGTGAAAATCCAAATTCGAAACACGTTAGATGAGTGAAACATAATTGTGATGTAGAATTAAGGGCCCAATTGGAAAAAAAAATGCTTGTAAATTGTACTGATGCATAGCAGAAGACATGAAGAACGTGTCCAAGTTTGCGTAATGTTGATGCAATTTTGCTGGAAAACACTGCTGTAGACGCACAAACGATTCCAGCAGACGTCTCCTGATCAAAAGGACCATTCCGCGTATAGCTGCACATCCCCGGCAGGATCGCGCGCTCTGAGCGTCGCCCGGGTGCCCGGGCTCGAGCGGAGGCCCCGGAGTCGCTGTCGATACGGTGTGGCCGACGCGCGGGGAGACGGCCTTATACGTCCTGACACGGAAATTATGTTTGCATTTTCATTTTTGGAGTGCTACTGGTTGTCATGAAACTCAGCCTGACAGTTCCTAACCACCAGGCAGCAGAGCACCCCCCCCCACCACCACCACCACCACCCCGCCCCTTCCTCCTCTCTTGTTGTGGGACAGATGCTAGCCTGTTAGTCCTGTGACTCTGCTCGCGCCTTCCGATCGCAGGCGACAGATGCCAGGACCAGCGAAGGTCCCTGTTTGAACATCGCTGTCACTGTCCCGCCTCCAGCTCAATGCGTGACCTTTATTGTGAGCAAGGGGTTGAAATAAGGTACTAATGAGTATGTGTGGGACTCACGACGACTCTCGCAGAGTTCCATGCAGGTTGTGTCAGTGTCAGTGTAGAGGACGGAGGAGAACAAAACACACAATCTAATAGAAACTTTAGAACAATAACATGTTAGTTTGATTATATGCACACATTCGTATTAAATGGTGCAGGTCTGCAGTGAGCATTGGTGCATTTCATGTCAAAAGACATCCAGATACGTATTTTAAAACATGTCAACCAGGATAATTTGGTTGACATTTTAGACGAGTCAATAGCGATCCTTAAAGGGGGGTTTTATAAGAGCATCCATGTTGAATATTAAATTCTAGAATTTTAGAATAATAGATATATCACCCTAAAACAATCATTTGCATTTTTTTTTTGCGTTATTTGATTGTGCAGCTCCAATTCACTCATATAAAAACAAGCTTCATGAGGTTATGATGCATTTCTTAAACAAAACTAAACTATTAGTGTGGAATATAATTGGCAGACTAATTGATAAGTTGCATGATTGTTGCCGTCATTCACCTTTAAATCTCAAACACTTTCACAGTTTCAGTTTCGACTCTTACTTTTCTAATCAAATGTGTTTATATTCAACAGGTGACGACAAACAGTTGGATATCATTCACAATCTAAACTAAACTGATGATATTACTGAAATTAATTTATTATTATTTTTAACTGATCTGTGTTTTATTCGTTTCATTGCTTTGTCCATTGTTGTCTTCAAGTGCCTTAAAGAGAAAACCCTCCACCAAATGTCATTTATACTTTGCGTTCATTGCAACCTGTTCCCCGCCGTAACCTCTCATCTATTTCTGCATTTTTCTCAGCTAAAAATAGCTATAATGGATATATCAAATCAAGTAAGTTTTGTTTTCCATTCTCTCTTTTGTCATATGTGTCTAACCCCTTTCCATGCATTTCTTAGCCCTCGCCACGTGTTCTGTCTCTAACCCCTCGTCCTTTCACTGTTTGCTCTTCATCGCTCTGTCCAGTCCACCGTATCCACTATTTTTTATTAGGAAATTGTGTGGTTTGTGTTGGGTATCGATTGCAGCACAGCAGTAGATGGTGCTACTGCTTCACTGTGATCGGGGGCGAATTCATTCAGTGTACATTAAACAAATTTAAGGTGCTTTTATGCGAGAATTTATAACAGATTTATTTCCAGAGAGCATCAAATACATTCTAACAGTTGGGAGTTGGCAGAATTTTCCTTTATTCTCACTCTAGCCGGCACGAGGAGTGTGAAGCTGGTGGGCCGTGCACGTTTAACAGGATCTGTGACAGGCAGCGATTCTGCCACCACGCATTGTCCTGGAGAAGCGCTGCGCATGTTGACATGGGGCAGATGAATAGTGGAGTTCCAGAGCAGGCAGGATAATCTGCTGGACAGCTGACTGTTGAAATAATCATCTCTATTCTCCACTTTTAGCTCCTAGCTATTTTCCAGACTTAAGGAATACACATTCCTTTCCCGTTTCTTTTGTTATGACCGTCGCTATTTTATCTTTAATAGCTTTCCTGCTCTTGTAACGTCAGTGGAACTGTGTGACTCCAGATGGATGCTGAATTCACCATATACCTTCATCGGGCATGAACTGTGTACAAGCAGCTGGTGGTTGTTAATTCACAGTGTCACCTCCTTGTTTCTATGGCATAACAATCGCTGGAATACCTGAAAGCACATTTATTAATTAATGTTTACTATAAATATCACAGTAAATGTCAAATCCAACATTTCATTGGTGACTGTACCAAGTGGTTAAGTGGTGTTTAATAACAATGAAGTTATTTAATTATTTAGCATTCTTGTGCCAGGAAGTATTACCCCTAAAAACCCGTGGATATGCACATACACAATGTACCTGTAGGTCAGTTTTAATCAAATCCTATCTTGGTGCTAATGTGGAGAATTAAAGATTAGTTCACTCAAACCACACAAACTGTAATCCCCATCTAAAAACAATAGTGGTGAATGGGATTTTGCTTCTGATACTTTAAAACTCGAAAAAGTAGCTGCAAAAACTGTGGCAACAAAATTAAATATAATATAAACATTTTTTTCTTTGTAGAAATAAAAACGGTTGCTATCATGATTTAATGCTGTAAGCTGTGATTTATCTGAGCCTCAGTATCAGGGATCCATGCAGTGGGATTGTGCAGCTCCTGACTTTGCCTCTCCTTCATTTAGCAGTAAACGACGGCCCCCTAATCCAGCCGTCCACTTATCAGTTCACGCCGGCCAAACCGAGCCACGACCCGGCCGGCGCGGTCCGTGCCGGGCCCCCGCCCCGCGTTTCGGTCCCGCTGGTAAACAACCGCAAGGGGAGCCTCCTGCCCCCCGCCGAGCCCTCCGCTCTGAGACTCAGCTTCATGGGGGGCCGGCTGCCGGGGGTGGCGGAGGAGGCCAGCCGGCTGCACCGGGCGCGTAGCCTGCCGGTGAAATACAGATACCACCCCAGTCACGCCAGTAACGCCACTCTGAGTCACAGGCACTGTAAGGACCCCCCCCCCCCCCCAACCCCCTCCCCTCATCGCGCTGGCAGGCCTGTACTCAAACAGCACAACCAGAGCATGTGCTTGCCAGGCTGGAGTGGTTGCATGTGTAGCATTCCTCACTAATGACCCAGTGTGTGCAGCTGTCAGCTGTGAAACATTAAATATTGAACAGGCCGAGCGGGATGTGAAGGGCCAGTGTGTCGGAGCATCGCTCTCCACTGGAAGCTCGCTGTAGTTCCTTTCTTAAAACAAATAAAAAGGCAAAAACAAACCCGCTAACATCCTAAACAATCATTTAAAACACGGGAGCCTATTTTCTATGACTTAACAACCTCCTCCAACTACAAACTACGGCTGTTAAAAAGTGATTAGCGAAGCACTGTTCTCGCCGACTTGTGTTTATTTTCCCAGCCACTGCCATAGAGTGCTGTTGTTTTCCTTAACTCTGATGTTAGCTTGTGAAAATATTTGCCTGATTACTTTTACTCAGGGGTAAAACTTGTAATTCGTTCCCTGCGAAGGGCTCAATGCAGTTTTGTGCAGTGATAAAGACAATGTCCGAGGGGCATCTCAGCTGTACATAAATCACTCTGGCAAGAGGACCAACATAATTATATGAGCCGAGGGCGTCACTCACAAGATGAAGAAAGACCAGCAATCCAGACTGGATTCAGTATTGGCACAAGAGCCTTATTTATAATGTTGAGCATTTGATGTTTGTGGGTTATTACCTTAATTAAATGAGCATGTGAGTGATTAGCATGGCCGACAGAAAAGCTATCCAAGTCTATGTCTATTTCTACTAACGAGGGATGGAAAATGTTAGCAGCCCAACGAAGGTTTTTAGGTATTTGTGGTGCAAAATAATCTGCAAATAAATCTGTAGCTGGAGCAACTAAAGCAATCGGCATGATGGTTGATGACGGCACTACTGCATGTTTGCATCTTCATACACAACCATGTAAATGGCGTGCTAATGTGTCTCTGGAGTTGCCACGCAAACATCGGACTGTTTTCCATCGCACACTAGTTGCTGTCCTGTCTGTTCCATCGTGTTCACCCAACCCCACTTTAAACTCTGTGACCGTTTTATCCCTTTAAATCCACTGACCTCAAATTGTGGCGTGGCATACTTTTCTGCTGTCATTGATTTGTGTGTCTGCTGACGAGTTCACTCGCTCATACCGTTGCTTCCCGTTGCAGTTGAAGAGGACCAACAGTCGGCGCTGTCGCCTAAAAAAAAGCAACGCAACGGGGGCATGAGAAACTCCCCGAACTCCTCACCCAAGATGATGAGGTAAGATTAAACGCAGGTTTTTATTTGCAACCATGCAGTAACACACCTGACTCCACTAATCAACCACTAGGGCCTTGGTAAAGCTTCATTAGCAAAAACCTGGACCCACGGTGGCCCCCAAGGACCAGGGCCGGGGACCCCTGGTTTAGCTTATCCCAGTGTTAGCATACACTAACTAATTTAAACAAATTTGTATTCATTTCATGACCTTTTTATACAGCTTATAAAATTATGGTGATGGCATGAGCAAACAGTTGCTTATTTATATATCCTGCACACATTACCAACATCACAATATTATTATATATACTATAAATAATTATAATTAGTTATATATCCTTTAGAGCAGGAGGGCTATATTTGTCCAGAAGGCCAGAATTTTAGCAGACAGTCATCTTGTTTCTATATATATATATATATATATATATATATATATATATATATAAATATATATATATATATATATATATATATATATATATATATATATATATATATATATAAACAACAGTAACATCACAATACTAATTTAAATAGCTGTTAATGCTGCACTATGTTTACCAGCTATTAGATTCAGTAACATTATTTATTATAAATGTATTGATTTAGTGGTAAGGAAAATTTAAAAATGTTTGTTATATAGACTAATGTCAATATTTTGGATTTGAAAATGTTGGTGTGAGCCTTAAAAAATCCAGTATCACTTAGTCTCTAGAGCCCATCTTGAAAGATATTGCTGTAGCAACTCCACAATATAACAAGGTTTTCCAGTGACACCCAGAGACTACAGCTCTTAAACAGACACTAATGACAGCAGCAGCCAATCAGAAAGGCTCCAGACCAGTGATCATCAACTGGTGGCCCGCGGGCCAGATCCGGCCCACTGACACCGTCCAGTATGGTCTGCGACTGGATTCCATAAATATGAGAATCAAAGGGAAAATATCATGTGGTCCACACTAAAGCGAGGTTACGAGGCTTTCTCCGAATCGAGGTTCTGCTGGGAAATAATCAGTTTATAAAATGTCATCCCAACTTCTTGATATGACACATGATTGATAATCTCAAAGCGCAGCAGATTTGCAAGATTTGGATTGCAAATGTTCAAAACTTTCTGCAGAGCCCCCCCCTACCAACAAAAAGAATTATGTGTGTGTGTATATATATATATATATATATATATATATATATATATATATATATATATATATATATATATATATATACATATATATGTATATATGCATATATACATATACATATATGTATGTATATGTATATATATATATATGTATATATGCATATGTATATGTGTGTATATATATATATATATATATATATATATATATATATATATATATATATATATATAAATAATGTTATGCCATAATTAGATTTGTTTTTAATTTTTTGTTGAGGGTCTGGCCCCCCATGGTGACTGTCTGCTAAAATTCTGGCCCTCTGGACAAATATAGCCCCCTGCTCTAAAGGATATATAACCCAAGGCTATTCATCTCTTGTCAGATCCCTGCAAGCTCTTTTCAGCACGTAGGAGCACAGATGATATGTATCATCACAATGAAAGGCGAATTGAAATGCTACCTTGCTTTTATCTTGTCCTGTAACATTAAATCGCTGCTTATTGATTCTGACTGGAGATAACACTGTTATTCAACATGAGGCCATTACGGGGATGATAATAGTAATAGTCATTGTCATCAAGTGCCATGTTATAAGGAAGGCAGGCAACAGGGATGTCCTGCAGTCTGAAGTGCAGTATACAAAGTGGAATTATACAGATGTAATTTAATTAAAACTGACAAATGGCTTTATGTTCCCGTTGCTAATACTGCTGCTATTCATTTGACATTTCAAAATTAAATCCGCAAATGTCCCCATAGTTTAATTTTGAGAAATACAAAAGAGACGAGCCATGGAGTACAGTGGTTATAAGAGTGACTTTCTAAAAGGTGTGTTCATAGGCATAATTCAGCATTTTCTTTTTCTTATTTGATTCGAAGTGGTGCCAAAGTTTGAATTACTGCAGGTGATATCCAGACTCTTGGGTTCAAAAACATAAAACTAAAAAAACAGGCATTTCTAATGCTACAGCCATCAGGTGAATATGTATTTGCCATCCCATAGCAGTATATGGACGTGTTGTTTTATATGTGGCGTATCTGCTGCCTGGAGAGGGATCTGCTGCCGTAGCCTCAGGGAAACTCCACTGCAACAAGCACAGAAAAAAAACATCTGGGTGTATACTGTATCAAATGTGTTTTTACAGGACCTGCGGCCTTGAGGCCTTTGTAAATAAGTAATGATCAACAGATTGGCTGTGGGTTTTTAAGAGCAAGCCTTTGTCAGTTTGCATGATGGGGTGGATTTTCAAAGACCTCTTTCTGCTTGTGTCTGAGTTGCGGTGTTACAGTAAGCCGGTGCAGCGATGCTGAAGAAAATCTACCTAATATGCATGTCTGGTTTCTACTTTATGTCTCTGGGATGTCATTACGCTCCTTCCAGAAGACACACGGCCTTATGTTTTGTGGTCATGACGTATGAAGCCTTGTCAGTTGTGTCAACCGCCGACTTAAGTAGTGAATTATGCCGCTGATCATTTTGAATGTTTAGAAGTGCACTTACAGAAATTACACCCACGACGCTCAGGCGCTCTGTGCAATAAAACACACAAAAAAAAGAAGGAAGTGATCAGTTGTGGACGCGGACCTGTCCCCAAATGCATCAGCCCCCGCTGGAAATTAACGCCACTTCCACAGGCTCCTCGATGGGTCATAAGACACGTCTAATTGTGGTGTGTCACAACGTGTTTGGTCACGTCGGAGCACGCTGTGACACGCGCGTCACGTCTGCCACGGCAGCGCGGGCCGGTGACGGGCCGTCACCGCTGACAGTGAGCGATAGCTATCCTGGCAGAGCTCCGCCTTGCCAGTCATCTCCACAAGGACGAAGCGGAGTGACAGCGGCTTCGCCGGAGTGAGTCGTGAAACATTCAACTTCTGATGAAATATTTAGCCCAAGGTGTTAAAGCACTAAATGCTTTCACTCTTATTAGGAGCCACACAAGTCAATAATCTAGAGTACGAGGGGAGTTATGGATGATGGCGTACGATTGACTTGGGTTAAATCATTAGATCAATTGATATTCAGGAAATTATCCAGCAACTTCAGGAAATAGTCTTCTTTTTAAATTATTTAGTACATCTGTACACAAATATTCAATGCAAATATTGTTTAAACGAGCATACGGAAAAAAGGGTTTAGAAAAAGGTGCATTTTACCAGAGACTTTTTGGGATTTTCAAACCTGATGCAACAGTCTACCCAGGCCTCAATGAGAAAATTGATTTCCAACATTTATTTATTTATTTAATGTGAAAAGACTACTTCACACAGAATATCTCAGAATAGCACCTTATCGGATTACCACTACATTCTGTTCTTGAATTGTTGCTTTTGGGGATCCAAAAAAACAGAATGAAGCACGAATATCATTGAGTTTTGGAATCTTTCTAAATTTAATATGTTGCATATGGAAGGAAAAAATGATGATGGTATTATGACCCCTGGAAATTGTAATATATGTTTTTCATTATTTTCTGACACATTATAATAACATCTGACACATAAAATAGTAATATTTGTTAATATAATTAATAACAATAAACAATAATTAGCTGAAGCTCTGCACAGTTTATTAGGTAATAGCTGCTTTTTCATTAATCTTTTTTTAAGTGAGAGTGCAAGTATTGCATTATAAAAGGTTGATGGGATTAGCAAAATAAATTTAAAAAAATAAAGTCTTCAATTCTACTATGAGATTTTTCTTCAAACATATTCCAACATATACATATTGCTCTGCTGTTTATCACAGCCATGTGTAATGTTTCCACCAATTTCTGCACATTCTGTTTTCCATAGCCTAGTTTATTTGTTTCAGACCAGTTGCAACGCAGCTAATGAGTTTTGCAATATGACTTTGAAAAGAAAATTCTAGGCGATGTTTACCCCATTGTAACACTAATGTCATGTTCTGATGGAAAGATTATATTTTACATACGTTCACCAACAGAATCTACTGTGCACACACACACTCTGTGTCTTTTCACATTAGCACGGCTTTGACAAATGTGAGTCTAAGAGGTAGAAAGTGGCAGAAAAGACATTTGTTTCCACTCTTGATGGGACACCCAGGTCTTGCCTTGAGGGTATATCAGCCCTAAGACGAGCTTTTTTGGCTGCAGTCTCTTGCAGCCTGAGGGATGGCAGTGACACTTTCATGCATACTTAACATGTTACTTGAGGTAACATTCTTTTAAAGTACTTAAAGATGCTCTTCTTATGAGAAGGAGACTTGACGTCTTTAAAAGGTTTTGGACAGAAACAGAAGGATGTTGTCCGGGATCCAGAAGATCACGTCTCCATCTCTATCTGAATCTAAAAGGCTGATTTTGTGTAAAGTGAATTGAGAAAAGGCGACATACTGTAGCTGATGATTAGTGTCAGGTCTGTAAGCTCTTCTTTCTGTGTGCACATGCAGAATAGGTGAAATGGTTCAGTTGATCAGCAATTGCATATTGTTGTGCATTAGCTTTCTGATCATGATGATCTGATCATATAGTGCTGGCAGTGTCTGTTTTTGCCATTTAGCACATTTAGGCATTTCTTTTAATGGGTTCAAAATTAGGGGCGACACGGTGGTGCGGTGGGTAGCACTGTTGCCTCACAGCAAGAAGGTCGCAGGTTCAAGACCGCCTTGGGCCTGGGTCTGGGGCCTTTCTGTGTGGAGTTTGCATGTTCTCCCCGTGTCTGCGTGGGTTTTCACCGGGTACTCCGGTTTCCTCCCACAATACAAAAAACATGCTCAGGTTAATTGGTAAACTCTAAATTGCCCATAGGTGTGAGTGTGAGAGTGAATGGTGTGTGAATGGTGTGTGTGCCCCACGATTGGCTGGCGACCATCTGGGGTGTATCCCTGCCTCTCGCCTTAACGCGCTGGGATGGGCTCCAGCAGACCCCTGCGACCCCGAAAGGGAATAAGCGGGATAGACAATGGATGGATGGATGGATGGGTTCAAAATTAGCTATAGTATTTGAAAAACAATATTTTGTGGAAAAATATATAAATGGGATAAAGGTATCAAGTCAAATACAATAGATCTACTGTATTTAAAAAAGAATGAATGAGTGCTGGAGTCAGATATGAATTTAAGTTTATTAATAACTCATAAGAACCCACATCCATTTATCCTTAAAGGAAAATAATGTGGGTTATACCATGGAACAATTCGGCCACATTTCACTTTTCTTTTTATAAAATAATACTTTTTATTCCCAAAGATCTGTATTTTAACACATATTTAATGTTGTGCATTAGTGGTAAACATATTCTATATTAGGATGCCCAGTGTATGTTACGTTAGGACTTAATGAGTTAAATTTAGATATAAAGGTGGCAGATGCAGAATATATTAGTTTGTTTAAATTAGCCATATTTTTTCCCTATGTTTGTATTTTTAATATTATCTGTTTATTTATATTAATTTTCCTGGTGTGAAGAAGATGTTACAACTGTCCTTTACCAGCCGAAGTAAAACGCACGCTTTAAGTCAAAATATTGTAATGCCAGAATCTATGAGAAGCAACTGCAGCTTCTCATGTTCAGAGACCACTTTAGTGGTCACTGCTGGGCCGGATTCCGCTCACCGCCGTGCCCGGCGAAATTAGTTTATGTGGGTCTGATGCTCTGTTTAAACATTAATGGCCTTCACTTTGGAAAGCAAATATGATTGAGTGAATCGCTGAAATATTTAAAGTCTGGCATGTTAAAGCTTTAACCACGCCGCATGCGGGGGCAAGGCGAGGGGGCGTAATTGCATCTCCCGTGCTCGTGCTCGCCGGACGCGGCACGTGGCGTCGCTGCCGTCTCCTTCCGCCCGGCTGCCGCCGCGATGTCACTCCGCCTGATGACATGGCGGTTCTGTTGACGTTTCTGCAGATCGCCTCTGACAGGAACAAGCAAAGAGCGGAGCAGGGAAAGCTACTTTCTGAAGGGGGGGGCTTCGGCCAAGTGATTTTTTTTTTTGGTATCCTGAAGGTCTATTGATTAAAGTGTTTGAAGATTTTTTTTTTTTTGTATAGATCTAAATTGATACCAAAAGAGTTTTTTTTGCGATAACTACTCTGCAGTAATAATATAAAGTATTCTGCTTCATGTTCACCTTGGATGAACACACAGCTCATAATTTATTAAAGCTATCCCTAGTTTTCCATTCCTCATGTTTGAATATCTGTTTTGCATGGTTATTTAACCCATAAAACCCAAAACCATTTATCCTTAAAGGAAAAGTATGTGAGTTATACCACAGACCAAGTGGGCCTAAAGTTTTTTTTAATTAATTGAATTCCCTGAGATCTGTATTTTGACATGTATGTAAAATTGGGCATTAAGGATTCTTAATAAATGTCACATTAGGATAAGATAAGATAAGATATGACTTTATTGATTTTTTATTGATGAAAATTTGCTTGTTACTGCAGCGTACAGAGTAAATACAAAGAAAATAAAAGCTAAAGGAAATAAAAGCTATAAAAAATTAAAAAATACACAACACTATGTACAAAATTCGTAGAATTTGTTGATCAGGACTTAATGAGTCAAGTTCTGACATGAATA
Organism: Eupleurogrammus muticus; assembly: GCA_036785175.1. Taxonomy (NCBI): domain Eukaryota; kingdom Metazoa; phylum Chordata; class Actinopteri; order Scombriformes; family Trichiuridae; genus Eupleurogrammus; species Eupleurogrammus muticus. The sequence continues at coordinate 19,620,915 of JAYKQN010000015.1, forward strand.
TAATAAGGAAGAGTTTTTGTGTTTTTTAAATATTTGTCTGCCTATGAGTTATATTCTAAGGTTTATTATTAATATTATTAATAATTATGCTTTACTAGTTCAGTTAATTTAATTCACCCGTCCTTTTACTCCTTCCCCCCTCTTATTTTTTGTTTTATTAGACATGACCCGCTCCTCATCCCGGGGAACGAGCAGATCGAGAGCATGGACGAGAACATAAAGAAATACGACTCCACGGGGATGTTTCACTGGTGCCCGTCCAAAGACATCGAGAAGGTCATCCTGGTGGGTTCTGCTCCTTCGCTCGGCACACGTCATTTGTCCCTGACACCCTTTCCCCGCGATGACAGATGTATCATGTCACAAAGCGCCATCAGAGGTTGACAGGGCACTTAAACACTCTGTAATGAGGTGTTTGACATGTCATTTGCTATACGGGGGCCCTGTACATAGAACATTTCTTGTACTAATACATATGCCATTTTTCAAATTACTCTCGTACTCTGTTGCAGTCATGAACTGCATGATGTATTTTACTACGCGAGTAGGAAGCAGAAAGCACTAACATTTGCTAGAAAAGCCACTTCATGCCGTCGTGTCACAAACATCATTTTTAAAAAAAAATCTTTGTTCCTTTTTTTCCTCGCAGACTCGGAGCGAGGCGGCCATGACGGTTCTGAGCGGCCACGTGGTCGTGTGCATATTCGGGGACGTGAAGTCGGCGGTGATCGGCCTCCGGAACTTCGTCATGCCGCTGAGAGCGAGCAACTTCCACTACCACGAGCTGAAGCACATCGTGTTCGTCGGCTCTCTGGAGTATCTGAAACGCGAGTGGGAGACTCTCCACAATTTTCCCAAAGTCTCCATTCTACCGGTGAGCGCAGTGAAGTCTCACATTTTAAAATGCATATTCACTGAAACAAACTCTCTCTGGCATCCAACTTATTACCATTAGCAATTTTTAATTTGCTTTTCCTTCAATATGTGACTATTATACTTGTTGATGCTTAAAAGAAAAAGTCAGTGTTTCCTATTTCACGCTTCAACTCACCATTGACTTTTTCCTCTCAATTTAACCAAGAGGTCAATCTTTTCATAACCCGGCTTTTAATGTAGGTGAGATAACAACTTCTCTCCTTCGCTTCCCCTCTCAAAGGGCACGCCATTGAGTCGGGCGGATCTGAGGGCTGTCAACATCAACCTCTGCGACATGTGTGTCATCCTGTCAGCCAATCAGAACAATATTGACGACGCGTCACTGCAGGACAAAGAATGCATCTTGGCGTCACTCAACATCAAGTCCATGCAGTTTGACGACAGCATCGGGGTCTTGCAGGCTAATTCCCAAGGTAAGGAGTGCCCTATCATAGTTCACTGCACTGCCTGGGAGGGACAGGGCCCTGGCACAGAGTATATCCCTCACTGGGTGCTGCCTCGCTGACCTGGTGTCAGTGCGTTTGACAGTAAACCCTACTGACTATTCCTCAGGTTACTGTAGCAACTGGTTTCTTCACAAACCTTATTGGTGGCAACGAGCACGGCACTGGCACAAAAAGCCCCACCTGGCTTCCACGTTTCCTGTTGTTAAATACATGGAATTACGATGAATGGGAATAGAGCAGGTTGCAGCCCCTCAAAAAAAAAAAAGCAACTGAAAAACACACTTCTTCAGCTTCAGATGGCCTTCAATAATGGTCAATATTTGGCATTGAGAGAAATGCTTTTAAGGACCTTTTGACCCGAGAAGGGGGAAAAAAAATCCTGCCAATTTCATTATTCCTTTTAATACATGTATGACCTTGCATTTGCTTGAGTCAGCAGTAAGTGATGGATGTCAAAACATGGCCTATGTATAATACATACGGCATCAGTGATTTAATGTGTTTACTTGTCAGTCTGAGGAATGTCAAGTCAATTTGAATTCAATCTTGCGTCACTTATTTTCTATTTCATGGCTCCATACTGTACATGCTTTTTTCTTATGTGTGTGTGTGTGTGTGTGTGTGTGTGTGTGTAAAAGGTTTCTGTCTCCAACGCGCGCACACACAATCTAAGGGAAACAAAATGAGCAGCGTGTCACATCTATTATATATAGACTAATATTGGACCTTGTCAAGAATATGGTAACATCACACTCAGCAACTTTACGCTTTACCAGATGAAACGGCCTCAGTGTGTTAGTTCTGCTTATATGCCCATTTGTAGCCTTTCAATGAACTATTGAATATTGCATTAACAGAAATGCTTTTTTTTTTGTTGTGTTCGTGTCCATTTAGGCTTCACGCCGCCGGGGATGGACAGATCTTCTCCGGAGAACAGCCCGGTCCATGGATTAGTGAGACAGACCTCTGTGACAACAGGGGCAAATATTCCCATCATAACAGAACTCGGTAGGTTTGCTGCTGTTATTCTGTCGCTGTAATACGCTGCATGTTCTTTTTCTAGTTAAATAGTTGTAAAGAGAAGCACAACTTCTACATTTAGTTGCTTTAAACACTAGATTAACCATACTAATAGTGGAAAAACATCTTTTTATTGTTTTTTTTCGCTCTTGTTGACATGCTCCAGTAACTGTTTTTCCCCCCTCAACACTTGTCTAGCGCCATTAGCAAAGCCAGGCAAAAAACTGCCTGTGATTTCATTCAGTCAGGATAAAAGCAGTGGGACCAGCATACAAATGATAACTGAGCTGGGTAAGAAGTGGCGCTGTCCCGTGCTGCAGTTTGTACCCGCTGCTGCCTCCATATCAGCTTCCTTTTGATTTCTCTCTCTTCTTCTTCTTCTCTCTCGCTGCACAAGAGGCTCAGTCCATTCCCATGGCATCACTTTGAGCACATTTTACCCTTGGTTCTACTTGAAATTGCCTGTCTTGTTTTGGCTCCTTATCTCAAAGCAAAAATTTTCCCTTTTATTTTTCTTAGAATTACAAGGCCTTTGATCCCTCAGAAGTCCTTGTGGCTGTTTTCATAGCATCTTCTGTTGGATCACATTCTCTGGCCCGTGCCCTCTTTCATCTCAGCCCCGTCGATATGACTGACATTTATTTCTGTATGCACAGAAGTAGTAGGAGTTCTCAAACTAAATTTCACATCATTACTTTCTTCTAGCTACTGCATGTGTTTTTTTGGGGCTCAGACATCTTCAAAGAAGGTTCTGGGGCAATGAGATACTTTCATTTGTTTTGACATACAAGTACAAGTAATTGGAAGTTCTGTCTTGGATTTACAAGACAAACAATGGCATATTGGTGTTATGATATTGACCTCAGGAGGACTTTGAATCGAGGCCCGGAGCTTTGACAATATGCATGGTGTCATGAGTGTGCATGAATGGCCTGGATATGGAATGTGACAGAGGCAAGTTGGCCACGAGGCCAAACACAAATATCAGACACAGTTTGATTTCTGTTTCTTAAAAAGAAACTGCAATTTTGTCCGAATTCGGGCCTGAGAAGTCAAAAACGATTTGTCAAACCATGCACGGATTTCTAATACAGTCCATATCTGCAGCTACTGACTGTTGTGCACATGAATCGAGTATTTGCCTGATGTATGCTCAAGCACAGAATCCATGCTTTCTCAAATCATGAAATCTTTTTTCTTAATAATATCTGGTTTGGTGTGCAAAAAAATAAACAGGAAAAGTATACACTACCACTCAAACGTTTGGGGTCACCCAGGCAATTTTGTGTTTTCTATGTAAGATCACACTTTTATTTATTAAATGAGTTGCAAGATGAATAGAAAATATAGTCAAGATTGCACAAGGGTTTTCTAATTATCTATTGGCTTTTCATGCAATTAGCAAATGCAATGTACCATTAGAACACTGGGGAAATGGGCCAAGACATTTGCAGCCATTTTCCATATTAACAATGTATAGTGTGTATTTCTGATTAGTTTAATCTTATCTTCATTGAAAAAAAACAGTGCTTTCCTTCAAAAATAAGGAGATTTCTAAGTGGCCCCAAACTTTTGAATGGTAGTATATAAATATATATAAAGTAATGAAATTTACGTGTTTACTTGCACAGTGAATGACTCCAACGTTCAGTTTCTGGACCAAGATGACGACGACGACCCAGACACTGAGCTGTACCTCACTCAGCCTTTTGCTTGTGGAACAGCCTTCGCAGTCAGTGTGCTGGACTCCTTGATGAGCGCCGTGAGTCAGAATCAATTCATCTCACAGACAATACTGTCCATATAAAGAGATTTTTGTGTGATGACAAATTAAATCAGTCAGCTGTCTAAAAAAAAGTTGCCAAAAAATCCTGTGTGTTCATATTGGATTGAATAGTAGAATACCTCTGGTGTGTTCGCCCTCTCTGCTCCCATTAAAACAATAGATGACAAGACTGGAACTTGTACCGGCTATGATGGCTTCATTCATGTCTGCCTCTCAGTTTGAGTGAGGTTAGAACAAAGCTGCCTTCAAGTGCACTCCCGTGTAGACAGAGGTAATGCTACCTAATGGACAGCCCTCATCCATCATTTTAGTCAATAGCGCTGTCAGCAGCTGAGGGAGATGTCACCGTGCTGTACAACCAGAGGGAGACAATAGACTGTGGTGCAAAGCAGAGGGCAAACACGTGCCCTCCTCAACACTAACAAAGCAATAACTGGTCGGAATTAACAAGTCAACTACACTGAGAAAATTACATCCATGCTCATTTTTTTTTTCTTAAAAAAGTCTTATTTAGCTCTAATGAAGGCCTGGACGGCGTAAATGTATACACGGACTCCTGTCTCTGTTTGAAGGGAGTGAGAGTAACCTGCAGTAATTGGATTCTCTTGTCTTTTCACTCATGGTGCAGGAGAATCTGAAGCGACAGCGCAGGGTTTAGATAGCACTATTCCGTCTGCCTGGCACTTTAAGAAGGTTCACGTGTGACTTTGGTGGCGTTTTTAAGGATTCACCCTCCTCTGCTTTCATCCCTTCAGACATACTTCAATGATAATATCCTCACCTTGATCCGGACGCTGGTAACAGGCGGGGCGACCCCCGAGCTGGAGGGACTGCTGGCGGAGGAGAACGCGCTACGGGGGGGCTACAGCACGCCGCAGACCCTGGCGAACAGGGACAGGTGTCGCGTGGCACAGCTGGCCCTGTACGACGGGCCCTTCGCCGACCTCGGGGTAAGCGGCCGGCCTTGTCACCCGAGGGGCAACGCCACGTCTTTGTCTGCCCGGTGCTGTAGAGCTGGCTTTAGTAAAAAAGGATTCAGACTAACGGGGACAGCTGGGATTCAGAGTTTAAATACCCAAGAGGGACTACATGGTAAAGGTGGGCTCTGCTCTGTGATGATACAATTCACTCCATTCCGATCATGGAATAAGCTAAGTGGGAAAGTATAGTTGCAGGTATAAAACTATTCGTTCAGACATACCTTAAGTACAGCAGAGCATCAGTTAATTAAATAAATTAAAACGCTTTAAATTAGATTAACACAAGCTATAGGCCAAATATATCTGTATAGCTATACACTGGGAAAGATTCTACACCCGTGTTGGATTGACACTACCGTATTTTCAGGACTATGAGGTGCACATAAAAGTTGTGTATTTTCTTCAAAATGTGCGACACGCCCTATGGTGCAGCGCGCCCTATAGTGCAGCGCACCCTATGGTGCAGCGCGCCCTATGGTGCAGCGCCCTATAGTGCAGCGCGCCCTATGTAGGTTGCTGTTGTTGTAAGGTACGTAGTAGAGAACACGATAACAGGATGTGCATTATGTTAGTGCTTTGTAATAAATACAAAAAAAGCACAACCAAACTCAGTTTTGCTCCCACTCTATTGTTGTATATATGTATTTCTGTATATAAAACCCGCGACCTATAGTTAGGTGCGCCTTATGTGTGTTAAATACAGTAATGACACACATAACTGAGGCTGCGCCTTTTAGTGCGGTGCGCCTTATAGTAATGAAAATATGGTATATAATAAAATTTTATGCTATCACACATTAGTTATACTGATTAATAACGTTGTTTAATGAAAACACAGACTGCGGTAAACAGCGTTGTCTTCTTGCAGGATGGCGGTTGTTATGGCGACCTGTTTTGTAAAGCCCTGAAAACCTACAACATGCTGTGCTTCGGCATTTATCGGCTACGAGACGCACACCTGTCACATCACCACAACACACAAACCCAATGTACCAAACGGTGAGTTTTTTTTTTTCCTTTTTGCCCTCACATTTTAGCAGATCAAATAAAAAATCCACAAAAAAGCCGTATTTTTTCATCTATTTCTCTGCTCCTCCAGGTATGTCATAACCAATCCACCGTACGCGTTCGAGCTGGTGCCCTCAGACCTGATATTCTGCCTGATGCAGTTCGACCACAACGCCGGCCAGTCCAGAACCAGCCTCTCCCACTCCTCCCATTCGTCCCATTCCTCCAGCAAAAAGAGCTCGTCGGTCCACTCCATCCCCACCACCAACCGCACCAACCGCACCAAGAGCAGGGACTCACGGGACAAACAAAAGTATGTGCGCCTCTAAACCCTACGGTCACTGTGTGTTTTTGCAGGGTCCAAGGTGACTACAACATGTCAATGTTAGTTTTTGGTCCATATGTGTTTTTATCGTAGTTGCATTCAACATTAAACAGCACAGAACCTGTGAGTCCCCCAACACATTTTTTTGGCGATAATTAACATCATGCAATATATTCTTTGCAATACTATTAAGATGTTACACATTTATTTATTTTTCTGTGATCCTGCTGCAGAAAAGCTTTTTTGGAGGTCATTTCTTTTCCTGCCTAATTTCAGCTTATATTAGAATCATATTATTTCCAAGCATAATGTGGATTTATGCAAAAAACATGGCTGCTATCATTTAATTATTTTGTCACTTATTGTATTTGATTACAAGATTTTCGATTATTTGAGCAACACGGATAGAGGATTTGTTGAATTAGTAGAGGTTTGCATTCTCAAAGTACTCTCTAATATAATTTCTATATGTGAATATTAATATTAAATATTATTTTATTGTTCATTCAAACTAAAAAAGGCATGTGCATTTTTCCAGCTGCAGATAAAAAAACAACCTCAGCTGCACAAGTTGATTTATGTTGCCCATTTTACTAAAATCTATGCTTCTTGCTTTGTGCTTATCCATGTACATTTTATAATGCATATGCTATGAAATATCATGTAATACATTTGTTATACTGCATATTACCTGCATGCTGCTTGTGGGTTCTGAATTACATCTGAAACATGGACAATATCCTCCTTCCAATTGCTGTTTGACATATGCTCCAGTGGTTAGATGCACAGTAACTGCACTTAAAGATTTTCTGACATGATCCATATTCTGTTTTTATTATTTGCTGGCTTCTCCCCTCCTCAAGAGTTTAACCTACTCCACATCCATAGTTATGGCGGCATCTGTTGTTTTTATAGCTTCTGGTCATCGTCTGTATTTCACCTCTAGCTTACATCTAGCGTCCGACTTTCTTTTGCCAAAGTGCAACAAGGATGAATAGAGTGGAGCAATGTATGGAAGTGGGTGGTTATGCATGATGGTAAATGATGCATCAAATAGGGTCATGTCATGACTTCTTGTCCTCTGAATGAAAGCTAAGTAACTGCATCAGGAGTGCATGGTCATGGCCTATGAAGCAGATTCTAGAAAGTTAGGATTGTAGACTGGGATCACAGCTGAATGGTTAAACGTATTTGGGAGCTTTTATTATTGGAAACATGTATCTACCAGCATGTGTGCGGACTATAGCATCACAGCCCTAAGTCAAGTTGATTAAAAGGAATGCCCATGGACATTGCTAAGTGGATGTATCACCTGCAGTAGAGGAATATTCATTTCCTTACACAAGGAAAGAAATTAAAGTTGCATCAAGCCGAAAGCCTGAAGCCCCTTAAAAAAAAAAAAACACCCGTTGACAGAATGAATTCTGCAGGTATTATCTTCTAATTTGGCACTGTGCATGTTTGCTGACAGGACAAAACAGCATGCTTCAGTGGCAGTAAATGTAAAAATGTAAAAAATGTACAGCTTTGAAATGAGTCGCATTATGGAGGTGAAAAATGGGACAATGGGACATTAAGTGATGCTTAGCTGCCATTAAAAAGCGTATATGTCAGAGTTTTGTCCTTAATTGTAGGTGATTGCCACGTAGCATTAACTGTCTAATGTCTTTTTGTCAGAAAAGACATGGTTTACAGATGAGCCAGAGAATACACACCTGAGGACCATACAGATGAAGCCTGTGAAACCCCTCTCCGTCCACCAAGTCCGTCAGTATGAATCCACAAGCAGCTTGACTCCATCCATCAGAGAAGTTCTGAGGCCCGGACCCCCGCTGGACACCGAGGGAAGACGCGTCGTGTAAGTGTCGGACCGGGACATTTCACCGTCTGCAAAATCCAAATCATCACTGGCCATTAGATGGATTGAACTCGTGACTGCTTTCCTCCTTCACCTCCACATCGAGCTTAATGTACATGCAGATTTAGAAACCTACGTGAAATATACACAAAGACAATCATATTCAAATGTTGCACCCACACCTATTTATTATTTGCACAGCTAATCTGTGTTGGTGACCAGACTCCGTTACTCTTTTTGTTCCATTTTGGGGAATGAGGGTCACTTGAAGGAGAAGAGCAGTGTAAATGATTATTACTACTATTAGATGAGGAAAAAAGGTGATTATTATGATTACTGGATCAACATTCGCAATGATAAGTTGCCTTTTTAGCTGTTGATGAACAATTACTACTACTACTCCTACTACTACTACTACTACTGCATTTACTTTACCCAGTGTTACAGAGTTTTTCTGTACAGTATAAAATGTGTATTTTACATCCAGCTGCGATCCCACCACAATGGCAGTGTTAGTGACTGGCTCTCAGTGATTGCTTTGCCATTTGGAGCTAATTCACAACATTTGTGACAGTAACGATGGCCAGTGTCCATGTGTAAATGGCATTTGGCTTCAGCCTTATCTCTATCCATTTATATTCGTCTTATCTTTGCCTTTTTTTTTTTGTTTCTTTCTTTTTGGTCATTTGTAATTAATTGTTTTCATGTTGCTGTTTGGTTGCAATGTCCAACAACCCCCATACATCTTATTAAGTAAAACTTTCAAGTATCTGCAGAGTTTCTCCAGGGAAAAAAATGTTTTTCTTTTTCTTCTTCTTCTTCTTCTTCTTTTCAAGTCAATAGCCAAATATGATAGAGCTGTTTTGATGGCAACATTAGGATGTAACCAAAACTATCACAGGTTCCAATATGGTGGAAGAGCTTTTTTTATTTACTTGTGATACCATCAACGGCCAAAGCCAAATATTCTAACATGACATGGATATGAGTCTGTGGGAGTTGAACGTGAAAGCCACATATCGCATGAAGTGGGCATCTCTAAGTCCTCCTTTGGCTGTAAGCACTGCCTGACACAGGATTGTCTTGGAGGTCATTACTTCAGTAAGTGTCCTCCATGACCAATCTTAATGCCATAATCAGACATGTTCATGTTTTTTTTTTTTTTTTTTTTTTGTAGATACATAGAAAACAGCTCTATCATAAAAGTCAATTTCGGGCTATTTACGCGTCCTGACAGCATTCTGTTGTGTTGGTAAACTGTCTTGGTGATTGCATATCTGATATAACCATGAGAAAAACAAGTTCTACATATCTGCTGAAGCCCTGATCGTTTGTTATAGTTCTGTTATAGAAGCTACCACACGGAGCCAAGAGTTTATTAATCATATCTTATTTAAACAAGAGAGCAAAGCTATATGTTGGCACTGTTGTCACTTTACTTGAGGAGCAATGAGTGAAACCAACTAAACAATCAACCCGAAATGTCCTTAATCCACCGGGGATGTGCCCAGGATTCGTGTTGGATGTGAACAGACAGAGGTTGTGACATTTTTACTGGCACAGGGAACGTGCGTCCGTCCAGAGCTCGGTGCCGGTAATGTGCCAGGCAGTGCTGAGGCCAACGGAGGACTCCGCAAAGACCCACTCCTGCGAAAAGGGGCTTCTAGTTTGCAGAGTTCAAGCAACTTTTGCTGCGCAACTGAGAAATGGACTTACCTCTTTGCTCTCCATCTTGCAAGATTAGAATAAAAAAAAAAAAACGTTGATTTTCTTAGAATGACGCTTCATAATGATCAGATTTAATGTAATTCCCTGGAGATAGCTAAAGTCTTAAAACTATTTTTAAATAATCCGTTATCAATAGCAGAGCCTGATAGCAATTTGTGTTCTATGAAATCATTTGTGTACTCTTCAAAGGAATCTGTAAAGCTTAATGTAAAATATTTCTTTCTAGTGTGTTCTTATTTCACAAATATTCTTGTTTGACAGTATCTGTGGGGTTGAGACACATTCAGCAATGCGGTCTAGTTTGTATTATTTTGTGCATTTCTTTTTTTTTAGCACGTTGACTTGTAGATACAATGACAGTGCTAAGTTGATATTTCTGACTATGTCATAATAATACCCTATAATAAATACAGTTTATTGTCTTGTACAAATAGGCTTGTACATAAATTGTACATGATTTCATTTTGTATTTTCACAAATTAAAAGCTAATGTATTGTGTTCTACAATACGTCTCATGTCTATTTATTCTTCAGATAATTCAATACTTGCACAGAAGTGATTGCTTAATAGCAGCTCTGAACCTAATTTTCCTTAAATGTATTGCAGAGGGACTGTATATAAAGGCTCCTCAGTAATTCAGATTTCCAGACAGATCATGTGACGACGGACACTTTGGTGCACCCTCTGGATAATGGCTGATAAAAACACTCCCCGCGTTCTCACCTTGGGGATGGAGAGGGCTCATCGTGTTGCTTGTTAACAATTTTACACACCAGGGCACAGTGGGAGACTGTCAGCATGCCAATAATATTTACAGTCTAACACCTCGCCTCCGCGCGGGCAGCTAGAGAAGCTGCTGGTTCCCTGGCCGTCGCCCTGCAGCAGAGTCACCTTCTCAGTAAACAAACACGTAGCTAACACCTTACAAATAATGATCATTTTTACATCAACTACAAGGATAACTGGATGTATTTAATGCATCTTAAATAATAGGGACCATGCAGTGGTGTGCTCACCAATCAATCTATAAGGATGGTCTAGTTATCCTTCACGTATCCTAACTTGGAGAAGGTAAGTTCATTATAGTATTGGGATATTGGGAATTATTTCATTTTTTGACTAAGCCTTCATATCTGAACCACGCTGCAGCAGATTTAGTGGACTGAACTGCATAGTTTGATCTGAGGTGTTTTTATTATTATAATTATTATTATTTATACAGTAAAGTTTCAGAAACACACTGATCACTTTTACATCTGGAAGCTTCCCAGGTTTGGAATCCCTGGTTTGGTTGATCTCTACTCTCAAACTAGTCTTGCTAAATCTACTAAAAGCAAACAATGGACAGAGCAGAGGTCCTTGTTTAAAACTGAGATGGTAAGATCATCTTCAAAACATGGAAAACAATCTAACAAAAAAAAATGCAATGCTAAATACACTTTCCATAGCGGCTAAAGACACCATGAACCAGTGTTAACAAGAGTTATGCAATGATGTTAAATATTAATTAGAAGTCAACAAGAAAAAGTCAATATATATATATATATATATATATATATATATATATATATATATATATATATATATATATACAGTTGGCATGACCTACACATAAGTGAAATTGTTTTTAAAAAACAATCTCTAACCAGAAAAAAAGCAAAAAAGCAAATTAACAGCTTACTCTTTAACACTAGTTATAATGTTCATCAACAGGACAAGTCTTGAACCCCCTTTCAATCTGGTTGTTGATAAATGTGACACACACACACACTATGAGGTTCCATTTGATTCATGCACACACGCGCACACACCACACACGCACACACACACACACACACACACACACACACACACACACACACACACACATGCACACACGCACACATACACACACACACACACACATACATGCATGCACACACACACACACACACACACACACACACACACACACACACACACACACACGCACACACACACACACACACACACACACACACACACACACACACACACACACACGCACACACCCTGTTAATACAACTCTCGTCCAGCAGTGCGGGCCTGGCTGGTGATAATAGTTTCCATGACAATGCAGCACTCCAAGTGCATCAATGCCAGCCTGGATAAACAGTGATCCTTTACCAAAACAAGGGGGTCATTACTGAAGCTTGTCAAATCAATGTTGAGAGTGTCCTGGCTGATTAAGGCGTCCCCTCTCAGTCCTGACACAGTGTCAATACCGGCTGGCCTGTGGCGACACACTCCCATGATTGGACTGAAATGCCTATCAGTCAGGCAGCTGATCTGGACTAATGATTCCCTGTGCTGCCTATTAGAGGGACATGGCAATTTAATCCTGTGGGCCAGGCAAGGAAAAAGTGACCTTGGTGCTTTATATTGAAGCTGAGGTAAATTGACAAGAGCAGATAAATCTTTACCTTGGGCTATTAACAGAATTAAAGAACAACAACAAAGGCAGAGGACTATCTCTCTCTCTTTTTTTAAAAGTGCTTGCTGATGTCTTTAAAAACCTTATTATATAATAAATCCCCTATATTTGAATATAATCTGGCAAAAACGAACCGTGAAATATCCCAGCATCATTAAAACTTCTGTGTTTTTTTTCATTTCCAAAACACATCCCCCTAAGCCGGCGCCATCGATCCGATGCTTAGAACAACAAAGGGTCAAATAAAAGCCGTAAGTTGAATTCGTCTTCGCTTCGCAGTCAAGCTGGAATATTGAAAGTGGATATTGCTTGGAGCTAAAGGTTTTTCAGATGTTCAAAGCCATTCCAACATGGCCCCGGGGCAAGGTATATTGCCTTGGACATCTATCTTAAGGCTATGAGAACATTGTCTACATGGTTGGAAAAAGGCCATGTGTTTACACAGATGTTTCGAGCTTTTAGCACACAGATCTTCCTGTACTGAGCCACACCACCATCTTTTGTGCCAAGGGCCATATACATTTTGCATTAGTTTACCCTTTGATACAGAAAGGAAGGAGGGCAGAACAGCATCAATGCTTGCACGCATTATATAAAACAAAAAAAAGAGAGACTCTGCATATTATTTAAATTAAGGAAAACTTTATTGTTGACATTTCCATTACAAAGACTTAATTTTCTTTTCATTACGTACAAGTATTATGTTTTTTTTTTTTTTTATAGGTGTCCTTTAAATATGAAAAAATATTGTATTCTGTATCTCCACGTTTCCTCTAGAGAAACAGCAACAAAATGGCAAAAGATAAGGACTTCATCCCTGTTATATGGACAAATTGCCGGCCCTGGGAGGCAATTTGCCTGTAAGGCACAGTTGCCGCATTGACCCTTTATGTTCCCTATAAAGGTCAACATTTCTTTTTTCTTTTGCTTCACTCCTTGCATGCATAAATCAAAGCTCTCGGCTATTTTTCTATTTGAAGTGGGAAATACCACTCGTCAAAAAAACAAAATATATCCTGTATAATGATAATACATTTTCAAATACAAAAAAAAAAGTACTACTCTCTAATTTTGAACATTTAAAACTCCTTCTCTTTTGCCTCTGTGCAAAGAAATTAGCAGTAAGGTACAGCAAACAGATGGCACTCCCGTAACATCACTTCTCGGCCCAAGTTGTAAACATGATTTACAATTTGCAAGATATTATTTACTGTGATTCATGTTTCTGTCAGTTCCACACTGGAGGTTAATAGAAATGCCAGCATGCTCGCTGATTTACTTAGTAAGATTTTCATCCCAAGGTTCAGGTTCAGAAAATTGGAGTCAGAGAGAGTTACATGATTCATGCATTATGCAGAAGAAGCTGACACGACCTTCAGCCATCACAGTCTTCTCTATATATCACACTGGGCTTGACCCTCCCAAGGCCAGAAGGAGCATTTGATATATTTAACCACTACTGCCATTAAATTACTCACATTCTTTATGAGCTGAAGCCATTTTATACAGCCAGCAACATGAAGGCAATATAATTTTGATTAAAAGTGGTTTTACACTTTGTATTTGCCTTTTACCGCGGGTGATGCTTCAGCAATAAGGAAGACGTTCATAAGTCAAAAGCAAACTAAATCAACAAATAAATCTCTTGCATGGGCTTTCTGATTTTTATGCCTCACATTATGGCATCACCATATGCCGGCCATATGTAGAAATAAAAGAGGAAAATCCACTCCTGCTGTTGGATATAGAACACATCATGAAATGATAGGAAATAAAGTGCTGTTTTAGAGTATGAGGTCCATTTTAATATAATTTGCTTTAGAATTATTTATGACATTAATTGCCACATTATCGACTGGCTGTCCGCTCTTTGGGCTCGCGGTCCATTCTTCTTCACAAAGCGCGCTAGCTCAGCCTAAAGTAGACTGACAAGCTAATTATACCATCTTCCCTCTCAATGATAAATGTCACTAATGTGAATCTGGCCCAGAAATGAGACGCTTTACTCGCCTCAGCCGCCAGAGTCACCGACTCTAACCAGGATCAGGGAGGCTTCATTTCTTCCTGAATCGAGTTATGCTGAAAATTTCAAGGCCTAAATTTGAAAATTGCTCTCATTAGGTCAAGTGTATTATCTGTGGAGTATACAGAAATGCTTGAGCGTGCTTATTTATATCTGCTTAAATATGTACTCTAATTGAATAGAGAGCATTTGAAAAAAAAAAAAATTTAATGATTCTGAATCAGGAGGATTCTACACTCATGACGTGTTTAGAGGCAACCATCAAAAACATCTTCCCGTCACTCACAAAACGCTTCGTCTGAAATCTCATTTTAATGATGCTGTTTACATATTCCAACTTCACTTAGGACGCGTTCTGACAACAATGAGAGCTGACACGTACCAAACTCGGTATGTCCCAGAGCCATCTTCGGCGGCCGCGATGCTGTCAGCTCCACCTACGTCAGTGACAGCGTTTCAATGGTAGCGCGACACATGTCACAAACTTTTAAATGTCTGCTCTTTTCAGCAGGGTGCCTCTGCAGCCCAAAGATGGCATGGGATGGGACGTCATTTCACGTGCGTTTGATTGAATATCGACATAGCGTCAAGTACGAGGCTTGTATTTCGAATCACTGAGACATAATCCTTTATTTTTTTTCCCTTTATATCTAATCTAATAACGACTGATGATTATTACTGGAGGTAAATGCGGCGACTATCAGCGAAATAAAGAATTCCGCCGATGTTTGGACAGGAAAAAGCCACCTCCGGTGATTGCACACGCCTCGTGCAGCGCCGACACGCAGCTGAACTCCGACCCCCTTTGATCAGCAGTTTTGGCAAGGCAATCCATCATGGTACTCTTACTGTCAGAAGAGGTGCCTGGCTGCAGCTGTGTGTCACTAGCTAAGAGGGGCTGCTTAAAGGCAATCATGTCAACCTCCACACGACTGCTCAGACTCCCAGATTGAAGGAGGACTTGACAGGGCCAGAAGAGTCAGCTGAAGACACTGGAGGGCTGTGTCTGATTGCGCTGTGGCCATAAAGTGATGGCTGATTTTATCCTCTGTGAAAAGGCAACTGAATAGACTCAAAAAAAAGGTGGAAATTCAAGAAATGAATACCCGTCCCTTCTGTTAGGCTTTTACCCACCTCTGGTTTCGAGGTAGCACAGTAGACACATACTGGAAATACTAGATTCTGCTCTGTGAAAAATGTTTCTGCCTCAGGTCAAGTTCTGGACATTTTATGTAAGGCGGTGCATAGTTGTAGTGTTGCTAGGTCACATCTTTTAATTTAAACAATTAGGAGCGATCTAAAAACTCTTTTTCTGCAGAGAAGTTTCGGAATGTGCTGCACTTACATAAACACATGGGAATAAAATAATTTCTATTTACATGCTCAGGAAAACTGCTGAAAGAGTGTTTTTTTTTTTGCCAAGGGCAGGGAAATTATATGGGTGCATTACGCTGATGTATAAAATATAGATATTTATTTAAAATAAATATAAAAAATATGCAGGATACATGTGTGATTAAAAGAACGCAGGTTAGGTTAGGTTGCATATGTATTGCCGCTTGTCAGATCCTGCAGCATCTTGCTGAATACTGGTATAAATAAGGTGAGCTGTGAGTGATATTCCCGTTTAACTGCCAATGATTTTCCTGACGGGAAAGCAGATAGCGTATTCCCCGGAAAAAAAAACAAAAAAAACGGGGCCCTGACTTTTCAGACAAAGAAGCTGAGTGATGGCTTGCTGACTGCAGCTCCGAGTGTGCAATAACATGATGTGAAAAGACATTGTCAGTGGCGGAGGAGACGAGCCCGGATTGTACATGGTGACAGAAAACAGAGATGAGGACAGAGATACTGGTGCCATATTAGTGGCCGGCATATTCAAACACCATCCTTGAGTCTGAGCAAACTTGACATCACCTCCAATAGCTTCAAAGTGTTCAACCCCCCCACCCCCCACACACACACACACACTCCACCCCCGCCCAGTCTCTTCTGTCTGCAGCCAGCGTTCCCCTCTGATGTGTCTCCAGACTCCGCTCTCTCTTATGTAGAGAGTAACCAGCAGGCCTGTTCTGTCAGGACAGGAGGATAGGGGCGCAGCGGCCCGCGGACACCCTCAGTCAATCCACATTTGGTCACTGCAGTGGGAAGTGTGCTCATTTTTTCCGATATCTGAGCTACTTGAGGTGATCCGAACACTGAAGTGTGAGGAGCTGTCACCTTGCATAAAGCTCCGCGCCGGCGGAGGATGTACGTCTCCTGATATGCTAAGAGGGGCGGAGGGGGTGGGGAGCTCTCCGCTCTGATAGGCTACGGGGACACTGGGGACTCTATAAGAGAGAGAGAGGGGGTGGGGTAAGGGGGGGCATGTATTCCACCCTGTCTGCCCGGGGACAAGAGGTCGGCGGGGAAAGGAGGCAGCTCATCACCAGGCCCCCCTGCAGGCTCAGGACAGATTCATGCCGTGCGGAACACGCGGGAGATATTTTAATGCTGTATCCAAACATCAACAAGAGGCCAGCAGAGAGAGGCCCCAACATTTGATGCTTAATGCTGTTGCAGAAAGTGGGAACACACAAAAAAACACCCTACGCTATAATTATTCGCCTGGTATAGCTTTTGAAAGGTGCTGGTTTTTTTGGTTGGTGTTTTTTTTTTTTTTTTTTTTTCTCTGGACAGGGTGCTTTAAGCCTGCCCAATGGCGGTGGCAGGCACCTCTGTTTGTGCTCCACAGGCCATTAACAGTTCACACCACCTTCTCCAGCAGGGCAGCAGCTGGGGAGAAAGAAGCATGCAGCAGCAGTGCAGGATCTCACACACACACACACACACACGCACACAAGAAAAAAAACGTGGCCAGAGGCAGGGAGGCTGAAGTACGCTCCGAGTAAAGTTGGCATCTGTGCAGCTGTGTGTGATGAAGTGCAGCTTGCCATAAATACACTTTGGGGCTCCCCGCACAGCTGGTGACCGTAGGTTACAGTTCTGAAAGATGGAGCGCAGGAAAAGGGGAAAGGGAGGGAGGAAGAGATGGATGAGGGAAACGCAGAGAGCTCGCATCTACACATCATCTGTCCGAGGTGGGCCAAATTCATGAGAACGGGGAAGATGAGGGGAAGGGTAATAAAATGTTATTGTCGGTATAAAAGAAGCACATTTTCTGGCATCTGCGGACAATTAAAGAAGCATTGCCACGACATCATGGAAGCAATTTGGCCACTGTACACTGTAGATACGCATTATGTACAGTATGTTGGGACACCACAGCACAACACAGTGTCTTTTAATCCAACATTCTCCTACAGCCCGGTTAATGGAATATGATGCATGACAAAGTAATGTGGATCAGAGTTAGTAACCATTAGCACATGGAAGGAAAAAAAACAAATACACTGCAACAAGCCCGGTCAAACTGTCAGGAAGACATAATCACTGGGAATTAAATGAACGCTTTATGGCCTAGTGCAATCATTTTTTTATTCTATCAGGGTCATTCATGTATCAGAGGACGTGACACTTAGCATCGAGGCTAGCCGTCCACTATGTCTGCTCTTTCACCGCAATCAAATGAACAATTAACAGCAGTTATAGTGTGCACAAATCTATTAATGAAGCTATTGCACTTTTATCATCACTGACAGCTTCCACATGGTAAACCTTAGCCAATACTCAGATTTAATTGTTCATGTTGTATATAGAGTAATATTGTTTATATATAATAGATGTTGTATCATAGACTACAAAAGCAATCACAATGAGAGAATTAGATGTATTCATTGAAACAACAAATGATTCATTTCACTGTTTTTGCAGATATGCTCCTCCTCCCAAAAGAAACATGGAAGCGTAGCTGATGAAGTCGTGTGGACGTTTATTTTTGGCTCCCAGTGATCGAGCATGACTACGCTTGTCATTCTGTTTGTTGTGACCGTACGAGAGCAGCGCCCGCACGCTTGCAACTTCGGGGTTGTGGATTAAACTTTTAAGTGGCCGCCGTGTTACCCGGGGACTTGTGGGAGATTCATTTGCATCAGTGTTCATCTGTAACTCATTAGCTATTCAGACATGTCAACCACAAAGACTCTGTGTGGAAAAAAAACAATTTTTCAAGCAGTAGAAATATGAGCAAACGAGATGCTAGCAGCAGCAACATATAATAGATTCATGTTGTAAAGATGGTTTGGTGCAACACTGAGGATGAGTATGTTAAAATGTTTGGAAAGAAATATAACCTATCATGAAAACTAACATTACATTTATTTATATATATATATATATATATATATATATATATATATATATATATATATATATATATATATATATATATATATATATATATATATATATATATATACATACATATATACATACATATATGTATATATGTTTATATATGTATAATTTTTTCATTTTTTTAATGACAGTTTTCATGATTTTAAATAAATATATATAAATAACATTATAATTTCTCATAGCAAGTGCTTTCTATTTTGTTAAATATGGACAGCTGATTAATTGAAAAATAATCCATTACCATGAAGCTCGGATTGGAGACGCCATAGCAGAGAAGACGTATGACTGTGAATGCGGATGTGAAATCTGCACTGGCTGCGTATGAAGGCATGTTGTGTCCTGAGGCTTTGGGTCAGCAGTCAATTAAATTATCACACTAAACTGAAAGACTTTTAAAATCCCCTTACTGAATAATGCTTGTCAGACACTCTGTATCCACCGTGATGTTCTGGTAAAAAGGTTGCTGCAATGGGATTAGGGCTTGATCCTCAGCTACAGCTGTGCCCAGTCTAAAATGACTATTCTCTTATCTCAAGGCAACAGAGCTACATTATGTTATGTACCGACTTCGTCAAGATAGAATGGATGTCATTGAAATTAATTTAATCTTCCTTAAATTAGCTTCTGACTATGATCTCTCTCAGTCAGAATTTATGTCCTCCAGAATTCAATTTCCTCCGCGGTGTGATATCAGTTGGTAACTATTCGGTGGCCTCCAATAATGAGAGCTGTCACGGGGACCAGAGGCGGATAGTGTTTGATGGCGGCCATCTTGCGACCACATCTACCAGGGAGCAAAGGGAAAAAAAAAAAAAAAAAAAAAAAAAGACGTGAGGCTTCCCAGATTGTTTACCCCCCCTATTGGAACAGTAGTTTCAGAATAAGATGCTGATCTATCTGGCATCACTTTAATTTAATATAAGTCATTAGTGCATCAGAGTCACGGTGAAGAGTTAACAGCCACAACCTCAGTTTTTGGCACAATATTCTACAACAAATTAACTGATAAAGTTCTGTTGTGTGGTTATGTTCATGGGATGTTTAACTTAGACCATTATAAAGATTAAAACCACAATGTTTCCATACTGGATTACTTGTATGTTAAAGTGATAAACTAGATATAAATATATATATATATATATATATATAACATAACAACCATTTCTTAACTAGTAGCAGGGTTGCAGATTTCATTCAACTGTACAAAAAGTTGTGACAAAGCATCATCTTTAAATGCAAAAATATTTCACTAGATTATTAAAAGTCTGAAATGCTAGTAGTACCTGATTAAGGGTCCAGGGATTTGTCGATTTTTCTGCCTGAAAAAAGGCACTTGATGTCATTATTTTCTCATATTTTACAGACTGAACAAACTATTGTCTAATGAAAAAAGAATTAATTGAAAGTAGTCTGCAGCTCTAGCCTATAGCGAAATAAAAAAAAAAAAAACCTTAAAAGCTGACATTTTCTGACTTACTTCTATTCGTCTTATGTATTTTGAGACCATATAAGCTCCGCCATGAGTTCTTTTCACCAGAAAATCCTGAATGTCAAGCCCTACCTGAAATGTGAGGTGCCCGCTCGGCTGTCTGGTCCCCATTATTACTTTCATCTCGACTCAGCTCCTGATGCTTAATAAGCCGGTACCTGAGGGTCCTGCCTCCGTCTCTAAAACTCTGATGTGATGTGGCAAGGAGACAGAAAACAGTGAAGAGGGGGGACAGAAATAAAAGAACAAGAGATCAAAATAACTGTGCCTGGCTGCCCGAGTGGAGTGGGGCCCATCAACACCAATAACCGTTAGCCGCGAACACGCGTGTCACAGCGAGACAAGTGTCATATCACTCAGCCCGCCGCTTCATTTGACTGGAACACATCAATCACTCAGGGAAATCCGCGCAGACACGCCGAGATGGGCCTCACCTCTGGCTCCCTCATTACGTTGCGTCAGTGTTAGTGAAACCTCGCCCTGTCAGGAATTCAGTGCTATCTCCCCCCCCCACTCCGTCCGGTTGTTTCTATCAACCGCGGGGGGCGAGACGCGGCGACGCACGCCGTTACACGTATGCCGTCGTGTTTGGTGTTTACGCTGACCTCTGCTACCACCTGAAACGCAGAGCATCTGCATGGATGCACACATGAGCCGGAGGCTAATACTGATTAGCAATGACAAAGATACGCTCGACACCGACATTGGAAGCATGCAACAAATTATTATTGTCATCGTTATTTACTCTATTTTTTATTTTTAAATAATCATTCAATTTATGTCTGTGATGTCTTCAAAAATATCCAAATTTAATATGCTGTAACCGGTAATATCTGGCATTTTTGTTTGATAAATGACCTTACATTACCACACTTGTGAATTTATTCTATACAAACAGGGTACACCTCTTCAACAGGAGGTTAAATAACAGCAATTTTAGAAAAATCATCCTTAAAGGTACAGTATGTAGGTCCTGGCGCCATCTAGTGATGAGGTTCGACACTGCAGAAAAACCAGAGACCACCTCCCTATGTAGATAAAACAGCTCAATCCAAAATAAAGTTCAAGTTCTTATTTTGTTTGAATGTTATACTAGTATATTTATCAATATTATATATTTTATTACTGCTAAGTCTGTTCTGCAAGATGCTCATCTGTATAATTTGTCTTATTAGTTAATTACAGTCACTTTTCTGCACCAGATGTTATAGAGTAGCATCAAAATAATGAATAATATTAATATATCATGTATGACACTGCAGCTCAATGAGTTTAGCAATTAAAACCTGTTATTTGAACTCAAAAATCTCCGTGTACAGAGTGAAAATGAGGAAAATTGCCCATTTGGGGCGGGTTTTAACGCAGGATTAAAGGCTTATTAACAAAGGCCTCCCTTGAATGCCTGCGCTCTCCCTGGTCTCCGCCATGCTGCACCCAGCTGTGTATACAACTCCGACAGGTAGAATAATAACGGTTATACATCACCGCACCTGAGAGCCCAATCATCTAAATCTTCCCCTGCCACCACCTCCTAGACTCCATTACTTTATTGACACGCAATCTTAAGAAGGAGAGAAATATTGCACATGTAAGGTCACTTGGTTATGAAGACATATTATCATATTATCTGCATGAGGGTTGTAGGGCTCAGGCCTGACAAAGCTAATTATAATTGGACATGATACAGAGCTCAGAGCGTATTACGTGCTTGGCTGCATGACAAAGTCACAGCTGAGATATGAGGGGGAGCGAGGAGAGAGAGAGGAACATGAGCTGAAACTCAATGGGAAGTGGGTGAAGCTGCGCAATAACAGCGGCGAGCTATCTGATGATAATTTATGGATACATCCCCTATACGCGCAGGGCCAAAACCTGTTCACGCTTGTTCACGGAGCACGAGATGGAAAGAGCCAGTTGTTCAAATACAAATTTTCTTATGCGCGCTGACTTGAAACAGCTCTAATGCCCAAATGTCACATTTTGTTAGCGACAACAAAAGTGGCCCTGTGGCTTCTTATCTCCACTCCCAAGGTTATTTCAGTATCGCCAGAGACAAACAACTGACTCTGTTTTTCTCCTTAAATCCTCGCGCTGCCTGCTTCAAAGAAACCATTTACCTCCAAACAGTGATGCATTATTTTTATTTATTTATTTATTTAGAAAGCCGGCTGGTTCCAACTTTAATCGGTCGCTGGGGGAATCTAATTAACCTCAGAGAATAACAGGCAAAGAAAGAAAAGAAAAAAAAAATGTCAAGTGATACTGTACATCTGTTCACATAATTGCATAACAGGGGTCATGATCAGTGCTAGATATGGTAGATGCTATTTGTGAGCAGACCCAGAGGTCATTTTAGTTTAACGCAGTATTGTCAAGCAGAGATGGGTTTTCCCCACTCGTTTGTAGTGATTCATCACTTCACTGCTCTTTTAATAAAATATGCATTCGCCTAAACCCATGAATATGTCTTATTTTTTACAACTAGTCTCAAGCCTATCGCTATAAGGCGGCATTATTTGACTTCCCACTTATTAAATAGCTGTCATCTGGGGACTAATTGAAATATTCAGAAATAAAAACAATTATGATCATTTCAAACAAGCTGACTTTAGGGTTATGACTATGTTGAATATCCTCTCTGAGGAAAATGTCAAATAAGACATTATTATTATGATATATTAGCCATATGGAGATATATGGTTTTATAGTACATTGTTGGATAACGTGATTACATACAAACTAAAACTGCAAATATAACAAACTGGATTCTACTCTCCTGCTTTGAGCTGACATCTTACAGCTGAAATTCTCAGGATGGTTAAATACCACCAGGGAGAAATATGCTTGAGTCTTGTTGTAACTGAGGTGAACTGACTTCTAGGAAACAACCAAACCTTTTTTTTCTTTTACATCCTATTGTAAAATAGCCGGCTATATTTCCCTGACAGAAAGCAGGCCCACTGTGAACTATTAGGTGCTGTGTAACATCAACCGAAGTTTCGGGAATTTTGTTTAATTATAACGGAGTATCTGCATAACACATAGTGTATTCTTACCTAATCCACTGCATATGGGTGTTCTCAAAAAATAAACATGTCTGCGGCACTGTTGTGGCCTAACTTTTAAAACTCTGCACAAGATACTCAAAACATCTGGAAGTCCATCTGCCAATAAATCTCCCTGATAAATGATGGTGCTTCAAAAGTCGGAGGAAAATAATGAGTGGTGCAACATCTTGGCACAACTAAAAACATACTTGAAATACAAGAGTACATCTCAGATGCTGCGCTCCGAGACCACAAATCACAAAGGGCTCAGGGTATTAGGAATTTATTTCAAAGCACATCATGTCACACACACATTTTCAACTGTATATCTTTCCAAATGCTGGCGAGTGATACTGGAAATCTGGTAATGTTCATCCTCGTTTACGTTGCAACATCACATCTTGAATTTGCGCGGCCCTGTTGTATATTGTTACTGAATGGCACATTTGGCACATATTATTTTTCCCCCTGAATGTATGCAATAGCAGTGCAATAAATTAAGCTGTAGATCATTTTCCCTGACTGGAGCTTGGTCAATACGCCTGAACTTAATCAGGAATAGGCAGGTAATAGCAATCTGCCTTTAAATTACTAGAACGTTTAAGCCGTGCTATTTGAGCATCACAATTCTGCTTTGAGCAATTAAATCTAATTAACAACTATTAAGCCTGGTGTTTCTATTTGAAAACTCCCCCCAGAGCCATCCAGCTCTGTCATCTGGTTTCAGAAACCTGCCATGACAGGCCATTTTTCATGATTTCTCTTACATTGGAAAAACACCAGTATTTTAATTAAGAGGCCCGAATGTCCAGATGCTTACCTATTTTTTTTTAAATGATTACTGATGGAAAAGCCATGAGCGAGGCAGCCAAACATCAATGAAGGCAGGCGGCTTTTGCAAAACAAGAATCCTCCCGAGTGTGGTGAAAATTGATGTTTAAGGCCGTTTGATGCTGTGACTGCACTGTTTGTGCCATTAAAGGCTCCTCTAACGGCACGCAGTTGTCTTGATGCTGCTAAAATACTTGAGTCCCTTAAAACCTATTAGACGATACTCACTTCTGAACAAGGCGTGATGAACACAGGGTCAGATGAGGGTCAGGGAGCAGATGAGTGAGTTTGTGCTGCGATGTGAGGCGAGGCCAACAGGTGGCATGAGACTCCTGCCCTGCTCCTTTAGCTCCCATAGAGGAGACGCAGCTGCAGGGGACTGAATCTGCCTTTGTTGTGCTGTTATTTTTCTTAATTAGCTACTCGACAGAAATTGAGCCTCTTTCTGTTTTTTTTTTTTTCAGCGTCGATAATGTGAAAGCGCCCACATTATGGTATGTTTCCATTCCGAGAAAATGAATGGAACATATTTGAGTCATTTAGTGTCTTCTTCAGTAAGTCCGTGAGTGAATTTAAGAAGGGGAAAAAACTAAATATGCTTAACAATGTGTTTTTCCTCTGCGCATTCACATTCACGCAATGAATATTAACGATATTGGCCTCTCAAGAATGTCAACAATTTTCTGGCTACTTATTTCAATATCCTCTTTGCACAGGGCTTTCATTTCCTTAGGTACGCTGTTAAAAGGCAGCTCCGGCCTGCCCTGACTAATTTCCTCTCGGCCTCACAGATCACAGGCCTTTCCCGCCCAGTGCCCCCTTTGCTCCCACAAAGACCCTCGTAATCCCGCTGCTTGTCCACAATTAATCTTCCCAGTTGCCACATTATTAACACAACCACCCACGGGCAGAGGATGCAAATGTAAAGCCAGGAACAAGCCTCTCTGTGTGCGCGCCCCCCCCCCCCCCCCGACCCTCGCTCCCGCCCCACAGCGGAGTGTCAGGGCTGTCAATCACTCCAGGGGTTTAAACCTCTGCCCACTATCAGCATCAAGGGCTTTTTTCAAACTCCCCCGCTTGTCTGCTGATCAAACAATGTGACCCCCCCTCTCCACCGACCCCACTGTTCAGTTCCCTTTTCCACTTTTTCTTCCATCCACCATTCATTCGCTGTTTTTCGGGCGGCTCCTCCCTCTCTACTCCTGTGTTCCTGGCTACACCCGAGATACTGGTGCTGGGTTCAAATCAACAGTCAAATGAACTAAAACTAATTTAGATAATCAAATTGTGAGAGACACTTATTTTTTATTTGGCATTAGTAAAGTTGTGTTGAAATAATACTTTATTTTGATTAATTGAATGACAGAAAATGTATGGAAACATTTCATCATTTGATTTGTAGGTGTATTAAAACACTTGGATAACATTGCTGATCAATGGGCTCCATCCCAATAAAATAAACTTGTAACTAGTTCTAAAAAAAAAAAAAAAATCAATTATTGAAGATACTAAGAAATTCACAAACGCGCTCATTGCAGCCACTCAGTCAGGCTGAGCTGCTTTCTTCTATCTTCAGTCATATAAATCACGTCTTTGGTTGTTTTTAGACAAAAGAAATGGATTTGAAAATGTTGTGAATAAATAGGTAAAACATGTTAATAATTTGTTAGTTTCCCCCAATGCAGCGTGGCACTGTTAACCAATGCTCTGATAACTTAAAATACACACGTCCAACAACTAAAATCTTTCATTTGGTTAAAGATAGTTCAAAAATAAACAAAAAACAAGTTAAGTGTATTGTAAAAATGTGGCTTAAAAAGTCAATTCATGACAGTTTCAGATGGACAAACTAACATCAAGCACACACATGAACACTTGTGCAAATAGGCAACTATAATAAACAACAATAATAGCATTAATTTAATATTTGTGATCTGTCTTATAATTAAAGGCAGAGGTTACTTTGGTCATGCAGTGGTATTATGTAAATGTAGATGGAGAAACAACAGAAACAAGGCTACCTTTTGTTGGTGTGATTACATGTGATTACTCCACCAGTCGAGTCATAGCTGTTAGCTTATGCTCCACAAATAATTTTGATCAAAGCTGCTGCTTTGAAAAATAACTTGGCACCACTTTCAAAGAATATGAAATAACGTCCCGAATCCAGCGATTCTAGGAGGCCAATGGAATGAAAGGGTGAGTGTAAGAGTTGGAAATACGGCGGATTTTGGAGAATTTGGCCACTACATTGCCTTCAGTGTCACTTGACATAAAAGTAATGCCAGTTCTATAGAGATCCAAGCTGTTCCCCCAGTGGTTGAAATGCTATTGTGTGTCAGACAAAGGGCATGGTTTCATAGCACCCCCTTGTTTGCATGCATGACCAGCACTTTCAAATAAGGCCTTTAGATCTAAATCTCAGACTCCACTCAGCACAGAAGACAGCAGGCAGCTCGAGTTAGTGGTGAGAAATTACCGGGGATGTCCAAGCTAAAAACCAGGCGTTCACGTCCCCAAACGAGAGCTTTGATTATGCCGAGGTCTAAAAATGACGCCCCGCTGTGAGGACAGGCCCGCTGAGCCCAGGCATGTTGTTTACCAGAGTGCCACACTGAAAGACATGACTCCCTTCTGCTGTGAATCATTACACGAGTTTAAGTTAGGCAAACATGTCTCAGAGGCAGAGCGGCACTCTACGGGTGGAGCCGAACAAAGCAGCGCGTTTTAGAGGGAAAATATACTAACAAAACAGAAAGTAGCTCAGCTCTTAGTACATTTAGCAGAATGCTCATATGTTGAGCTTATCATTTCTATATACACTAAAGCTGATATATATATATAAATATACACATATATACATATATATACACATATATACACATACACATTTTTTAACTGATTGTTTGTGGGTTTGTCTTTATGAAGGATTTTTTATAGTCATGTGACTGAGTATTTTATTTTATATAAATACATTTATTTAAAAAAATTATATATATATATATATATATATATATATATATATATATATATATATATATATATATATATATATATATATATAACCATATTAGAGAAGGTTAAAAGGTTAAAAAATCTCAACAATCTCATGAACAAGCCTGTATGTATATATATATGTATATATGTGTATAAATATATATATATATATATATATATATATATATATATATATATATATATATATATATATATATATATATATATATATATATATATATATATATATATATATATATATATATATATATATATATATGTGTATATGTGTATATATATATATATATATATATATATATATATATATATATATATATATATATATATATATATATATATATATATAACCAAATATGGTTATATATATATATATTATTTTTTTTTAATAAATGTATTTATATAAAATAAAAAACTCAGTCACATGACTATAAAAAATCCTTCATAAAGACAAACCCACAAACAATCAGTTAAAAAATCTAATGAGAGATTATATTATATATATATATATATATATGTACAAACAAATAAAGGCTGCATACAAGGGTTAACATAAGTTACATAAGGAGTTTTATTAATAATAAATAATGCAAAACTAAACCAGAAAAGTTGCAGATTAAATATGAATGTGCGTATTTCACCTTAAAGGAAGAAACACTGAGACTCACATGTGAAAAGTGAAGCTGCACACCCCGACCACTGCAACACCTTCTCTTTAACATCATTTCTCTGTCTTGTCTGTATCGCGTTTCCTTCATGTCGTGATGAAAGCGCGGATTTCTCTCAAGTGCACAGAGCACATACTTGCGTTTCACCAGACCAGGATCAACTTGCTGTCAGTTTGTTATCTGACAGAATGAAGCAACCATTTTTTTTTCCCCAGAAAGCAAAACTCTCACAGTGATATATCAAGACCTCGGATTTGGGACCTCGGGTTGTCTGTCAGTGAAATATGTGATTGCGTTTCAAACTTGAAGGGGCTCTCGGGAGCCACAGAAGACAATGTAAATGACACACAGGACTGTATCTGATGACCTGAGCCACAACCACGATTCTGACTTAGGAACAATAAAGATGAGTGAAACACTAGACGCATGTTTTGTTTGGACATGTATTGTAGGAGATATGATTTCACTGGCTGTCCTCATACAGATGCTGAGATAAGAAGACACAGGGACACGGCTACACAGCTCAATAACAGCTCT
Organism: Eupleurogrammus muticus; assembly: GCA_036785175.1. NCBI lineage: Eukaryota > Metazoa > Chordata > Actinopteri > Scombriformes > Trichiuridae > Eupleurogrammus > Eupleurogrammus muticus. The sequence goes on from JAYKQN010000015.1 coordinate 19,649,361, forward strand.
GACAAATAAATATGTACGCATGTCTGGTATGTCCGAGGGCCAAAGAGGAGAGGAATACATTCCCCCAAAATGAATTACGAAAGGGATTGACTCACAGCGTTCTTCAGGGTTATGACAACATGCTAAAATATGAGCCTCATAATGTGATTGGACAATTTACTAGAATCTCTTCTTAAATAGAATTTTCATGTCATGGTTGAGAGGCAGATGTTCTAAATTGGTTTAGGAGTGATTATACATTTCAAATAAATTCAACTTTTTTTTTTTATAAAACACTATAGATTTATTATCTAAAATGACAAATGACTATAACATAGCAGAACTCACCCAGTACATTTACAGTTGTGTTAATCAGACGTACTTTAAAAGTTTTCACCAGACTAACACACTAATTTGTCTAGGCACAGGTATCATGTAAACCAGTGTTAAAGGGCGCGCGTATTGAACTTCAATTTGTCTAATTGGATTCTAATGCTTTGCCACGCCAGTTGAAATGTGTAAATATGCAATTACATGCTGACATTTACAGCTGTGTGTTTGTTGCTTGTTTTTTTTTTATTGCATGCAATCAAATATAGTATAATTCAGTCATATGTTGTATAGATAAATATTCTACTACCACACATTAACCATTCTATTGTTTTCAAGTAAAATATAACCCGTTATAATTATAAATATTATCCCATTTTTATGAGAACAAGGCTTCAACACTATGTGAATACAACAAAAGCAGCACTTATTTGACTGGTCTCTAAAACGGATCAAATCTGCCCCTGTTTTTGATGATTTGGTTTGATGAGATTTTCAACATCCCCCTGACCCTCACCTGGATTGAATCATAAACGTTAGTCATGATTTTAATATCTGTATGAGACAGATTTAGATTCAGAAATATGTTTACTAGACTGGTCTTCATCTAAGGAAGCCTTAAACCATGACCTGGGTGTTTCCATGAACGCAACCATTTGATTAAGTTCCCTCAAGTGGAGGCCGATTATAATAAAAGCCATGCGGCAGTGCTGGAGCTTCCACAATATCCCATGTCATATTTTGAGAAAACAGATTTAGGAACAGCTTTTTTCAGGTTCCCATTATGTACATAGGACATAGGGCTATAGCAGAGCACATGTTTAGAAGTACTGGGCAACATAGGATTCTTCATCATGTTCCTGTTATGTTCCAATTCGAATCTGGGGAGCATAGGACTCAGTGACCACAGGGACGACCCCGCGCTCGTTTCTTTCGGGGAAACTCCTGGTGCTTCGCCATGCTCGGACATTTCTTCCACAGACATGTGGCTGAAGAGCGAAACAAAGAGAGAGAGAGAGAGAGAGAGTGGGATGTCTGACAAAACACAAAGAACAAGCACTTCTCCAGCTGCCCGATTCCCACGTGAGGGTGATGAGAACACACAGACGGTTAGTCAGAACTCGCTGCAGATGAGCAGCGTGGAGGTAAGCCAATAAATATATACATGCATACATCATATGATTTTGCAGGTGACGAGGAGGGAGTTTTGAGGAAATACAGAATTTATGACACTGGCGAACACAAAGCTCATTTGAGGTGAGGTGATGAGCACAACTATTATTTACTTTACAAGATGACTGTGGGGATTTCAATGTCAGGTGTGATGAAAGAATGAACTCCCTTTGTCTGCGTGACGCTGCACGAGGCCAGCGATGATGGAAAGAGATTAATTTCTTCCTTTGTGGGGGGTGAAGGGGGGGGCTACTAAACATTCACACAATTTAATTATTACACGTAACTCCATTTTCCCCGATCGAAGGGAACGGCGGGCGTTAAAGTGCCTGACACTTAACTTTAGACATCAGCAGAAGGTAAAAACCAAATGAGGCCGTCTTATTAGACCCCCCCCCCCTCCTTTCACAAACCGCCAACACGTCTCACATTACCAGTAAAATCATGACCAACACAATTTAATTACAACAAAAAAAAAGTGTAAACATCACTCTCTTTCATCCCTTTATGTATCTGGACAAGAAGACAATGTGTTAAGAGGAAATAAATCTGCCCTGACAGCCACATCAAAGGGTGCAGCGAGGGGCTTACTGCTACTTAAGGCACAGGAATGCTGTTGCTAAGCATCAGCCCAAAACCTATCAGCCCTTTAAGGACTTTACTATTTTTGAGAAGGAGGGGGGGTGGCTGAACAGGCTACTAGAGGCCAGAAACTCCACTTTGACACCACCATGAGAACTTATACATCCTCAACGCTGCAGAATCAGAAACATGAATAAGCAACTCTAACATAGACTCCAATTATCCTACTTTGTTTTTTTTGGGGCTAGTTTGTTGCCGTCCAGCATGAGGCTGTAGATCTCAGGAGACAGGAAGCGACAGTGAGTTGAGTTACTGGAAATGTAATAAAAGGCAGAGTCTGAGTTGCAAACTGGAAATGGTGTCATGGTATTTGTTTGCATGGTGGAAGGTGAAGGTGCATGATAACGCCAAAAAGGTGCCCACTGATTGGATGTTCCAGGTATGACTTGAGGTTGTTGTAGATAATTTGACAGGACGTGAACCCTCAGAATTAATCGTTGTTGTCTGAGTTCACACATGTGGTGTTCTCCTAAACGCCTCTTCTAAAAGAAGTTGATTTCCATCACAATAAGTAAATATTTGCCATCTATGAACTTCCCCTGCCCTTCTAAGAAAGACATGCCTGTTGATGAATTGGAACATGCTCTGCTGCATAAAGGCTGTGAGTCAGTGCTGGCCTCCACCTTCCTGTGAATAAATTCAATCCCCTCATCTTACCCTGGGTGAGGTACTAAATCACCGGCAGTGTTTTGGAGCAGCGGGGTGTCATTGGAAGGCTGGGTAGCCAGCCTGTTATAATTCTGTCCATCACCCTAATTCATTATTTCAGCAGATGCACATTTTTACAGCGAATTAGAGGAAGTGACAAGTTTGAGCTCAGTTCAAAGGAGAAAGCTTTTAAGTAAGACTTTGGCAAATGCTCTAGACTAGCATGTCAACTACACCCCTGTCATTCACCACTTGGATGTGTAGTCAATTTTTGGGTCAGGGAAAGGGAACAAACCAAAGCACCACGAGTCTCACTTGTAGGAAATAGAAGCGATAGGTGACCTCTCACTAACTTGTAATCCGCAGAGTATTAGTCATAACAACAGTGGGTAAATCCCTTTGAGAGAGTTGAGCCGTCTAAGCATGGCATGGGGCTGCCTGGCCAGCAAATCTCCTTTTTTTTTTTTTTTTTTTATCTCATCGCCGAGATGAAAGAGAAATGCTGCGGATTACAGAGAACAATCACGCATTATAAGCAAAAAAAAAAAAAAGGGAAAAAAATACAGAATCGGCTTTGTGAGAGGCCACTCATTACCAATTACCCACTATTTCTGACAGCCAGAATTAAATTACCCACCATCGCCTGAGACAGTCTATCAGTCCCTGTATACAGCGGCAGCACTGTGTAGCTGTTCTAGTTAGAATCACATCTTGTTCACCAAAAGCAGCGGGCTAAATGTGGAATAATTTGTCTTGTTGAGCTGTTTACAACCTATCGGCGACATGGGAAGTTCTTTAATTATATTTTCCTTTTTTAGCATCGACTCGTTAATAATTAGGCAATTAATCAGTTGATAAATAGAAAATAAATCAACAACTCTTTTGATACTTTAGCTGTCATTTTCCATTTATCAAGCAACCGGACTAGAGCCATAGAGTCTCCAGCTACATTAGCCATAATGTTGCATAACTAGATAATATTATACTAGATCATACTATCCACTGATAGTATATGGATGTACCCATACTTATTTATGCTAAAGGTGGAAAAAAACTTCATTCTTTTATTTAAATATTTATTTACTTACCACTGAGATCATCTCTTTTATGAAGAATATACATACATATACATGCAATACATATTAAACATTAAAGACAAATATATTAAATCATGTACCAAATTCATGGCAATCCCTATAATAGTTGTTCAGTCTGAATAAAAGTGGTGGCTCAATCAAGTATTAATATTGTCTTTTTTTGGACAAATTGAATTTGAGGACATCTTTATGATACATGATAAGGTATGATATGATTATTTCACAATTTGGGGAATTTTATAAACTAAACTATCAATAATCTCTTTGATTAATTATTACATTTTTGAAAAAAAAGGAATATGAATATTGACTTTGTAGTCATTGTTTCTTCATTTGTAGAATCATGATACCCAAGGATATTTCTTAAACTGCTGCAGTGTTTGTTATAAAAGTAATTATTTCACTACTTTTTCTGTACCTCCTTTGTTTATTTATTGACTCTCCTGATTCATATCACGGCTTTGAGTGGGTGGAAGCTTCTCTCATTATTGTAATCAGCTTTCATTCCAGCCCTTTTGATCCACGGGTTTCTTTTGTGCGACACACCTCATCACCTTTATTTTATGCCATAATTGCATGGGAAAGATCTCCCCTTTGATACTGTCTGCATGCCAAATCACTATCGGGGGAAAGAGTGTCGAAAAGTGCCATGTGCACTCACTGCTGGGAGAAAAAAAAAGAAAAAAGAAAAAAGAAAAAAGAAAAAGAGAACTCACACACCTGTGGAAGACAAACAGGGTTTTCAGAGATATGACATATCTATCATCCTGGCGCAGGATATGAACTGTTCTGTCATCTTAATGGTGAAGGGGGCTTTGCATAGTGGAACAGTGGGTGCAGAGAGACATGTGTTGCACACGGTGAACTGTCTGGCAGCTGGCATTCCCAGGTCGGCGGCCCCAGCTCAACCCCCCCCCCCGTCTCATCTCCTGCCGCTAATCTGCAGACAGTCATCTCCTGCACGCTCATCGCCGTCTGCCCCCCCCCACACCCCCCACAAAGGCCTCTGCCTTGTCCCCTTTAACATCACTACAACATCAACACCCCACCCTGTACCCACGTCAGGTGAGGCAGATCCGTGTCTCCTCCTAACAGCTGCTAACTTGTTTAAAAGGGGAAATAAAAAGTCCAAGAAATGCAAACCAAAAAGTTAAAAAGAAAAAAAAAGTTAGAAAAAAAAAAGTAGTTTTGCAGTTTTTGGCTGAAGAACAAAGGTAGTAGAGATGTAAGTGAATGAGACAAACGGTTTTAAAATGTTTTTAACAGAAGCGGAAGAACAATTCATCTAAGCCAGAATAAATCACATTGATAAATAACCTTCTCCGTGACATGAGAAATCACATATATCATTATTATTGTGCTACCAAGTTATGTTAGAAGGCCTTAACTCTATTCAAACATGTTGAATATCAAGAATACATTTTGTAAACATTTATTTTAAATTATGTACTGCACCAATGCTCAAACATTTGCAAACACAAAAAAAACAAACCCTGCATTGCATCTCCCCACACAGAAAGGCAGCCGGAGCCTGGCCACATAGCAGCAAGATAAGCAGGGTGGATTCTACTGAGAGAATCTGTTATCAGGGATGGTGCTATGCACTGACATTAAGGATAATCATATCTATCAGCGCGCTGCCAAACATCCCCAAGTGAGCCTGGCGGAGAACAAAGCCCGCATCGTCTCTGGAAGCTAAGGTTACAGGCGGATGATGATGTACTTGTCACTGGGGTGCAAATGATCCACTGCCCGGCCAGCTCCGAGTGCAACGAACAGTCCACACGGAGATATGGATATCAGCGGAACAGTTTAGATATCTGCTCATTCCTCTGCTTGATAGTTACAGCTGGCTTGCTTGTTACGGTGCTGAACCAGGAAACCGTGCGGCCACTCAGCGGCATAATGGGCTGTCTGTAGATAAAATGCAAAAAGAAGCGTTTAGGAGGTAGAGAAAAAAAAAAGGGAGCCGGATCATGGCGTCCTTCATCGCCTCGGCAGACACACCTGTCTGGGCGAGGTCTTCTCAAAGTCGCTGTTTGTTCTGGATTATCGCTCTCTTGTTACACACAAGATTTGAATATCATCTTTTGTGAACGCTTGCGATGTCTTTGTTATTCGTGCTCCCTTTACAACAAGAGAGGGCAGATTTTTCACTTACACAAAGCCAAACAATCTTTTTTTTTTTTATTCGAAGATTCTATGGAAGGACATAAAAAAAGTGTTGAGGAGTGTCTACGGTAAAATTACAAAATGTTGCAATAGATTATCTGCTTTTCAGACTGAACTACCGGGAGCTAGCTATTATAGCCGCACTCTGGGAATCTCATTACTGACGATGCACAAAAATCACGGCAAAACAAAAAGGAGGTTGAGTGGTGTGTTTTGGCAGCGGATTCAAGCGCCGCAAGTAAGTGCATATCCCACATTTTGTTCAAAGCCGCGAGAAGACCGGCACTAAAAGAGTTGGCAGTGCAATTTGAATCTGACAAAGTAGTTGAGGATGACTCAGTGAATGAATCACTCTCGATATCACAGACCAAAGCGCGGCGTTTGGAGAGAAACCCTCAACAGGGGAAGCTCCGTTCGCAGTGATGAATTGCCTTTCTCTCCAGTGTCTTCCTGCACGGTTCACATCAATATCCCATTCATTATGATGCATCGACTCCCATCAGAAGCATCTCCAATATATATTTTTGGACATTTACAGTTGATTTAACTGTATTTTGGGGGGGCCGAATCAGAAATAAACTATTACGGTATTGTCATTTGTTGAATATTTATCCATTCATATTGCAGAAACCTTCTATAAACTGCATATTTGAGTTTGTTTTATGTTTTGAAATATATGTTTGTTGACCACTAGGAGGCAAGAATCATCCAAACACACACTTGGAAACACAGCTCTGAGGTGGCATCAGCTAATAAAGTTTTCTCCTTGCAATCAACAGACCTACAGTATAATATCATGCAACTTGCAACAATATTCACTCCTTTTTTAAAGGTTTTTTTCACTAAATCATTTCTGATCATCATGTTATCAGTGAATGCATATTATTGTATTTCAAATGTGACTACAAGGGATTCATGCAGCTATATAATATAATTGATGCCTAGCCTAACAAACCTCTGATTGACCTCGTTACATATAGGTGTTGATTGTATATACAGACTTTTAAAATCTGGTGCTGCTAACTTCAGTTTGGATAAAATAATGTAAAAGAATGGCTCTTCTAGACTTTCCAGATGTTATTGGACTGAATTGATCAAATTCACCATTTTATAGCAATAACAGTAATGCCGGAGTCAATGTACACATGTGTCAGGAGTGTTTTTGTAGTTACTCGGTGAAGGTGCCAGTCTGCAGCTTTAACGGCACTTTGATTGAAATATTGCACGTTTAAACTGATTAAACAACCCTGTATTAACAACGCCACATTTCAGGACTTTGTCAAGCTTCCACTTTGCACCTCACATGACCTCTGACCACACCCACACACACACACACACACACGCTCAAAGTCAAGGTGTGTGCAGACAAAGTGAGATGAGGCGGCTCCTCCAGCTCGCGGAGAGTAACAACTATCAGTGGGATCACTCCACTTCACTCCACATGCTGGAGTCTAAACAAGTCTCTGTTTTCATTTCCACAAAGCCGCGCTCTGTCTTTTGTTCTGACGGAGATAAGATGTATAAATTATGAGCAGCTGACAAAGTATACTGGGGCGCCTCGGGCAGCTCATCAGTCATGCTCGGGCTGTCAGCAGGTAACTGATGGGGGCCCTACAGGCACAAAGCCCCCTTTTTTTAAGCAAAGGAGGGGGGAGACAGCGGAATTAAAGCTGTTGTTGGGAGTCTCGAGCACAACAGCTGACTCATATTTAACAGTCTCTTTACAGGAGCGAGGCAGATGCCAGAACCTTCAAGCTTCAGAGTGTGTTTTGTGGCTCTCTCCTCGGGAGTGTGTCTCGCTGTCGTGCTCCGTCGGCGTCGTACAATGGCCGTCGAGCGGGAGGCACGTAGAGAAAGTCTCCTCGAGAGACCACCCAGGAGAAGTTGTACAAAAGTAATAATCTTCAGCTTTGTCAAAACTACCAAATATGTATAATCTTCTCTTCACAAAGCAAAACCCCTTGATATTGTACCTAATAATGGTACAACCATAATGGATCATTGGGTTTCATTACGCTACTAAAGCCTGGCCTAACCTGTAAAAAGAAGAGTATCTGATTTACCGAGGCTTTTATGCACTGTGTGTACTTGAGAGATAATCGTAATGAGACAGTGTGCCGGGGTGAAGATGACAGGTAAGAATTGATGTCTCCTCCTGCAGCCATGTGGGTGGGAATGAGTTGGCTTTATTTCAGTCGGCACTGCAGCTCTTATCTCCCCTGGTCACTGTCGCTTTCTGTCTTGTGGACGCTAATCTAACTAGGTGGATGTGCCTAGTATAAACAAAGTCAACTTCCCGACCTGCAGCGCCATAGTGCATAGCAACAATAGTGCAAGTCGTGCCTCACTTGTGCCTTTTCCCCTTTATTTCTATGTGAGGTGCTTAAAGCCTGAATATTAAAAAGGGTAATTCGCCAATGAAATCATATTTGATTCAAGACTATATAATCTATGAAGATCACATGTGAAAGAAAGGATTGATATCCCACTTCACATGGACATTTTTATGAAAAAACTGCTATGGGACACAAAGCTCTTTTGCAAGAAAAGGGCATCGAGTTCTGCTGGTATATGTGCCCTCATCATATTTCTGCAAACCAATCTCCTCGGCTGTCTGATGTCTGGAAGGACATAAAGTATCACACCTTCATTTGGGTCAGACAGGTGCTTTACTGTATCAAATGATTGGGAGTGTAAAATTCTCTGAATAGAGTCTGATACCAGAAAAGGAAAGACACCACTGCTGCTGCTCAGGAAATGTAAAATAATACAGTTTATCTCCGATGCCCATGAGGAGGAGATACGTCTACCATTGCCAAATAATGGCATTCTTCCATAAGAGTCATTCAATAATGACTGATTATTAAAGATAAAAACACTTACATACATTTATATAGTTATATTTTAAACTAATAAAATGGACACGCATTTTTACAAGCCAAAGTCAGACCTCAATCTTCACTTTTTCAATTAACAATTTTTTAGAGCTGAAATAATAAGCACCGATATATTATATGGGTCAAAAGACTACAGCGACCAGGCTTACTAATAGTGACTGAAACGGCTAAGCCACATTAGCCAGTAAAAACATTTTCAGAGCTGAATATTGCATTTCATGTTCAGGACAGATACTTCTTCTGAGTTAAAGTTCCAGACTTCTGCACTGACCTATGACCCCAGGAGGAGTGCATTTGTGTAAATGTGCCTGTGTCGGTATCTATAAAGAGGAACTGCATGTGTTTCTGTGAACACATCTGAACATGAGGTCCTTCTGCTGGACGGCTCAGATAAGCAGCGAAGGTGAGAGACAGTCGGCCAGTGGGAAACCAACTCCAATAACCAGGAATTTCAATACAAATGTTCAATACGTCAATCGTGCGGGACTAATTATAACTCACCGGCTGATCTTGATTGATTGCTCGAGAGCACAATTATCAAACTGTCCGCATTAAACTGATGTATGACGGTTTTAGGTATTACAGCTCCTGAAAGTTTAATACGTTTCTCATTAGAACAGTGTACGGAAAATGTCCTTCCTGCGCCTGATTTAAAGGTGACACCAACGGGCGGGAAAGCGTGAACGTGAAGTGAAAAGAGCGGCGGGTTTGTAACAAGAACAGGCCCGTTTCAGTGCTGCACATGAACTCTGCGGAGGTGTAAAAACAGTCGTCATTCTGTCAGACATGTACAGTGGTGTCTTAGCGGGTCACGAAAGCATTGTTAAAGCTACCCTGTAAAAGCTGGACACTCGGCAGCTTAATACAGCATCACAATGTGTCAAAATAACTTAACTTAATGAGGATGGTGTGTGCTCAATGATCTGTATATCATAGTGACACATGCTTGATAATTGTGTTCTTGCATTATACCTGTAGAGGAAGTAGTCCAGGCAGAGTATATTCAATTTAGTGTGCATTTGCAAGCTTTATAACATATAATAATATATGACAAGCTGGAACATCAGTTGAAAAGGCCTTTAACCGCTGTGTTAAATATGACTTTTGCTTTTTAAGTTTGCATATATAGGAGGCCTGCGTGGAAGGATGGGTCAAAGAGATTAAAATATTATGATCTCTCGCTACAAATGTGTTCAGATCATTTTTTCCTATTTCATACTTAAAGCTAACCAAACCTTAGATGATTTCTTACTGTTTCGCGTTTTAGCACTACAAATGCAAAATGGCCTCTTTAAAGATAGACATATCCATCCAGGTTTGTATAAGAGGAGGAGAAAAGGACAGAGGGAAACTGCTATGGAAACAGAATGGGCAAAGCAAGCGAGTATGTGCCTGTGTGGGTTTGTACCAAAGCGCCCAATCTATTCAGATCCAGCCCAAAAGAGTTGTCTCAGTAACAACAATGGTGGGTAACATGATCTTTCATTACACATTGTGTAAACAGTGTAACCTATCAGTGCCGTCAATCAAGATGATTGATTGTGGCCTGTCACGGCGGAAGAGTGACACGTCGGGGGGAAAAAAAGTTTTTTTCTAACAAAGCGCGACGCATTCAGGCTGCCACAGAAAGTGGTGATTAATGTGTTCTCTCTGGGTAATCCCACACCCCTAGCTAATGAAGGAGGAATCTATCATCCACACTGTGGTGGCAGATGTCGCGAGGACAGCAATCCAAGTGCCTGGGAACAATTTACTTTCCTTTCTCTAATTGTTCCCGAAAAGTGTGACAGGTTCAGAGAAAAAAAAAAAAAACACTTGAGTCGACAGCTCCTTGGGGCAGACACAACAACGTACAATGATCGCCACTTCAATGTACAAAACCAACCATTCTGCACCTGAGAGTATCACTTACTGCTAGAAATAATCAAAAGAGATAAGAGAAGCCGTCAGAGCATTTTCTGCAGATACAGTATGTTCTGTTGTTATTACTCAATGCTGCCAAAAATGGTTCTGAAAGGCGTTGAAAGGAGAAATAAACGTTGCATGTGCTCTATAAACCAAGTGCATGCATCACGCACAGAGTTCATAAACAACACATCTGTGCTTCATTAAGCTGGCTGCACCTTACAATCAGGAACAAGGCAAGAAATTAAAGAGCAATTAGAGAAAAAGAGGTCGAAGCAGAGGGATCATCATTCACGTCCCTAAAGAATATCATGTCTCACAAAACATCCAGTGGGGGGATTTATTGCAAAGCTGTTTTTTTCTATTGGTCGCTTAAGTGTTTTATAACTTATTTCAGGCAACAGAGAACAAACAACATCTCGTATCAACATGTGATTTTAGCGTGATCATTAATAACCGAGTTGGGTAGAGCAGAGTCTCTTTTATGTTTGGGAACATAAGCTGCTATTAGCACATAAGGGGGAAAGCAGCAAAGTCCAAATGTGTCACAGCTGTCTGTCCTCACATCATTTAATTTAATCTGGTTTCATGCCTGTTCACATTACTGGCCTGATAAAACACCAACACTTTCAAACATCTGCTTGCTCGGGAAGCCTGTTGATTATTCATTCAGCTGGAGGTCATATGGCACTCGGCTCACACAGCCTCGCACCCGGGCTAATAAATCAATTTCTGGAGCAATTATAAGTAATCACAACGTGGACCGTTAAAGTTTAAAGCACATGCGATTATCACATGTGCTTTAAAGTTTAACAGTCGGCACTTACGAGGTGCGGCTTTGTGTGAGTTGCGCGAACAAGTTGAGTCATCACTCTAATTGTACCTGTTTTTGAGAAACGGTGACCTAAGTGTGACCTCCGCACATAACGGAGCTCTCCTCCTCCTTCTGGAACGGCGCGTTGAGCTAGATTAAAGGATCAGGCTGCAGTTAGCGCCGAGTTTTCACATACACTAGAGAGGAAACACTCCATCAGGTGTTCTGCTGACTCGATAAAATGATTTAATATGTGCCGATGTTATATTTAGGGTGTTTTGAGGAGTTAATGGATCTGGATGGAGCAGGATGCATCACGTAATCGATTAATCGAAATTTGTAATTATTACTATAAGTGAATTGCAATAGAACCTCTTAAGCTAAAGAGCAATTCATCAGTGACACAAATTTGTGTGTGTTAGTTTAAAAAACATTTTTCCACCTGCTTATCCCGTCCCAATATACTTTAGATGCAAGGTGAAGGACCCCAGGAACCCCACAGCTGTACTATTGATATAAAATAGAAGATTTTACCGATGACACTAAAGTTTTATTCCATTCAAGTCAAGTGGAGTCGGTTTGCTGCTATTTTGCATGATGCCTCAGTGGAAAAGGCTCTGCTACACTCAATGGAATGGAACATGAATCATTGGTAACACCTGCGTTTTAAGGTCAATATGGTTGTTGTAAAAAAAAAAAAAGGTCATTTACCAGACATGCATGACGTTGGAGAGTAGGAATGAAGGAATGAGAGCATCGGGTTAAATTTACTGATGAAACTGAACTTTGGTGGAAGGAGTGTGTGAGAACCATAACCTAAATGTACGGTATGTGCCTTCAAAATGCTTTTCAACAAAGTTTCCCTTTCATCAAGGTTGACTGTGCAGTAAATTCCAAATTATTTACACATTTATCACCCTCAAAAATAGAAAAAAAAAAAAAAAAAACATTTCAGCAAAAGTTTGTGTAAGCTGTTGTGTAAGGGGATGTTTAGTTTAGCAAAACAGTTTACCATAGATTTGTCAGACAGGAAGAATTACTGTAAGCAGTTCAATAAACAAAGACAGGAAAACCCTTTAGGGCCAGTGATGACAGAGATGAATCCTACAGAAAGCGTGAGATACACTACGAGCCGCCTCGGACGGTAAAGAGAAAAATAGATATGTTGATGCACTGGGCAGTTGGCTGTGAACGCGGCTAACACCCATCTGCTATCATAATCAAAACAACTGGAAACACTGTCCTGGTGATCTCATCCAGGTCCAGGCAGATAAACACTGGTGTTTAGATTAAGCATCAAAGAGCTGCCACAAAGACAGAGTACCTGGCAGAGGTGCTGAACTGTGGGCTTGTTATTTGAACAGAGAGGGAGCACATCGAGGTCAATAACTAACTTCAAATAGCCAAAAGACCTTCGGAGCTGGCAGGTGGCTGCTCCCAGAATTACAGGTCAGATAGAGCCTGAAATGCTGCCGATCCAAGGCCGATGGGAGTCGCATTTGTACGACTGACTTGTGTTAAAACCGTCCTGATCAGGTGAGCTCACATGTCTCCTCCCGGGCCAATCCAGGACCGCGTTGTGGAGTCTCTTAATAATGAGTCTCTCGTTAATGGGGCATTGCCCCGAAGCGAAGCGTGCCGACTTTAACATCAGTAGCCAAAACAGCCGTGAGTGCCAGTTATTTCATGAATAGACTTGATAACAATTAAACAAGAACAGGAACATCCACCAGTGGAACATTTTGGCCGGTGTCCCAAATGGAATCAACATCTTTTCCCACCATGTATATTATATATCTAATGACACGCTCCAAAAGTGAATTAAGGTGACGATCATTGCCTGCGTCATTACTTCTAAACATCAGCATGTTAGTGTTGTAATTATGAACATGATGTGAGCATGGCAATCAAAGCACCATTACGCTTTGAACGCCACGCGTCTTATTTTCCCTTCAACGGGTGTGTAACGCATTATGCGAAACAAATGCATGCTAACTTTTCTTTCTTTTTTTAAGGCGAATCATACATAGCAGAGCACTTTGAAAAGCATCATCTCTGAGCAGCATAATGCTATGTAGGTAAAGCAGAAGTGGGTTAGCTAATGTTGGCTACAGTAAATGGTGCAACTTTTTTCCATTACATAACATTTATTACAGCTTCTATGACTACTTCAGCTTAAAGCTCCCAGCAAGGACCCAATACCACTTTTCCCCTGACAGAAAAAGGACAAATCAGTCAGGACAAGGTCACAGAAGGGTGACATTATATAAACAAACCAATACTCTAAGTGGACCGGACACTTGATTTAGGTTTGATAAGACGCTGTTGAATTCAATCACTATTCCTCCAGTAATTTCTCTAAGCAAGAAACAGCAATGAACCAAGATACAGAGCTCCATGCTCACTGAGGTGCCCCATTAGCATCCACTAATGACTAATGCAGGGGAAAATGGTAATGTAAATCAATCAAATCATAAGTTGGTCCTCCACTTACAAGGTCAACCCAAGGTAAAACTGCACGGCCTGAACCTAATTAAGCAATTACAAGCTCCATGTATGTGCTTTGTCGCCCCGATGTGAAATACTGTCAAGTGGAAGAACGCTGCGCGGACTGGACGGACGCTGTCTACTTTGATGTAGGCTTATGCATATGAAATGAGGTCAGATCCTGGTCATTAAAAAGAACTCCTTTACACGGGATATCACGCTAGGAGAGGCAATTTCTTCAAAGGGGCTTTTACTTTGGAGATTTGTAAGGGATTATGACAGGAAGGCATGTATAAACAAAGCAATGTGAGAAGAAAAGGAAAATGGGTCAGATAATGCCCTCTGTCACAGCTATTACACATCTCAATTACTCAGGCCAAGGAGAATGCTAGAAGTTACAGGGATCATTTGCTTGAGCAAGAACGCAGTACCAGTCCCACAGCCGGTCTGCTCTCATGTCGTTTGGAATTTTCTCTGATGATATTTCAAATTGGTGGACGTCCCCTCACTTTGCTTACAGTTGCTCCTCCGCTCTCAACAAAGAAGCAGCCTTTACCCCTCTGAGGATCAACAGCTTATCCACTCACTGTCCAGAAAAGCTGAAAGACACCACAGAACTGGAAAGATAACACAGAATTTGATACTGTATTGTAAATACAAGCGAGGCGTAGCTCTTACTGAGAGTCCTTGTTGTAAACACAAACCAACAGACCACAGGAACCAAAAGAATGCGTTCACTCTTATTTTTTTTTAGGTTCAGACAAAGGTGAAACATACTCTACGTGAATCTAAAACTGTATGTAAAGATTGTGACATGTCCATAGGGCAGAATTATGAAACTACTGTAGTATCAGAAAGAAAATACCACATATGGGGCAGTTAATTGATATATTGATATCTGTTTGTAATTTATTCTTATTTTATTTTTCCTGTGTGTTGTTTTTAATGATTTTAATGTCAATTTCTTATTTTCTATAAAAACACTGCATTTCTATAGCAAAGGTGCGATAGAAATAAAGTTCCTTGTCATTATCATTATTATCATTATAATAATTATCACATTATAATAATAATAATTAGTAGTAGTAGTAGTATGCAGACATTTAAAATAGGTATTCCACCAAATGGGTTCATAATAATAGAAATGTGCTTTTATTTGTTTATGTGAGGTGTGCACTGACTATAGGTTCATATTAGCTCTGGCCTAACAATCCCTGGCCCACCTCTGCAAAACCATTTTCAGACCCTTGTGCACGACAAGGAAACAATGGCCCATTCTTGGCCTAATGCGTGGCAATGTGACATATGATAAATATTGCATCAGGGGAGCCTGTGATGCTGTCAGTAACAAGATAATGCCTTTCGTCAGCATCAAACCAACCACAAACGTCTCCAACGCAAATAATTCCTTTAAGGTATTCCTGTATGGTAAATGATTCATAATGCCTGCATTGTTAAAAACAGCACTTAAGGGGGGGTGGACTGGTTGGAGTAAATGTAAGTCATGATGAAAAAGCGTGTAGCATTATCCAGGGCTGTCTGAGAGCATATTAATGCCCAGGGTTGTTAATGGATACAAAGGGCTCGGGAGTGTTTTAGTTTGAATAGATCTGACCTGTCACCCTTCAAAAGCTTTGAAAGGTCAATTAACATGGCATGGTAAGTGATTCTATATATTTTAATGATAGAAGTCTCTTTCTAAAGTATTTATTGATAAAGTTTTTAAGGGGGGGCAATCCATTCAACATCATAGCCCAGTATAAATGAATTCTAGAACATTAACTGCTTGAAGGGCAAACCATGCATTTTATGTTTTGTCTGAAATACAATCAATGCTTCACTGTAACAGTTCATTAACTTTTACACCACTGTTTCTGACAAGAAATCAATACTCTTCTCAGAAGAACAGGAAACACATTTTAGAAGTACAATATGCCTTAGCTGTGGATTACGCAGTTTCATAAGCTCAACAACATAAGCTTTCATTAAAGTTGCAAGTGTATTAAACTATATGACACAACATAAATTAAATAAAACTGTCATGTTGTGTAGTCATCTGTCAGTGGAACACAAGCGGTATGAGTAGATCTATCAGAACAACTGCTTTTGTGTGACGCGAGCTATAGACCAGTGACTTCAATAACATTGTGAACTCCAGACACAGGCCCACAACACATTTCCTGCCATTCAAAATTCACGAATCCTCTCAAAATGACTCACGGACAAAAGGAGGGAGGTACGAGATAGGTTGAAATTTTGGCATGTTGTGAAAGCGGCCGACTGCTTTGTCTGTGTTACTTTCCTCCCCCGGCTGAGGTTGTATAGGTCCAAAACATTAGCAGTGACAAAATGATGGATGAAGCATGGAAAAGTGGTTAGTGATTGTAAAGGCAGTGAAAACTTCTTCTAAAGCACAAACAAATGACCACTTCGCATTGTATCCATCACCAATACATTGTCCTAATTGGAAAATGAGACCCTTTGGTATCAAAACACAAAACCACAGCCACAGTGTATTAAGGTATACAAATTTGCTGCAGCTAGACTGCTCCATACACGACTATACCTCTGCTAGGGAGCCCTAAGGTGTTTGATTTTCATGTCAATACTACTACTACTATACTAAAAATTGCAAATATTAAAATACAAGTAAGGTGATAATATTCCATGATAGTCACTTCAGTAAGAGTGTGCAATTCATATATTAATTTGTAATTATATTTACAATTCTAAAATGCTCTTGCAGAAAATGTGCAAAAATAGCAAAAATACATATAAAAATCATTGTTGGCTATAAACTTATTAACCATAAGATACAGGAATTGCTGCTAACTGAAGTGACATTAATGCATCTGCAGCTTCCACTAGAGGTCTCTGTGGCTCACCCCCTTCTCTACATATTATATCTCTCTACATGAACATGTAAACACAATTGTGTACTGTGAACACTGGGGGTGAAGCAGTAATAAGGCGGCCAAAAGAAAAGCTAAGTTATGTTTAAAGCATATACCTGGTGGAACAGATCAGCCACACATATGAATTTTGAGATATCAAACTCCAGATTTCAGGATCTACCAAGTTACTAATAACAAACGCGGTTCGGATCGAGTCAAACATTTAGGGGCTCACAGGAGAATGAACTACAACTATCAGCGGCGGCAGGATGCCTGGCATGGCAGGGCATTCTTCACACATTGGCAGCATGAGCGATGTGGGTCACTTAGCGAGTGGCCAGGATTCAAAACAAAGAAAAGGCCCAAGCAATGGGGTCCACTGGATGAATTTGTCAATGTCTTGTGCCTTAAGGCACCCAGCCTCGCCTGACCCCAACCTCCATTCTCAAGATAAATACCTCTGTCACCATTCACCTTCAGTCCCTGGACACAAATTTAACTTGTCATCCATCATCCTTGTGCAGAGGTATAATTTTCCCCCCCTCCCAGTAATGAGTTTAAGACCTCGGAACAGGCCAGGGATGGGACTTGCCACTGAACATGACAAAGCATTTTGGAATCCAGATTTTTTGTAGTTATTATTTGTATAAAATGACTTGATCTCACACTCCCCACTGGAAAGCTTGCCAACTGGATAAATGATTGACTGTGACATTCATTGCGACTGTGGGTCCATACAAAGTTCAAGCCGTGGAAGGTGTAAAGCTCCGGGTATTTGTTTCCCTCAAATGGCCGCGGCTGACAACCTTGTATGATAATGTGCCCACTGTACATCAACTTAATTGACACTTAAATCTGTCAGTAGCCTTACAAATGCCGACCTTCTTTGGGGAACAAATCCTTTTTAATGTGCATTCTTTGTGAGTGATTGTGCCTGTGTGTGTGTGTGTGTTGGGGGGTGTTTGGTTGGGGGGGGGAGGCTGGGCTTTGGGGGAGGATGAGTGAGCAAGGATACAAATGAGATAAAGAGAGAAAGCTGTCAAGATAACCAGTACTGACAGTAAAAACAGAGCTCTTATCCTCACTGTACGGCCCTCTTTAGCACAAGTTATAATACATCACGCAAAATATGGTGAATATTCCCATAAATGAGGTTGTAAAAGTCAGCAGCTGGCTGCCGGCTATGATCCTTCACTAAGCAAGAAAGAAATCAAATTGCTTCCAAATCCCTTTTCACCTGTCTGATTAGGATATTTTTGCCATGTAATGTTATTAGCAGCCTGGTTAAAATAGAGCCGCTGTGCACTGGGGGTTGGCTTATTAATTGTTGTTTTCGTGTCACCACTGCTGTGTGCATCCAGTGATTTAATCAGCTAAATTCACTGCCATGGGAGCAGTGGCCCAAGCCAGGTTTAACACTATAGGTGTAATAATTATATATTGGCAATGAGCCTGTCATTACGATTGATTCTGAGAGTGATTTACATACGTGTGTGTGTTTAATAGCGCAGATAAACCAAACGGGACGAAATTATTATCTCACTTCTTCATTGCAATAATGCAGCCGCTTCATTAATTCGATATTCACTCACTCCTTATAGACCCTGAATGTCTGCTCATCTTGAAAGATTGCTTTGACTGGCTGACAGAATAGAGCTAAATAGAAATCCTTATTATCTCATAGACATTGATAAACTCTGAGCTGTATGTGTGCCTTGTGCTTCCTGCTCTAAGGGCAATAATGACCTGGGGGCAGCAGCTCCCATCTCCCTCGCAGGTACAATCTTGTTTATTTCAATACCCCACAGACTTGCACCTTTTTTTCTCCCCCGAGACCTGATCTGGCTTCTTTATCCTCACCTCAGCCGCCGAGCTGGTTCCTCTCTCTAATCACAAAGCATCTCGCCGCTGTAAAGCTCCGGGTTATCTGGAGGGGGGAAGGCCTCTGGTACTCACCGCAATTAACCTGGGGCTTTGTTACCACAACACGCGGCAGAAGCGAGTCGGTCTCAACGGGCGGATACTGCAAATGAGGCCTGGCTACCGTGCATCCATTAATGATGTTAACATTGATGACAAACACTCAACATAACACCCCTATAAACCACCCAGTTTCTAATTGCCATGCTAAAAAAAATGAAAAAAATGGCTGTAAATACGAAGCATCTATCTGATTTTACCGCATCCGCTACAGCAAGGTCAGGGGAGATTTGGACATGTCACAAAATGAGGCCACCATTATTCAAAATTCCCCAAGGTGGAAGGTTTGCACTTTGAGTCCTCCCGCAGCCATCTCTCCTCACAGCCAAATCCGTTGAATGACAACGGACAGCTACAGCGATGCAGAGACAGGCGGGACGGACGGATCGATAGACGACCGCATATGCAGACGCGCCTATTGATAAACTCCTGCTGACAACGGGCGAACACTTCAGGCTCATCGGTGGAAACGTCAGTCACGCCGGCCATTAGTTTGCATGCATTTCAGGTCGGATGTCCTCAACCTGTGACCGCTGGCGGACTGGGGCCAGCCCACGAGGCCCAAAACACTTTTCTATCACTTGTCAGATTGGATTCTGCTCGGTGTCAATCCGGGCTTCTCTGCTACTATATGTGACAGGGAGCGAGGCAGCCTTGAGTTTTGAGTGATGAAGACTGATAATGTAACTGAGCAACTGAAATGAGTTTGATGTTGGCCTCTTCTCCATGAAATCACTGTACTCCTGAGTCACTGAGTTGTGGCTGCAACTAATGAGTATTTAATCATCAATTCATTTTAATTTATCAGTTTTCACTGAATATAGTGTTTAGTAATACTGTATCAGTTTAGGGGTCAAAGTGATGCAAATTAGACCACAGACCCTCATTTGATTAGATTTTGTCCCAGGATTCCTGTCTAATGGGATTTTTGCTTTTCAGTGGTGTTACAGAAAGTGAATGAAACCAATGATTAAACTAGTAGCCCATTCTGTAAATGGTTATTTATGGGTGTAATTATAGGGGAAATTATTAATCTTTTAGCTAAAGCCCCTGGAACATCCACAAGAACTACTGGTTTGGTCTATAAATTAAAAAAAATAATAATAATAACCTTAACTGGTTCCTAGAGTCAAATTTCTTGTTTAATTTAACCAACAAAACCCAAATATGTTAGATTAACAATTATTTCGCAGAAATAAATCCTCACATCTTCTTTAAATAGGCTATATTCTTTATTTATTATAACATTTTGATCAAACGACTATGAATCAGGGAACTTTCAGTGATCAAGCCTCAGAAAATAATCAAAATGATCAATTGAAGGTCGTTATAGCATTCGGGCACATCTGTTTTGGTTCACTCTCACCGCTCATATAATTGTTTTCAACAAATGGCAGACAGACACAGTTAGTGGCGATAGCTAGTGAACACAGAGGAGCATTTAGCAGCTTAACGGCTAAATATTCCCTACAAAAGTAGATGGAAACCAAAAACAAGAGCGAACATACATTCAGCAGGTGAACAGCAACACATTTCTATATAATGTTGAGAGTGGAAATAGCCAAATCTACACTAACAAGCTTGTGCTCACTGCTTGTTTCCGCTGATCCTATGAGGCCAAAAGAAATGTTGTATTTTTATATATATTAGAAATTGCATAACCTCTTGTACATGAGCGGCCAATGCTGTATTTCCTGATTTTACGGTCAGCGTACATCCATCAGCATAGCTTTTTTGTTTCTCAAAAATCCGATAGGTGCATTTCAGGTGAATGCCGTGCTGTACTTGACGTATCGCTGTAGACTCCAGGCTTTCTGTTCGACCCTCTGACAGGTACAGCTCATCACCGCTGGAGCTCCCAACTCGCTCCAAAGTAAAGAAGTCACATTCGCATTCTAACAAGGCCATTTTTGGGGGTCGGGAACGGCAGTCAAATCTAAATTCTGCTCAGGGAGCAGAAAGAAAAATGCCTGATGAATTTGTCAATACCGCAGGAGTGATGGGCCTCATATGTGTGTAATGGACTGGATGCTTCTCAGTACAGATTGCCTGTCCAGATAGGAAACTATAATGAATGGCTTGTAGGAGCACTGGCACGGAGAGATACAGCTTTTTACCTCCATTTAAACAACATTGATGGTTGCAATGATTCTTGTTGCTTTTCTTTGTGTACATATGAGGTTATTAAGATCTATGATTGAATATTATTCTCTTAATGTTGGAAAGCCATACCCTGTGTGTTTGACATATGATCATAATTAAAATATAGGGTAACAGGTTTAGCTGTTGTCCAATACTGTATTTAAACATGCATGTCAGTTCATTTACACAAAATAAGGCTTTAGGCACATCAGGTATTCACATGCATTGAGTGATCCTATAACAAGTAGAAGGCTCTTTGTGTGTCTGTGCACACCTGGAATTAAAGTTGCTCCGATTGTAAATATGAATGAGCAAAAAAAAAAAAGAAAACATTTTGTTCATTATTTGCATGCTCTCACATCTCAGATTATGCAACAACAATACAAAATATGTTACTGTAATTATGCAGATGACACACACACACACACATATATATACACACATATATACATATACATACGTATATATACATATATATACATATATACATATATATGTATATATATATGTATATATAACCATATAAACAGGAGTCTATCATCCCTGCATTTAACAAATCAATATGCCCGATAATGATGATTTATCACACCTAAAAATTCCAACAGTGTCATTAGGACAATTATAAAGTCAGCCCACTATCACCTGAGGACTACATCATGGATTAAAGGACTTAAGTCTGAGCAGGATTTAGAGAAACTTGTCCATGTGTTTATCTGGAGCATCTTTACAGGTTTCTCTAAAAAGACCAGACAGCTGCAGCTGATTCAGAGGCTTTTGCTTGAATTAGTGGATTACATCATCCCAGTTCTGAGATCTTCTGAGATCTTTAAATAAATATAATAAATAATAAACTATATGTCATGTATTAATAGACCCATAACTCAGGGACAACGATGTGTTCTTTATTACAAATACTTGTTTGAATTAGCATCCCAGATGTAATATTTGATGAACATGTTGTACATATAGTGTCAAAATAATTTTATTTAGGATTTACTGTTCGATCAGTTGAGGACTACCTTAAAGGTCCTCAGTAGAGATCTAGCGTTCCATGCATGCAAAGAGTACAATAGCTATTTTAATATCATAATTTAGCACTGAATGCCTACATGGCTCCATTTTTTTTCGTGGGCAGGTTTAAAAAAGAAACAGCCCTGCGAAAAAAAAAGGGGGTTTGAGTAAAACCACGGATGAATAATAGACTGCTTCCCGAGCAGCAGCACTCTTGGTGGTAGGAGGTTAATATTCTCACATGTCATTAGGTCCGCTGGCTCGACTGATGGCTCATTGAATCAGGCAGCAAATGATTTCCTCATGCTGCAGAGGACAGAGCTCTTCAAAGGGAAGGGGCTGAGGTCAGGACAGCACTCCGCTTTGATTAATGACCAGGGCTCAGCAGAGGTTGCCTGTAGGTAAGAATGTGACGGTGGATTGGATGTGAAGGGGACCGACTTTTAAGCTGGATTTGACCCACCTCCAGAAAAACTCGCAGATACCGTCACACCGGCCCGGGTTGATGGGTTGTGACTGAAAAGCTCGCTGACCCCTCTGGCTTACGCAATCATAAAAATAAAACTTGTTGGCTGACAGGGACATCATAATGGCAATTTGCATATTTAATAGCCAAATAACGAACATATAAATAGCAGCTATCACCTCTGAATGCTCATGTAATGATGCATCATATAATACAATAATTAAATAAGTTTATTATTAAAAAATTGAACGATCTGATTGTTTCAGTGGAACTGGGCTAGTTGGGATTAAACACAGCACCACCTGGTTGTCATTCCCCCAGGCCCCATTATCACCCTCCTTATTAGTTTTTGACTCAGCAGAACAAAACGTGACCGCCTCAATCTTTGATCTCTCACGCGCTGACACAAATCCTTTCAAGCCTCCTGACGTTCCTCTGCTAAGGTAATTAGCACTAATTAAAAGGTTTCCAGCTGCCTTGTGTGCATTTTTTCTCCTCCCTCCACAACACATTGTCCTCACAGGTGCATTTCCTATGTTTGCTGTGGGCACGTCACTCGCATTCCTCTCCACTTGTTCACAGAGCGTGATCAAGGAGATTAGGACTATTGTTTAGGGATGATAAAGGATTGAAATGCCAAACTTATTGCCAGTGGGAAGCCATTATTGGAGTTCAACACATTCAGGAAGAAAGGTTAGGGTTTCTCTGACTTGGTCACAGGCAAAGAAAAGGGTCATGCAAGACAGAAAAGTGAGTTTGACAGGAATTCTAAAGATATAATTTACGTACTTTCTATTTTATTACTTTACTTTACTTTTATTTACTTGTTTTGAAATGACATTCTGCCATATTTGCACTGCTTCAATCACTTTTTTCCTAATTTAAACTGTAATATTGACTACAACTTGAAGGAATATGAACACAGATGAAACCTCCAGAGTGACAGATGTTTCTGGAGGACTCACCTCTCCATTACTTTAAAAGAACCAGCCAGCCGCACGACGGCCGATCCTTTACATTCTCTCGCAAGTCGGGGAGTCCAAAAACATTATTAACCATCATTTCCCGGCCCACTTCAGCTACATGTGAAGTGTTCTTTATTGTGTAATGAGCCAGGAATCTGAAAAGATTGCCACTTCAAAGCCTCTCTTGAAAGCTGTCGCCCATGCAGCCTGCTGACATGTCAAGCTGGGATTAAACGTTCCCACATAATCATTTCTTTGTTTTCAAATGAGCCCATTGTTTATCTGCACCTTGGGTGACAGCCATCAAGGCCACGTAGCGCTGCAGAGGCAACGGAAGTGGCGCCACGGATACTTCATACATGCAGGAGATCCACTTCAGCACATGTTTAAAGTTGTTCAGGAGATGTTTGCAGCACTGGGAAGCTGAATTAAAGCTGTGCCGCTGCCAGGACAGAAATTTTAAAATGCATGTAATTTCCAACTAGATGTGGCACTTCTTATATTCTAAATAGACTCCTCGATATATGCTTCTGTTATGCCGCTTTAATAGTGGGACTCCTCGTGCAAAGCGGACACAACTCAATTGTCTTTTTCCCCCCCCTTTCTTTCCTTTTTTACAAACTGTTTTGAGCTTGATTTAGAGCGCACTAGAGTGACTGTAAATCTCATTCGGGTCTTGCCTCAATTGTTATGCAGGGAGATGCTCCCTCTATCTTGTCTTAGAAAAACAGGCCTTTGTCCAAGACCAGCAGTGTGTCATCAGTGCCGGGCCCCCAGCGAGGCGGGCACATTAAGCCCGGGCAGCGGGGGGACACTTCTCTGGGCCTTTAAGCATTACAGTAAATCTTCAAACAGTTTATCCAAACAAAGGCCGCTGTGTAAGGGGAGAGAAAAGACACAGGAAACAGATGAATAAGCAACATCAATTACCAGGCCCTGACCTTGGAAGCCCCCGGACCAAAGCGCACATTTCACACCAAATGACTGCAGATTGGGACTGACAAGCCTGAAGTGGAGGAGCAAGACCTCATAAGGTTAACGCCCCCCCACCCCCACCTCTCCTCCTCGCATTTACATTTCTTAGGGGCCCGGGCAAGTGGGGATGAGGGAGAGGAGGATAGTAGAAGGTAAAGGAGCTATGAGGTTACTGCATACATGGATGTGTATTTTACAGTCAGGAAAAACCTCAGTTTGAGCATTTATCCAAAAAAGTCCAAAAAGCCAATAATTGAAAGGAAAACTTTTTGAGATTTTTCCGGTGCTGATACGGTCTGTTTACTATTATCATTTCTTATACACATCTATAAATATATTTTTTAAGCATGATAAATACAACAGATGAAAATATAATAACTATGGTCAATGTTTTTATCCAAATCAGTCACACTATCTGTGTCTTTCTCCATTATTTAGATCCATATCAGTTCCATATTAGATCCGTGACAATCATCAGAACCGTGGAAAACGTCCGACTTTGTGACCTGAAACGAGGAGCCGACATTGAACCACCGAAAGGGGGGGCGGCCACTTGACCTCCTGACACTGTGGGAACACTGTACTAATTAATCAGCCGACATACCCTGCGTGATAATGACACGCGGCCGTATAGACAATACAATGAAGTCCAGCCTTTTGCATACCAACCACAGCGCACAAAATTAATTCAATCTGAGTCGCCTCCAATTAGCCGGCGAAGCAAGAGGTGCAAAGCGCAGTCAGACCACTGACAGTAAGAGTAACTGACAGAGGGAAGGTGCAGAAGCAGAACACGATCATGCATGCACCCTTTGCAACAGCATTATTACTATAATCTCACTAGTTGCCTTAAACAGATGTCTTTGTCTAGAATAAAGTTATTTATCAAGTAGAAATGCCAAACATTCTTTGGCTCCAGCTTCTCATATTGTCTGTTTTATATTATTGTACAGTGAATACCTTTTGGGATTTGGGGAATTTGTCAAACAACACAAATAATCTGAAGACATCATCTTGGATTCAGGATTTTATAATATTTCATAGCTTAAACAACTAAAAGATTAATCAACGAAAGTAGACAGATTCATTGATGCCTGCAGCCCAGCTCACTACTTAGCTGCCTTGCAAGCAATTTAATTAAATAATTTCTAGATTTATCAATGGATTATCTCTCCTGTGGCATGCATAGCTGACCAGTCTCTATATTGATTGGTTGTGAGCCATGGTAGTAAGGCTCAATGAACAAGTGAACTGTTAATAAAGCACCTCGGCGTTGCAGCTAAACCTGCAGCTATTAACAAAGCCTTTGCTCCCCAGAAGCGTAACTGAAGCCCCGGCTGAATTAGTGCAGCCTTTAATTACGAACCACCTTAAATTAGAGCATCTGAACTTTTTATTGCCCTGCACGGTCTGGCTCAACACTTTGCGGCGAGAAGCTGAATTAACAACCTGCCTGTTTCTGCATTGATTGTCACAACATTAATAGAGTCCCCAGACTTTCTGGTGCTGGAGGGGACAAATTGTAAGACATTACTCACAATAACGCATATGTTATAATCACAGAGAACTTACTTAAAATTCAATCCACTTTGGCATCATTATCATTTATCAACATAATGAATGACTCATTCAGTGTATGGTAATTATAATTTGATAAATCATCAGCAGAAAATTAACTAGATGTCAAAACATTCATTGGGAAGGGTGATGAATCGAGGATGATTGTGGTGATGAATTGTGTTAATCTGCGCGGTATGTATCCAGTGAAATGGCTAAACAGCCCAAGATGGATGGGGCACAGAAGCTGCAAGGTCAGACCGCAAAGCTGCAGGAAGGGGAAGAATAAAGGAAGAGTTGTTTCTGTATGCATGTTTTTACTGAGTATTTCTGCCCTCGCTTGTTCATAAATATTAATCTGAAGGCTAATGCTCACATGATTAGTCAATTAATCCATTGATAGATTGGCCGAAACCAATAATGTATTAATCACAGAGCCATTTATTAAGTAAAATATTTGTGACAAACAAGTGTTTTCATGTAAAATCTATTCAATTCATGACCACCCTTCTGCTGGCTGTGTAAATATGATTGGAGCAAAAGGAGGAAATCCATTGGTGTTATTATAGGGCAACAAAGTCTAGGAAATTAGGCTTGATACAAGGGTCACGAAACATCCAACTTTGGTATGAGCGATCACACTCAGATTGCTTCCAGTTTCCAACTGTGAATCAACATTATTTTTTTTAAACCATGGCCAAGACCATTCCCTAACCTTAACCATGCGGTTGTTATTATCGCCACAATGTTGAAGGTCCTCAAAATAAATAAAGCATTTATTATATTATTATATATTTTAAATCATGTTGCTTAAAATCCCCTTCACACACAGATTGCAGCCGATTAATTAAATGCTCAGGAAAAAAATATATAAGCTGAATCCATCCTATCATTGTAAGACTCAAGTTGAACTATATTGGATGGTGATTTGTCTATCAAACTCAACTAGTGTGATTACATTTTTTTTTTCTTTTTCCTACTGTCTTTTCAAACCGATCCTCCACGCTCCCTTTAAGATTAGTAGCATCTAACAGAACAGACTTGGCAAAAATTGAATATAACATTCATGAACATGTTTTAATTATCAAACAATTAGGTCAAAACAATAATTAAAATCTGCCACATTTCTACAAAACCAGAAAGAACAAACAACCTGACCACTAGATGCCGCCAGAAACTACACATTGCACCTTTAACCTCATCAAGTCATTTTAGTACCTTAACCATAGTGTTATTATATCATTAAACCTATTTCTTTTTTTTTTAACTAATATAGTTATTGATAAGGGTTTAGAAGGTAAATGAGTTCAACATATTTTTATTTTAATTCGAACCCTTTAATTTTTACTCTCTCAAATGAATATAATTGAGCTTTGCACTGAAAAACAATGGAGAACTTAACCGTTTGCTGACATTTTATAGATGTGAAAATTAATGTTAGAAAAAATGTGCAGGGTACATATTATCATGGGTGTTGTACAACCTTCCCTCCACACACACACACACACACACACACACACACACACACACACGGATGTTCCCAATGTGAAAGATGTGTCTGCTAAGTGAGAGAGGTCAAACATAAGTCCAGATATTTATTACATGTGCTGAAACCAGATGGAGGCAACACATTCATCACAGCAGCGTGTCACTGTGGTAACACCCATTCCCCATAAAAAAAAAAAAAAAAGCAGCTCGCTCTTCCCAGCATGGACACTGGCTTTGACTGGTGTTTCCACTGACCAAACGCTGGGTTATTCCACCACCTGGTCACCTTAATCATCCCCATCTCACTCCGCCTGGGCTCTGACCGACTGTGGTTATTCTAAAAACTTTTTTTTTTTTGCTTTTATCAATACTTTCTGCTCTGTTGCTGGGGGGAGATATTAAAAACCGCGGCAGGGCGAAGAAGGGCGTTTCTGACACTTGCTCCCTCATTTATCAGTCCCCTTCATAGGCGCCGTCAGTGACAATGAAAAGATTTCACAATACCGCCAGGCAGAAACTCATTCCACCAGTCATCCATCATGCTCAGCCCAGCGGCCATTCCACTGACCTAATCGGTAATGCCTGGCTGCATGCTGGAGACTTCTTAAAACCCCCCTTCATTAGGCCTAGTTAGAACGAGGCAAGTCATAGGGCTAAACCCTGTTACTGGGTGGGACCTACATGCCTCGCAACCCCTACTCATTTGGACCATGTGAACCACATCATCGTTTTAAAAAGCCTCATGTCCACGGCCTTCGAGCCCGGGAGCGAATGAAGTATTTCCATCCATGAATCAAGACGCTCTTGGAAAGGCAATAAGAATTTCAGATTTTTCATGGTGAAAAGATTTATTCTTTCATGTATCCTAGTTAAAAAAAAAAAAAAAAAAAGTAGTACAACAAACGGGTGGAAAATACACACCATTAACTATCCAATACACAAATGGCCCATAAAACCACAACAACTGAAACAACAGCAGTAAATAATTCACTGCGCTCCCAAAAGAGATAATTTGCGTGTTCATTTTTCAAAGTTGTGTTGTTGTTTTTTTTGCTGGGAGGGGGTTATATCGGCCTAAATCTGCCTCTCGCGGGATCGGTTGGTGGAGGTTCAGCCGGGTCGCCGAGATGCTGAGAGTTTGGATCCGGCTCCGTGGTTCTGCCAACCCGGACTTCAGGCAGCACTCTGGCGGGCGTTAGTTAACACACAGGCGGACAGTGGGTGGGGTTAGCGCTCTCTGACCCAACACTGGCTATTATAGAGAGATTATTCCCTAACCCCCACAGCTGAGTTTTCTGGCACGTTTCCCTTATCTGCAGCGCTCCTTTCGCTGCTCCATCTATTACGGCTGTCGACTGTGACCCGTCTCTTTTGTAAGTCACTCAAGGAAAAATTGTGTGTTCGTTTTGAACAACATTTGGGTCAAATTAGGCTCTGACAAAGATGTTCATTGTCTCACATTTGAAGAAAAACACACAGCGCTTATCCTCTCTATGTGTTGCCAATAACATTAGGAAAGGGAAATCAAGAAGCACTTGGGGCAACAGCACAACTTCACATAAATTCCAAAGCTGGTTTTCAGCCTAACGAATTGGGCTGAGAGATTTTTAAAGATGTCCAAATTAGCCTTGAGACAGAACATGAAGAGACCCCAGATGATCTTACAGGCCAGCTGCAATCTGGGAATGTGAAGATTTTAAAAAATCCTGTCAATACGGGAAAAAAAGCCAAAACTTGCTCACTGACAGCTGCACTTTGGAAGTTAAAGTTGGCACCAGGCGAGGATCAATGGAGAAATAATGAGAAGAAAAATAACCTCTGACTGAAACTGAGGGGGAACAGTAGTAGCTCCTAGTAAGTTTGTGCAGGGTTCAGTGGTGTGCTCTTGATGTGCCGTTGCCTTGTTTGTAGCCACAGGCACAGTTGTTGTTTGTGGATGCGGTTTGGCAGAGGTGTTGAGGCTGTGTGAGACCTGCTGATAAGCCAGAGGGTTCCTGCCTGACCCGTGGATATTCACAATGACACACTGGCGGATACAAGGAGGCGTGACACTGTGACACAAATATTAACTTTCACACAAGTATAGATCGTACGCAACATCGCTATTGACCTACAATACAGATAGAACTTTAAAGTTAAACATTTATCTGGTTATGCTACACTCCGAAACTCTTTTGTGTTTATTTATATATATATATATATATCATTTTTCATTCCATATTTTCTATTTAATGGGCTTCTCCACACTGGTCAAAGGTGAGGGGTTGAATGGGTGGGCAGTATTCTAAATGTAAAATCTTTTCTAGTATGTTACAGCTCTAAGCAGAAACCATAACCACCTGAGTGAATAATGGCATCACATGTTGAATCTGTGGGCGACACGGTGGTGCGGTGGGTAGCACTGTTGCCTCACAGCAAGAAGGTCGCAGGTTCAAGACCCGCCTTGGGGCCTGGGTCTGGGGCCTTTCTGTGTGGAGTTTGCATGTTCTCCCCGTGTCTGCGTGGGTTTTCACCGGGTACTCCGGTTTCCTCCCACAATACAAAAAACATGCTCAGGTTAATTGGTAAACTCTAAATTGCCCATAGGTGTGAGTGTGAGAGTGAATGGTGTGTGAATGGTGTGTGTGCCCCACGATTGGCTGGCGACCATCTGGGGTGTATCCCTGCCTCTCGCCTTAACGCGCTGGGATAGGCTCCAGCAGACCCCTGCGACCCCGAAAGGGAATAAGCGGGATAGACAATGGATGGATGGATGGATGTTGAATCTGCTTAAAGTGTTAACATGATAATTAACATTTTTGGCGCTTTAATCAAATTTACTTTTTTTCCCCTGAATCATTAGTTGACGTGTTGGTTGTGCTTAACCCTGATTAGGTTAAATTAGCTCAATTTAAACAAAAGCCTTTAAATGACGTGAGGGAAATATGCTCTGAAGCGTAAGCAGCAAACACTCCCTCACCCCCAGTGCGGCTAGTAATGCCTATATCCTATTATTCTGCTAACTATCAGCAATTATCTCCCTGTCAAAGCTCCAGGTGACAAATTCTCCCCATACCCCGCCTGGCAGTATCATCAACCGGACATGAGCTTCATGTGATGGGAACTAAATCACTGGCTCTGCTCACAGCCCTGACAGACAAATGGGGTGCCTTGGAAAAGCTAGGCCCATCATTCTGGGCTAGGGGAGGGAAAAAAGTCGCTCCCTCCCAGCTGACCTTTTTTTTTTTTTTTTATTCGCTGAGAGAGGAGATTAAATACCACAGATTCTGTATGTATGGTCTGTTTCCAAAATATGAGAATTATTAATGGCTTTTGCGGAGGGCCCGTTTAATCTTCTGCCAAGTTGCAGTCATCGTTTTTACCTTGGGCTGGGTTTTTTTTTTTTTTTTTTCTTACAGATGGTCCCAGAAAAACAGGAACTGTGCTTTATCCTTACAGCAAAGGCAAAGAGGAAGTGTGTGGGCAGCGCCTGGGCGGCAATAGTATGACAGAATAATCATCCCTCTTGAGGCGCCATCTAACATTATGATGCTAACAGTATTTTATAAAATCTGCGCGCATGGATGTGAGGCATTCTATAGACCGGGCAAGGACGCCAAACACGTCTGGACAAATGAGCTCGTGCAGACACTTAATTGTTTCACACCTTCCGCCAAGGTTTCTCCCGTTTCTGCACGATCATTTTCACCAGCTGGGGATTAATATCTCATGTTGTTATTAGCAGTGTGCTAGTTTGAGTCAGAGATGTGAGGAGGCACAACTCCCCTGAAGTGTGCATACCTACAGCCACATGCCACTTTTCACACAGGGGCCACAAATCAAGTCCCAAAGCCAGAACGAGGACTCAATCACAGGACCGTGTCACAACTAGTAAATTATTCTCCTGCCTTTTTGACCTCGTGGCCCATTGAACTTTGGCTGAACAAGTGACCCGCTCGGTTGATTTAAAAAGAACCAAAGAAAGCACAATTTGCAACTGCATCGTCGTATTTGCATCTCAGTGAAATTAGCTCCGTTAGCTGTGTCAGCAACTCTTTTTTTTTTTTTTTTACAGCTTTACAATTTGCTCCCCTTTTATTTTACTTCAGCAGCAAATAACGGAGGTCATTAGTGTAACCTGCTAAGCTTAAATGAAAAGAGCGCAAAATCTAATGAAGGAATAATTAATTGTCCCTACTGCACAAGTCATTGACTTCATTATAGTGGATAATGCACCTTATGTATACAGTATAATGTATCACATAATATCTTATTTCTGTCAATGGCAAGAATGCAGATTGAAAGATGCATCATTCTTCAAAGCAGTGTATACACACAACTAAATTGTCAATGTTGTTATAATAAACTTTGACTTCATCTGACTTGTGACCACCAGATTTTAATGAAGCTTAGCCAATGTTCAATCAGGAAAGACCGTACCATTGTCACTCTGCTCCCATGGGTGAGTACTCAACCTAATGGTATTTCCTGGGATGTCAAGTGTCAAACAGCTGATCACATCCGCTCGTCCCGCCAGCCAATGCCGTAGCAACACATCGTCCCTATCAGCCTATCGTACCGCCCGCTGAAAGGAATTCTCTCTCCCCGCTCCAGCGCCCATCCAGATGTTCCTGCATCCTTCCGCCTCTCCATCACCGCTTCCAGGTCATCTCTCATCGCTTCACTCGTTACCTGCAGAGCTGAAAGGATGAAGCCCCTTTTTGACCTCAGCCATACCCTTTGTTTAAGCATCAAAGAATTATCATTCACATTCAGTTTTGTAATAAAAATAATTTTCATTCACATCTCGGCTGAATGTGGGTAGTAATTGCTGGTCTTGGAATGCCGTGTTGTAGGTCGAAGGTCAAATTCCGGGGATTCCGAGATTTATGCATATTTTTGTTTAAGTAATTATCACACACATTCTGTAAATCCTGTAAATTTCACTTCACTTCTCTAATATCAGTGTGTTTATCTGCTCTCCCAAGTGTAGAAATCAATGGGAAAAAAAAACTAAATTATAAGGGATTTTATTTTCTTCTTTCTTCCACCGCCATCTGCACTCAACTTATTTAACTTAACATACCTTTAGATAGTTGCTTCAAAAGTGCAATTCAATGTGTAACTAAACAAGAGAAAATGCAAGAACACCTCGAGCATATGATGCAACTTCAGATAGTTGCTTAAAAAGTGTGATTTATATACACAACAGTTAAAACTGGTAAAGTAAACTTTACTTGCACTTGTAAATTGCACTTAAGCACCCATCTAAACATATTCCGTTGTTAGTTGCTTGAAAAGTGCAATAATCTCATGTTATGTTGCACAGTGGCAGTGTTCTTGCAAGTTTTGTTTGCAGACATTATTCGCATCTTTATTGTTCTATATATCCCTAAAAAATGAATGTTTTCATCAATACCAAAAAATCACTCCAGATATGGAGATCAACTTGTGAAATTACCATTAAATCACATCACAAGGTGCGTGTTGTAAAGCACCTAATGTAAGGATGAGTCCTGGCTGTATTCTTATTGGTGGTGAACCAACTGAGAGGAGATCAGCACGCCAGAACACGCACACTGGAAGCACCGTGTCTTCCAGCTGAAAAGCGTGACTCCCCTGACCAGAAGAAGCAACCCAAACGTGTTTAAATGAATGAAATAATAGGTAAATCCTCGCAGTTTGAGCCCACATCAGTAACCGACCTGTCATGAAACTCGATGCTACTAATGCCTCAGACTTCTTTAGGTTTCCCCTGAAAAGGGGATTGAGTTATTGATACAGCAAATCCATCCAGCAGCTCCCATGTGAGGGATCAGAGCCACTGGAAACTGCCTGTTACATAATGGTCTCTTTGCCCTTGGCATTCAGTGGGCTCTGGCCGGGAATCCATACTGAGGGACAATCATGTCCCAGCGGGATCAAAAGCTTAATTAATAACTTCTTGCTCGCTTTAGAGGCTGGTCCTCCTTCCTTTTACCAATATATCATCAGGCAGTGTCCACACACACAAAACTTCAGTAGCCTTTTCTCCCTGACCTTGGCATTTCTTCTCAGCCGCCGATTATTGATAATTTTCTGGCTGTGGTGCCTCTCCTCATTTGTCATGATTATTGCTGAATTTTTAAGCTGTCATCCGTGAGCATGGATCAATGGTTGTCGACTTCCCCTTTGTCATATTGGCAGCACAAACAGCCCTTCCTCTCTAAATGAGGCTGCGCTTGCTTCTCTATCTATTAGCTGTCTGTCTTACTGGGCACTTGAGCCTTTGTTAGGTCAGTCTATACATCATTCCTCCAATCAAAGCCTGACACTTTTATATCATGCATGGGCAGTGGCCAAGCAGATGAATGAGCGCTGTGTTGTAGACGCCTTTTTCCATATCCCTGCATGTATATTTAC
The DNA here is from genome assembly GCA_036785175.1 of Eupleurogrammus muticus. Lineage (NCBI taxonomy): Eukaryota > Metazoa > Chordata > Actinopteri > Scombriformes > Trichiuridae > Eupleurogrammus > Eupleurogrammus muticus. Next base: position 19,683,364 of record JAYKQN010000015.1, read on the forward strand.
TAATATTCTTTACATTTAAAAACAGTGGTGCTCATTTCCAAAGGTCAGCGTGTGACTCCTCTAAGATAACAGGCTTCCCTGAATTACAACAAGAGAGCCCGAATTCACATTGAATTGCATTTATAATAGGACACAGTTGACAATCCAATTGCTCAAGTGTCAAATAATCCGTGTAATAAGGCCAGATCTGTCAAACTGATTAATGAATTGTCACAGCGAAAAGGGAACCAGTTGTAACTGGTAGCGGCCACGAGCATCCGACGATTCGTCTCGTTTGACTGCGTGATTCGTACCTGTAGCCGGGCCGGTGGCTTCGCCCGGGCCCCCGCCACGTCTATACCTATTCCACCATATTCCTTCCTCCTCCCTCCGCTGGCTGAACAGGTCTGACAGGCGGATTCCTTTTCTTTTCAATGCATTAAAGGCACTTTCCTGCTCTGACAGCCTGCTCTGTTCTGCCACCTTCTAGCTGGGGCTTCACACAACTCTGGGCAGCCACTGCGTCTTGACAGACCACTGTCACTTCCCATCATCCTCTCTGTAGATCCTGCTCTCCCCCCTCCAAGCACGCAGACCCACTTTCCAAACCAGTGCAATTATTTTTTTTGACAAGCCATCCATCAGCTTTAACTTTAAAGCACTTTCCACTGATACCCATTGTTACAGTTCTCTGCCTTTTTTATGCAGGCGGCAGGAGAGAATATGATACCAGACATCAGACTACCCGACCATGTAATTCTACTTTGTTCTCTTCTTTATTTCCAATTTTCTGTTCCATTTTTTGCTGAATTATACATATTTGTTGTGCATAATATGCCCTTGTCGAATCCAATTAACATGTCCTGGCTTGCACAGTCAGAAAAAGGTTATAATTTGCCAGTTACTTGAGGAGCGGGGGCTAAAGTTAGACTTAAATGAGCAGCTTTACTCTTGTTGTGAGTCATGGGACAGTACCAGTCAGACCGGGATATACGTCGCGTTTCGGTTCACGAGCCATCGGACACAGCTGATGACATTTAAACGAGTCGGCCATGGTAATTTTAGCATCATCGCCGTCACCGCTTCGACCACAAAACCCGGACGTATTGTTTTTCGTACCTTTAGATGGACACAGCAGAGAGCCGCGTGGCTTGGGGCCAAGTCAGCACGATTAACTGACATCAATACTAACACAGGGCAGAGCTGATTCATCTTGCCCCGGCCCTGATAATTAGAATGACAGCTCAGAAAATTTGGTCTGATGTAGAATCTGTCTTATGCTGCGAGAAGCCCTAATTACTATCTCAGTGTGAGAGTTAATGATGAGAGGTGGGAGCAGCATCTGGGGGACTCGAGGGAATGCTCCCCCCCCACCCCTACCCGTGACATTTGCTATGTCCTAACAACTGGGCCACCTCTGGCCTCAGTGGCCTGTCCCGCTGACACAAACTGTGAGCTGAGAGAACGTGATGCTTGGTGCCAAACCGGGTTGTGACCCCCGCCTGCTTAAATTGTGATTGGCTGCCACTTAAAGCGGTCTGAAGAGCCCTGAAAGATTCAGGTCTAAGATCCTATGTGATCCAAAAACATCTGGCTACCATCCCATCCTGTTAAGTGTCAATAAATCTATGATTTATCAATGCAACTAAACAAAAAGTTGAATTATTCAGAATGAAACAAAATGAAGCAGCAAAATCTCTCATTGGAAAACTCACCCATGGTAATAAAATGAATCAGCTGGATTTTAAATGTGTGTGTGCCGTACATGGTCATAAACTTAATATCTCTGTATACACACACACATGATTATCATCATTACGATTAATGCTTTTATTGCAATCGAGTATCAATTAATGGAATGATAATTTTAGCTGCTTCACCCACTACTTCTTGGAATCGCAAAAAGCAGTGTGAGGATATCTGAGAGTATATGAGCTCCGGCTACGGACTGCAACAATAACCCAGTGTGAACATATGGCTGTGAATGACCCAGATGGCCTGATCACTCCTGAAGACTGTTAACTTATCTCCACTATCATGAGATCCCAGAGATGTTCAACAATTAAGCAGGTGTTGATAAGACGTAACGAGAAAATCCTCACTCAGCCACGAGTCTATGATTTGCAGTTTATTGGCTATTATGAGCATTAGGCTCCGCGTGTAATCCTGCCCCACGGACGATGACATGTTTTGTCTGCACGTCTGCACAATCAGCCAGGGAGCTAATAACACGCAGGTTGTCACAGCTGTTAAAAACAGAGAGACACGCCGCCCTAAGTGACAATATGTCAGCGATTGTCTGGCAGATGAAACCGCGGATATTAATAAATCAAAGTGACCCCTACCTGAAGCCAAACAGATGCAACACCTGGACATGTAAATTCTTGAGTAATGGATGCCATAAATTTAAATCGGAAGACCGACGATTTAATAACCATGCAGACAGCTGCAAGTGGGAGCAACCATTTGGTTTAATGTAAAAGACAGTTTTGGAATACCAAGTATCATCTGCTCCCATCAATCAAATCTAATGTGTACATTGCTGGACAAGCAACGCAGATCCTGCCCTATCATTTCTCTTCTTTGATTATACACGGAATATATCAAAGAAGGAAAAGTGCGGCGTGGTGTTATTAGGTATGTAAGGTGAGCGGTGTGTGTTTGTCAGGAACAGTAGCTGGGTGGCAGCAGGGGGTTAACCTCCTGGCTGCTGTCAGTGTATTAATCACCACTGTGTTGTAAAAGGATTGCTGCAGGAAATAAAGACACCATGGTGTCAGCTGCGGTGCCCTGATGTGACTCCATCAGACAAGAGGATGCTTATTGACAGGGTGAGAAGGGGGGATGGACAGAAAAGCGAGAGAGAGAGACAGAGGCGGCAATCAGTCCTCGAGTCAGTCACCTTGGCTCTGACGCAATGTCATGAAAGTCCACACCATTATTCCTGCGACCGCACAGGAGCATTATTTAAACTCAAACATCTACCAGAGCCTCAATGTCAGCGGAAGGGCAAACACATGCACACACACACACATTTACACCGTACACACACACACACATGTGCACATTAGTGCTGAGACAATCAGTTGATTAACAGAAAAAAAGGACCATTGACAAAACTAAGAATCAATTTGTTCTTTGGGGTCATTTGTCTTTCGCTGGTTTCGAGCTTCTCAAATGAACATTTGCAGCCTTTTAAATGATTAGAATTTGAATCATTTGAGATTTATCGCTGTTTTTCAGACCAATAATCTTAAAGTAATATATCAGCTCCTCCACGAATTTGTACCTTGAAATAAAAATGTAAAATGTAACCGGTCATGGTCTATGTTTTTTCCAAAAGCCCACATTTTTTTAAAGGTCAAAATGAAAACTATGTTTACCAGTTTCTTCTCAATTCCAGTTTTATAAAGGCCACCTGAAATGAAAAGTGTCACATCCCTGGTCACATTGTTCACCTATTTAACTATGTTTGTTAAGTATTTTTATATCAAACTTTAATCACACAAAAAACAAACAACACTTGTCATATTGCCCAGAGCTATTTTAACCAATACTGTCATTACATCCACCTGTTAAACAAGGCACATGGTCTGTGGTTGATGATATGATGCTATAACATTAGTCGTGCAGGTACCTGGTGGTTCTGCATAAAACGTTCTGCCTTCTACTTTTCAAAGCTCCAATTAAAATTCTCCCAGGCTCTTTTCAGCAAAAAGTGCAAATCCAGGCTGTGTTGTGCTATGTAAAAATACCTGTAGCATGCATTTGTCACCTAGTCTTGTTTTACAGCAGTCCTTTAATCTTTTGCACTTTTTGCACAATGTTTTGCAGAAAATTCATTATGTGTGTGAAACAGATCATTAAAAATGACAACCAATATGTCTTTCTAACCTTTGTGATTATTTTTGGTTTTTTCTGGTATGCTATCAGCTAAACTGTTAATCAGAGGCGGTATTCCAGAATGACAACAACCAGTAGTTTTCAACCTACAAACACATTTTTCTGTGCAGAAGTGTCAGTAGATCACAGACCCAGAGCACCGAGGCCTTTCATTTCTTCAGAAACACACTGACAGCAGACATGGCCACAGAGCCATTAACTGACATTACATGAGTGCTGGCATTTCAGGCGGCGTGCACGCTCTAACTGCATATTCCGGCTAAATACTCTGGAAACTCCACATTTCATGCTAGGCGACGCCCACTGCTCAACAAATACAAATTAAATTCCCGAGCTAAATTCGCAGTTTTAGAGCTGACGGTACAGTACTTTAATGAGTAATAGCTCATGACCGCTGCAGCATTCACGTTAATTACATTCTCCACAGAGGTTTAAAAGCTGTGTTGGCTTATATTTGTAAAGCACACAAGAATAGGTGACAGTGTGCATAAAAAGGGAAACTTTGCTTAAATATTATTAGTAATTGATGCAAAAGATAAATTTATTTACTAGAGAGTAAACAGCTGCTAAATGAGGCCCCTGTATACACATGCATACACATCCACACTACTTTTTTTGCTATATAGTGGCTAAAAGTTCACACAAATGGAAAAAGAGGGGTGGAGAGATGACTTTCCAGAACATTATCTTAGAGAGACAGTGGCCGTGACTTCCTTGACCCTTCTTGGTAGACTACCTTTCCAACCTGCCTAAAAAAAGTGGGTTATTTAAGATACAATTAGGAGCATACACAAAGCAATTTGCAGGCAGTCTAACTCCTCCGGCTCAGCCAGTGAAGGGCCTTTCAGCGCTGATTTATCACGCTGTCGCCTTCACAAGGCAACATAATTAATAGGAGCATGGACTTCTAATTCCACCCGCTTCCACGGCCAGTGGATTCCATTTGATTTATGATGGCCGAGGACTTTGCATTTTATCAGTTCATTCGCTCGTTATTTATGCTGATGACCAATTTCAATGGGTCGCCATCATCTAACTCACTACTAATCAAAGAGAATTAGGGTTCACTGCATTATTTAGAAGCTGCTAATTTATCTTCAGAACAAGGGGGAAGAAACGTTTGCAACGAGCCTCAAGTAAGCATAGATCTCACTGCGGTAGCCACATGGCTGTGGGAGTTGTGAGGAGTCAGAAGACATACGATTACGTAATGGATCATGGCTTGTTCACATACTTAAAGTTAATTTAGTCTAGAAAAACAACAACTTGTATCTATGTATGTATGTATGTATATATATATGTCATTTTCCATGTTCACATTTACAAGAGACTGAACAGAAGAGCATTTTCTCTCCATGACATATAATGGTTCATGGATTCTTGTGCAAAGAGCTACAAATCCAGATTCCCACAGATCCCTCACAACAGCTGCATGGTGGAACACTAGCACAACTGGACAAGAAAGATTCTCCTCGGCGGTGTGGCTGAACAACGCGAGTGAATTATTTTCCCCGCTGAAATAATGGGTCATGAATGGCCTACAGATTAATATAATGCATTATAAGAAACAGAGACAAATAGGGTCACATTGCAGCTCTGTTTGTTTGAAAAATTACACCTGTTCAAAGTGTTATCAACCTGCAAATGCTATTCTGAAGGTTAAATTGTGTATTACTATAAAACAAATTGAGATGGAGAAAACAGTTGGCAGTGGGACATTATTTAACGTCCTTGCAGGCAGCTCTACAAAAGGGTAGGATTAAGATGCAATAAACCTCACAGTCAAAGAAAAATAGCCCTTGTAAACAATGCAGTAAAGAAACGAGTTGCTTCACAGCACATGCAGTAGGTTTAAGGCTTTACATAAGTCATTTTAATGCTACAGCAAACTTTCCAGACAGCAAAAAACACCTCTAGATTAAGATTTGACCTTCCTAGCTGCAGCACAGGGCTGCATAAAAAGCCTCGCTAGTCCTTCCCTAGTCTGCACGCTTTGCAGAAAGACGGCGTCTTCCATCAGCCCTATTACGTTTAATTAGTCGGCACAGTGACTGATAAGGTGTTTTCTGACTAAATGAATCACGCCGGTCAGCCGTGACACCCGCCACTGTAAGAGATGCTCAGACTGGCATCGACTCAGCTACATCCTCCCTGTTCACAAGGTGTATCATTTATCTGGGGGGGTAATAAGATGCAGAATTTACACAGGCCTGTCAATAGGCATGTCGATAGAAGGACACTTAGCATCTATCATCCGGAGAATCAATGCTATTTTTCAGCGATGAATCCCAGGAAATGATAGCTCTCAAATAAATGGTGGAAAGAGAAACACGACACTCCTCGGGGAGAGATAGATGTGGAGCGGCTCAATTTCCCTCCTTCTCGCTCCCCTCGCAGCTCTCAGCTCAGCTATCCGGCTCGATGCAAAAGGTCAGAAGACATTACAAGGGACAATCTCTAAAACAAGACATAAATAATCTCCGGAGGATCTGTAGAACAAGACAGACAGCTAGCTGTGTGGAGGGGACGAACATCTCTATCAGAGAGGAAATGTACTCATTAAAAAACAAGAGGAGGATGAAATTCAAGAATGTACAGTTCTGGAAAACTAATATAGAAATAAATGACAATCATAATAACAACAACAGGGGGACAATATATCAGATAAATTGTTTTTGTCCATCAGTCTTCTATAGAAAAGGTGTGTGCATATAAAGCATTTTTCAGGTTCTGTCTTTAACAGACAGTCAGTTGTAGTCTGTACAAGATCAACGGTTATGTTATGATCTTTTTTCATTTTGATGAAGAATTCCACACGTTAAATTTGCTTTTTTGGTGCTAATTCATCCCGCCAAGGTCACTTCAAAATTTTATCTGAGTAAACCATGTTCTGCTAAATAGCATACCTCTAAAATCCAGCCAACTTGAGGTAGAGACTGACCTCTGACAAGGTGTGATGCTGCAGGGTTGGCAATGGAAAAACTAAACTAATTAGCTATAGACACGAGCATAAACTTACTGATAGTTATCTATAAGAGTACAAACAAAAGCCAAAGGGTTGGGCAATGAATTAATATAATATGAGACTAGATTTTGGATACCATAATATTATGGTATAGCATAAATGTTGTGTTTTTCTGGTTTTACAAGCTACATTACAGTAAAGTAATGTAATTTTATGAACTAGACTCTTTTAGCTGCTGTATTTGACTTAGTCGCTATATACACATTATACACATACACATCCCTAGCATACTGATGCAATATCCATGTTGAATGTTCATGATGATCATTCTAATTATGGTTTCACCTGGACATTTTTTTTTGAGATTGAAATCTCCATATAACCGGTCCTTCAGGATGGAGGAGTCACGACGCTCCGAGGGCGATCGGCAACTTGCTAAATCAACATCAGAACTACAGGACATTAATGACACGATGACACAATGGATTTTTATCCGTTGTATCATCAGTCTAGACATGGTTTGAACCCATGCTCCTCTTCGTGACAGTTGGGAATGCTGTGACAGCTCATTAATCACCAGGACAGCCTGGAGGAGCAATACTTAATCCCGTGATGGTATATCCACCATCCTCCACCGCTACGGATGCTCGCAAAAGAGAGAGAGAGAAAAAAAAAAAAGAAAATGATTTACACAAATCAATCATTCAGAGGTAGCACTCATCGGCTGTAACGCTGGCAGCCTGTCTTTACAGCTCCATTTTAAAGGGCGGCTGCTGACAGCAACACTTGATTAAGGGCTGTGGCTCCCTAACCTTTCATGTTAAAAAAGATTGTCACTGAGTGACACAAACTTTTTTTTTTTTTTTTTTAACCCCCCCCTCCTTCCCTCCTTTTTCCAGGTCGGTTCAAGGCGAGGAAATTGGCGTTCAACTTTGCGGCTGCTACTCTGAACAGATGTCACTCGTGGCAGGGTTGAGGATAATGGAAGCGCTCCAGCTCCCGGTGCTAAACAACATACAACATACCACCATGGGGCTTCAGGCGGGGGCCGTGGGGGGGGGGGGGCGGGGCGGGCGGACGGCCTCAACAAGTGAGCGCTTTACGAGCCTGCCCTCCACGCTCCCTCTTCTGCAATTATCATCAAAGAACATCTGTTTGTTGTTCCTCAGGCGCCCCCCCACCCTCCTCCCCCTGCACAAGTGTCCCAGCCTCACCTTGACCCATACTTTCAATTGTAGTGGATGTTATGACTAAAAATAAACAACGCGAAATAAAGGAGTGAGGCCGCCCTTTGTGTGAACAGGGCGTTCTCCCCCTCGCCGCTGCCCGAGAGGAAGGATATCCCCGGCGAACGCGGCCCACTTCCTCCTTTCGGTTTTCGCAGCTCCTGACAGGTACGCGAGGACCAAACAGAGCATCTGTTCACGGCGCTCATTGCGTTTCCCGGCTTTTTAAGTTGATCCCGCTGTCCTTTCGCTGCTGAACAGCCCCGTCGAAGAAAGAGGTCAATAGTTCCTGGCAAGCAACCTGATACGCGGCCGGGCTGCGGTTTGTCGCGTTTTCTGTTCCTTTGAATGCGATCCATATCACAAGGCCAGAGATGTCCCCAGAGTGAAGGCGGAGCACGCTCGCCCCTACAGGTGACTCGACAATTTTAAATGGAGCTCTGCGACCACAGTTTGTCAAGTGTAGGACAGCGGTGACATTTCTGAATTCGCTTCGAGTCGTCTTTTCAGGAGATTTCCTTACACCGCTATGTAACAAGTGAGCACTCACTGTGGATGGTATAACTCACCGGGTCCCATCGGTCACTAAGGTCAATTAGCAGAGGTGTGTGAAAGATGGCGCTCCCCTGCTACAGGGAACATCCAAAGTGCAGCATGATGAACAGTGTGTGTGCAGCCGTACACAAACGGCACCCTTTTTTCAAGATAGATTTGAATAAGTGTTTTTTTTTTTTTTGGCGAATGTGCATGCTTTCTGTCTTCAATATTAGAAAAAAAAGTAAACTCACAGGAAGAAACTAAAGAGCTTAAGGCTACTGTACAGTGTAATTGTCACCAGAAATTATTGGGTACTCCGAGCATTGTCTACCATGGCTTCTTGCTCCCCGAGGATATGTGGGCTGATTTGTGCTACCTATTTCCCAAGCAGCCCTACCTGGAAGCATACAGCAATAAAGGCTTGTATTATAGCTTCAAAACAGCAAAGTTCAATTCCTGCAGTTTTACCGGAAAAACTCCTAATTCAAAAGCTAAAAAGCACTGGAAAGGTTGTGCAGTGAAGTTGATATACCCAATGGGAATTTTTTTTAGCATTAAATTCATAACGACTTCTTTCTTAATGAAATGATAACACATAAATAAGTCTCGCGGGAGAGCACCAGCTGTTACCCTCAGAAAGCATTCTGCAACCTGTGAGGCAGATGTGATGACTTCTCCTACAGAAAAGCCGGGGAAACATCCAATGACACCGTGTTCCTCAGTGATTATCCGTCCTCACGGTTATAATCACGGCGGATCAGATTGCATCCCATCAGACAGCCCATAATAGCCCCACTTCAAAGGATCACCTTCAATTAAAACCTATAAGTATTACTGTCCCTAATTTCCATCACACAGCATTTGCAGGCAGGACTTCGTACCATGCAACAGAGGTGGAGCCAAAGCGACAGCATTATGGATGACTGTAATTAAATAATGCGTAAGACTATTGTGCTTTGTGCCGTAATTCGGAAAACTGGACGGACTCCAAACCATCTGTGTTTATCAAAAGTCAATGGGTTGGCTAATGTGTAAAAACAAATACAGATATCCTGAACATTAGATTATGCGTGTGTTACACTTTCTTAGTTAGGAAATCCCGGGGGAAATTCAGAGATTATTTCAACCACACAGCATGAGATGGATTTATGTGTCAGGCAGCCCAAACACGGAGTTAGTCATGCAGTTTTCAGCGTCAATCATCGAGCTTGAACCCGGTGAGCTCCGATCTTCCATCAGTGGGCGGCACAAGAACTTGGACTTGAGCTTGGAAAAAAAAAAAAAAGAAAAGCACAAAAGGGGTGATGGAGGTCCTGATAACTACTGTGAAATCAAAAGAGGAATCCAATTCATTTGCTAAATATGCGTGTGTGGGGGCAACTACTTGGCTAGGGTTTAAAAAACTAAATTGGAAGAAGGTTATGGGAGGGAGGGCTTCACATATAAGATGGTCAGCCTGCCTCTGTGACGTCCCATAAATCTTCCTCTATCTCCTCAGTGGAGATGGCAGAAAGGGATGAGTCGCCGGCCCAGCCCCCCTCCATCTCATTCACATGTCTATCTGCCTGTTATCCATGCCCTTGAGCAAAGATTACTGATGCCCTGCCTTTGATATATGACACATCATGTGCCACAGTGTTTCATCCAATGAATTAACCCACAGACAACGTGGAGAAGAAAAAAAAAAACGTGAACCCCCGGCTGCTGTCAGTTTACCAGATTCCTTTTTTGTGTGTGTGTGTGTGTGTGTGTGTGTGTGTTCATCTTAGGTGATTGTGTCTGTGTGAGTATCAGGGTTTGCTGTTTAAGTGTTATCTGACCTCTGCAGGACTCTTGCATTGTGTTATCTGGTCTACGCGTCATCCTCAGTGGGCGGGCTCATCATATCGTCATATTTCATGGTGATAAATGCACGGACGGTCAACTTCTACATTCATTTCGATCCCTTTGTCAGACATCATCATATTTTGATGTGTAAAAATATGTTTTACTTCATCTAATATAAATCCGAAATACATTTATGCTATGAAATGTTTGTTCATTTTTGTACAATTTAATTTACTTTAATATTTTAGTTTTATCAACAACAAAAAAAGTCATGTACCAATAGATATTATGATCCAGGAGCTGGTCATGGTGCGGCCGTGGTGTATATGGTTGCAAAATAAAACCTACCGCTCCATATTTTGAGAGCAATGATACAGGAAGTGGAGTAAATGTATGCTTCATCTGCCTATAAACAAGAACGGAGTGGCTGCATCGCCTTTCATTCATAAAAGAGGTTCCATTAACGAGAACAGAGGGTGATACACCAATCATACGCCGCTGTGCAGCTACTGAACCAGTACAGTAACTTGGCACATTTATTATGAGCTGTTCCGTCTGACAGCAGACATTTGCCTTTTAAATCTGGATGTCTGCTGTTCTCTCTCATAAACAACATGATGAAGTAGAACAGGCGTCCAAGCTGGAAGTGGATTCCCCAGCTAAAGATATTGTTCACGTTTTATTTTATTTGTTCATTTTCCTATGCTCTTATTGTGTGGGAAATATATATTTAATCCTATTCCTGCATAAATAAAACAGCAGTGAAGATAGATATGGTAGAATTCATTGTGTTTATCATGCTCCAACACTCCATATAAATACAATGCATGCTGGGAAATACAGTGATAACTTGCCTTTGTACTTAATAGTAGTAGTTACTTAATAATTACACCTGAACCCATTATTCCTGGATGGAGCAAATAGACCAATATACTGTAGCTTAAAATTCTGCAACATATCCATTTACTTCTAGGTAATTATAAGATTATTCCACTAAATTTGCTAAAGCATTTTACAATATAGGGACATAAAAATGTTTGAAACTCATGTAACGTCACATGCTCAAATGATACCGGCATGATTATAGTCAGGGTATGTGACAGTAGTTTTGCTAAAATAACAATAATGATCACAAAAAATGTACACAATAAAATTTTTTACAAACTATAATCAGTAATGTGTATGTACGGGGAAGTGGAAAAGGAAAATAATAAAACAACTTAAACATTTTAGCATCGCATAAGACGTCAACATTAAAACACAAATAACACTTTCCCGTAATCTCATGAAAAATAGGTTTGAAATCAGGTCTTAGCACAACAAGCTGTCTGACAACAACTGCTGGCGTACACAGGAACACAGAAAGCTTCATCATAACCAGTGACAGGAAGCCGATGTTGGAAAAAAAATATGGGAAAACCTCCGGTACAACATGCGGCGCAGCAGTAAAGTGCCTCTTCACCGCCACAAATCTTACATCAGTGTCTGAAAACAGTTTGTATCCCACAGTGTTATTCTTTTTACAGTCGAGTCACCTGCCTGATACCCTTCAGCCATTTTGCTCAGAAGCTGTCACACACACCGGCTATAATATATGGCTGCACCAATGAGAACAGCTGTAGCCAATCTCCATCCTCCCCCTCTCCCTCTCCCGGAGCCTGTCCAGCATAAAATAATACATCAGGATTAATTGATTTCCTGTCATTCTCGTGGAAACGAAAATACATTTTCATGTAGTCTGTTTCCTGCAGCATTATAATTTCGTACATGGCAAGTAATTTAAGTTTTTTAATTATGCATGAGAATGAAAAGCAATGACAAAGTGTGCCGCCGCTTAGCCCAAGGCCACGGCTCTGGCCTTTGTATGTGCCGAGGCAACAATAGCAGTAACTTAACCACACATAAATAATATATTTATGTATTTACGGGCTGCATATGTCTGCACAGAAACTAGTGTGAGAGTCCAAGTGTCAAGGTCAAGGGCTGGTCGTTTGTCTTAAAAATAATGACATTCATTCGGAGCACATGAATCACCAAACATGAACTCTGAGGGCCAAAAAGTCAAGAGCAGGAAAAGTCTGGATTCCCAGGCTATGACAGGAAAACAGATAATGTGCTAACAAAACTCAGAATCACTGGAAGCAATAATCCGCTTTGTTGTGTTCTGACGCCGAATATATTTCAAAAAAACTGCTAATGACAAAAAGCTTTGGCCTCATAAAAACTAAAAGGACAGAAAAGTAAAAAAAAGCTCCACATTAAAGATTTACGCACAACAGCGTTTGTGCTCAGCTCCTTTCATTGTTCACTGGATTAATGAGTAGTGGAGAGAATGAGCAAGCATTTCCCTAAGTCGGAGTAAACCAGAGCCAGAGATAGAGGAGGGGAGGGAGAGCAGAGCGAGCAGGGTCATCAGTAGGCCAGGGTCTTAAATCAGACCAAAGGCCGGCCCTGGTGTCAGCTCAGGACCAGAGGGGGAGGAAACTCTCAACAACAATGAGGAGGGGCTGAAGCGGAGGCCTATTTGTTGTGGATTTTTTTGGCATTACCAGCTGGGCCTGAAAAAAAAAAAGCAGCTGGACAGAAAGAGGCTACAGTATAGAAAAGGCCTGAGCCCAGGCCTCTGGGTCATAAGGAAACTATCGGTTATTCACTAACTCGTACGGCTCATACAAATGGCACGGCTTTAACAAAGCAACACGACGGCCCCTGCTTTGTTCATTCAAAGAAAGGTGGAGAAAAGCCGTTTGGAGTGATTTATTCCTTAGCTGTTGTTTTCTTACCCCCACCACTGCTTCACATCTGCAAACTGTCTGACTCTGAAACTGTCCCGTGGCTAAAAATTACGACGTGATAAATTGCATCGTGAAAGATTTAAGTGTTCCGACAAAAAACAAAACTCACAGCATAATGCGGTGGTATTTCACCACAGATAAATAACAGTATATCTCCCTCGCCTTTGTGTGACATCTGAAAGCGTTTTGGGACTATTCGGCGTAACTCTGACCGATTCTTTCTGCGCTTGTAGACACATACATCATCTTCTCTCTGTCTCTCACACTTTTCTCTGTTTGTACACAGGTACAATCTACAGTGGAATGAAAAATGCAGGATTGCATCAAGAGTGCACCTTCCAGAGGATCAAAAGGATATGCTTGGACAAACAATGCGATATCCAAGGTTAAGAACACAAAGATAATAAATCGCCTGACTGTCATGTTCAATTTCCAGGACGGCATTACCCGGCATTATCCATAACAGGATTTAAATTGTTATCAGGACACTGAACAATCCACTTTGCGTCCAGCGAGCATCCTGCCTCTAGTGATTCATAGGGAGGAAACAACTATCACATTTTCCAGCGTCTCAGTGCGGCGGCGGCAGCAGAACACCGGCACACTTCATGTACTCGGATGATTGGTTGAATAAATTGCTTCCATCCTGGCTGCTGTTGACACTCGTGTGGACGAGTGCTATCAGTTTTAATTGTCTTTCTTCCCTCACTGGGGCTACGTCTGCAACTCCTTCCTGTCCTGCAGCCCTGGAACACAAGGCCAAAATAAATTAAGTTGAGTCTTTGGCCCCTACGACGCAACTGTGGACAAGAACTCAAATGTTCTGTAAATGTTTCACATCTCCTGGGATCCGCCGAGGTCTGCACAGTGTTAGCAGAATATGAGGAGTGAAATCAGCACTGACTTAATTTCTCTGACCCGATAAAACACTGGAATGTTTGCACAGAAACTAGCATATTTTTTAAAAAAAATTAAAAAAAAACAACAACACAATAGCACCCAATTGGAAAAAAAAAACATGCATATCTCCTTTTTTGGTTCATACTATGTTGAGGAGTAACTCATAAAATCATTGCCTGGATCAGATTCGCTGGCAATGTCTTTTGCAATCAAGTGTGTTATTGCATACTCCAGAAGATATGAGGACCAGGTTGGGTGGATGTTTGGGTATAAACTAGTGCTGTCAGTCTATTTATAAATTAAGTCAGAGCAAATTTTAACTAACATGGCTTCTTTTCTTCTCATCTATTTCATAGCCTAACGTTGTTGTTACAAGTTAATGTTACGCGGCAGGTGCTATTTTGCAAAGTCACCAAACATGCATTTACCTTCACGATGGCAGTATTTTGAGTACAGATATACATTGTTTGTCCCGCGTTGAAAAGCAGAACACTAGTGTGATTCTCAGTTCCGGAGTAATTACTGTGCAAGGTGAAAATTCTGCAGATGAGTACAAGTCAGTGCAAACTTTTTCTGGTGCTTTTTTTTGTTTAAAAAAAATAAATCTGTGCAGGATTTTGCACCATTATCTGCAAATACATCTATATTCATTTATAAATTGTATAACAACTCAAAGGACTAGGTTGATAGTGGAATAGATCAGAAAAACATTAATAACTTAAATGCTGTGTAAAATTAGTTGTTGTTAAAAAAATGATCTATAAATCTGCATCAGCGTGCATGTGATGTTGTTTATATTCGGATTATGAATTGATCCTTTAATGCAGATCTGGCACAACTGTTCGTATGAATGCGCCATTTATAAAGCATAATAGCGGCGGATGAGCGTGAGTGATATACCTGCAGCCCACCTTTTTGTTATAGCCCCCTTGACTTATTGATATACAATCCGTCGAGCATTTTCAGAAAATCTGAAAACAATCAGTGTGCAGCGCGGCACAATGCCGAGGCATTAATCACAAAAGGCAGCACTTTATTCCACACAACGGGATTGTTGCAACAGCTGCTAAGCATTCTGGTAAAGCGAATGATTTATGGCCGTGTAGCAATAACGATGAGACAGAGTCATTACCATATCGACAGGCCCCCAGATGGATTATCCTCATTGATTACTTCATGGGCTGTTGATAAGTATTTGTTTGAAACGCAAATGGGGGAGAGAAATGTGCTCGATTGCCCCGGTCTGCAGCTTACACGGAGGAACCAATTTTTCAGGAATATCTTAGCCATCCCTGACCTTTTTCTTACCACAAACTTGAATCACGTTGAGGTTATTTTCAGCCACTCATCATCCGAGACGCCGAAGATGCCGGATCAGGGGAGATGGGAGGTAAAGTCTATGATGAGCAACAGCAAAAGAGTGTTCACATATGTAAGATTTCACAGCTAATCAGAGGCAGCGGTGATTCACGGCGCACCTCGCTCCCTTTGCCCGTACATCATATGATGCTTTTTCCCCCCCTCTCACCACCCAGGCTTCAAATCTTACAACCTCGCCAAGGTCAGCCGAAGGAAATGATATCGCTACAGCGCAAGATTTATGAGAGATTCACTCCCTGTTTGCCTTCCTGTTTACAGAATAAACTAACTCCCACCAAAGAGCTGCTCCGGCCACCGGTGGAGTTTTTTTTTATTACGAATCGGGAGCACATCTATTGGGTGTCACAGAGGGCCTCGTCTCCCGTGACAGGTGCTAATTGAGAAGCAAACACCGGTTGCGTCCAGTTCAAACCTCAAAGTTTCCACAATGACCCAAATAACCTCGGATGACCACAGATGATGATACGTCACAATACAAATTGTGCAGCATAAATCGAATTTTTTCTTTCAGACACTTAATAAATGTGATCTACAGTATTAGATTTTATGTTTTTCTGTAAAGTTGATTTGACAAACTACATAAATACTACTACTGCTATCTCAACTTTTCCAACCAGTAACCAACTGATTCTACTAATGAAGGTCCTCAGCAAGAGCTCTGATTGGTTAATTAGTAGACTCAGGTGTGTTACCTGCACAGAACAGCCCTTCTGGACCAGGATTGCTTCATCTCTAGAATTTAGCTCATGGATTCTAGTTATTTTATTCCTCCTTGATATGATGCATTAGGAGGCAGTAACAGTCTCGACTTTATTAAAATATCTTCTAGCGTCTATGAGCTGGCTACAGTAAACCCACCGCGGGAGTTTTATTTACCCTAAACCGTCGACGCGACTGAGTGAAAGGAGATCCTCCGTGGTCAGGCGAACTGGAAGCGAGGATCGAGGGGTGACTGGCCTTCACGTGTCCTTGGCTGGCGGTAATGAACGGATAGTCAGTGGATGCGGGTGCATCGCCCCGGCCGCTGACAGGGTGCTGCCCTGCCCCGTGCTCGGAGAGGACCGGGGCTTTAAATTGCTTCCATCTCCGAGACTCTGATTAATGAGAATAGTTTTAATCGGAGTTCCTGAGGCCAACAGCATTAGTCTTAATCTTCCCGGCCCCATCCAGCGGTAACACTGACATTTAATGCAGTGCTAGTGCAATGGTAATGAGAATTCATTCTTCAACAAGGGAGCGCGCTCTTCTCCCCCCACACAGGTCCCAGATTTGGGAAGGTTATTGGCCCTGAGTTTCAGGGGTTATTAGTTCTCTTCAGGCCATGAGGTACCTAAAATATATTGTGTTTTACAGTCCACTTTGAGGCAGGACAAATTAAACTCTGCTTGAGCACACAGACAATTTAAAGCTCCTTTACACAGCCTAGATGGAGTCTGGAATAGTGTCGAAGAGCATAAAATGGCGAAAACAATTGTAAAAAAAAACGTATTACTTTTTGAGGTAATTTATTAAGTAAAAATGTCAACCATTGGTTTTTTTCCCAGCCTCAGGTATGTGAGGATTTGCTGCTTCCGTTCTTTTTTATATTATTTTTTTCAAATTGAACATCTTTTTCGCTGCTACAAGCAGTTTGCAAACATTAGCTCGGACTCCTGGAACTTGGACTTGAACTGAAAGATCAGTGGGTTTCACCCATTTTATCTTATCAGAGTGATGTTTGTTCTAATAAGTTTGGTTGTGTCATGATTAATGATTGTGACAGACGCTCTGAAACCTCCATCAGACTGAGGCGTGTGTTTTCCATGGGCCATCATGTCTTATTTGGACTCCAAATGATATAACACAGGACGCTAGCTACATGAGAAAAGGTCCTTTGGCTTCACTTGCACAGTGGCAGGAAGTGGCGACGCGTCATCCATCTTTATATCCAACCTAATACATGCTTGCACTTTAAATGTATAAATTTGACTATATGTGAAAAACAGGCAATCATAAAACAACGGTGTAAAATCGGGCAACCTCCTTCAACTGAATGAAAGCCATTCGCACGCTTGCAGCGATTCAGACAATCCTCCCGTGCTCAGTTAGCAGTAAGTAAATTGCTCTGGGATTTGTATCGCCGGAATGCCTTAGCAGGTAATTCCTCTCTGTCTTTCATTTTGTTTGTCCGCGTTAAGTTCCCACTCCGGCCCCATCCATTCTCACATCCAGTTCCCGGCTTTGTCCATCCATCAATGGGCGCACTTTGTCAGTGCTGACTTCATCCTGGCTGCCGCAATCACATCCGAGCAGCGCCCGGCCGCCACCGGGGAGCTTTTTCACCTCCCATCTGCATCTCCCCGATCTGCTGACGGGGCCCCTGACGTGTGGTGGTTTCTATTGCACAGGCAAGCAAAAAAACACTAATGCTGCACCTCATTTCTGCAGACCACTCCCGGCCCTTCGCATTGGCAAAAAAAAAAAAAAAAGAGAAAGAGAGAAAGGGAGAGGAGCAGATGGGGGTGAATGAGGGGAGATTGAGAGAGGCAGGGAGGTAAAGAGGGGGAACATTTTCAAGAGGGATTGGCTCTCGGGTCAGGCTACAACTCAATTTGCCTTTTCTTCTCAAATACATCAATAGGCATCAGGGGTAGAAAATGTGTCACTAATTAAGGCTTGATAAGCTGCAAGTCAACTGTACTTTGGGCAGAGGGAGAGATGGAGGGAGTCAGCTATTCCGTATGGAGGTTTTATATGGACCACACGTCTCACAAGATCCAAACCTGGAATCACATCTGCTCACTACATCACAATCTCTTATTAACCCTAAATTATAAGTAGGGCTCCCTACCTAGATTAACAACTACCAATTATTTCTGTTCTCGATTGATTTGATTTTATGATAATACATTTGAGCCTATTGGTTGGCCAACAGAACATCAGATATTAAAAAAGGTTAATTGTTGATTATATTAATTTTCTTTTTAATCAGGTCCAGCACTCATTTCAAAAAGAAAAAAAGTTATGTGACCTTATGTTAGTAATTAAATTAAAATTAAAGTTAAGTACTCCTTAACCAACGAACTATCTGATTGTCAATACAAAAAAGATAGACTCAAAGATCAACTTAAAGTAGAATAAAACTCAATTCGATTTTTATTTGTAGAGCCAAGAATCAAAAATCAAGTTTGTACAGAAGCAACACAACATCCCCTGTCCTTAAACCCTCACATTATACAAGGTAAAACTCACTAAAAACCCCTTTAACAGGGAAAAGAAAAGAAAAAATAGAAATAGAAAATAGTATTTTACTATTTTAGGAGTTCAAGTACTTACTATAACACTATACAATATTATCTAGGTTACAAAAACAGACCCTAAATAGAATTTATAACCATATATTACGGTATAATTAGCCATAAGGCAGAGCAAATACACTGCAACAGAATAAAGTTGGTCTAATCCATAATCTGGCTTTCTATAGTTCAGCAACGAGACATCAACAACGATCATTACAGAAGAAAATCACACAAGTCCATGATTCAGACTCCTTTACATCACTAATTAGACTGCGATCGAGGGTTATTAATAGGCTGGACATTCCAGAATGATCTTGTTATAAATGGGCCCTGTCACAGCTTTCCTCAACCCCCAAATGAGTATTCTCACTTCACTGCCCCCATCCCGGGCGTCGGCACCGCCGCCGAATAACAAACGATTGCTATTTAATGTATTGTTAGTAATGATGCCCCGGAATAAAACAAAAGTCCATAAATAACAATTTGCGAGGAAAAATTGAGTCTTTAAATAAGACTGATACCGAGGCGAGTCGTGGTAAATGATATCCGACGGCCTGCAGAGGAAAAAGGAAGCGGCTGCTGTTTGAGTAAAAGGGCGAAAATGAAGAAAGACCGAAAGAGGGTCTGATCCTGGCTGATCAGCCTGGTGCTTCCTATGCAGGAGTGTAATGTTATTTGCAGATTAACCCCCAACACTCCCCCCAACACTCACACACACACACACACACACACACACACACACACACACACAGCTGAGTGGGCTTAAACAACAAAGCGGCTCCTGCTCAAGTTGTTTACCCGGACACGCAGGCAATTCCTCATATTAATTAAGCGCTGTCACCGACATGCTCGCTCCCTCTCGCCAACCACATGTCCGCGGCTCTGATATGTGGGCTAAGTGTTTCCCTGATGCCTCACTCTCAGCCTGCTTTTCACATAAAGCCTCTAGTGGGAGCCGCTGTTTACAGAGTCAGTTCCACTTACGCAAATCCCCCGCCGCGTAAACAATATCCGCGGTGACTAAACAGAACCCGCCGCTGTGTGTTTACGGCATGAAAAATGTTTATCCAATTAAGTGACATTTCTATAACATAATCCCAAAACCGTGAAGGCTTTTAACAGGATTACATGACCTACAGAGAGGCGAGAGAGTCACCAGTTCTGTGAGATGCAGCTCAATAACATTAAAAGCTGCAGCAAAACGCAGCCATAATTACTTGGAGTACAACCATCCCAGTGGCCGATGCCAGCGAACAATAGCCAACGTCTGTAACTATGAAATATCATATTACAGAGCCCGTCTTTGAAGGGAAAGAAGCTTATTTTTGTCAAGAGGGATTTTTGTGTGAAGAACATTAATTCAATTATTAAAAAATGTACAAAAAAAAAGCACCAGACTGTGAATGGAAGCGGCTCTTGATAACCGTTTTTACAATGACTCCACGAAGAAGGTGTGCGACTCGAGCGAGAGCATCAAGATAATGGGACACGTAAAAGCCGAGGCCCCCGGGTTACCGCGCGGAGGGGAAAAAAAAACAAATACGGAGAAGCAGGTATCAAAATAATGAAAGATTGTTTATGTATCGTGGCATGAAATGGGCGGGTGTGGGAGGGAGGCGGCGGCGGGGAGAGGTGATGGTGACGGATGGACAGGACTGACAGTGCGGTATTCATCCTGCACGCTAGAGCGCGCGTCCTGCTAGTGGCGGTCGACAGAGCAATAAATCACAGGCCCTCCATCCTGTATCTACAGCTTATTACATCCACCATGACAAATAAATAATAATCCCTGTCAGCACAGCCCTTTGCTCAAGGATTGAGTCTGAAAGCGTTTGCTCATCACTCCTGTTCCTGAGTGAAAACACCAGAGCTGGGGAATTGAAAGCCATGGTTTACTGGCCCTCTGAAACTGTAGGAGACAGTAGAAAAATAAAAAAGGAAAGAAAGAAAGACACACAGAAGCCAAAGATCAGAACAGTGTAATGGCGTTCAGCCTTAAACGTGGTTATAAACATTATGATGCTCTCTTTATTAGTTGAATTTATAATGGCCACATCATGAATTTCCTGTGGTTGATACAGAATATTCAGATCATATTTTTCTAGTAAAACTACCAATGCAATATTGTGCAAATGCTCCATGCAATGCATTAGTGAAAGTACTGAATTATTATCAAATGTATTCAAAATGTACTTACAGTACAGTCAGAAAATATTATTATTAACATAGAAGCAGCAACATTTATGTTGGTTGAAGAGACATTTTTAGGAACTTGTTTTTTGTTGTGTACTTAAATCTTAAATAACTTAGTTTGGTTATATACACTCTGCAAAGTAACCAGGCATAGCTACTTCATTATGGCCTTTGTGTTGTTACTAGAAATATAGAAGCTTTATATTCTACATATCACATACAAATTATATTTTTCCCAAAAGCTGATTGGCATATATTTTTTTAAAAAGTATCGCACATCTTACAGTTTGTACCATGTCCGACTCTTTATTTTAAATTCATCTGAATATGCAGAAGTAAAGTTGGAAGATGCTCATTTTAGATGCTCAGTCTGTGTGAGGTTTACTGGTTCAGTGTCACTAATATTCAATAGTAATAACCTCATGTATAAATTATATTTTTTATATTACACTGGTGGTGTTAGCAGGATGGAGGCTAGCTGCTAACATCTTAGCTTAGCTTAGCCAGGTGGTCCCAGTTTACTGTTGCAACCACAGATTTATTCAGGAATACTATAGGCACCATCTGACTACAGTATTAGCTCAAACTAACAAAGGTTAATACGAGTCCTGATAGGGCCTCCCTTTTAGTGCTGCAGCACTATGGGGATCACTAATCTGGCAGATTGGATCCTCCCTGTAACATTTCTCCTAATGATATCAACGACTACACAGGTAACTAATCTTGCACCAATTAATTTAATCTACACCTTTAGTTGTAGTTAACTAGAGCAGCTCATGTTACGTAGCTAACTAACACACACAACTTAAAAGCAACACTACATGTCACATTTTGTGCAAATGAAATCATAAAAATGTGTCAAATGTAGCCTGTAACGAACAATAATGGGAAATAAAGTGTACTCCTAAACTACCTTTAATTGCCCATTGCACTGGTAATTCACTCATTCTGGTAGTAATTTCAGTAACATAAAAACACAATGTGGTTAAATGGGAGTCAAATCCCTGCAATCCTGCAAAGTAAAGCATAAAAAAAATAATGGATGATAAGTACAAGTCTCTCAAACTGTACTTGCATAAACGGACGTTCCACTATTGTTGAATGCATGAATTATAAATCAAGATATGCAAAGTAGAGGTTGACTGACTCATCAGTTTGGTCGATTAATCAACCTTTTTCACATGAAATAGGAGGTAAATGCAGATGTTACCAATGACACTAATAGAATTTTACTTAAATTCTTATCACCTGTGTTTACCTGCTATTTCATGTCAATATGGTTGTTGTAAAATACATCTATTGGCAGCGATAGGACATTTTTTAATATTCAGAATTAGTGGAACCCTCCATCCGAAAGTGGTGCAACCAGATAATAAGTAACATTGTACATGTATTTACAATACTATTATCCAGATGTATTGGAATATTTATTACTTTGACTTAGATGTTTAATTTAACAGTTATCTAGTTTCTAATTAAGTCAATGCTCCTTCAATTCCAACAATTTTTTTTGTAATTTCCAATAATTCTGCAAGGTTTTTTTTTCCTGCTCTGCTTATTTTTTTGACCTTTAGAAATCCACTATCCTCTAAAGCATGCATCCTGTGTGTTATAAAACAGGTCTACAGGCAGGAGACATCAACGTATGAACACATATGACTGTCAGATTTTAGCCAAATCAAATATAATTTTCTATTTTGATAGATCCAGCAGTTATCTAATTGTTTAATCAATGAATGTGCAGGGCTGCAGGCTGTATTGGCCGGATCAATACAAATTGATTTACACGTGTCTGCAGAGAAACACGTTGCCAAGCCTCAACCTCCCTTTGTATTATGCAGAGGACGTGTACTGTAAAGCTCGTTTTCAGGCCTTTGTCCCTCATGCCCTCGTGTTTCTATAAATCGCACAAGACCATTTAATCTCCCTTAGATGAGAAACCATTTACTTTGCACCATCCTTCAATAAAAATTAAAAGCTCTCATAAAAACAAGAACGAGAAAAACGCCCCTGACTAAATCAAACAAGCGTTGTTCGTTCGAAAAGCAGAGCCAGAACACTTCAAGGCCTTGTTTTATTTTGACATTTGTAGATTACTTGAAGTGTTGCAAAGAACATAAAATGCTGATGAGAGCCCGCCACCATAAAGGTTACTGATCTGTAAATGCGGCTCTCCATCGTCCCTCATAATAGGTGTAAAACTGTAAACATGCCGAGAGATAAGACGGCATGTCCCGCCGCTCCTTCAGGGATTGCATAAACATTAATCATAGAATCACTCGGCCATGATTAATTGTGGGCACTTGATCACGCTGATCTCTGAGAGGGAATAAGAAACTCATCATCGCTGTCTCATAACACAGACCGGCACCATAAAAGGCAGCTACCGTACGCACGGGGCTAATTTTAATCTCAGGAAACCGACTTCATCACGAGATCATTTATCAGCAGGAATATATTGTGCGTCCTGTTGGACAGGTGAGAGATACAACACTGGTTTAATGTGTTTCTGAGCAAATAAAATGGGCCAAATGCCAATATCGATGTATAAACATGGACAGCATGATTTTCACCTTTTCAGTACATCAATTTCTAACTTGCACTAAACATAAAGTAATTTGTGTGATATTGGTTTTGCAGGTATTTGATCATACAGCACAGCAGTAGTCAAATGAAATATTGAAGGAAAATGTGAAGAAAGAGAAAACAGTTACCATAATTTATCCTGAATACCAAATTGATCTTCTATTCATCCAATTTTTGAGACATTTGACTCTAAACTACAAATATTGACCTCAAGGCGATGCTCTTCTTTAGTTATTAGGATTCATTATTTTAGACATAGAACTGTTGTTTATAAATTTAATGGCAATCCATCCAGTAGATGTAAAGTAATTTCAGTTTGAAGGCTATTGTATATTGTATATTGTATATATATATATATAGTTTTGTGTACTTTTATGCAGCATGTGGATTAAGTCTTAAATTTCTTTTGATAGTTTCACTTTCTCTAATAAAGTGTATGTTTTATAACATATGTACTGTATGTTGTGTGTTGTTTTTTTGGGTTATTATTATTGGGTAAAAAATATATATTGAGATATATTCGGATAAAAGCACTGGAAAAAGATGAACCTCATGTTTAGAATAGTTCATCCCTCTTTGAATGATCGCCTAACAATTAAAGATCAACAATTAAATTACTGTTCTTCAATTCTTCAAATTAGTTCCTTAGGAATAAATGGAAACCATTTTGGGTATTCTGATATGTGAGGTTTTTCTGCTGTGTTTTTTCTTTATAAAGTAAATATTTGGAAGTTGATGACATAATCCACCTGTCAGGTCTTGGCTATATATATTATATATAGACAATAAACAAAACCTGAGTCAAGCACACGATGAAGACCTTGTGACCTCTGACTGTGCGAGTAGAAACTGTACATCACTGAGAAAAAGACAGAGCCTAATTAACATGTTTTGGGGAAACAGTAAATCTTTCATAAGCAAACACTGTACTTGAACTCGCAGGAAAGGCCAAAATTCCACACAGCAAGAGAGCGAATATTTGGTGAAGTGAACCACGTGTCAGGCCTTTAACCCGTGCTGAACAGATAGGAATCAGACGCCGTCTACATATGAGTTTTTCCCCCTCGTTTAATTTTTTTTTTTTTTTTTTATAATTGAAATCTTAAGGGATCACGATCTTCTAATAATCTTCTGTGGGGGGTCTCTTGGGAGACGAGCACCTGGGTGGGAGAAGCCTGATAAGAACTGGTTTTGCACCGCCAGCCCTGTTACATTTAGGAGGTTGGGAGTTCATGCCCCACTCTTCAACTCCTCATGGCTGGGCTTTGAACTCCTGACCCACCAGAGGAGGTGGGTGGGGGTGGAGGGGTGGGGAGGGGGGGCTTCCATGCACAGTAGCTGCATTTACAAATGCATGCTGACTCCACACCAGCAAAGCGGAATCGAGAGGAGCCTGATAAGATCTCGCTTCAGAAGGAGCTGCTCAGCCGGCCCCTTTGTATTTATGGGCGAGTCTCATGGTTACCCCCCGACCATAAATCATGTTAATTGGTTTACTGATAAAACGTCTGTCAGGCCCCATTCACATTGTGCCGTGGCACCCCCAGTTACTGTTTAATCTTTGTCCCGCAATAGTTCATCTGTTTAACTGACTGGAGGTGAGGATGAGTGGAAGAGGGAGTTCTGCCTCTTTATCACTGGCGCTGCACGGTGTGATGCAAATTTGAATGATAAATGACTTTCACTTTTTAACAATTGACAACAGAGGTCAACAAATCAACATCTCTCCAGCTCATCATATCTATTCTTTCCCCCCTGCCTGATTAAAATCTTTATTTTTTTTTTTTTTAGACAAAAACAAGCTTCTTCTTGCCATTCGTCATGCATGCCTCATCAGTACACTGTCTGGGCGTTCTGTGATTTGTTCATAGATGGCGAAATTTGTTTCTTCGGGGATGTGGTGACAAAATAAAAATCCTTGCCTGGGCTAAAACTTCTCAGTAAACGGTATTGACTCTCTGGCAAGGACATTGAAGCCCACAGGACTAAACTGTCCCTCGTCAACAGATAGACCACACACAGGCTCTCATTTACCTGTCAGATTAACATTAAGGGTGCTCTGCTCCGGGCCATATGGCAGGCAACCAAGAACAGTACGCTGAGACAGAAGTATTTGTCTCAGAAAATGTCAAAGCTGGTTAATACACCAAACTCAAGACATACTGTATTTGCAAGCTAGGCGTTCAAAGGAAGACAAAATGTTCATCTTACCTAACGAGAAGATCTTGTTACAGCAGATGAGGAGTCAGTCTACTGTGAAACCTTTCTTAAATTCACTTTATTAGATGTAAGTTGTGAATAAGAAAAAACCAGCTGCGTGCTGATAGTTCATAGTTGCAGATAATTACACACAAGTTCCTCTCCAAATGGACCGTGTGCCTCCATAAGGAGCCGGGGTAATGCAATGCAATCTACTCTTATTTGCCTGGCGTTGATCTTTGCATGATTAATGATTTGAAAGGACCCAGAAAAAGGTCAAATGCATAGTTGGGGATGGAGCAGCTATGCAGGGTAATTAAGACAAACATGATTAATAACCCCAAGCTGCCACTGTGTTCTGTAAACAAGATGCAGCCAGATGGGATGCATATTTTGAATATTGTACTTTTTTTTTTTTATCCCCAGAACATAAGGGCACACAGCTATTCAATGCATTTTTACACACGACTAATATTAATGTTGTTAAAAAACTATGAAATGCATGATGAGAGCCCAATGCAAAACTTTATATCTCGTTGAGGTTATACCATCCATCTAAAAATAGCATTACATCAATGACTACAGTAATGGAATAGAAAAGTCATTGGACTTAATTGCTCCTAAGCTTTATTGTTTCTAGAACGAGAGCCGTAGATTACACGAGTGGAGTATAATAGCTCCATCATGGAGACTTTCAAGACAAGCTCTGATTATGTTCCTGACTGAGAGGGAACCGCTCTTATTCCATCCATTAACGTTCCTGCTCTCCCCTCTCTCTGCCCACCTATGTGACTGACAGTATAGAGGGATCAGGTCCAGCTTCCAGGGAAAGCGGGGAGACAGGTGTCAAAATGGTCCAGCAAGCAAATCTAACCCTCGCTAATCAGCCCTGTTATTCCTCCACAATCCATGTCTAGTCCGCGGCTATCATTCCGTATGAAAAACAATTACGCTGGTTTGAAGTTGAGCACGCACTAACTCACCTGTCTCTTCTGATAAGTGTGAAGACGGAGCAGAGGGACTGGGGGAAGGGAGAGGGCAGCGTAAGAGAAAGACGGAATGAATGCGGTGTGTAACGTCAAACGTGTTTGGGATATATCACTCCTCAGGCCCTCCCAGAACAGCAGATATCACATCCACGGATCTGTCCGATAGGCGATGTCGGGCTCGAGCGGAGAAGGTCAAAAAACTGGAAAAACGTCGAGAAATACCAAACAACAATGTCGGAAAACATGGAAACCGAGGGGATGAAAACAATGTCTTGTTGCAGGAAGAGATGAGCTCATTAGCGCCATCAATCCCATTTGTTTGTGTTCCAGCTTTCGATAAAATTATGGTGCGATATTAAGTATTGAGAGATCAGTTTAAAGTGTAGATGAGGAGAGGTTTTCTGTACATTGTGAGGTAGAAATCAACAATTTCAGTCATAATATATCTAGGTTATAAATTATATTTCATTTTGTAGTTAATAGAATACAAAAACACATACATTAATATACAAATAGACTACTACACCTTATTCTCATATATTTCTTATATAGATTTTTCTTATGGGCTGGGCTACATGCAGCTACTACATTCTACTGTTTGCTAGAACCCTGTAGCCCTGTTTGCCTGCATGTTCATGACGTTGCGACGTCAAATGTCACAGATGTGAGACAGACTAAGACCTAGATGTGAAGATGTCATTAGGCCTGCAAATCATCATATATGTCATTAGGTTGAGTGTCTATTTGTGCGTAATATTAGCCTATTATCTAATATTGAAGATATATAAAACTGAAGCCATATACATGGCAACACCATTGTAAAGCAAAAAAATATATAAAACAAGAAGTTAATTAACTATCAATATCCAAGAGCTTGTTTCTTTTACGCTTAAGGGGAATTATTCCAAGCAGGGAACAGGAACTTCAAAGAAACTGGGATGAAGAAGGAAACACACACACACACCCACACACACACACACACACGCTCGTGTATTGAAATAATAGCTGACAAAGATCCTCAGCATTTGTGTCAGTGTAATGCTCAGTGGCACCAAAAGCAGCACCACTACCAGAGCCTCTGGTTTAATTCGCCGTGATGGGCCTGGGACTCTCTGCAGGCCGAGGAGGCCCACTGATGCGGTCGCCAGTCGGCCCTAATGCACCGGCTTGATGGGAGATGAGCGAGGGTGGGGGGGGGGGGGGGGGGGGACGATCGCGGCCAATAGGCACTTTGCTGGAGTAGGACCACAGTGACAGTTAACAGCTGTGAGAACTTTCATTCTCGCTCGGCGGTCGCGTCGGGGCTAAGCAAGAACATTTCGAGAGGTTTGACAGAGGGGTGTCGCAGCGCCGTGATTAAATGACAACTATGTGCTGACCTCTACAAGTGGCTGTGGGTGGGTACGGGGGAGTTCGAACGGTCAGGAGGACGCTGAATCCGTTTCAGTGACTCTTTGATCCACCATTCAAAGAGTTAGGAGCAATCCTTCTACTAATGCCTGTTTTAGAGTGAAAGAAACTCATAGCTACCTACTTTGTTCTTGCTACACAACAGTTTTATTGTCAGATCAACAATCCAAAAGAAAGATATAGCAGCTAAAACCAGCAAATGTTGGATTCATAATTAATTCATTTAATTGTGCTGCCTTTCATGTTTCCTTTTAAGCACCATAGGGCTAGGCCAGACGGTTGGCGTCATCATTACGATATTAAATGTTTTCCAGGTAAGATTCCTTAACAACTTCTGCCTGTTGAACGTCTTAGCACCGCAAAAAAATATATATAAGTGATCGAGGGCCATGTGTGATTTCTCAGTTCTTTTACAGTCAGGAGTATGTCATCCAACTTTCTTTTGAGCAAGAACTCTGTAAAACTCACATAAAGAAGTCAAATTGGTGTTCAAAGCCATAAACTATGTTCTAGTTTGGCATTATGACACTAAATTCCTCATATTCTTTTAAAAAAAAAAACTAATAAAGAACTGCAAGTTTCTCTTACGTAGTTTGAATCATGAATTTCTAGAATGATAACATGCTAAGATTATATAATTACAATATAATTCCACTGATTTGACGATATTGATTTATCGGCCACCCAGTTCAGCACTGCTTACACTATGCCATTATAAAACAGTGACAAAATCGCAATTGACTACACTTCAGTGTGTGCAATCCAACCCTCCAGGAAAAAAAAAGGAGCAATAAAAAAAGCCACAACTCCCCGGCGTGGGATGGCTTCACTTTCAGGGTCAGTAGACTTTCCAAAGTAACAAGCCGAGCATATGCCGCAGCGGTTCCCCTTATGTCCCAAGAAAGACCCAATTAATTCATCAATCTGTACACCTCTGTCACTGCCTGGTGCATTTTAGCCTCTTGCCAGCGGAGCTCCATCCATTACCGGCCAGGTTGCCGAGCCCTCCCCCCGGTCCGCCTGCCAAACGGCCAGCCAGGGTGGCTGCTGGGTAATTACACATCGCCTTGACAACGTGCATGATTGTTTTCCTAGCAGTATATTACTTCATTAGTACTTCCCAAAGCGCCGTATTTTTTAAAAAAATGTCACTTTTTTTTTTCCGCCGCCCAACTCAGTCCAATTCCGACTTGTCTGTATATCATAACAATCATTAATAACTGTCAGTCGGCGGCATCAGTTCAGCACTCGGGCCGCCTCATTAGCATGGCCCAGCATTTGTTCTGCACAGAGGCTGATTATTTTCTACAACAGGCCCGGGCCAATTACTTTAGTCAAATGGTATCACATAAATCAAAACTTAACAAGGTGGCAAATTTGAAGTTATCAGATTCCAAGAGACACCGTAACTAATATGTCACTGTCACGGCCGCTCTCTGCAGGTATGCCTCCGCCATGCCGAATATATCATCCCAGAGGATATCAAAGGCTTTCTCAAGGAAATTACCATATTGAAAAAAAAAGAAGGGGGGTGGGGGGGAGCACGAGGGGTGTAGGAAAATGTAAACGGCAGAGTTCAAGCAGGCTGGCTTTGGGCAGCGGAGAGGGTGAGGAGGATAGAAAGAGACTGATCCCACGTCGCCTCTTCTCTCAGAGCTCAAACCTCTGCTTTTGCTCCTCGGCCGACAATGTTCATCCATCACGTCACGACAGCCGCATCAAACCCAACGAACGGACATGCAAACCCAGCAATCTAAAATATGCTGACTCCACGCGCAGACACATAAATACAGACCACTTTAGCTCCGTTCCGAGTGGCTTTTTTTTCTCTCTCTCTGTTTAAACTAGATTTTTCCATCTACAGGGAATTCCCACAACCCGGAATGTGTGATAAAGTACACTTCTGTCCGTTAGCCGGTGACACAAGAGCGATTGCAGGAGCCGTGTAAATGGGTTTCTGTTTGTTTGCCCTTGTTTCTTCTCCCTCCTCTCACAGAAGCTACAGTATGTGCCGCACAATGGCCGGTTTTTACTCACTGTTAGTTAGGGGGGGGGGGGGGGGGGTTGGTTACCTCTCACTAAAACATTCACCTCATCTTGATGTTATTTGCTCCATTTGTTTTCCACTGTCTGCAGCGCCCACTCCTGCTCATTCCTCATTTTTAAGTGAGGATTGGGGACAGATGGATGCAAACTCAAAGTTTCTGATCTTTAGCAGAAGTTATGGAGGGTTATCTTTGGCTGTATATCTCTGCTCTGGCAGCGCTCCCCCGGTGATGAAGGATTAACCACCGCAGCTGTCTCTTCCCCAGGATGATGCAGTGCACTGTTCCCCGACACGACAGCATCACTTAATCTTAATGTCCGCTCCTCCAGAGCGGCCGCACAGGACAAAGCCAATCAGCATCACATGCCATGGGGATGGACCTACAGCTTGGCCCTGGAGTTTCTCACCCTCGCAGGCCTATTCATCAACTTCAGCCACACCAATCCCAGAGTTCGCCCCTCGCAAACCACAGCTGAGCCGGCCAGTGATGTATAGGACGAGGGGTGGGTGGGTGGGTGGGGGGGAACCTGGCGTGCGCTGGAGAACACTTATCAGATTGCACATTATGCACTGCTTTGTGTTCCTGAGGAGAGGAAAAAGAGGGAAGAGAAGTAATGAATGCACTCAGCCTTCCTTCCAGCCTGGACCACCTATTTGCTGTGTTTAAAGAGATATCTGCTCAATAGTGCTCCAGCATTAAGGATGGGGGAGATCTAGAATAGTGATCACTGTTCATTTAGATAAATTGCACTCAGGGTATCCATTTGTAAAGATTTGAATTCAGCTGGAAGCAGAGGCGGGATACTTCATTTGTTCAGCATCCTCCCAGTTACCATTACTGGGTGTACAGTGTGTGCATGCATAGCTATAAAGGGAGAGGCATCCCATAATCCCATGCAGGTTGCGGCCGTCGTGACATGATAAGGCGCACAGCCGCAGAGAGACAAGACACATGTTATTCATTCACATAAAAGGACGAACATGCTCCTTTTCTGGTCATATGCTGTATAAAGTAACATGTAATACTGTTAAAACTGGAATATAAATCAAGATGCCGGAGCACGGAGGGGACGCAAGCGAAGTGAAGCAGATGTAAAGCATTTGTCCGATATCAAAGAACAAAGTGAGGCGAGATACAGCTAATCCTTTAAAGTCAAAGAATTTTGATCAAGAGATGGTAATTTAAAAAAAAAGCGATATCTGCCATATCATGACCTAAGATCATAATGTAAAATTATGCTAAACAATATCATGATGATAGCCTTCCCGTGGCAACGCAAGTACTTTGCCAACGCCAGCCATCAACCCCCATTCTGAACCCGATAATAAAGAGATGACACTTTTATGATACCATAATTAACAGCGCTCTAGGATGAAATTAAATCAATATGCCCATCTAATATCATTTTCTCTAGTTATGCAAATCAAACATTCAAAGCCCATGGAAAGTGATATGAATTGCTTTCACATTTCAGTTCACACATATTATCATATCAGACCTCTTGGGTTTGATGACATGGAGGATGGGGGGGGACTTAACGATGTGAAGAAGAGAGCGGCCCTGACTGCTGATTAGCTTCGCAGAAGACAACAGGATGATAATGTGCACGCCGAGCGCTCAGATTAAAACTATTCTGCTTATTTCCAAGATAAAATAGCACATCAAACCATAGCGAGGGAGAGAGGAATCCACCCAGCGATAAACATCGGGATTAAACACCTCTGCTGCAGAGCAGGCAAAACGCCTTCCTCAAGCCATAATTACATAAATTATAACTTTAATTCCCCAGAACACATGCTAGCACCCTTTTTAGCACGCCCGTATCTCTCTGCAGTGGGAGGCGAAGTGAAAGTATACGGCCTTTCCCTTTATGGATATGAGACAAAAGGGAGGCTGTGATGGCTGGGCGCAGACAAGCCGAGCCGCAGCGGAGGGGGAGCCTAATGGCCGTGATTAATGACAATGGGCCAGAGGAGAGCTGGGACACAGGCGCTACATATATCATCCCTTCTCATCAGTCTATGCACCTCTGTGGCCTCTCCTCTGCAAAGCAGCACACTACAGTAAGAAAAAAAAAAAACAGCTCATCTGCTCACAGTCAGCGTGTACCACCGAGAAGCTTCTGCTAGGATTCTTTATGGGCCTCGTAGATGATAGCCGAGCAGGGAAATGACATGTAGAATAAGATATAATGAGTAAAGGGGAGACGGCTGCGTGTGTGATCACTCATGTTTTTCATGAACTGAATACTTCCTGTGCTTTAGTCACATTTTCAAGGTCTAATCTTCCATATGGAGAGAAAGGAGTTATTGGCTATTTATGAATAGAAGTGATGATGAATGGTGCTGCATTTATCTGCATAAGTAACTCCAAGGGCTGGCACGAAGGTTCGGGCGGCTATAATAAACATAGTTTGCACTCAGGGGCAGCTCTTTATTTATGAGGCTCTGTGAATAGACATTATGTGGCCATCATCAGTTCCTCTTGTTCCCTTGAGAGGAGGACAGGAAATAGCTCTTATATATGCAATAGTTTTAGAGCTTAAACTACTCAGATCGGGCTCCACACCGTCACTGTAATCAACTTTACACAGGATTTAGTTATGACCAATTAATGGACTACATTCTTATGGGAATTATAACACTCTCAGGGACTCACAGTTTTAATTAGGAGGCACCTTGTTGGATCCTAGTTAATGCCTTCAACTTACTGAAAACATGGCAAATTAATCCCCAATTAACACTACGGGCAGATTTAGTCATTAATAAACTGCTTTCTGTATAAAGGGGTTGAAATTATATCCCACATGTAAACGCTTTTAATCTCTATTCTACGATTGACGCTGCATGTCCATGTCCTGCACGCTCTTTGCAGACCCAGAACAACGTCAGCTTCCTCTTGACCTCCATTTCTTTTCCTTTATACCTTGTTGGATGCCAGCAAACCACGCTGCTTTATAAGGCAAAATAATTTCTTCCCAAATTCTACTATACACAACTATAACTATAACTCTACTACTATAACAACTACACCTATATCTGTCTGTGTATATGAATTTACTTTGATTTTCTCTGCAATTGTTCGAGTGTATTGCTAGGGATTGTTTGAAAACCAGCAAGCAGCAATAGTGGAAGCCAAGATTTGGGCCTTAGTCCATACATGCACATTTTGAATGGACACTGCACCATGCAGACACTGAATGGACACTGCAAATTTCCTTTTATTATATGTCTGTTGGATAGACATAATATAATAAAAGGAAATCGTAAAGGTAGCAGGTTATCAAGTAGTGTCACTGGAATTTCTTAAAACTGTGCACAGGTGTTTGCTGTATTTATTATCCAGTTACAGTGATACCAGCTTTTATCTTCACCGGCTCCAGATTTAAACCCCAAAACATGTCGTTCCTATTTTGCAAAAGCTATTTTCTCAAAATAGAGCAGCAATAATTTTGTGGAACAAAGCATTGTTCATGTTCACTTACAAACACTACATTTTCCTCCAGTTCATTCTGCAGGTTTTGTGGTTTTATGACATTACAGAGAGTGTGAATTGCAGCGCTGTATGTCTCCCAGGAGAAATTTATTTTTGCATCTACCTCTTTTCCCTAAGAGCAAATTGTTTAAGAAAAGGCTGCTTTAAAGCTGCTCTCCTTGACGAATCTTACACCGACTTCTTAATTTGATTTTGGAAAATGATGTCCAAAGATAATTAATCATTGCCGCAGTCATCCATGTTTCAAAACCATTTGCTACAGGCAATAGTTAGAATTATTCCTGGGTTATTATTAAATGCTCGATGCACAAACAAGGGATCTTATGAGGAAAACAAGGCGTTTTTTGTCTTAGCAACTGTTCGCGTATTTTCCACGGGTGCTGCGTATAATTAATATCTCAGCGGTGCTGGGGGTTGTCATTTTTCAAATGGTTTCCCTGGAAATGTTCTACACCTCTTAATGGCCCTGCTAATGCTGTAGCTGTCATGTCTTGGACAGCTGCACTTTTACAAGACAAACTCAGCTGTGCCACGGGCCTCTCTGTGGACTTACTCACTCAAAGGCTTAGAGGCTGGTGCTGCCAGCTGGTGATAGCACACATAACATTTGATTAATCTTTACCTTGTGCCCATGACTGGCGAGTCACCTTCCTACGGTGTCCCTCTTGAAACACTTTTTTTTTTCCTTTTTCTTGATGGATAACAGATCGACCCGACAAACGAAACTAGAGAACACTTATATTGAGAGTCAAATATCGGCATAAAGTCTCTAAAGGGGTCATGAGATCATAATAAAAATAAAGCTGTTCCCTTATTCAAAAAGGGCAATATTTTTTGGGTTATGGAAATGGTCTTTTAAAAGTTAGAATTAGAGACATGTCTGATTACTATTCATATCCTGTAGCTAAATCATTGTTTTGCACATTTCACTCAGCAAAAGCTTAAAAAAAAATAATGAAATAAGAAATGTCAAGGCTCATAATACTACAAGTGGCAAAAAATACAGGTAGAAAAAGTGTAAAGAATATTAACTCTAACATTGACTTATAAGCAATGTAATCCTTTAAAACACTGTTTTTAAACTATCACTGAAATAGCATGATATGATGTATTTGCGCCCTAACATTCCTCCATCAGGGAACGGAAAAACAAAAGAACACTGAAGTCAACATATGCCAGTCGTGATAAGTAAATCACCATGATATGTGATATAATCAGTGAGGAAGCACAAGTACTGCTATTTTCTCCGTTTTAAACACTATCTCTCTTATTCCTCCTCCTGAAAGCAGATATTGTTGACTGCGCGATGGTTATCATAATTCAAGAGAGTTCAGCTCGAGTTCAGGACAAACACTTCGTATGCTTGTTGCTTCCTAATAAGATGACACAGCACAGATAAAGCCACTGTTTGGACATGTGGATCATGCACGGACAGTGGCAAGGTGGCGGCAATAAAAGCCTCCATTGTCAGGCCGGAGACCCGCTCTGGGTTGGAAAACCATGTAATAGTGTTGATCAGAGAGCAAGGAGTGTGTGGTCACAGGACGTAAAGAGGCAACACGACAACAAGTTAAGGAATAAAGAAGGACATGAACCTTGAAAACCGTGAAAATGTCCCTCTTGAGGTTTTGAGCTGACGGTTACAAACTGCAAGCCGCGGTGGGTTTACGTCTCCATTTTTTTTTTTTTTTTGTTTGAAGCACAGCGTGGTGGTGGCCCTTCAACCCCATTTTCCAGAAGCTTAGACCTGGTTGTTTGATGAGGGCTTATCCCTCAGCTGACATATTATCGTTGGACAGGGCTCTGGCTGCGCTAAAAGAACAAGCTACGCAAAGGATTAGCCTGCACACTCGTGCTAATGCAGTCAAACTGTCAGAGAGATCAAAGCCGCTCACTCCAGATTAAGACCAATTAAAGTAGGTGGCCCTACACAAATTAATAGCCGGAGCGCTCACCTGTTAAAAGGGGGCGAGGGGCTTTGTTGAAGTGAGAAAACGCCTAATTTTCCATTGTCAGTCAGTTACACATTACGGCAAGCGGCCAGCAAACAAAGCTTACACTGCATTTTACACCCAGATGAACTCGCACGACGAAGGCCGCGGCGTCACGCCCGGATGCTAACATGACACTTATGATTGCTAGCTTTTAATAGAGCAATTTAAAAATAATTGGCACTTTGCTTTAAGACCACCTTCTCATTATTAAGACTTTGATTTGGCATTTACGGCGCTGTGCATTCTGTTACATAGCACACTGTATGAATTCAGAACAGCTGCCAACTCCTATCAAACTCTGGGCTGCAATGAGAACATCTCATTTTATTCCTTACAAATCACACCTCTAGTGGTATATAGATAGGCAGATATATTTGTTCTCCTGTGCCATGTTTTGTGTTTTGAAATTGAACAAAAGTCAACCGTATTGTGGCTTTCCAGAAGCAATGTAGTAGTAGTTACTTTTGGTAATCACTGTTTATCAGAGCTGCTTTCCTTTTTTTGAAATGGTGCCTGCTTGTATGAAAAAACTGTCCACATAATCCCACTCGAGGACTTACACTCACAAAGTGAAAGAATGCTGTTGCTGCTGTTGTGCCGAAGGGGTTAACGGTCCCGGTTATTAAAGTAATGCGAACATCTCAGACCGAGCCATCTGAACCACAGCTGGTCAGATAGGCTGCGGGTCATCCGAGGGCCAACGGAAGCTCTGCTGATCAAGGCCTCGGCCCTCGACAGGGAGATGAATGACGGCTGCGGAGTAAATGCCAAAACTATATATTTCATCCCGCGCTGACCCAAAGCCCCCGCTAGAGTTTATTTACATTTTCACATAGCGTCTACCCTCTAACGTCAACGTCCGAGGATCCCCAGGCAGGATGAATTAGTGATTGCAACGCCTGCACGCTCTGAAACGCGCCTCGCCAGGAAAATACGTTTCGCTCCAACATGTCCGTTATGAGCGGCGCTGAGGAGCATAGTGAAAGGATCTTTCATTAACTTGTCTTTCCTTGTTATTCGCCCCTGAATCTTGCTTTTTCTTGCTGCTCGATTCCGGGAGAGTCGAGCGAAAACGGGCGCGGTGTCGAAAGCTCTCCTCGAATACGGCATCATTCTGTCAATTTCCAAACGCTAATGAGCAAATTTGGGTTTGAAAGCCTTTTCTTTTTTTTTTTAAATCTAAAGCCAGACACATTTTTATATGTGGAAAATAAATAAGCTCAGCACCCCGCGGTTAACTTTCCAATCGGCTTCGCAGAGGGCTCCGTTTGATGTGGATGCCGAGAGTCAACTGTGTTTGGACAGTCATGGGGTGGAGCTGCCAGGCTTTTAACTGCTCCAGAGAACACAACCCACCACAGAGCGGCACACAGGAGTCCCTCTGTCCCGAGGCTGGACACGAACTATCAACCCAGGAGAATGAGAGAGAACCAGGTAGCTCTGCAAAGGCTGCAGGAGAAGAAGAATCCTGCATCTTCTACTCGTAGCGTTTCATTCCCGCATACGTGTCAACTACAGGTGTGTCAACAAAAGCAGACATGAACTAAAAATGATTATAACTCTGATCTGTCAAAGCAGGAAAAACACTGGGATATATAGCTGGAGTGGGTTAGAAATAAGTAATTGCTCCTGTTTATTGGTGTGAAAGCCATGCGATGCCTGATTTGAGAGAAAGAACGTGCTAAGTTATTACTGCAGGAAGTCAATCTGTCAAACGCGGGCTGTTTTGGCATGTTGCATACCGCTGCTGAGATCATACAGTCAGATTCTGCTTGCAATTACTGCTGAAGGACCTTGGATGCAGGCAGGCGGCAATTAATCCTGCTCCTGGCTCTGGATGCTTTAACATGTCAAAATTCCCACTGTCCTCCGTGCCACAGCTCTGGGAAAAATGCACCACAGCAGCCAAACCACACCAGTGGAGTAATTGATGCTATCATTAATGTAATTAGGTTCACTTAAGTCAGCAGTACTTCATGACTTACTTTGTACTGTAATGTATGGGAAGTTATAGGAGGGAGATAGCTGAAAACGTACTTTATTAACGGTAAGTTGCTGCAGCTAAGAATGAAAATGTGTGTTGATTTTAGGAAGCAGACCAAAGCTGGATGAAATTTTGAGGTTCTCTACTCAAAGCCAACCCAAAAACCACATTTTTTTTTCCTGTTATGACATTGAATTCACCGATTGAATTGCTAAGATTTAGGGAAAATTGCAACATTGCTACAATGAAATCTGACAGGACAAGATATATAAGCAGATAATCCTAATTATTGTTAGCAACTTTTGCAATGATGTTACAATCTCACAGGAAAATTGTGCACACAATATAAGTGTATGATTTATAACAAGGTAGCAGCCTGTATAGTGTGACGGATTTACAGTTTTGTAATTTGGTGAATCTGAGGTTGATTTAAAATCTGTAAAATGATGATCACATGATGTTCATATAATGATGGGGACTATGACGTTAATATATCCATTTGGAGAAATACTGCATGATGCAACTAAAAATATACACATGAAAAGTGTTTGAAATGTACAATTAAAGCATTTCTTAATGTCAGCATTAAAAACAATGCATCACATTTTAGCAGATGATCTATATCATAGGCCAAGATAAAAAAAAAGAAAAACAATCCATGTATGGTAGCTGTATAAAGTATTATACTATAAAATTGGAATAATCGAGTACTGTTTGAGTACCTCAAAATAGTACAGTAGTTAATATACCTCAGTGACGTCCATATATGCAACAATAGAGTCTCTTACAAACCTTTATTCCCTCTTTGTTCCTGTCCAGAACCATCTTGTTTACTATGCAAAGAATGTGGTTTCGTCTGAGTGAAAGCGATGCAGACATGTTGGGGGGGGGGGCTTCAAAGGACGAGATTCATCATCGCACGCCGCCCCTCCCACCGCTGCTACACCTACACATCGCTGTGATCAGGTCATTTAGCGATTTAATGTGCCGTGACAGTTCATCCCCACCTTAAGCATCTTAAAGCAGTGTCAGCAAAGGCCTCAGACTTTTTTTTTTTTTAACCCTGATAGGCTTAAAAAAAACACACTCACACACACACACACACACACAAAAAAGAATATTCCGCAGAGGAAAATATTGAATGTTAAAATTAGAGGATCTGTAGTTAATATCAGTGGGAATTCACATTAAACAAAAGAAAGCAGCATTTGACGAAGAGCACAAATGAACCTGTATGAAACGCCGGCAAGCTCGAATCCACTTGACATTCCATGGACTGTGGCGCTAAACATTTTGTCACGCATCCAAATATCTGCATAGAGGCTCATGTTATACCCGAGCATCTGTGTCCAATCTGAATAACTAGCATGACTCCCGTGCAGATGGTCACAGGATGTGACCACCTCGCGTTGCCTGTTCCCATCCATCCAGCAGTAAATAGCTCCTTTGACACCCTGTGCCCGCTTTTTTGTCCGAGGCGCCTCACATGACCGCCGCCATTTTGAAAACAACACAAGGAAGAAGAGACGAGCAGAAGCGTTTTTTTTTTTTTTTTTTTCCCTCTCCCTCCCAAGTTGCGAAACATCACACCACACACATGGCACATCCCACAAGAACTTTTGACCCATTTGTGGCAGAGTGTGAGTCATGAGTTGGTCCTCTTTATATCACTCCTTTGAAATCTTAATGTCCGACTGCCCTTCTTCACGGCCCCTCGCTCAAGACCTAAATCAGATTTATAACTACTGTCAAAGGCAGGGTTGACAGATAAATTAATCTTCCCTTCATGAGTTTACATCTTGGGCATCTGGACCGCTGATCTCGCCCTAACAAGCGCAGAGGTCTCGGCGAGCTGTCTTTTAATGTTGATGTGTTCATGGCTGGAGATGAATGGCTCTGTCATAGGAATCTATTTATACAGTAGTTATATGGCGGTGCCACCAGATGCAGGACACTGCAGTTCCACGAGGCGAGCACCAGCATCTGTTAGAGGAAGTTAGCGGATTATACTTCTTTGGATTTGGAGCACTGGTAAATGTAATGTGTCAGTTACTGTATCATAAAAAAAGAGGGCTGTAAAACATACTGCATGCATTTGCTTTCCTTCAACAAATAAAACATTTTACATAGTAGACGGGACTGAAATGCACAATTGTCTTATTGCTGACTGGCTCTGGTTCTAGGTAGTCTGTCTGGAAATGTCTTATAAAAGGTTAACATGTGCAAAACTTGCATGTGATTTAGATCCAGCACATTTAAATATAGACATTTATATGCAACTATAATTACATATACACACATTTTCCCAGCCAATCAGTGTTTATTTTACATATGGCTCAATGATTTCTGATACAGCTGGGTTTTGATTGAACTTTACTCAAGCAAGTACAAACTGCAAAGGATCCAAAGTGCTTTAAAGCATACAAAGAACAGCCAAAAGGAACAAACATAATAGAGAAAAAAAAGAAAATCTGAGTGATATATAATAATAATAATAATAGTTATAATAGTAATAATAACGGTTAATAATGAGCCCATAGTGATTGATGTACACAATTAAAGGCTAATAAGTTAAAGTGTTCTGAGATTACTCCAGATCAGACATACAGAGAATTGATCTGAGTTTGGAAGATGATGTGGAGCTGCACGTACGGTAGCTTAATTTTACTACCTGATTGATTTGTCTGTCAGAGTTTACCGTGGAATTGAATATGACTGCTTTGATAAGACTTTTTTTTTTTTTTTGCATGAGATTTAACAGAAGCCAAGGAGCCAATGAGCCAAGATGAGGAGAATTAATGTTGGACAAATGCTGCGGTCCAAATAAAATAACTTCAGTGATTCATTTGTTGGCGGATTTATGCACATTCGGTGCTGTAGTGAGTATTTACAGCAGCAGCAAAGTGGAATTGACTCAAAATAAACTACAGTGCCCATATTCATCGTAATAAGATATATCAGACTTTACAAAGGCAGTATTCAGTAGGATCAAAGCAGTGCTGGTTTTGGTCTTTTTAAAGGAATTTGTTGACAACAAAGATATAGAATGTCACCACTTAAGGTTACATAAGTACTTTATAAAAAGACCATATAGTAAATCAGTTTGAAACAGATACATGGCCAAAAATCTTCACGCATGGCCTCACTTAACACCGAATTTCGTGAATTGACAGATTTTAGGATATCACGAAACGCCTATCAGGGAGAGGAACATGTCGCTATCAAAACATTATGTGGAGAACGGCGGTAGTAGAGTTATTTCCCAAACAGCTGAAAGACAGGACCACCAGCGCTGCAGCACTCAGGCTTGTCATTGTGGGCCCACCCTCCTCAGTACCTACCACACCTCCTCACCCCATCACATGAATCACAGCCACCACCCTCCACTGCCTCTGCAACAAAAGATGCTTTGAGGTCATGCTCTTCCTCTTTGTGCCCACCACAGCGCGTGAACAGAGGGAGAACAGAACCACTCGGGGGCAAGGGCGAATTAAGAGGAGCTTATAATGAAAAGATGTCCATCGTAAAAAAAAAAAAAAAAAAGGGGGAAAAACACACGCCGTTATGGTGAAGTTTAAATAAATTGGCTTTTTGTGAAGTGTAATGTTATGAGCGATTCTTCCCGGGTTTGACTTTGACTCCCCTCGTCAAATTGGGTAACGGTTTTCATTGATGATTATATGCCCGAGCTTTAAGCTGCGCCCCCCCCCCCCACTCCCCTTTATATTCATCGCCCCAAGAATCCTCCGTGGGGGTTTAAAACTTCAAACAGTACCTCATGAAAAAGTCAGGAGGTGTCAGACATGTGTTCCCCCCCCTCTCCTTGCCCCCTACCCCACTGGCTTCCCAACACCAAAGGCCAGAATTGATTTTGTGTGAAGCAGGACCAGCTCCACCCCCATCAGGGATCACCTGTCTAACCCCTGCCTCTGGCTGTGATAGGCTACAGCGCTAACAATTAGGAAAAGACGGCATAATATCGAGGAGGCATCTGTGGTTTTCAAAGTAAATTCTGCTAATTATGCGTCTCACACGGCGACTCGCGGTGCGTGTTGTGTTCGATGTGATTTTCTGTCAGAACATCTGAAGGAAGTTAAATTGTCACGGTTGCATTTTACGCTCTAATTCCACGTGGATGATCCTTGTGTATGAGCTCATAAAGTGAGGTTTATGGAAGATTCGGGACAGATTATCCGAGGTAGGAGCACTGTCCTGTGACTGAACGGGCTTCAAAGTTAGTCCAGCTGTATATAGCGAAACGCCGAATAGGAAAAGGTCATACAAGAGCCAACGGAGATAAAGGTTTGAGGTGGCTTTCTTGTCCGGTGATCCATTTACGATCCCCTTTAAATTAAACATTCCTTCCTGTTTGTCTGCATGTGCTCATCCTGGCAGGTAACGGCAACACAGTGCATGTACTTTACCTTTATTAGTCTAAATTTATCCTCTGAGTGATACCTCAAAGATATATCATCTGATTATAAAAGTATTATCATTGTATTTAACCCTTTTGAAATATTGAAAAAAGGTCTGATAACATCATCACAAAGCCTATTCAGTTACTGCTCTGGGTTGCATTTTAACAACACTGCAAGTATTGTAAATTCTACCTTAAGGTTTTCCTTAAGTCGCCCAGACATTTTCCAGATCCTCTCCTGCGGCCTGTTTTAACAGGACCCATAAGTGACATGTAACATATGTGACAGATAGGGGGCTTCATCTTTTGCTTTATTAGACTTAAATACAATACTATACAATGATCCACCTGTACTTAGGGTACATTGTGAACTACATCAAGGCAGCTGTTATAATAGTCTGGGAAACACTCGTAGTTGTAGTAATGTCTAGAAACCTTCATAGGATGTTAAGAAACACCGTAACTGGGAAACAGGAGTTTTCAAAACCTCTGCATGATCCTCCAGAGCAGATGGAGTATGTCATAGTCCAGCTGTTTTGGATTCTTACTGTCTACGTATCATTATTTAAGATGGAATAATTCTACTGTAAGCTCTGTTTTCTGTTCCTTGTTATTAAAGACGTGCTTGATCAAAGA
Source organism: Eupleurogrammus muticus (assembly GCA_036785175.1). Lineage (NCBI taxonomy): Eukaryota > Metazoa > Chordata > Actinopteri > Scombriformes > Trichiuridae > Eupleurogrammus > Eupleurogrammus muticus. The sequence goes on from JAYKQN010000015.1 coordinate 19,726,105, forward strand.
GACAAAGACATTGACGAATCCATTTTTTTAACAAAAGAAAAATATGACCCAGGTTATAATAAACCAGGTCCAATGCACGACACCCAATCCATAAACAAATTATAAAATCAAAGCTAGATATAAAATGCTAATGACAAACTAATATTTAATTATGGTTTTAGGAGATAGGACCTTAGTTAATGTACTGTAATTAAGCACCCATAAAACAGGGTTTTATTACAGCTGATTGAAGCGCTAATACCTGTTAATGGATTTGACGGACTTTAATTTCTGCCAGCACATACGTACATGTGGACATGTGTCATTCCCGTCACTCAGCAACGGCTTAATATTTGTCCACAATAAAAAAAGACTCGTTGAAGTCGCACATGAAGGGCAGCGTACGGGGAGACACAGAAACAGGCTGGAAAACAGGCCGCTACCAATGTGTTTTGGAACGGAGGTTTTAGGAGCCTGGCGTCTCATGCATGAGACACGACTTCTTTATTTTAACAGTGGGCACTTCAACCGCTGGCTCGATGTCAACCTGCCGTTCTAATGGACAGCCACAAAGCTGACAGGCTGTATATCAGGCAGGCTATAGAAAGCCATTAGTCCGGGGATACACAATAAAAAGCGGTAATGGTCTCGTAAAGCCTACAACACCACAGCAGACATTCTTATTCTGTCTATTAAGGGCTGCACGGAGCACTGGATGAATGAAAATGAGGACGCCATTTTTCTTTGGCGCATTGTTGCCCGGGGTCCCGCTCCCGTGATCAATGTACAGTACGACGCACTGTGCCGAGAGCCATTTATTTACTGGTGTACTCCAGCTGAATGAATATTAGCGGAGAATGTTGTGATTATGAAGCGGTTCTATTGAGCTATGTGTTACCGACGCTTCGGTGATTTATAGCAGGCGCCTTATAAATGCCAGATGTGTTCGGGGTGCCGGTTTCTTTTTTAAATCGAGAACAACAGTTTACATTAGTCGTTACGGTGCGAGTGCCGCTACACACAAATATATCTGCTTACGTTTAGTACCTCTAGTGGTATCCAACGTTAATAAACAAAGAAAATTAGAAACACAAGTGTCCTGAATTTATCTTCTTGGTTTAGGTTTCTGAAATCCAGTTTTATTTATTTAGGCTTTGCCCAGCTTTTTTTTTTTTACTGTGAGTCTGGAATATCAAATAATACTTAATACTAACACGCGAGAGCTTTGGCAGCCATTGCTATGGAGAAGAATCCTGTCGGAGGTGATCAGAGCAGTAAAAAAAAATATTTCTAAGACAATCTTTTGTATTTCACATCCACTTACAGAACCAGACACACCAGCAATAGCTCTTCTTTTTGGACTTCTGTGAATTATTAATTCATTGCTGCACCTCCAGTGTAGTAGTAGCTGGAGGCAAATATGTATATAAACATATACAGTAATCCCTCGTTTATCGCGGGGGTTACGTTCCGAAAATGACCCGCGATAAGTGAAATCCGCGAAATAGAAAACTTTATTTTTTTTTACAATTAGCAACTATTACATGTATACAAATACAGTGACTCGCGTGTAGGCCGTTTCACTGCTCTTCAGACGGGGCCGCTGCATCCTGACTGCGCTCTGCAGTGTTCTCTTCTTCTGAAGCCCGCGGTGCAGGTGTGTTTGTTCGGGAGAAGAACATAGTGATAGGCAGCTGTTGTCGCTCTTTTTTCTTCTTTGCAAACGAGACGACAAAATGATAGCACAATTCGTAGCATGTTTTGATACAAGAAGCGAAAGTGAGTTTTTAGCGAATCAGAATGCAGAACACAATGCACCAAAAAAAAAAAAAAAAAAAATGCATTATGAAAATCCGCGAAATAGCGAATCCGCGATAAGTGAACCGCGAAGTGGCGAGGGATCACTGTATATCATTAAGCCTGAGCAAATAAAGCAAACTGTTCAGCTTGTTTTTGTGTATTTTGATTGAACCAATACATAATATAATTATAATTTTGCCTTTACCAAATATTATGATGTCCAGTGAATCTATTGAATGGATAGCTTTTGATGCTATGATAATTTACAAGAATCCAGCTTGGTTCATCGTAACCGCGTTCACCCAAAATTTCGCCAAATCATCCCAAATGCCTCCACTCACCAGAGAAGAACATCTCCTGAGTGACATTTCAACAGGCTGTTTCTAACTTACAGCAAGACTGAACTCGCCCCCGAGACAGTGACAAGCTCCTCTCTGTCTAATGTCATTTCCCATTTCCAGGCCGACTGCTATCCGCTGCTGGCTTCTGCCAATAATAGCTCATCAAAACAACAGGACTCTTCTTGGCACCAAAATAAAGGCAGCGGTCCACGTCTGTGCCACTCAGTTGTCAATTAAGAGTCCTCCTCGCGCTGACACTTGTGACTTAAAAGAAACAGTCGAGAACGTGATGAATTCGAGGCGACAGATGAGAAGGCAGTACGCTGCGTCGCAGCACCATAATGCGCTTGAGATATGGATAACAACTGACACCACTGGCAGGTCTTATGAAGTTTGATTTCATTTGTCAGGCCTTTCCTACTTTGTCTTTTAGTTCGCCCGCTCCCTCGCTCCTCAATCATCGCGGTAATAGCTCGTCCTGATAGCCCGAAGACACTCACGCTCAATTCCGTTTAAAATGCAAAGCTACAAATATAGCAGGCGATGCTAAGGGCTACACATCAAGATGGCATCGTGTGTTGTGTGCAGTGTTTTAATGTAAATTTTCATATACAACTGCTCGCTAGGTGTAAAAAGGAGGATGTCCACGGGGGTTGTTCTGATCTCTGAAGTTCACACGATTTCACATGGAAATACGTACAAATGAACGCTTATCACGTAAACCATAAACGACAGAGAAATAACCATCAACCTCGGTATTTGATCACTAAGTAGACAAATGGAGCAGTAAGTGTCCAAGCCTGTCTCCGCGAATACCTTGCATGCTTGTCTCCAGCCGACCACATGACGCTAATTCCTGACTGAAGCGCGCCTCCTGCATATCCCTAATCCTGCCTGTGAAATGTGACAAGATCATTCTTTAGGCCTACTTTAGTCTGAATAATCTGCCCATCACAGACATTCATCCCGACCTGCACAGTGCTTCCAGTGTCATAACACGCTACCTGTACATTTTCACCCCGGCTTAGGCTCCATAAATTAAATCTAGACAAGAAAATGTGTGCAGATGTGGAAAATGTTGATTCTACATGGACTGCTTCACACACAAATGTGCCTTGTGTGGTGACTTTCTGACTCATTTGCGTGTTCAATACTTACATGAATCAAATATAAGATGCTAAAATGGCTGAAATTATTAATCAATTAGTAGAGTGAGAAGAAAAAAAGGGGGTTATGATTATCAATCAGTTATTAAGCAATTAATTTCAAATTTACTTGATTCCCAGATCTTCCAAAACAAAAGTTAAAAATTAAAGTTGATAATGCTTTAGATAATAATCAAGAGCTAAATCATGTGCCGTGCTTTACATTCATCAAATGTGGAAATGATGGCGGTGTGTTTTTCCTGAAGCCACCAGACGCGTAGGTACAGTAGACTGGGTCTTACAGGAGCTTCGTGAAGTTTCCACAAAGTTGTAAACCAGAGACGTGGCAGCTGTCAGGTTGAATTGAGCCATTAGTTCCAGTGCTAACAGGGAGGCTAGGTGAAGTTAACTCCTCTCTACAGCATGACTACAACCCGCCAGGATCCTCACCTACCTGATGGCAAGTGGACGACAGCATATAATCTCCATAGGCTTTGCTTCCTACTCCTGACCAGCTTTAACTAATTGAGGAGACAAAGTGAAAAAGACCCTTCACCGCCGCGATCTTGGCTGCACCTCAACTTTTCTAACTCCCTCTCTATCTATCTCTCTCTCTCTCTCTCTCTTTCAGTCATGCTGCACTTCCATCGTATGACTTCCTGTGAGATACTGTAAGTTCTTCATGTCAGCTCCGAGCTGAGCTCTAGCAAATGATGTCAGTGCTACAGTATTTGACACAGACGGGGGGGAAAAAAGATCTTGGGTGTAGTGGAGGGGAATGGGTATGACTTCTAAGTATCTGAAATGTCCTGTCTTAAACACATAATAGCTGTAATACTTCCTGACACTTTCTCCTATAACCTCTTTTTCTCTGCCAGCTTCTGTGGGGCCCTTTTTCCCTCTCCGCGCGCATAAGAAAAGCAGTCTATTTTCTTGTCATATTTGGTTGAAAGGCGACTCTCAACTTGGAGTCTAATTTCCTGCACTTTAAGAGACGGTCCACATGCAAGGTGCATTACCATGCTATCAAGGTGATGGGAGCAATTTCAAGCTGTCAGTCAGTCATGGAAATATCAGAGAGAGACTTGATGTCTACCACAACCAATCAAAGGTTCCTGTGAAAGTGCTAGAGAGCCTAATCTGAGTCTTATTCACTCAACACCATTTACTTGTCAGTGTAGCCCTCTGTTTTACTCTGAATGGCCATTCATAATGAGATGGGCATATAATATGGTAATATATAGCTGCTTAAATGAAAAGATCAAACTATGGCCATTTTTTTAAAACATATATATCAGGGGAGAACACGGACAAATAGAGTTATATCATAAATAGAGCGGTTATATTATGAATGCCTAGTTGTAGCTCAAGTATAAAACTGCTGCATCTAATATGATCACACAGTTCCTGCTTCACAGACAGCAGTTAGTTAAGGCTGTTAATTTCCCGATAGACGCACCACTCCGGGTGACACACTGGGGCTGTACTTAACCATTATTAATGTGACAGGCCTCAGTGCAAAGCAAATCAATTAAACAGGAGCAATCACCATAGTCTGGATAACGGCCTTTTAAGGCTGTTTTCATGTGACAAGGAGGTCCTGGATCCAGGCCTCCGTGCCAGGACCTGACAGGTCAAGAAAGCCGCATGAAACAATAGCACCTTCAAACCATCATCTCCCCTTTTTACCTGTCAAATCCAGTCCGCCTGTCTGGCTGCTGACGTGGCGCGCCCCGCGCCGACTGCCACAAGGTGAATTTTCATGTCATGTCAAGGGAATTTCTTATTCCATTTGCTCAGCATTAAAACGCTGCATTTATCGACCATATCCTTTTTTTTTTTTTTTTTTGAAAGCTATATGTCACAGGCTTTTGCACCTGAGTTTTTTTTTTCCCCCCTTATTTTCTAATAGTTTTTGCTACAGGTCCTCTGGGATATTTTAATGTACACGCGCGGGTGAAAAAGAGAGCAGGATATTCAGAGTGGAGTGGTGACGTACCTCCATGCCAACGCTCCACGGCGTCTGGAACAGAAACCTAGAGGTGACAAAAAAATATCACTTTTAAAACTGATGATTACGGTAAGTCAGAGATCACATCCTGGAAATAAAAAATACTGACAGAGTTCCAAAATCAATGGTTATTTAAATTGATGTGAACCACACTATGGATGTTTGTGTTTTTACTATTATATATATTATCTATTTACCTTCTACTTATCCGTGTTATTCTTATCCAAATCAGGCATATCACAATAAGCAAAGAATGAATGCATGGTATAAAACAACGTGAACTATTAAGAAAACACTTGCAGGGTTGAATTTATACAGTACACCTTACACTATTGAACAATAATCACATTAGCAGCTCCCTTCATTGACTTTAATTGACATAGTTTTTCATTTTCACCCAGTTCAATGATAAATTGTGAAGATGTTTCCAGGATGCATATAAGGTACTGAATTAAATGCACATATAGGAGGATGCTGAGCCACAATGTGGAGGGCAGGTGGAGGATAATCACACATAGCCCCAGCATATTTTTGCATGAACCTTATTAAATAAAAAATAATAAAATAAATAAATATTATACATAGGTTCATTAGTAAAAACGATGGTGGATGACAAGGTTATATTTACTTTTATTTCCAACTTTTTACTTAATGAAAAGTACTTTCTCCTCTTGAAAACAAATCTTGAACGTTGCATAGCCCATGTTTTCTGTTTAATCACCGACTTGAAGTACCCAATCCTGCTTGTAAATGCTTTGTATTTGCACGGAACTCCGGGTGATTCATAAACGTGTCTCCGCGTGAAATACTAGCAGGAGATTTTCAAGCTTTCTGTTTTAAAAGTAATGAATAACGTCGACCGACCGAAAATATGTGCAGCCATTTAAGGATAAAGCCGAGAATTTGGTGTCTGCTGCGGAGAGCCATCCATCACGTCTACAATAAAGGAGTTTTTGCCTGACGGTGGGAATTTATGGTCGCCCTTCTCTGCCCTAATAACTCACAGCGCCGCGTCACCGCCTGACAGCCGATGCCGAAAACAGCACCCCTGTTATCAATCAAAAAACACTTGCATATGTTTAACTTTCGCCTGATCAGCAAGACATTTATAGGCTATTGAGTAATAAGATAAGTGGGTCTATTTCGATGGGAAGAAATGTGGAAGCTTTAATGATTAATGGCAGCCACAAGAGGGGGTTTTAAAGCGCTCTTGGAATAAAAAAAAACATTTTTGGCTTGAATGTGGCGGAATATTACATTTCAGAGACTAAAAAAAAACACTTGAAAAATCTCATGCTGAATATAGGCCTGCAGCTGAATTTAGGCTCTGTAAAAAAATAGATTTGACCTTAACAATTAAACAGCCTTGAATGATAAGTTTAACAGGCGCGTCTTTTCTCCATAGTTCGTGGATCTGCTTTACAGTGGTTGACCTGAATCTGACTGAGAAGAGGTGAGGGGGGGAAAAAAAGAAAAAAAAAAAAAAAAGAAAACATAGCAGACAGCTGACAGATAACTGGCGTCCAGGACGGGGAACTGACGGATGACACGCTGCGTGATTGAGAGGAGAAAGTTGCAGAAAATGTGAAACATACCGATGGATATCGGTACACGTTGCAGCGAATATCTGACCAGAAAAGTTTCATATTTGACTTGTTTTTTTTTTGAGTCAAACCTTACCCGACTCTTAAAAGCAGTCTTTTATCAACTCGTGCATGTTTCTTATATTAAGACGGGCTTAATGGGCGTGTGTATCGCTTACTGTGGTATACAATGTTAAATACAAAGCACGAGAAGATTATAAACATTAAGGGAAATATGTTAAATTGTGTCTAATGCTACTTTACCATAACCAGCACCTCTACATCTTCACCCCCTAGATATCCTCAGCCACCTACCCAGAAACACAGGGCGCACGGGGCGGCGCATGCGTCAAAGCGCCAATTACGCAAAGACGCACAAGAAAAGCAACAATTAAGAGCGATCGGGGTGGGTAATATGTGACATACACACACACACACACACACACACAGGCACACACAGCCGTGTGACGAGGAAACGTCACACTCCCCCGACTCCCGGATCACCTCGGTCTCGTTCTTTGATTGGGAAGCTGCGGACTGACTCCAGACACTGCTCGCTAGGAGGCGGAGTGATCCCTCCTGCCGACGCGGCTCACGTAAACCGAGCGCCCTCGGACCCGCAGCCACACACTGTCAGAGCGACACCGGGGATGAAGCAACGCGGCTGTGGCACGCACGGATCCTGCTCTCTCACTACTCCCCGTCTCTTCTGAGGATTTAACACTATTGCTTTTTTTGGTGCGTGTTTTTATTTTTATTTTTCATCTGGCAAAAGGCTATAACCATCTGACGTCTCGAGGCTTTCTTTACCCTACACATGTATTTCTCAACCATTTCCACGAGAATTGGGTCATGATCACATCGCCCACGGTCTCTGTCCTGAGAAATAGCACGAATCCAGCGTGGGAGAGCGGCTCCTCGGGGGAGAAGGGCGCAGTGAAGATCCGACAGCTCGCCGTCCACAACTTCGTTTCTCCCGCAGACCCCTCTCGCCAAGCCAGTCGCCTCCCCATAAAGGTTTTGAAAATGCTCACTGCTCGGGGAGGACACATTTTGCACCCGGAGTACCTCCAGCCTTTACCGTCCACCCCGATCGGCCCCATCGAGGTAAGCAATAGAACAAATGTCCGTGGAAAAAAAAAAACGTTTGTGCTCAAACAGCAAAAAAAAGTGTCTCCTCGGAAATCACCGGAGTTCCAACGCGTTATTTTGTGGACAAACGGGGCCAATAACTTCTGGAAAACATGATTTAATCTAAAACACATTATTATTGTTATTATTATTATAGAATACGCTGTTTGATAGATGACAGAATAGCATTGAATGCACTTGTAATGGGGTTTTTATATCTTATTTATGAGTTGATTTGTGAATATTTTTGGTTTATTGTGTTTCTCTGCCTTAAAATAAGACACCGATGATTTGAACATTAAAAACGTTGTGGTAGCAAATCGGTGCCAGTTCGTGTGATGTCGTTTCGGACGTGTGGCAATCTTATCTTCAATCTAATGTAAAACAGCTGTGTGTGTGTGTGTGTGTGTGTGTGTGTGTGTGTGTGTGTGTGTGTGTGTGTGTGTGTGTGTGTGTGTGTGTGTGTGTGTGTGTGTTTGTTCGCCCTATTGTGCGGAGTTGGTTTGAGTTTCATCCCGAGATAAGTTAATATGCGCAATGCGTAAAATACGCGGAACGGTGTGTGCGTGTTTACTACCAAACAGCGGTGCGTACAAGTGCGTTAATTGACGTCATTAATTGTGTTTTGTTCCCGTTCCACAGCTGGATGCCAAGAAAAGTCCACTGGCTCTCTTGGCTCAGACGTGCTCTCAGATCGGAAAGCCGGACCCGCCGTCCTCCTCCAAACTGTCCTCCGTGACCTCGAATGGATCTAGTGATAAGGAGACCAAATCCGGTCCGCTGAAAATGAGCGACATCGGAGCCGAGGACAAATCGAGCTTCAAACCTTACAATAAATCATCGGAAAAGAAGGACTCGAGCAGCAGCCTGAGTGGAGATAAAACCAGTTTCCGGGTGCCTAGCGCCACCTGTCAGCCGTTCACCCCCAGGACAGGCAGCCCCAGCTCCTGCACCTCCGTCTCTCCACTGCCGTCTGAAGGCAAAGCGGGGGACAAGGAGGACAAGAAGGAGTCTGACAGCAATAAGAGCGGCACGACAGAGGGCAACGGCAGCCATAGGATAAGTGGAATTACCTCTGACGGCAACCAACACCAGGAGAACACGTCTGGATCCAAGACCGCTACGACAGACTCGCCATGTGTGACCACGTCGTCCTCCGTCCTCGGCTCGGGACTGGTGGCGCCCGTTTCCCCCTATAAGCCCGGCCACACGGTTTTCCCCCTGCCCCCCGCCGGTATTTCCTACCCTGGAAGTTTAGCGGGTGCCTATGCGGGCTACCCGCAGCCGTTCCTCCCTCACGGAATGACCCTTGACCCCACCAAATCCAGCAGCCAGCTGCTGAGCGCACAGTTCGCCGCGGCCAGCTCGCTGGGATGCAGTAAAACGGGGACGAGTCCGCTCGCCGGAGCGTCGCCGCCGTCCCTCATGTCCGCGAGCCTGTGTAGAGACCCCTACTGCCTGAGCTACCACTGCACGAGCCATTTGTCCGGCGCGTCCAGCGCCAACTGCGCACATGACTCTGCGGCCGCCGCCGCCGCCGCCTCGGCGCTGAAATCCGGATACCAGTTCATGTACCCGACGCACCCGCTGCACGGCGTGCACTCCTCGGCCCCGTCCTTCGGCGGCCACCCGCTGTATCCGTACGGGTTCATCCTGCCCAACGACCCGCTGCCGCACATTTGTAACTGGGTGTCTGCGAACGGACCTTGCGACAAGCGCTTCTCCTCCTCCGAGGAGCTGCTCAGCCACTTGCGGACTCACACGGCCTTCGCCGGCACGGAGAAGTTGATATCGGGCTACCCGGGCTCCTCGTCCCTCGCCAACGCCGCCGCGGCCGCCGCCATGGCGTGTCACATGCACATGCCCCCCAACGGCAGCCCGGGCAGCCCCGGGGCGCTGGCCCTCAGGGGCCCCCACCACCCGCTCGGACTGAGCAGCCGCTACCACCCGTACTCAAAGAGCCCCCTGCCCAGCCACGGAGCCCCGGTGCCGGTGCCCGCGGCCACCGGGCCCTATTACTCCCCGTACGCCTTCTACGGACAGAGACTGACCACAGCCTCGGCCTTAGGATACCAGTAGAGACAGAGAATTATACATTTATAAGAGGAGATTTAGGCCCAGATGAGTTTTATATTGTATTTCATGCAGGGACTGGATCCGTGTGGGGATCGGTGTATTTATTTGCGATAGCTTCAAGCGTGACTCAAAATAAAAAATAATTATAATATAACTTTCAACAGCCTCAATGTGCATTATTTCACACAGGAGGGATTTTCTGGGCTCGTGTTTTACCTGCTGATGGCGTCGAATTGATTTTTTTTCCTGCTGATTTGAACGGGACTTTTTTTTTTCTTCCTCTTCCCTCAACCACTAAGCAATAACATGGATGTGATTCTTTATGCTGTATCGGCTGTAAAAGTCTTGAAAAAGTTCTTTTTTTTTATTCTGCCTTAAGCAGACGGGTTACAGCCTGTGCTGCGTGATTTGACGGAGTGATGGACGTGGAGAAAAAAAAAATCAATCACCCGCAGCTTCTTCAGAATTGTCATCGATTTATTTTGGCTGCTGTGGTCTCATGCAACATGGAGCCAGTTCTAACCCGGATGGTGATTTTAAAAGCAGCTCTGAAGTTTCTTCGAGTGTCCTGCTATTTCTTTTTTTTAAGAGAACCTTTTAAAATACACATTTTAGCATTTAAGCATTTTAGTTTAAAGAAGAGGAATTTATTTTTCTTCTGGTTTCAGGATGTTGTTTTGGCTGTGCAATGGGGTTATTTAACCAACATTATATTATTGAATTAATCCTTATTTTGTGCAAGAGGGTGAAGCAAAAAGGACATTTAAGGTGTATTTTTAATCATTTAATGGCAAAAATCTAAAAATGACTTTGGCTTTTCTGATGTGTTGCCATGACGTGGATGATTTTTTTTAAAGGGGCATACAGATTCTGAACAAATAAAAAAAAATGTCATGTTCTTGCATTTCATACAAGATAATATCGTGCACGAGTGAAGCTCCTATAAGCGTGTATGTTTCTGTGCAGCATGCAAGAAGCTAAATTCACTTGGTGTTTTTTATTGTTGGGAAGGCCTTAGTGCTGTAGCTACAGGCGGTGTGTGTGTGTGTGTGTGTGTGTGTGCCTGGCACAGATGCGACACGTCTTGGCCTCATCAGAAAATGCTGAATCCTCTCAATCACGAGGTCATGGATTATCATTTCATTAACAAAGACAAATGAGCCACTATCAGCCAGGAGGTCTCTAAACAGAGATTAATGGTGACACTGTGGGACATTTCCACAGCTTTTGTGATTGCTGTAATGAAGCCATGAAGCGGGGAGCATGAAACAAAACAAGGTCTAAGTATTTAATCAGCCCCTTAAAGCAAATCAACTAAGTCAAGCCGACAGCGTCATTATCCGTCCTCAGTAAATCAAGCTGCTCTCCAGCAATAAAATCACCATCATTAATGGTCAGATGTCATATTCATCAAACAAACCCATCTTTCACGTAGATTCGGCCTAAACGTAGCTCGGTGATATATGCTAATAAAGCCCTTAACCCACAATTCAGCACTGCAGCCAGTCAAGCATGAAGCCAGCGTGGATCATATGTGACGCCTCCTTTTATAAACAACACATCGATATGATGTGAACAAATGGATTTTTGACCATAATTCCTCAAATTTAATTTGATGTGTGCCACACCGCTGTGTAAAATGTACACGTCCTCATATGTCTGTGCAGATAAACCAGGGAGTAAATTATTCAGTAGATTAAATTTTACAGGATGAGCTGAGGTATTAGTTTGAGTTCAGAGACCGGATTAAAAATCTCTGAACTACAGTTACATCATGTAAAAATGCAGACTACAGGTTTAGAAAATATAAGCTATGCTGTTATTTCATTTAGTGGTCATGTTTTTTTTTACACAGATGTTCAATACAAAGCTTAAAATTTCTCTTTAAAATTCAATTATTAAATTAAGGTCTTTAAAAGAATTACAAATTAATACAGGAAACAAGTTACAATTATTTTAACAGAAAGTTGCACAGAAGTAAAAAATATTTCTCTAATTCCATTTTGGTAGAAAACAGCTGTCTAGTTGTGAATTCAACCATAAGGAAAAAATATACCTAAATATGTTGTAATGTTAGACAGCAAGTCTTTATAAATAAAACTGTATATGCTGCTGCTGTGGTGAATGATGTCCCATCATAAACCCCCATAAATAACGTGGTGTTACTAGATTGTATAATTTTTTTTCCTCCTGTTTTTATTTCCAGAATAAGAATGCAATAAAATGTTATGGGTCCTCAGCAAGTTATTCAATGTTAGTTAAGTTTATAGCATATATTTGGTCTTTTTCTGGATTTACAAAAGACAACAAAATGAAGGCGGTGTAGAGGTCATGGGGGGCAGATGCTGCATCATAAGGACAAGTCTCTGTTTACTGCATTACCTGGCTCGGTGGACTGTACATACATACATTCTATAAAGGCAACGTCTATCAATTTATTTCCTAGTGACAGATAATCTCTTCGACACATGCCTGAATCTAAATCGCCGTTGGGACGTGACACGTCTGACGTCTTCGTGACTCCACGTTGAATCACGAGGACGGCCCCACCTGTTCACCGCTTTGAACCGTCGTGGAATGAGCCAGACTCACGTTTTTTTTTTTTTTTTTTCACCTGAGGGGTAATACACATAAGCAGGGCGCCGCGCGGTCACAGACACATGTTGGAAATCGCATCCTGTGCAAGTGTTACGGCCTGCTTGCCCTTTTCCCTCCTGCACAGCTGCACGCCATGTGTTGCAGCGGCGGACGTCGTCGCTCGGAAATGTACTTTTTTTTTCGCTAATTTATCAAATCCATAAATCAACTCCGGCTTTTTTAAACGCGTTGTAATCATATAATGATATTAACACCCTTTTGTCAGCCCTATTTAATGACCCAATCAAGGGATTTCCCTGTCGTTGCATAAACATTTGCTGCTCCGAATAAAAATTCCTCGTTGCTCGCGTACCCTAGGGAGGCAGGCGTATCTCTGTTTACAGACACAAAGGAAAAACCAATGACCTTTTGCATGTTCAATCAGCTGAGAAGTGCGTCTTCCATCATCCCGAGAAACACGGCGGTTTATTTTTGCAGGAGAAAGGCTTTTGCTTCTCCAAACAAGCCTCGTATTTATCATCACTCCATCATTTCCTCCCTTTGACAAGCAAAGTAAACGGTAGGAATACAAAGTTAAAGCTGGGTTTTTTAACGGAGCCGTTGACCTTTTGGAGCTTGTCTTCTTCTATTAACTTTAGCGAGGCATCATAAACTGAAGCTTGGTATACTGAGATTACCTTAATGTGGACAGCCTGTGTGTGTATATTGCCTGCATACCCCAAAGTGTGTCTTTTTGAGCTATAAGCTAGCCTATGGGAAATGGAGAGAAAGGGGATTTTTTCCCTTGTAGAGACTCTGTCAACACACAAAGCAATGGAAAGAGAAACAGGGAGTTAAACAGTGGGCCCTTGTCTTTCAGCACTCAACATGCCCTATAATTTACACACCACTGACAGGGGCCATTTTGAAGTGTGTCATAAGCTGCAAACTTTTTTGTCTCCAAACATCTTGCTCACAGTTAGTTGGCTTCTACCAGGGTCCGGGTGATTAATGACTTATAGCCTCATTGTGTGGAGGTGGCTAATTAACTGCAGGCTGACTGAAGACACGCTATGAAAACCTCCTCCTCTGATAACCCAGACTTTTTCCCCCCTTTTTACGTCTTGGCATGTGGAAGCTCTTACTGACAAATTTGCAAGAAGCAGACTCACGTTGAGTAAGATGAATGGCCTCTCCGAACAGTAAACAGCCTCTAATTTAACAGTGTTTAAATGTATGACACACTGGCATTGTGCTTCCTCGCCGTTCGTGCTCTCCGGTCGGGAAACGCGGCCAAAATTCCCCCCCACCCCCCCACGCTGTTGGTTTAAAATTAGCCTTGGCATATTCATGGCGGGAGTTTCTGGGTGCGTGGCCTGGCAAACGTGTCCGTTGGCTCTTCAAGTTTTTCGGCAATTCCTTCAGACTTGACAACCTGAGACAAAGACAATTAGTTTCTTCAACAGACTGCACTTAAAACACACTGAGCGAGCAGCCAATGGGAGGGAGTTCTGATAAAGTCACGACTTAAAAAGATATATATATATAATATATAGAGTCAGCAGAGGAAGGGGAAAAACAAAACATGTTGCACGCTCACAACAAACCAAAGCCACATAAGCTGCTCCTTAAGGTCAGCAGCTCGTTGTGCAGCCATCCCCTCCACTTTATCTCCTCCTTCCCATTATTAGGTTTGTTAACGTACTGTATTGCGGTGTTTGCAGTCATGTCAACAGGCTTAATCAAGTTACTATCGAACCTGTGCGCTTCGCCCGGCGTGACAGTTTTAGTGCTAGAGTTATTGCCCTGACCTACGGGAGGAAATGAGCTGTGGACACAACTTGGTGACTTTTCGCGGTGGTGAAAAACAATATTTACCAGAGCAAGTATGACAATGACGGAAAAAAAAGTTTGTTTCATAACGATGCGAATGAAAAATGCCATGTGGACCCAAAGTGGTGCAAAACGCATAATGCCAGCTGGCAGACCATTACAGGTGATGGACATTTCACTTACCTAAGTCAAATATAACAGACTGCTGTTCATTAATATACAGGAGGGCCTGCAAAATCAAGCCTGCCATCTGGTTAAATCGACAAAGTAATCTACAGCTCGTGATTAGGGCTGAGGAGCACAGTTTCTCTTTAATCTTTTTCAGCTTTCGGAAAAAAAAAAAATTCCATCTGCACCATGTGGCACATCATTTTTCTTTAAGACAAATGGACTGTTTTTGTATGATCCAAAATTAGAACAGCAGAAAACAATCAATCTTGTAAAAAGGCTTGGGAAAAGAATTGAGATTTGGATTCACATTATTTTTTCTTCCCTTGTCTTTAGCTTCTCACCTCTCCTTATTCCTGCCTGGCTGGTTCATCAGCATTGGTCCTATGATGCTCCGCTCAATGCCCAAGCCCTGATCTAATGACGAATATGACAATGGGCCTTAATATGGCGATCTCTCATCAGCTTCCACAACAGATGGTGACCTTAGAGAGTCCACGACACCGAAACTAAAATCCACTTCCGAGCGTAAAAGTGGACAAAATACTTTCAAGTCATCCTGTCTGCAAATTAGTGCGATGACACAACTGTCAGGTGCCAGCCTCCTGTGACAGTCGCCCCCCCCCCCCCACTCTCCCTCCCTATTACGGGAGCAGTGATGCTTTCACTGCACGACAAAAGGGAAATGGGTGCATGTTTTTTTATAGGAGACCTGTCTGTCAGCCGGCTCTCGAGTCATAACAAATCACCAGCACTCAGCTGAGGCTGAACATTCGGGGCGTCAGGAGGAAGACGGATGACCTGCAGGCCTTTGAAGTGCTCTGGCAGTTCAGATGGCTCGGCGGCGCTGACAGAGAAATATACACAACAGAGCAACCAATAATGAGAACATTAAACATTCCAGCCACCTGACAGGCTGACAAAAACAGCCTGGCCCCACATCAATCATCCGCAGAGACATAACCTTGACAATTAGTCCCATCTGATACTCCCCGTAACCCCTGGGCCTGCACTGCAGTGTGAGTCCACTTAAGAACGAGAAAGCCAAAGAGCTTAATCTAATTCCTTAACTCTGATTGATAAAGACGTAGTAGCGACGGTGGAACCGCGATACATCAGCTCAACACATGATGGATTCGGAATCGGTTGGCAAGCTCTTTGAAAAGTAATGACTCTCCAAGGATGGATCTGAAAATAGAAAAAAAAATGCACATACTGTAGTTCAATTATTTTCCTGGCTGCCTCTAAAGATGTTGCGGCTAAGAACACCAAAAAAAAAAAAAAAAAAAATTATACAGCATATGTTTATGGCTCTGCTTGCTCAAATATGTGTTTTAATGACGCCCCACAGGCATTTGGAAGCTATATAAATTGTTGTAGCCGAGCCAACACTTACATTTCAATTTAACTCAAGGCATAGATTCAACATGAATAGTTCTTTAATGAAAGTCTAATGAGGTTACATATCTTACATCTGTATCTTTGTAAACATGTACTAAATGTCAAGTCCGTTATTAAAAAGCGCTATAAATTCTGCCCGCTGAAAGACTAACTATCGTTAATGTTTTGAAAAAGTGCTTTTTTTTTCTTGTGAGCATACTCCTTATTAGCCATGTAAAGAACATTTTTTTTTCTAGTCTTGCTGACACTGCGTTCTGAATCCGAGGCAGTTGACCCTCCCAAAAAAAAAAAAAAAAAAAGCAGGAGGCCATGTTGTCGTCACTCCATTCCCTCTAACTAGGTAGTTGCCGTATGATAAATGAGCCAATGAAAGGACATTTCCCTTTTTTGCGTTACACCTGTAGAGGAAATGAATGAATGGATGGCACAACCTCACAACTACTGTATCTCCAGCTCATTTGGTCAATTTGGAAGAATGTTTACAAAAACTACCTGAGACAGAGCTGCGCAGTTCCAGGCCCCGAGGATGATAAATGGCTTCGCTAACCCTGTGGGACGGCAGACCCAAATGAGGACAGAGCTAATTGCCGTGCGAAATACTTTGGCATGAATGGAAAGAAAACGCAGGCGGGCCGCGGCCAAAAAAGGACCCGGTTGCTGTTCTGAACTCCTAGTTGGTTTTTGCTTACAAGAGTTCACTCGGTGTCCATAAATCATGGACTGCTTACAGCTGAAACTGCCCTTAGTCATCAACATGCAATAGACTGAGTGACAGATTCCATCCTGACTACATTAGCCCCTGGTTCAAACGAGGCTCCTTTTTTTTTTTAACTCTCATACCATCTTGAATCTCGCAGGAAATGAAAACCAGATGGCCGAGGACTGCCGTGTACAACGTAAAGCTAGACTCATATGGGAGAAAAAAAAAGACACAAAAGAGTAAAAAAAAAAAATAGAAGAAAAAGAAAGAAAGAAAAGCATGTACATTGTTGGAGGAAATGACAGAGGTCAATTTGAGGTATCCTGGGTTTTTTGATATCCTTCAAATACGGCTTCAGATATGGTTTTATCCCCAGGCTATGATCTGCAGCTCATTACTCATTTTCTACTGACAGAAGTGAAATGTGGTTTCAGCTGCTGATACACCCACACAGGTGAGTGCTGCTGTAAAGCCTACAGTCATTCCCAGCTACATCTGTGATTTATGAACCCCAAACAATCTTGGATTTTCCTACTTTAATGAGAAGCGATGTTTCGAGATGTTTTAATTGCGCCAGGGGTGACGATTCTGCATCTAAAGAATCATCGTCATAGACAGTAATTAGATCTTTGTTCTGGATTTTTTTTATATAGGAAAATAAGTGAGGTTTTTTGATATAAATATATTTTTTTAATGCATGAGATGTTTTTGAAAAACATGTGTACAGCACAGGGGAATGAGCTATATCAGGCTGTGGCTACTACCCAGGGAAATACTTTTGGTCTTTTCATGGGATTTGTTGACAATAAGACAAATTCTCACCAGATTTCAAGCAGAAACAGATAACTTTTCATCTCACCCCATTTTCAAGTGATATTGTGTTATCGTAAAGTCAACCGGATCACTTTCTATTTTCTTCAAACCTCCAAACCTTCAAAGCTCCGTGTAAAACGACCCCACCCCTTTGGGAACAAGAAAGAAGAAAGAAGCATGTTCACTAAAGAATAAATAGAAATATAGAAAGGTTCCATTTACAGTAGTCATGTTTATTCTACTTCCTGGAGTCCATGTTTAATACATTTACAATATGTCAGTATGCAGATGTGACCAGCAAAAATTGGAGATAATCAAACTTTCTTGGTCTATGGAAGTAGACAATCCGGTCAACATTAGGGGGAATATTACAGGGAAACATTTGCAAACTTGTTGTGCTTTATCGATATATATTTTGACTTTGCATGAGCTTTTCAAGCTCTGCTAACTTTGTCTGTCATTCCATCACTAACTGATTGACAAAATTACATTAAGTATCTACCTATAATGCGTTTGCACCAACACCATCGGAGAATAAGTGTTGTGTATGTGTATTTTCAAAATAAAAGAACTTCGCAGTTCATAGTTAATAAAAGAAAAGCAATAAAACAAATGCAAACACACATGAATTGGGCCCATTTACACTTAGCATTGATGATTCACTTTATAGTAACTGTATTAAAACTATTTTTCAGGTAATGGGTAAGTAAAATAACATATTAAACATATGAAAATATATGTATATAATATAATATGTCTTACTACTGTATGGAAATCGCCATAAACATGTTGGCATAGCCATGCCATTTGTTCTCGTTTAGCTAGACAACAATGGTTTTCAGCATGAAGAAATTCACTATATCAACATATATCAGGCTTAGAACACAAACGTGAGATTAGTTAATAAAAACAAATGTTCTTTAAGTGTAATGAGTGAATTGCAGCAAGTTTCTGGTCTGTGTGCAAATACGTAAAGATCCAACAGATAAGAGCGTCTCGGCCATCAGCTGCAATCATGTGTTGTTACAGGTTCGTCTCCTGGACATCTGCTTCAGGCATATTTAATTACTTTAAATTCCTAATAAGTATAGCTTAGAGATGCTAAATGTTTGCTCATGACCCAAAGTACCAGCATGATTAAACAGTTGATGGGTTCCCTGTATAAGATTTAAAGGCCATGAAGCATGTTACACTCAGCTGGTTAAATAAACAAAAT
Source organism: Eupleurogrammus muticus (assembly GCA_036785175.1). Lineage (NCBI taxonomy): Eukaryota > Metazoa > Chordata > Actinopteri > Scombriformes > Trichiuridae > Eupleurogrammus > Eupleurogrammus muticus. The sequence goes on from JAYKQN010000015.1 coordinate 19,744,879, forward strand.
AAAATTTAAACGAGACTTGTGCATACACAGAGAGCTGCATTACAGCAACAAATGGCTGCAATATACTGTAACACAATTTATAGCAAAAAGTCAGCCTTTGTTTTTAATAGGCTTGATTTATATACGCGCATCTTAACATAGATTCCTTATGCAAGCTGCAGTCAATTATATTTGTACTTTTTTTTGCCACTATCAAACAGACCTATGAAATATCCCCACCTGCCTTTTCCTGCCATAACATTTGTGTTTTTTGTGTTTTTTTTTTTTTGGATTTTATGAGGAAAGATGGTGGTGACTCATTTTAATTCAATCGCGTGAACCAGAGCCACAATCTGTTTTTCCGTGTTCCAGCTGAAAACACCTGCCCTGTTCTCACAGCTAATATATTAAGTAGTAAGTGGCTGAGCAGATGTTGCAGGGTCAGCGGGGAGTCCGGGGCCTATAGTGCACTCAATATTTATTGGACCGGATCAGAAGCCAATGACATGAGCCGTCTTCTCTCTTGATAAATCACGTTTTACAGGTAGAAGCCAGCGCGTGCACAACCTGCCTTAGAAAACACCTTTTCCAATTTGTCAGCCTCTAAATTGTTGTTGCAGGGACCTGATCAGCAGGTCTTTCTACTCCTAGAAATACGTCGCCGATCAGGCAGAAACCTATTGGAAATAAAATAAAAAACGGTTAACTTGCTAGCTTTCTCACTGGAAACTGTAAAAAAACAAAAAAAAGCCTTTTATTTGTGTTTTCTTTGCAATCATTCACAGAGATCAAAGCCCCGCTGCTCGGGGCCTCAATGTCAGCGCAAGACGCCGCTGACATCTCCCATTCACGCAGAGTCTTCTCCTCACATCTCACATGTGCTCAGTCGTCACATCCCACAACAAAGAGAGAGACGCCCCGAGTTATCCATCAAACCCAGCCTTTTATGGCCCATCAAAAGACAATGAACTGCCAGAATGAAAGAAGTGTTTGCAACATGGAGTGAATACTCCTGACGCAGATTAAACAGTGTTGGAAATGAGAGAGCTACATAATGTTTGGGTAATTTGTGAGAATTAGACGTTATGATTCAGGCAGCTCGGATATAAGCACACCGCCGGTCCTGCTCCGATATTTCAGGCGTCTCAATTTACTTTGGTTTTTTGAAGTGTAAGCTACATGCGGTAACGGAGTGGAACACTGTTTGCAAACATCGTCAAATATCTTTAACGCCTCACTTCTAAGGTATGTACATGTTAAGATATAAAGCAGACCCTCTAAGCCCGTTTCCCCCTCAGTCATCCCATTTATTTCATCCACCATCAAAGCGCGCGGGGGCTGAATAATAAACAGAGCTACTGGCAATACAGTACATCATTGTGTACAATGGAAGACTTTCAACATAAACCATCAACGGGTCTTTGTGTGTTATCTCCCATGGATTATTCCTCTCAAGTCAACCATCAAGCGCTGCGGGTATGCACGGTTCTGGTGTAACTTCACCACGCGCGCCGTCGATTTTTCGCCGAAGCGCCGGGCCGAGGCCCGACTGAAACGGGACACCAGCGTGATTACGCCGTATCCTGTCCGCTCCTGATTTATTGTGACAGCAGAAACTCCCCGCAGGACCGTGTCGTCAGGTGCTAGGACTTGTGCTGTGTGGGATACTCGATAGGCTCTGGGCTTTCCGTCAAGACCTTGCGAGCGAATCTCCCCGGAGACGCTGCTGAGAACACTCAAAACGACTAAATATACAACCGCATATCTGCTAATGTCGAACGGAAACAGTCGGCTCAAGTTTGGCTTGAAAAGTAACAGCTGGGATTTTTTTTTTTTTCTAAATCTACAAGCACTTAAAGGGGTAATCCTCAAATTTTAACCACTAATGAGGAATTTACTGGTTAGGATCATGTTCTGCAGGATATGTCGAAATGAATGATTGGCCATGAACCAAGATACGAGTGATTAGTATAGTACATACAGTACTGTATACATTACACACACACACCAGTGTATGTGTAGGCCTGAGCCAATATTTATTAGGGAATAGAGAAACCGCAAGTCTCCACAAATAGAATATGCACAAATTAAGTCTGTGAACGTTTGACAAGACCTCCTTTTTTGCACATGGGAGTGATGGAGCGGGGTCAGATGGGGTCGGTTTGCTCCAGGCCTCATTGCTGTTGTTTGTTTCCGAGGAGTCTTGTGATGCAAAAGCCTGACCAGAGGGATTAAAGCGGCCGCATGTGATCCTCCTTGTCGTGCCGTGCACAGGAATACTTTAATAACGACTTGTCATTGCATTGTCTCACCGCAGATGACGTTATCTACAGCTCTGTGTGCGATTTCTGGGACACAAGGGAACATTTCTGCATATGTCGCCTCTGTTGCTGACCAAAAAAAATTAAGAAAAGTGCAGTAAATTAACCCTGATATCATCTTGGTTTATGATCCCCTTAGAGAATAATTGGCAATATAGTTAATTAACACTCTCGTTAAAAGCATCCCCGAATAATGTGCAATTGTTGCTTTTCATCTGTCAGCTATTGCATGTAATTGTTGCAATACAGGTTTGTGGAGGGAGGGGGGGGGGAATACTGTTTATAGCGATATCACCTGAACACAGCGCTTTAAGCATGAAGGGAGGCATTATTCAGAATAAATGGATTATCAGGAAAACCAGCATAAATGACTCAATAAAAGTGTTAAGCAGCCAGCCAGCGGTGGCCAACATGATTAATCACGGGCGTTTCCAGGCTGGATTTATTTTGTCTTTTATTTCTCCTTTAATGACTAGCTGCTGAACAGCACTCCTAATATATCGCCCATGTTTCTAGATTACAGGTGACTAATGAGGATTCAAAATGGCCGTTATCTACATTAATGTCTTTTTATTTGAAATGCCAATACTGCGTCTGTGTGTGATATTACAGTAGAAGTGACTTGCAGAGGCTCGTGTCATTACATTTGTATATATTAAGTTTTCACAACTATTGATATTCGTCATCCAAAAAGCAGCACGATTCTCCTTCTCCATTTATTAGCCAGATATATTCAGCAGTATATTTACAATCCCTCCATCTACACCTGAATTATTAAAACCTTAAGGGCTCCAAGATGTTGTCACCTGTTTTCTCCACCGACGATCAATGTTCTGCAATTGTAGGATAAATGAAGCTATACTTTACATGTGGCTGTTTTCAAAGTGTTTTTTTGCCCATGGAGGTACAGTATATTCTTAGTGCAGGGCCTCTCAGAAGGCCTAGTGGTGAGGCAGGAGATATGGGACCCCGGTGATTCATATATTCATAAAGGAAATCAATCCCACATCAGCTAAGTGCAGAAACAAGATCTTCTGCAGCCTTAAATCTCGGCATTAGCTAATATACGCTAAACTGTGGGTTACATAAAACCGGAATATGTCAGCGATGTGCAGAATAAGACAGATGAAGTTCATTACAGAGCCGAAAACAGGTATAAAGACAAAACATTGACTCCAATAACAGGCTTTAGAGGGAATGTAAAATGAAGGCCCAAGGCAGTGCTTTGTCAGACTGGACTGTTGTGCCACCAGACTGTTGTTCTTTCCATCTATGATTTAACAGCAGAGCCTGGCTGGATGGCACCCGGGAGAGGACTTGATTCTCGTGTTTGCCAATCTTCTTTTATACCTGCCCGTAGTGACCATAAATACACTTTTATGCCTCCCGGAGAAATGCTTAAAGAAGCAGTTTGTCCAAGTCCTGTATGGACTCGCATGGCAATATTCTTGATTGATGACAGCGGCAAAGTTTAGAAGACGCCCCGGAGAGTTTCCCCAATCTCTTTTGTTTGGGACTTTCACATTTGAGTGTAATTCCCGCCTGGCTATATTTATGTGGATTTTGGACTCCTCTATTTGGTCTTCTGTTCCCACAGTTCACTAATGAGGGAGAGCACCAGCAGTGGTCATGGTCATCTCCAAGTGCTTTTTTTTCTTCAGAGGCAGGGGCCAAAAAAACAGGAGTGTTTGAGCCGATTTTGAAGATCTCCAGGACACCTTTCACTGGCTTGGCTCGTGGACTGTGTGGTTTTGGCTGATTCGCCCTTTTCACAGTCACTGATGCATATAGGCTGCATTTTCAGTCAAAACTACCAATGGCTGCAATTGCAAAAAAAAAAAAAAAAAAAGCATTGGCAGTGCTGAAACTGATATCTCAGCATGATTGATTTTGTCTGATCTTGTCAAAAAAGATTATACGGCAACTTGCAATAATGCGAAATGAAATAAAGCTTGCATTTGAAAAAAACCTGATGAATAAATTCATTCTTTCAGCACCGGTCAGAACCTTTTATCTTCAGCTTTTGGTAAAATTCCGTGTCCCCTTATAAACTGGGAGATTCAAGCTCCTTTTGTTCTGTAATCTGGGGAAAAACTTCACAAAATGACAGATTTTTAAAATGACCAAGGCAGTATTTCTTGTCTCATAGATTGATTTATTCTCCAAAATAAGTTTACGAAGAGTTCAGTATGACTTTGCATTGAGTGAAGTTTTCTGAAAACGTATGAATTCTCATCATGACTAGCATCTTGCCACCTGCTTAATCCCTATTTAGTAGCCACTTAAAAACTGGGAGGTCTGTCTACAAGATTTAATAACCCTCACCCAAAATAAAACCCAAGTGTCTATACATAGAAAAAACAGCCCTTTAGCTAATTCTGGGGTTGATATAGTAGCAGCATGACAGAGCAAAGCTGTCAGAGCCTGACCCAGCAGATCCAGACCATCATAAATACCTCTCATCAAAGAGCAGGGGGGGTCAGTGCTGCAAACCCCTCCCTTATCATCAGACTGCCTCTCAGTGAAACACTATTCAACTGATAAAATCATATTGCATTGGGTCATTTCACAAAATCCTTGAAATAGGAATATGTGAGTATCTCATAATGCATAACAGCACAGCTCATTGCTTTGAATCATTTTTTGTGTCACTAGCATTTTCTTACAGGTTCTGAGTTATATTGTCTGATTTATTTTTTATATATTATTAATAGAGAGCTTTGGATTTTGAGAATATGACGTGCATCCCGGCTCATAAGTCACGCGTCACATTGAGCTGCTAATGAGACTTCCATTGACATCTTAGGCCTCGGTGTCACCACCTCATCCTTATGCCAAAGATACATCGATCGGGTATTGATGCAAACTGGGATATTTTAACACGCTGGATTAAATCCGTTAATTGCTGTCATCACATCAATCCTAAACCAAGCTGAAGAGAGATGACGCCCGGCCGGAATTAACGTCTCTCAACAAATTTCTGCGTGAACAGCTGTTACAGGGTGGGAGCATAGAAAGAGAAGATATGGTGGAGGCTAATGGCAGACAGAAAAAATTAAGTTCATTGTAAATTGACCCATGTGTTTCTAAAAATGGGGATTTTTACCTTTAATATTTTTCCCCAACATTCAAAGCCATTCTGGTCATGTCACGTGAAGGATTTCTGTTTTTCATCTCTAATCTTTCACTGGACTGCAGTAGGTGCAAAGGTCATTTATCTCAGTACAGAAAAGAGGTTTGAGCAACATTTCATGGTTAATTCTCCTCATCGTTCCACTTTTTCAATGTTAAATTCTTGGTAAAAAAAACTAAGGATGTATGGCAGGATGTTAGAGCTGCAGCAGCAGCTTTGCTTTCCTATCCTATGATCGGATTAATTAAAATATTGACACATTATTGTAAAATTGCCCAAAAGCCTGTTGGATGACCCGGAGTGGAAACTGACAACGGCGCTCTGAGCGAAATGAATAAGACCGAATCCGACTGAATAACCGGTCCACATGGTTACTAGGATAAATGCACTGTAACGCAGCGTTTAGAGTCACATTACAGCGCCTTATGCTCCCCCGGTCAATAACAAGATGATTGGTTGGCAGTGGCACGTCTAGTTAGCAGGACATGTGGCGTTGACATTTATCATGGCTGCGGGGTCGTGAACTCGAAGCTAAACAGCGACTGAATCATTAAATGCGAACGGCTACGGCTTCGCTGTCTCCGAGGCACTGACATAAGTGTTTTCATGCTGAATTTAGTGACTAACTTCCGCTAAGCTAAACACGTCTTTGTTCTAACTGGGACAGTGTGCGCTAAGAGGGACGTATACTCCGGGGGTTGGTGAAACAATGATCGCTTTAACAAGCACGCTATCTGCTGCGTTTGATATTAATACCGTTTACTATTATAGATGGATGTCTTTCTGTAAATCAAGTCATGAGTTTTGTCTCAAGAGGCCAAAAAGGAACAATGATTGGTATTAAGACTGGATAATATCCGTAAAAGTGGTGCTTTTCATGTGCTGGAATTAGATACAACAATTGTGCTATATCCAGATAAAGTTGGTATAAAGATCAAATTGACTAGATAAAAGCTGCAAATTTCTATTAGCGACATCCGGCAGGGTTTGTGACTCTACATTTGAAAACATTAAACAAAGAAGCGGGCTCAGTTATCAGATAAATTAATTCAGGGTGCGGAATCTGTAGTTCAATAAAAACAATCCAAATAGCTGCGTTTCCACTCTCAAGCTCAAAGCAAATAGGATGCTCAATAAAAACATTGCACTGGCCCTCTCTGTTAAAAAAAATCAATAGCTAGAGGACAAAGAACCTATAGTCATCACTTAATTCTCTTATCAGTGTGATTTAGGGGACAAGGATGATGTTAAATAACTGTAAATCCTTATCTTTGACTTTGTGGGTGGTTTATGGCAGTTTCAACAGCAGTTCAGAGACAGAATGTCCATACCTTCTGCCGGATACACAATTTATAGCTTTATTACTCTTTGTCTAAAAGAGCAGAGAAACATATAATTGAAAGGAAGAGATAGCAGCCAGCGGATGGAGGAACTGGAGAGGGTGCATGCAGGAACAGAGAATCATCATTGCCTGAGACATATCATGGAGACAGTTTTATGGCCGAGGAACCGGCCCTCCATTTTTTTTTTTTTTTTCTTTTTTCGGGGGCTTGTTTTTATGAAACCAACGAGATCCAATTTTCTGATTCATCTGCAAACGGCCCCCATTTGCGTCTAGTATTCTGACACGCGGGGTTTCCAACCGGCCCGCATGGGCGTAGAGGTCACCGAGAGGTCACCGCGAGGGCTCCGAGAGAGTCGAAGTCATGAGTTTGTGCTCACACTGTCACCGGCCCACTCATATTTTTGCTCTCAGTGACAACCGGCCTATTGTTCTCCCTGATAAGGCTTCAGTGTGCACAGTAATGGGAATTAAGAAGGGCATAAGTCATGGAGAAATTGGGTGACAGCAGATCGATAGATAGTGGTGAAGCCTCGGGGGCCATTAGCGAAGAGGACCCCTTTGTTTGTCCACTGGTGGGGAGAGTTAGTGGGTGTTAGGTTCTGAATTAACCGTCCAAACTACACGTTGAGCTAAAAGGAGAAGAGTAAAAGACGCTTGATGACTAAATACAGCCATAGTTACAGTTAGCTCCGCCGAGGAGGTTAAGTTTTAGCTGGCGTTTGTTGACCGTTAGCAGAATATCTCTTAAGATTTTAGCTGGATTTTTGTCAAATTTTCAGTAAATGTAAGGAATGGTACCATAAACTGATTATTAAATATTGGTAATAAATCAGAAGAGATCCTGGTTTCTGGATCACTTTGGATTTTATTTGTAGTTTGGTAACATTCAGTATAGATAAAGTGCTATAGTTCGAGGCCACCTGGTGGCGATATTTTACACCTAAATAGCTTGTTTTCTTTGCACCGTTTGACAGAGACACTAAGAGAACTTTGACTATGTATACGTTTCATTCCACAATAGTATTTCTATTCAATAAGTTCAGGACAACACTGTTAAGTGGGAGTCACCATATGCTTGATGGAGGTCTGCACTCTCACTGTGTTTTTCTAGTTTATGATTAATCTGTAGTTTCTCATAATATCTATCTAATATTTTCTTACATAGCTGTAGAACCAATATCAGTTAATCCCTTAACGCACTGTCAGTAGTTTTCATTTAGATTATCAAAAGTTACCAGATTGCTTAGGTATTACTGATTAATGTCTTTTAATTAAACGCCTTATGCTGTGAACATCATTAAAAAAAAACATTAAGCTCCATTTTATTGGATGCAGGCAGAATTCTCTAGCTATCTGTATAACTAAATACAGTACAGATTTTACTGTATATGTTCTTTTTTTATTTGGGTGAATCAACCTTTTCTAATTTAATCTTTTCATCTATAACATTTTAAATGAAAAACAATGAAATGTGTCCATCGAAATTTCCCCAGGGCCCAAGGTGATGTCTTCAGATTGCTCCAGTTTGTCTGACCAGCTGTGAAAACCTGTTCAATTTACAATAAAACGAAATCACATTGCAGCTACAGCACAGTACGTGTTCCAACAGCTAGTTCCTTGCAATACAACTTATTGAATTTAATTTTCTGTTCATCAACGAATCGTTTCAGGACCAAAAAAAAACCAAGTGATTAGTCACAGAAACGTATGCCTGCATTGATAGTAATATTGTTGTCAGTTTGCCTCCCTTTGTCGACAGACTCAGAGAGTTGTCTTTGCAGAGAACAAGGGTGGTGTGTGTTTTCTGGACTGTGTGAAAAGTGCACGGTGTGATTAGAGATGCCCCGCAGCCCTACACTGGAGCGGGAGGATGGAAATGCATTAGCCGTAATCTTTACAGTGTTCAAAATGATTAGCCCGAGTATGTGACAACTCCAATAAAACAAACTCCCCCATTAAGTTCTTAAGGCAAACGCATATTGTGGCCATCACTCCGAGACATTCCCACTTAAACGCATAGATAATTTGTTGTTGCGTTACATTATTCCTGCCCCATAACCAGACCCCAGCTGAGTGAGCCACGTGTCAATGATAACTAAAGATATTAATTAGTATATCACGATGGCGGCACATGCATTTTCACTTTTAATAAATTCCAAGCCAACGGGTTGTGATTTAATTATGAATTATGTAAATGATTGCCATGAATCATTTAGCTCTATGCATTTTATTAGCTAAATGGGAGAGCAGAATGTAGGCATATCACAATGATGAGGATTTACACACTCGAGCGATGACAGCGGAGCTACGAGAATATTTAGTGACTAGATCACAAATTCATCTAGCCTCGGCCCCCTGCTAACGGCAGAAAACATTTCCCATTGATGAATAATTGACGAGAGATGTTGTTTAATGGGTATTAAAGGGTCACACACTCATAAGTCTTGGATTTTAAAAGGGCTTTGGTGTGTACATTAGGATTCTAGCACTACATAATGCATTATCAAAATCAGTCAAATCATGTCTTACATACATTTAGGTTGCATGCAATGCAATGCTACAGCAAATAAAAATGAAAAATACGATGGTGAATTTGTTAAAAGTCGGTTACAATAGTTAATTATTGTAATAACAAGTTGTTTATCATGAAAAAATGCTAACGATTTTTGGACAAAAATTCAGACGTCGTAAAAAGCGGCTGTGATTAGTATTTACACCAACCTGGTTTCATTTTCACCATATCACTACTCATATCTGACTTATTCTGATAGTTATTGATGCTTTTGCACCATTAGAGAAACAATCATCAATCTACATGTGCTACAGGAGGAAAATTTGCAGGAAAAATGACGATGAGCGTGGATTACAATGCTGCAGCAATACAAATGCCTGCTACAGAAATCTGCATACATCTTTGATTTTTGTGGAGAAACATAGAAACAACTGCTCCTAGCTTGTGCTTCCACATGATGGACTCATCACTCGCTGCTGATTGATTAGAGAACAAAATGATCTGATGCGATTAATATGTCAGACTGAATCAATTAGGGTAACCAAATGGCAATTCTGTCTAATTATCAGTCAAAAATTCCATCACTTTTCAACATTTTATAGACTAAACGGTTAACTGGGAATTATAATCAATAGATTAATAGATACTAAAAAGATTAGTTGCAGCTCTGAGGATAATAAATAATCTGTAAATGACTCGTCTGACAGGTATTGTTTAACAGTATAAAAGACATATTAACCCAATGGGAATGCCGGGTGACACTTAGTGTATATGGACATCTCTTTCTTAGATTATTCTGTAGTAAAATGTATATCAAAGTGTAGTTATCTACTTTTTTCTGACCGCTTTTCTTCTTGTCAAGTTGATGTAGTGCCAAGAACAAAGAGTGCATTTGGTTTGAAGAGGGCTGTCAAATCAAACTGTCAGCCGGCACTTTTTGACGGAGTCGTATAGCTCACTCGTCTGTCAGTCACTGGAAAAGAGTGCTGCCAAAGTCAAATTCCAGGAGCGGACTTACATGACACTTCATTGTCTGGGAGAGCGAAGAAGTCTGACGAGCAGAGTTCAGATCTGGTGTAAAATTTTCAAGGCACGTTTGCTCAGTAATAAAATATAGTAACGACTAGCCAGTAACAAGGTTGATGTTTATAGGTCTCTTAAATCTTAACAGTTCTCTGAAAATGCTGCGTGGAGAGGGACAGTAAATTCATAAAGCTTCCTGTAATCCGAGATAGAACGGAATATTTCCCCATCACATACAATGAAGGCCAACACATTTCAGAGCGCATAAATCACCCCCAGCGCGTGACGTCGTAAACCACGTCTCCTCACAGTCCGCGCACTCGAGTCGGGCCCTTTCCCTATAAAATTCAATCATCACTACAGTGACAGACATTGTTCCGGCATACCCGGAAAAAAATTCCCAGTCCCGGGGAGCATGTCTCTCTGCTGGATAGTTATGGTGTTTACTCACACAAGAGGCTTACCCTGAGGGCCAGCTCCAGACCTCAGCAGCCCAGCTGTAGTGGCAAGGCTCCCCGGAGGAATTCTCTATCATCCCCTGCTGTCCGGACTCTGTCATTTACCACCGGCTGTCTGGGAAAACAGGAGATCAATGGGCAGAGTGAGCGTCGGATAGCAGACCATCCATCAAATACAACATGTACAAAGAGGTATAATTCGGGGAAAAAAGACGCTGGGTCCAGATCTTGTTCTCTGTGAGAAAGAACATTAACGCATGAGCACTGTCACTGTCAGTTTCATTCACCAGTACAGGACGTTGTGTTTGTATTTGATAGTTTCTCTGTTTAGTCCTCCATTATTGTAACACAGGGACATTGTTTGCAGTACTAAAAGCACTGAGAACCTGTTGATGCTCATACATTTCTATTTGTGCATTCCCTCATTCACTAAACAGAAGATAAAAAATAAACAAACCCCTTCAGGTTTAATTTTAAATGTGTTCTATTAGGAGTCGGGTGAAATGTGCATAAAAGGACTTCATTGTTACTAATGCTTCGCAGTCAGTTTCCTTGATAAATTGAAGTATCAGAACTAGAGATGGATTCAGGCCTCTAAGAGGCATTCAAGAGGGTAAATAAAACATAATAGTGCCCTCTAGGGTGACCCAATGTGCAATACGATGTGATCAATTGCCGTCTAGGTTGCCCTTCCAGTGGACTGATGGGGTAAAATTCCCTCTGGGGTGTCATTCCAGTAGGGAAAACGGGATAAATTGCCCTCTGAGGTGCCCTTCTGGTGGAATTTTATTTTTATTCGTTCCTGCCTGTCAAAACGTCAGAGTCCCCCACTGATTAGAAATAGAGGTGCAGGACTTGAAAACGTTTAGTCAATATATTTGGCTTCTATTTATGCCTACAATAAAAAATATAATTGTAATATAATCTGTTTTCTCAAAAAACATTATCTCTCTAATTCCACTTTGCAGCCATGTATGCTCAAATACTGAATTTTTGCAAACACCTCCCTATACTTCAAAGTCTTTTGCTTAATTAAGTTATGTTATTTTATTTTGTTTGTCACATTACCATCACAATATATTTAAAATAATCTCATGAGTATTTAATGCAGAAACCCTTAATGACTAACAACAACAGTAATATGAAAGCTGTGGCTATAACCAACAGCTCCTAATGACAGAATATAATATATAATATATTACGCTTTCACAACTACGTAATCAGTAAATTTCTTTCTAATGCACTTCAGCTGGATCCAATCCTTGTTCTACACAGAAATAAATTCCCAAATTTTTCTAAAGTTAATTTGAGGTTTAAGTAGTCCATCGAAAAAAAAAATTATCCAAAACATTTTAATATGAAATTGCATTTTTTGTATCAGAGAGGAGGAGGGATAACAACATAAAGCTGGAATCTGTATAATAATTCATGTATAAGGATTCTTTACTATGACAATACTGCCCCTCTCTGCATGAACACTTGTATTACATGTTTTCACAGTCACTTTATCAAAGACAATGAAAGAATACCAAAAAACAATTTTGAGGTAATTGCACATAAGAATTTCTATTTTATGCAATGTTACACTTCTCCTTCACACACTAAAATATTAAGTTATAACACTTTTTTAATCCACTATATGTATCTGACAGCTGTAATTAGTTACTTTGCAGACTTATATTCATGCATACTAGTTTAATTTAGTTGTATACTTTAAAGGACAAGAAAAAAATCAAAGAATAGACATAAAATGCATGTACATGTATCATAGAAACCCTCATTTTAAATAATCTAATGCATTTTCCTCCTGTGCTATAATACATATTTAATGCCATATTTATGTGCAATAAACCACATTCAATGAGCATATTTATTTAGCATAGGACAATAAATCCTGTCCATGTTTGTACTTGTATATATTTTTATGTATATATTGGTATTCCTTACGGTACTTTATTGCCTTCTATAAATTTTCTCTTTTAACGTGTACACTTGAGTTGGAAATATAACAAACAGCAATTTCCCCCTTGGAACTAATAAAGTATTCTGAATCTGATTAGTACAAGTTATAATTCCAACATTGCACTCCTAGGTTATAAACCATTACTAAACTGCAATGCTGCATGTAATGCATTTGTAATAATAATGATATAATACATTTATAATAATGTAGGCTCAAATAGTTTTGATTACAGGAATTTACTAGTGAAATATCAAGGGTTAGGACTGATTTTTTTGCTGCATTATTGGATTTTAACTCTATGGTTCACTGGACACATTTTATGTAACAGGTTCTGGCATCTTATAAAAAAAAAAAGTCTGAACTTGCACACAGCACTAGTGGGCGTCTGTTCTCCAGTCCTATCATCTGAGCTGCACTGGGTCATATGACAGTCATTCTCTTTTCATGACATTTTAAGCTTCGTTTGAGCAGGAATTCAGTCAATCGCCTCCTCAACCAACGGACCGGCTGCTAAGAGACCTACATACGTGGTGAGTTGTTTCGCCCATATAAGCACAGTTTCATTGAGAGGAATAGTTCTACATCACGTGGGCGACGAAGTGCATTTTTTTTTTAAATCAAAAACATGCTTCCATTAGATCGGCTTTTCGGGAATCTTCACGTTATGCATATGCATGCACATTATCTAAACGCATTAAAACTATTGCAGCCGGTGTCTTTAACCTAAAGAAGTGATGTGGAGGCATTGAAAGTCTTGGGCTTGTTTACCGTTATCGCTTCGAGCAGAACGGAGCTGCGCCTCTTTTCGTGGTATTACGGTAGCTCGCTCAGCCCACACGGAAATGCTCGGTGAGGTCAGGACAGGAGAATAAACCTGGACTTAAATCAAGTGCTGTTTTAATTTCGAGCCCCAGATATGTCTTTACGAAGTATTTCCAAAGAGGCCCTGGTGGGATCCGTCACACTGGGATTCATCTTTGTCGCTGGTTATTTCTTTGGTAAGAGCGCATGTGTTCAAGCTTAATAATAGACAATACAGGAGAGGCAGCAGAATGCGGATTCGTGTTTTATCTACTGGCATTTCACAAATACTGAAATAAATCTTTTTAAAAAATTACAAATGTGTCCAAATTCTGGACAGAAAAGGGAATTAAATTGCTCCTTTTTTTCCTACACATCGGTAACAAGATGTAAAGATTTCTATTGGTCAAAGCTTTGTATGGAATAATCATGCTGGTTTAATTCATGTTGGGTGGTGGTTCAAAGTTACACTGCTTTTGACTACAATCAAACTTTTTTAGTTACATTGAAGATTTTTTAATGAACATTAGAGAATGGCACGTGACAGATCAAAGTTTTAATTGTTGCCTCATATGCAGCAGTTCAAGCAGCTCAGTCCTGAGACTATGAAAACATTATTGAATGAATTATTGATTTAGTTAGTAGAAATTAATATACAAAAAGTATGCATGATATTGTCTGATTTTGACCGTTTTTATACCTCATACAAGTGACATATTCTCTGGCCACACAGCCTTACGTTACCAGAAGTGAACAGATTAAAATCTGCAGAGTGCCCAGTACAAAGTCCAATGAAACCCCTTTACCTACATCCCTTCCTCATCCAGTCAAGGGAGGGATTCCACTACTTAACATGCAGGATTTTATTTTAATGCATAATGGCGGCACTGTAAATCATTAAAAATACATCACTAATATGATATCAAGAGATGTAGAAACAAAAAAAGTCAATTTTCTTGTGTGCACAAGTGCAACAAGTTAAACATCAGAAACAATAAATCTGTCCATCCAGACTGATACCATTGGTTGCCCTCAAGATGTCAAGCTATATATTGTCTTACAATTTCCAGTATTCACTTTGTTCTCTGGATCTGTTACTGTTAGTGCAATAATTCAATTTTCCTGAAAAACTTGATCTAATCTATATATATGTATTAAAAAAAATACATCAAGTGGACCAGAGTTGTTTCCTGATAGATGTATGAGATGGATGGTACTGTGTTTCACATGATGTGGTCATGCTCCTAATGTCCTGGTAATTGTTTCATTGTTCTCGTTTTCCCCTCAGGGAAAAAGAAATCTTCCAGAATGAGCATCATCAAAAGTCACTGTGGGGGAGAAAATAATCCACTGCTGCAGTACGTGCTCAATCATTCCATGAGGGAGCATCCGGTCCTGAAAGAACTCCGACTGGTATGTCTTCGTAGCTGAAATATTGCTGCTCCCTGGCACCGTGGAGCACTTGACGTCATGGGATGTAATCACGTCTCACGGTTGCAATTTGTGAACTCAAACAAGTGGTTTCCGTTCATTGCTTTTCAGAGAACAATGGAGGACTCCTGGAACATCATGATGGTGGCCTGTGAGCAGTCGCAGTTCATGGCCAACATGGCAAAACTAATAAAGGCCAAGAAGGCGTTGGAGATCGGTAAATGTCAAAAATCAGCATCACGTTCAGTCTCTGGAGCAGAAATGTGTGTCCACATGCACTAATAACCTGGTTACTTTAAATTCCGATTTAACATGCAGACTCCTTTCTAATCCTTGAAATTATTTTATAACTACAACATTTTTTGTGTATACGGGTATAAAGAGGTTTTTTCTGTGGGTAAAGCAAAGGGCCCAGTTCATTGAAAAAAAACACTTTTTTTTAATGAACTTTAAAATAAAAAAATACATTATACATTCTTAATATGGTAATAAAAAAAATGTTTTTCCAGACAAAGTATTAAGAATTCTCTGTTTTTATCATCTTTAAACTAAAATCATCCTCTAACAAAGTGAATCAGATGCATCTTATTCCAGTCGCTGCAGAAACATGACACTAACCCAATTACTTAACCGCATGTAAACACACACAGTTTACAAAACCCATAATGTTATTTCAAGTCTAACTCAAAGAGACTATTTTGATCTTTCTGTAGTCATCTTTCATGCTGATCTCAGTGACTCCTTCTTGTATTTGCAGGTGTATACACAGGGTACAACACTCTGAACATAGCACTTAGTTTGCCTGATGACGGTGTCTTGGTTGCATGCGATATCAGCGAGGACTACACCAACATTGGCAAACCCTTCTGGAAAAAGGTAGAATAAACACTTATTTTACTTACTTCTCTTCTTCTTTAACTGTTTTTACTGTGAGTCAACTGATGTAATATTCCTGTATTATTCCCATACTGCAAAGTGCTGATCATTGCAGAGGATTTTCAAGCTCCACAGGTAATAGATGTGCTGTTTGATGCAAGCCTGTGCATCTGCATGTAGAGCAGACTTTAGTGTCTGTTAGTCTTCTGTGTGATAAGAGGTGACTGCTGTACCCATCTGGTGTAGAAGGCAGCATGCCAAAAGACAAAACACTGTCCGATTAGTTGATTAAAATGAATCCTTTTAAGCTGTAGTGTGGAGCTTATGTCTCCTCTTCTGGTGATGAGAAAGTAATTACACGAGTAAAATAAATAAATAAATAAAAGCTGTAAAGCTGCAGCTGTAAAACAATGGATTCATTCTTTAGAGTGTCACATGACTTGTGAAATGACTCACTAGCAGCACCTGAACCACTTGGTCTGATGAAACTAAGAGTTCAGAAGACCTATATTATTTTATACACATTGAAGTTAACAAAATACAGAAGTTGCTGGTGGAAGTTTCTGGTACGCATGTTCAGCATGTGCATTATGCAATTTTCTGACACTGAAGAATATCGCCACAAATACACAATTTAGAAGCCTATTCTACTGGGAAATAGAGAGATAGACTTGTAGCATTGTGTGAACTCATTTGACAAAGGCTTAAATAATTTGCACCAGGTGTTAATTTGAACATAAAGGTTCCACACTACAGCTTTATGGGAAAAAAAGCAATTTGGTGACACAATTTTTGCCTTTCAGATTTTTTTTCTACTATTTGTAGAGCCACAATGAATGAATAATAGAACAAAAAAATGCATATAAAATATACCTTTATTATTGCAGCGCTATTGGAGTGTGATAAAACAATATTGCTATTAAATAAAGCTGCAAGCAGCATTGAGGCTGCAGTTAGGTCATAGAGATATTTCCTAAGCAGCCACAAGAAGTTTAATATTAATACACTAAACTTTGGGTAAGATATAAGGCCACTTACTGTTTGGCGTCTTCACCATGAAATTCAATTGGCTCTGACGGCTAACAGCTTTGACAGACAATAAAATTGCATCATTACTTCTGTCAGGCATGCTCTAAACAACATCTGTTTTAAAGTTTGGTGGCGATCGGCCAAAATAAGCGGTCAGTGGAATATGTTTGCTGATTTTGATATAATTCAATATGGTGGCCAAGTACCTATAACGTACTTATAATTAATTATGCTGACCTTACAAATTTAATGTGACAACCCACGGTATGATCTGATATTGGAATTTTGTTCCTAACCCAAACACTTCCTGAGAAATCAGCCATATTACCCTAGAGTTCAAAGGTCACCAGATTTCTTGAGCATTCTCCTGATGGGGTCTGAAGTACATGTTCTAAGTTCAGTTTTAAATGTTTTGCTGAAAATTTCACTTGGATGTTAGGGGAGAACAGTTGTTCTGAAGACAAAAAGTAATGCATTTGTGAGGCTTGGTCTGACGATGATGTGGGTCTGATGGTGACGATGTTTCAATCAAAATTTGTGACCTGTGAAAAGTGTTTTTGATAAAATCCAAAATAAGGACTTTGCTTGCTACAAGGATTCCAGTGATACCAAGCGAGATGCATTCAACAGTTACATGCAGAAATGTACCTTCAACTTTGACCACATGAAACCTAGAAGACATTAATTATGGGATGGTCCCAATCAGTGTGTTAAATTTCACAACTTATAACCAGATGATTCTATGGGCTGCCATAGACATCCCATGGTGGAAGAAAGTATAATAAGAAAACTAACAAATGTAATGGGGCTTCGCTGCTTGGCCTTTAAAAGTGAACAAACCATTTCAGGGTTTCCCCAATCATTCATTTGTGTGGTAATTGACCAGTTGGCTATTTTTAGAGCTGCGCTCTCACACCCTGATTAACTCCCAAACAGACGTGGACACGCCTGCATGGTAAAGCCTCTCCCTCCCACTTCTCTGAACTTTCACCCTGCAGTCATATCTCACCGTCTATGTGCTGTCGCCGCTTAAAAACTTAAAACACTTGTTTTTGTAAAACTTGACCAAAGACTGTTAAAAGCAAGGGAAAAATCCCCATGGTCAGCTACCAGCACAATTAGAAATATTAGTAGGAAAACACTGCATTAGCCTATAAATTTTATTAGTATATATCTGCACTGCCTTAAAGTGAATCATTGACTGCTAGGATTAGTCAGCCCATAAATGCAGCTTCTACTTTATTAACCCTAACCCCACTACATATATAGTTGATTCGTTACTGGGTTAATGTTTTATCCAAGGGTAAATCTGTTTTTTGTTATTTATACATAGATATACATACTGATATAACCTGTACTACATCTGATTTTAAAGGATCATGTTTGCATAACTAAATCAAAAAATGAATAAGGAGATTATCATGCATGCAAATACACTTATTAAAGTTATCTATTATAATCTATAGCGTACTGTAATGTGAATCTACATTTCTCATCTTGTGTCTTTTTGTTTTACAGGCTGGAGTTGAGAATAAAATTGATCTACGCATACAGCCAGCACTGAAAACACTAGGTATAGTAATACATCTGGTTCCAAGATTTAATGTTCTACACAATTTTACAAATTGTGTATAGATTAATAAAGAATTGGGCTCCTCCATTACCGTAACTGACATTTCGGCTATAAGATTGGAATTAACCTGCATTTTCTAGAACAGTATTATTCTAAATTTGTCCTCAGAAGCTACAGTTTAAACTGCAGTTGTTGGATTTATATCTAAAGGCTCATTATAAGCCTACCACAGCATGTACATTGACTTTCTGAGGTTAAACGCCATGGAGTTCAAAATAAAGACGGATTTCTAAAGGTCAGAGCCAGTATTCATAAAGCTTCTCAGAATTGTGTTTGACAAAAGGAATTGACTTAGGAGCAAAGACATTTTTCGCTTTTAGTGCTTCTAAAAGCTAGTTATCAAGAATCTTAGTCCCACTGAAGGGATTTCTGTATTCAAGAATATTCTCAGACAAATTGAACATTTAACACATTACGAGAATACATTATTATATATAATATTTATGTGTGTAAGGGTGATTCTTAGTTTTAAGGAATTTGATACTTAAATTTAAGACATTTCATAAATTCTCAACACTTTAATGTCACTTTAAGAAGCTAAATACAGCCCTAGAGCTTCTCCAAAGTGCTTCAGGAATGCAGCTTTAAGCCAAGATTTCTTTTGCTAAGAGTAATTCTAAGAAGCTTGATAACTACAGGCCCATATCATGCAATGTCATTTTATAATAACATTGCAAAAGATGTTTCAGCTGCCTGGGTTTATTTTTGATAAGGATTTGTAAACCCTAATGCATAAAAACTGGTAATGTAATGATTACCTGCTGGAAGGACATGCAGACTGATAGAATCACCTGATGGAAAGTCACAGGAAAATATAACCATACGTATATTGTAAGACCAATATAATAATCATTTCTTTTTTAAACAATATATCATTGGATTTTCCTTTTCCCCATAAAAACACTAACAAGGCAAACAGCTCAGAACAAAGATATAAAGAAGGTTAAGAGAAAATAGTTTATATTGCACCAAAGTCACAAGATGCAGGAGTTCAAGCTTATGAGACTCATTGTGAAATAATGAAAGAAAGATCAGATCATTGGTTTCATGCCTCCCAGGGGGAAAAATAAATAAGGCAGCAGCTAACAAAAGGTTATAGAACATTCTAACATTTGCTGCAAGAAAACATAACTCATAAATAAAATATGATTACAGTGGATAATAGATAAAGGCCTTTCTGTGAAGGGCTGGTGCAAAATTATATTGGCGCTGGTTTCTTTCTTTACCTTACCAACATCCTCCCTATTAAACTAGTAAGTTCTACAGCATCTGGCAGTTATATCTGAAATATCTAATGTAAGATTCAATTTTACAGATTTGCTTACTTCATACAAAGTACTTATTGTATTGAAAGATAAGAGCATGCTGTCATAGAGCATGGTCATAAACAACACTGCAAAAACAGTTAATATAATTACATATATTTAAAATAAAAGCTGGAGAATCAAGTCATCAAGCCGCATCCAATTTATCTTAATTAGCGTGATCACGTGACACAGCTATTAGGCACCATTAGCATTCAGTCAACATCATCATCAACATACAACATGTCTCACGTGTTGACACTTACCTGACTGATGTATTTCCGGTGGCTCGTCAAAGACGTTTACTCTTTGTCCTTCAGACAGTTGGAGCAATTTACTGTAAATTATTCCTGCATATATATTTTCTATTTTTAAACATTTTAACATTATATATTTTTTTAGTTTTAACCCCCCCCCTTCCCCTTAAATCAAATTTCTCCCGCACCAGTCGAGCGTGGGCGTAACCGCACGTGACGTCGATGACGTCACTGGTAGCGCCTTCGTCTTCTTCTTCGTCGGTTGAATCTGTGCATTAACGCCACCAATTGGTTTATTATATTCATTCATTTATAGAGCAGCTTTCATACAGAAATGCAGTTCCAGGGGCTTAAAAAAAATAATAATAAATAAAATAATAAGTTAAGAAAAACATAGCGTAATATAATAATAGAAAATATAATTTTATCAGAAAGAGAATGTTAGTCCAAATGAAATTAATAAACATTTTTTTAAATAACTCTTTAGAACACTTGTATGTTTATATTAGGACATAAAGGCTATTATTATAATTATTTAATAATGTCATCATGAAATACATACAAAAAGATATTTATTGGATATATTGAGTAGCAGAACAGTGTTGTGAGCTGTGATTTACACATTTTGTCTTGTTTCCAGATGATCTGCTGGCTGCTGGTGAGGCTGAAACGTTTGACTTCTCCTTCATCGATGCGGACAAAGTCAACTACGACAACTACTTCGAAAGGTGTCTGCAGCTTCTAAGGAAAGGAGGCATCATCGCCATCGACAACGTAAGGGATTTACAGCCTAGACACATTCATAGCGTCAAGTTATTGCAGTTTTACATTATTATCGGGAACGCAGCATCGCTTACAGTAGATTTTACTCGCAGGTGCTTTGGGGTGGGAAGGTGGTGAACCCCTCCCCAGACGACGCGGACACTGTGGCCATCGACAGACTGAACAAGAAGTTGCACAGGGACGTTCGGATCAGCCTGAGCATGCTGACAGTGGGAGACGGGCTGACACTGGCTGTCAAACTATAGAAAAAAAGTCCCATCTCAACGCTATAAATCATGGTGCTAGGAAGGGGTTGGCAACACTGAGACACAGTTCTCTTACAATTATAGTGTGTAGTATGTGATAATAGCTAATGCATTTTTTGTAGATCTTCTAGACTCAAACTGCAGAATAATGGAGGTATTTTTAAACACTGGTAATTAATTTTCTGTTACAAGACCAATTGCAACAAGAGTGAAATTTGATTATAAAAAACAAACAAAAAAAAACATCTTTATCCGTTTTTATTATTTCCCCATGATGCCCAATGATGTATTATACTTTAATTTCACACAAGAATAAAGGTTGACTTCAAGACTTTATTGCAAATGTAGACACACACCAAACAGAATCCTGGTTAGTGATACAGTCCTCAAACAGGAAGAAAGGTGGATAATTCAGTCATATTCGTTCACTCAAGTCACACTGAGGCAAATAAAATCCATTTACAGTAGGAGTCTCGTAACCTAGAAGCAGGTATTTAATGTAGAGTCTGAAACAAACCACACAGCATAGTAAAGCTTTTCTACAAAGATAAGTGAAATTATGCCAAGAGAATTGGTATAATTTTCCTACCAGGCAGAACATCACCTCCAAAATATAAATAAAATGTGCAATTAAAACAAAAGGAAGAGCTTAAATAAAAGTATATTCTACTGTGCAAAATAACAGCTCAGATTTACATTCTAAATAATCACGCTTTAGCAGGAATACAGGGTTTTGTGTTTTTTGGAACGATTCCTGGATTGTCAAACTGAAGAAGCAAACATTCAACATGATTTTCCCTATGCAGGATAATTAGCCAGAAGGAGTAAATGGTTTATTCATATGTCTGACTGGAACTTGACTAGTTATTGTAGCTACAACAAAAGGAGGCTGGTGGAGGAAAGGGTTCCATCATAGTAGTGCTCGAGAACGGTTTTGTTTTTGTTTTGGCTTCATTTCTTTAAACCATCTGCTGCTGACCAAACAGGAAGCTTAAATGCGAGAATCAGCTGATATTCCTCTTTTTGTGAAATGGTGGAACGATCCTCATGCCTCCAGCTCCAGCCCTAAACCAAGTTTATGACCACCGGCGTTGATATTCTTTCCATCCACCAGTGCAGAGAGGACTAGTTTCATACCTGGAACCACAAATTGAATACATTTACTACAAGATACTGGGGAGAGAAAAAAAAAGACTATGATGTTTGGAGTTTTGTCAAGCTGCATCTCAAAGAAGAGATGGTTCATACCAGGCCGCAGAGTCTGGGTGTATCCAATTCCTACCAAGCTGGAGTTATTCACCTTAGCCTGAAAAAAATAATTAAATAATATGAATTAAAAGCACTCACAGAAAGCATAGCTGAACACATCTCTACACATGTTGGTAAAAGGAATGTAAAATGTGCTTCACCTTGTGAGAAACAAAAGAAAAAATTACCCAAGCCAAAGTAAAAAGGTACTCACTGATATGGAGGCACTGGAGTCTAACTGGTATTTAGCACCAATTCCAAAGCGAGTCCCATTGCTGCCTGCTGACCATGCAAGATTCACGGCAGTCTCCAGTTTGTCGTTAACCTTCTGGTAAATGGAACCACCAAACTCTGAACCATCGTTTCTGAAAAATGTGAACAAGCACAACAACTTCAGAAAACAGTTTTCTTTTAGCAAAAATGCCATAGGAAAACTGACATTTTCAAGTCTTTAGACAATAATTGTATGCCCAGGGGAACATTTAAAGACATTTTCTTTACTGTAATCCTTCTGTTTATAACGGCTATTAGAAGATCCTCTTAAATGGGATTTTAATGGAAATGGTGGGGGGCAAATTCACAGTAATTTATGCAAATATGCATTTAAAACATTTATTTTAAACTTGCATGAGGTTTACTCAGCCTGAGTTAATCATACAAAGTCTTTTAATTCACTCTCCCATCTATAGATGTTAAAAATCTTCGTGATTTGACTAATTGGAAAGCTGAAGCTTCATATTAGCTTCAGATAAACATAATAGATTTTCAACAAATGGAAGCTTCTGGATTCCCCCCAAATTACTTACATTGTACGATATGTACATTAAGAATGAACAGGAGAATTGATTACAGCAAGAAAAATCAATTTCAATAATCCAGACTATTTTTTTAGGAACATTGTGCTTTAAGGTACTTGATTGAAAAAAAAAAACTGTTCCAAGTCAAAACATACACATTAGTGTGGAGCTGGAAGTCTCCAGTCTTGTAGCCAACAGAAAAGTTGCTCTGGCTCATCTTGGATTTGGCTGTATCAAAGGTCATCTGGTATCCAGCCAGCCATCCTTCATAACCAGCCACCGCTGCTCCGTGGATGGTAGGACCAGCGAAGTCTAAATCTACATCAACACCAGCGTTAAGGTATTCCCTTTTATACGCCGTCTTGACTTTGCCACTCTTCTTGCTGTGAAATAATAAGAACAGTATTGTGAGAAAGTATTTTTGATCAATGAGTTTTGATTTATTTTCCAGAAGCATACCCAGTATTTGGTGAAAATGTAGTGTCAAAAGTAAGTTTCAGCCCTTTGGTGATCTAAAGGAGAAAAAAATTCCATCAGACACACTTATTTTAAAAATTGGCAAGGCTATAGGTAGCATGACAAGTGGTTTCAAATTTACCTGATCCTCCACACAAACTTCTGTCCCAAGTGTATTTTCTGTTGTCCACTTCTCCGTGAACACCAGCCCATATTCAGACCACTTGTATTTGGTTTCCAGAGTTCCGGTAACCTTGCTGGTGTCTACATTGGATGACCCGGATGTCTTAAATTCCTAAATGACAACAATATAGCAGGTTAAAGAAGGGCATCCATTTATGCACCTCTGTGCTCATGTCGATGTTTAAGTTTTTTAAAATGTGGTAATATATCATTGACTATTTGTTAAACACAAACACGCAACATGAACACACATTTTGATAGGAATAATTAAAGAAGAATCAGTGCAGGCCATCTTATGATTGAAGAAAACATATTTTCTGTATATCATAAAATGAGCTGATGTTATCTACCATTCTCTGCTACACATTTACAGCTATAATTAAACTCACCACTCCACTTGCAGACTTTGTCTTCACATCGAGCTTAACCAGTCCAAACCCTGCAAGAATAGTAACACTGAGGAACTCAGCACTGTAGGCAATAATGCTTTTACAGCAGAGGGTCAATAAAAACACAATTATAAAACTGCCTTTTAACTTGCTTCCAGTTACCATATCCCTTATTGAAGATATCTTTTGCTGATTTTCCAAGGTCTGCGTAGGCTGGTGGAACTGCCATTATGCCTGCCACAAAAATACAAATTCCAGAGCATAAATGGTGACATAGAGACATGCCTCAAAGGGTATTATTGTAATAATAACAGTGTTATTTACACTATTTGACAGCATAATTTTATATCATGATTAAATTGTAATTATTATTAATCAACCCTGACCCTAAAAACTGTAATCTTTACATACACATGTGAGCACTGAACAGTTCATTACAATTATAAAAAAGAAAAGCCACGGAATCCATACACTAATCCGATGGGAAAAAGGAAAGCAAAAAAATATTTAGTTTCTTCTAACAATTTTCTCTCTTGTGCCTTCCTCCCCCTCCACTAATTACTAATAACATAATATGTTAGTATCCTTGACTAATTGTTAATATATAATAATACAAAAATAAAAAGCTTAATATGTTTAAAAGGGAGTAAGAAGAAGCAAAATACTGCATTAATTCTTTTGCAGAAAATTTCAACTGGTGCAGATTCCACAGTTTATTTGTATTTGAATACGTTTGGACCAGTAACAAACACTGAAAAGAGAAAAAAATTGTACCTGGCAGTGTGCATTCGACTCTAAACCAATATTTAATGTTAGAATAAAATTCACAATTAAAACAGTCGCTCATTTTGCATGAAGGGTCTATAATGTGTGGTCACAGGAGGTTAATAACGTGGTTAATATTCATATTAAAGTCTCCTTTACTCGTACATTCGGTTCTGGTAGCTCCTCACGGTCAAGGTTAGACTTCAGCGGCTTGAGACTCTCCTGCTTAACAGCAACAGGAACATTATCAAACCATCTGTGACAAGAGGTGCTAAGCCTGTGAAAGTCCGTGAATAGCTGGAAACTGGCCTCTTAACAGCAGGAGTCACTGGATTGAATATAATTGCAGAGCAGCCGTTTGTAGAGTAAATTCTTCGACATTTGAGCGGTTTTAATTTTATTGAATTAATAAAATTTAGGATGAGGTTTGTCCATTGGTCTGTGTGTGTGTGTATTTTTTTTATTCATGTCTAAATAAACATGAATTTAGCCAGCGGCGTGATAAGAAATATTAGACACATTATTTTGAAAGAGATAGAACACACGAGGGGGCGTTTTCTAGCTAGCAAATGAGACGTCGGGTGGGTTAGCCATCTTGCGTGCTGATATTCCAGCAAAAAAAAATAGAAAACTAACAACCGACATAATTGCGCGACTCGTTACTTACTAAAGAGTATTGCTGGTGTCGGTGTTGCTGTCAAACTCGGGGAGGAGGGAAAACCGCAGGAAAAGCGACGGAGACCGGAGCAGGACGATATGGCATTGAGGAGACACCGCAAAACACCCTCCTGACCTCGGCGCCGCAGGACCCCGAAAAAAATATAGTTGTTTATTATGTGCCTGTCTGAAATCAGAGCGAGAGGGCACATTTGTTATGTTTGAAAATTAAGTTTAATTGTTTATTTTAGCGTGTAACAAAAAACAGCATGATTTAAATGTTACGCTTATCATTCGCCAGAGGCATAAATAAAATGTGAAAAATGTGCGCAAACCGGCAACCGGAAGACCTCTAAATCACCATGGCAACCCTATTTCTACTCCGGCCAGATTAAATTGATAAATCTGCCTTTACTATGCTTATTGTCTTTTTTTACAAATATAACATGAAAAAGAAGGAGGAATGTATAGATAAATAAAATCATATTTTTTATAATTAAATTTTATTAAATAAATTATACAGAAAATATTTAACAGAAATAATAATGTAAAAAATATATATTATTATTTTAAACTTTTTTTATGTTTCCAATATTGTCTTTCTTGTTATTTTTTTTTAACCTAAAACAGTAAAAAAAAAGTGGAATAATGTGCCATTTTTTCTCATATTGTCAAGTCATATCTGGCTTCCACCAACAGGCAGGTGTCCATAGATTTTTTCCTGTAATTTTTTCTCCTGTTTATAAAGATCTTTGCAGGATTACTGTCAATTTTCATAACAAATAATGGGAGCCAAATTCCCCTGTGTATCCATGGAGTATTTTTGTGAAAAATGCATTTAAAAATTGTTCTGAAGCTTATAAGAGGCCTCAGCAGTCTGAATAGTTATATTTAGTGGATAATCAACGCCACATTTATAGTCTTTTGGGCATAAATTCTCTCTTTGTGTTTTCCTTTTGAGCTACAGTGAAATATAATAGCAAACAAAAAGTGTTTTGCACTTAAAATGCTCCAAGAGTATTGTGTGTGTATTGCTCATTAAGGGATCTTCTAATTATGAAAACAGGAGAATTACTTATTGAGAAAAACTTTTAACAGCTCCAAGGTCAATATGGACAATGTTGACAGTTCATAGGAGCTGTCAAAACGTAGTAATTATAATGCACAACATGTTTCAATACGTATATGCAGTGACTATGCACGCTGATAAATTCTATAGTTTGCAGTAAGTGGAAAAAAATAAACTGGTCTTTTGATTTTAAATCTTTAATGATGGAAATGACTGAGACATGAACAAACAAGTTTAGTGTGGCTTTGCAGGAACATAACAACACAAAAACATCGGTTCTCAGCGAACAGATGTGTCGAAACCTGTAAACCCCCATTCTGAATACTCACGTTTTCTTACATGCTACCGAATCAGATACAACATCTCTACTACAGTGGCAGGTTTTCCTCAGTTCATGAAATCAACATTACACATTAAAAAAGCATCTTGTGGGAGTACACCGGTGGCCAAGTGGTTACTGCACAACGTCCCTGGGTCGATTCCAGCCAGGGATGATTGTTGCGTGTCATACCCGTCTCTCTCCTCTTGTTTCTTGTCTGCCACCTCACTGTTCTCTAACCCATTAAAGGCAAAAACTCCCACCCCCCCCAAAAAAAAATCACCTTAAAAAAAGCACATTGTGTTTCAAACAAATGCATAGTCATGAGCAACTGTAAACATATTTCTCCATGTGCATGTTGCTGTACATTTGTACATAGAATATAAAAATACCTATTGACATTTACAAAATGAAATAAATTAATACAAACACATACAAATTTAAGGATTCTTTAAGCTTCTTTTACTACAGATAAATGTCAAATAGATTTAATGTCAGGGAGAGCTCAAAATGTACTTCCTATAGTGGTCATTCACTGTACAACGCATCATGATTAAAAAAGCACTATACAACTACCCAACAGTAAACATGGAATACCTGCGACATCTCTACACAGAGAAACCTATTGTAACACTGAACATAATTGGCAAATGGAATCATATTTAAGACAACTGGAAGAAAATCCTTCAATCCACAATTTTGGCAGATAAAGATTTTTCTTTCTATACTCGGCTATGTGAACTACACAAATAACTGAGTCAAGGTATGTTGTAATTTATCATACAAAGAGCTAATGTTTCCTCTGTCAGCGTTCCATTACGTTGCCAGAGCGTAAGCATATAATCTCAAAGGAATGGGAACGTGTAAGATCTGCTCCTCATCAGGATGAACAATATCTTGTCACATAGACAAGCAGCCACAGCAACAGTGTAATGTAGATAATTTACAAATGGTTTTTAACAGTAGTCCTTTAGTTTTATCTATCTAAATTACAAAGTGGGATGTATGATTGAACTTTCAGTTCCAGAACCGAGATCCCAAACTTTGAAAAGATCAGTTTTTAAAATTCTATGCGCTGCTGCCTGAGGCTTAGTGTTGATGCAGCTTCCATTCATCATGTAGGCCACTATGCAGTCCATCCAGGGGCCTTTTTTGTGATTGTTACAATCAATTTAATTTGTGGCAGCTTTCTCAAACATTGCAATCCAGTTTTGCAAAGTTTTGATGTGATTTCTGCAGAAAAATAGCAGGAATTGGCAAAAAAAAATACAATTTCCACTTGTGTTCCATCGTAATGTTTGTTTTCCCCTGCTTTTATGCGAAACATTAGAAAGATGCCTGCATGTTATTTTCATCTGTAAATGAGGTGCTTGCTTTTTCGTTGTGTTGTTTTAATCTGAATTGAAGTGCTGTTACTTCCTGTTTTTGCAGTTCCACCTCATTTAACCAACGATACATATCAACTTTTGTAGAGAAATAGTGGTAATTTTTAACAGTAAAAGGTCCCCGCAATTATCACAGAGATTGGCTGAATTCGTATTAAATATTCTGATTTCCTGGAGGGACCAACTATCCCAACACTCTTATGTTTCAACAAAATATAGCCAATACTACATTAAACAGTATCCATTTTAACACAAAATAATGTGCAGGGCAAGGTGGAAAATTCACTTTTTTTTAAATGGTCACATCATAAACCACTACCCAGGAAATCATCGTAACAGCTTCATTATTTTGCCAGTCGCTCATTTTCCATCTTGCAGTGCAGGGTTTTGGGGATTTAATATAATCCACAAAAAAAAAAAGAGAGAGCTAAGTCCCAAATTAATAGAAATTCTGCGTATCCCATCAGGAGATGCATCAGTCGTCTGTTGATGAGAATATCACAAAACGCCTCAGTTGGCAACTTGACTAAGTGGAACCAAAAAAAAAACAAAAAAAACCTCAGACCCCAACCCTAACCCTGACCGCCCACTGCTGCTCATTATCCAATCAGCCGCCGCATCATGGCGGGTCTGGAGAAGGGCCAGCAGTACTCGTTGGGGACGGGCCCGTTGACGTTGCACTCGAAGAAGGAGAACATGGGGAACCAGATGCGGGCCCGCCGGCTCTGCTGGTAGGCCCGGGTGTTGGCCAGCGTGTGGTAGTACAGGAAAAGTCTGGTGGTGATGTAGAAGGCTATGAACACGTCGATGGAGTAGTGTTCGTGCGCCGCCAGGATGAAGAAGATGCCGAAGAGGTTGAGGACCCAGGACAGCGTGTGAATGAAGTTCCAGCTTCTCGGAGTGTCTGCGAAATAAGAAAACCGCAGTTAATAGCTTTAATGCACGTAACAGGCTATTTCTGTCCAGTTCAGCTGAGGAAGTTGAAATTTTTTTTTTTAATTTCTGTTGTAGTCCCAAACAAAAGCACAGGGTGGCAACAAAGGGACAACAATTCAAAATATGGTTCTGTTATTTCCTTCTCCAACTCGTTCATGATTTTGTACTTTGGCCCCCATGAGTCTTAGGTTTTATTAAGGGGTCGTAATTTCTCGTGAATTTCATGAATGTGGATCCATTGTGACATTTTTTTTATTTTAGTCTTTATACCAAGTAAAAACAGAAATCAAGAATCAAGGAGATCAAACAAGGAGATATGAAACATGAGCGACAGTGGAACAATCATTCCAAGACAACCCTTTTTTATTTTATTACGCTCTTTTTTGAAGTTAATAATTGCTGTCTTCTCTTTCTCTCAGTGCTGCTCTACATTATTACACAGCACCCATGCTGTGAGATGGAAGTACAGTAGTGATACAGTTCATGACTCATTGTTTGTCTGGTTAAACAATCGGTTTTTGATTTGTAAATTAGCTTAGGAGGGTTACACACTGTCAGACTCATATTTGTTAGTCATTGTCAGAATTCTAGGTTCCTGTTTTTCTTTTTGAAAGTTAATAAAAAAACAAAACTATTAAATCATGAATCATTTATCATTAATACACAAACTGAAAATCATAAGAAACATTCAAGGCTTCAAGCTTTTTTAAGTATATATATATAAAAAACACACACACACACATATATATATATATATATATATATATATATATATATATATATATATATATATATATATATATATATAGGCTGTATATGTTTTTATTGCTAATACTAGTGAAGAAAGATAGGAAGGAGGGAGGCAGAGAGGAGGCGGATAACGTGCAGAAAAGGACTTCCTGATGTGGGATTCGAGCCGGGGACACCTGTGGTGAGGACTGTAGCCTCTCTACAGGGGGCGGCTGCTCTACCCATGGCGCCGCTTTCCTTCCCAATACTCCCATTACCTTAATGTGATTATTCTCATGGTGGCAGTATAACGTGTGGATTACTCCGGTCTTACAACATGAGCATGAACACGTGTAACCAACAGCCCCATGTACTCAAAACATTGGCATGTTCTGTAGTGTGCAGGAAAGAGCTTCTTCTTTTTTTTTTTTTTTACAAACAAAACTTTTTGGGAAAGATAGAGACTCAAGAGCATAATTAGAGAGTAGCAGCACATAGTAAAAAATAATCACTTTTATAAGATGGCCAAATTGTTAATTCATTTTATTTGGGAGTAGGATCTGGCATAATAAAATCTATTTGAAGATGAGAGGTTATATTAACATTGGCAGGAGGCTACCCTTTTCAGTGCATACAAATAGTAGATGTGGAAAATAGGGTTTGCTGTAGCTTTAAATAGGATTTTTGTCTGGAAAGATCCTGCTTACCACCCACGCAGAAAAGTCTAAAAATGTCTATTCTCCAGTTGCAGTATGATTGGTCTAATCTCTTAACACATTTTCTTAAAAAAAAAAAGAAAAGAAAACGCGAGTCTGGGTGACTGCGCATGCACAGCTTTTAGTCTGAATACAGCCTTAAGGAGGCAACAGAGTTCATGTTGTGTCATGTGCACAGAAGAATAAACAACCATTTACCAGAACTCTTGTGCATTAGTTATTGACTCATTATTGTTCTATTGACGTAACTGAACATAACAGACTCATTCAATACCACACCTCACTCTGCATAATTAAACTCACTGTATGACACATGTAAATGAGATTATTTAAGGGAGACGTCTGCTTCACAATAATGTAAATGGCACATTTCCGATATTGTCTTTATCGCAGTATTGGATATAGTCATTATACTTTGCACATGTAAATGTAGCTGGTGACTCACTGGCTGAGTGAGGTCATCAGCTTGTCTCAGCGTCACCACTTCCTGTATCCGATGGTTCATTATGAAAGGCTCTCAAGAGTTATCGACATATAGGAGGTTTTCACCTAATGCCACTTCACCTCACTATCGGTTCCCGAATGAATAGAAAACAAGAATGTAAAAGTGACAGGTGAGATTTCTAAAGGTCAACAGGTAAACTACGGCGTGTCAAGCAAAGCTACTCACACTCTGTGACAAAGAAGTTGAGCAAGGTGATGACCACGGTGTGCCCGCTGAACATGTAGTCACCACAGGTATGAACTCCTGTCAGCGTCATCCCAAAACCGCTCCAGATGGCCATGGCCCGCTGCAGTTTGGCCCACATGTCACCGTATATCTACAGGGAGAGGAGGAGAGAAAAACTGATCTATCAGAGAGAGAAAGAGATGGAGTGGTTTTTTTTTAACTCAATAAATTACCTTTCCTGAGCACTGCAGGTGCTGCCCTGGCACAGACAGGGAGGTGACGAACATGGTGATGCAGCGCAGCATGAACACCGTCCCCATGAGGCTGCACATGCGCCGCAAAAGGATGGACCTACGCATCGGGAGAAAGTACTGAGTGAAGCGTCACGCCGTTCACATCCAGGACCAGGGTTGGTGACCCCTGGTCTAGTGTCCATGATACACTGATGTGGGGGGCGGTCAGGACTCTACCTGTGTTTGTGCAGCAGCAGAACCAGCAGCCAGACGTTACAGAGGATCACTCCACACGCCTCCGCCATGGCAAAGGCCCAAGGTATTCTAGGCACACTGTTGGAAAAGAGGGAAATGAAGGGATTTACTGCTGGAAAAACTGATCAATTAACGGATTTGTCAATCATCAGGAAAATAAACTGAAAAATAGAAGTTGTTTATTGAGCAAAAATCTTAATATTTTATGGTTTCAGCTCCTCCACTAAGGTAATCAAGCTGTTTAAATGCAACACCTTTCACAGTTTTTTTTTAATTGAATTCACATACAACAGATATTTATTTGATTGTTAATATGCTGCAACCTGGCATCACACACACACACACACACACACACACCACACACACACCTGAATCAGCTCTCCCAATGCGCAAAGAAATTCCATGAGCAGCTCAAACCTGATCCCAAACAACGGGTGAGTCCACAAAGTAGGTCACTTTAAAAAACTCTCAAAGATCTCTTTGAACCACAGCTAGCCCACCAGGAATAGGTGAGGACAATAATAGAAACATGGTACGAGGAAGTAGGGCAGTTATAATGTCCACCATCTGGTGCGATAGGCTGACATTTGATATAAAAAAAAAAAAATCTGTCTCTTTGGCTCTTTCAGTGCTGACTGTTTTTTTTTTCCTCTGTACCACATGTCAGGGAAATCATTATTAAAAACCCCCCCCAGACATGTTTTAGGAAGTATAGAGAACATTCCACTTTAAATAATAAACAGTTTTATAGATTTTCCACATTTTTTTTATTATCTTACTTTAATACTTGAATACCTAAATTGACATATTGGAGATAAGACACTCACAACAAATACAGTATATTACTATTATTACTACACATATATTTCTTTTCAGATATTTAGTGTCTGTCTCTTACATCACTGTAAAGCATTTTTGTGCTGGAGGCTTCATGTTTCCACATCAGAATTGTTTTAAATTGCATGTTGGATCAGGATTGGCTCCCATCTCTCTGCGATGTGACAAACTCACCTGTCTAGGAAGATATCTGGCAGCGGGGGGTAAGTGCGCATGTCGGGAACCCTCTCATGCACTATGACCATGACGAAGGACGTGAACCCGAACACAAACACCACGTAGACGGAGCTCAGCACCGTCTTCCAGTACTCCGGATCCAGACGCCTCGTCTGCTGCTTGTACTTCCCGTTCGTGTACTGGTGGTACTCCTCCCCCACGGGCGCCGTGTGGGTGCTGTCGCAATCTCTGCTCGGGTCCCCGTTGCACAGCCAGTCCAGACTGCCGCCGGAGCCCGTGGGCGAGTGGCCGTCGAAGGGGAGGCCCAGCTCCTCCAGGACGTCTATGTTCTGCTTCTGGAGTTTGCGGATGGACACCATCAGTCGCTTGATGTCGCCCAGCACCTTGAGCTCCAGCGGCGGCGAGCGGAGGTCGTACTCGCTGAGCGCGAGCAGGCTGGTGCCGTCCAGCCGGTGCTGGTAGCACAGGAGGTCCACATAATCACAGAAGCCCTCTTCCCTCAGCCACTTGGCCACGTGCTTTGGCGTCCAGCGACGAACACTCAGTTGGCTCATTTCCTCCTCAGTCAGAAGGCTGGGAAGAAATAAAAGAAAAGAATCACTACTTCAACCACTGACTTCTTACTGTATCAGTTCCTTATTTACTTCTTCACCAATGAAGGAATCTAATGTGGCCTATTGCTTATAATAGTTTCACTGAGTCAGCAGAACCAATTCCACAGGAACCACTAAAGACTGCCTCAAAGAAGGAAGAAAATCTTCACTTTGAAAAAGTTAGCGACAGGCAAAAACCGTTCCTGAGCGACATGGACAAGCTCAAAAATTCAGTCCTTGAGCAACTGTATGTGGCAAACACTCTCCAAGAATTAGGCAAGATTAGTTTGCACAGCGGGAACCACACCCTATAAAAATGTAGGTGAAGGAGCAGACAGTAGTCCTGCGGTTTTCCTACAGTAGTCCTCAGACAGTGACTTTAAGACTTTTCGGCTTGTTCTGGATGACTTCTGGTTTTGGCCCCATCTCTAATCTTATTATTACCCGGGATTAATCACGTTTAAAGCTCACCACAGTGTCATTGGAAAAGTCTTCCCTTTAAAGACTACTCTCTGGATTGTCACTACAGTCACACAATACGTTGTTAGAATTTAACATTTTAACAGGTATAAATGTTGACATTTATACCTGTTAATCTTAAATACTTCACTAGCACTCATTCACAAAACAGAATTAGGCTGTCCATTAAAACCATCCTACCAACAATATGTTTTTGTTTATTTCACACATTAAAAATAGATAAACATAAGATAGAAAGAAATAAAAGTTTAATATGAACATAGAAAATCACAAGTTCATGTTGAATATTAATGATGTAAATTATGAGCTCTATGAAATAAGCATTTTATTTGAATTATAAACAAAATATAGAGAAGAACTATTGCCTTAGATGAACAACAAGTGATCTGAATTTTAAATTACAATGTTTTAGACAGCAGAACATTTCTAAGTCTGTTTTGTACAAAGACAAATATTGATTCTGTAAATGTGTTTTTATCCCTCAACATGACACCAGGTTATTTGATAGAAAACTGAACCACGTATTGTTTTAGAAAAAGATAAACATTCTTGGCCTGTCTTTATAGTAAATTGATTGAATATGCGGACTATGAACAACATAATATTTAAATCGGTAAATATGCATTCCTATACAAAACTTTAAAGATCACATCTGAATAATAGAGGTGCACCTGGCACAAGAGGTTTGGAAAAAAAAAGTTGCTAATCTAATAAAGTGTATTTGCAGCAGCAGGATTTTAAATAAACACTGGGCTGTCAGTGGGAAGCCAGGAGATAATGCCCCCACTAAATTAACTAACGCAAAGCCTATTAAGTTAAGTAGAAAACCTGCTAGTTCAATGTTAAGTTAACCACTCACATGCCTGACTGAGGTTGGACATGAAACCGAACGACATCAACAACACGGCGACGCTGCCCAGGAGGCTAATTCATTAGCCACCGCCGGCTAACGAGCCGTCTTAGCTCCATCTCAACTCTGCCCATCTTCAACTCACCCGCGTCCAGACGTAACAGGAGACGATGCGGAAATATCTTATTTTTCCAACTGGCCGGCTGCGTGGCATCTCACAAGGACCCGGAGAAGTCGTGTTAGTGTTTTCTGAAATACGGTGGAAATCATTTCGCGCTGGCTCCGTGCTGGTTAGCATTACTGTTGATAACACGGGCGCCGTAATGTCCACACGAGCTGCGCACGGTCATTTCGGATCATAACGGGATTGGCTGTTTAACCGGCAGCGACACCTACTGGTGACACGCTGGTACTGCAGCCCTCAGAATTAATCAATCATCTATGTGACTGTAAATGATTTCACTTTATCTTACTTTGAGCAGTAAAACAAAATAGAAAAAACGTGTTACGTGTTAAATTCCAACCAGTGATGGAAAAAATAGTCAATTATTTTACTATACTATAATACTACTGTATTAAAGTACTTTGTTTGTTGTATTCAAAATATTACTTTACAGTACAGATGTATAATCAGGAACATGTACCTAATGAATCAAGACTGAAAGTACTAATTTTACAACATTGACTGTGTTATTATTATACTATTATTGTAATTGATGCTGTTTGTTTTTATCACAAACAAACACATAAAAGCAGTTTAATGTTTTTAGATACTTCAGATAGATTAATAGTAAAAGGTTGGCAAACATATGGGTTTTGTAATAGCAGCTTTTACACAAAGTGTTTAACACTTAAGACAAGTGGCAATTTAAACAGAGATTATTAAAATATATTATATATACAATATTTTATGTCAAAACTGCATCTGAAAAAACTGAAGCTCGTCAGATGAGCGTAGTGTAGTAGAAAGTAGTATATTTTATTATATTTTTTATTACTAGTTTACATCTAGTTTCATCAAAACAGAAGGTCAACTTGTCGTTCTAACACAACTTTTTTTTGCAAAATACACAATAGTGATAAGTGCTGTTATTGTGTAGATTATCTACCTACATTATGCCAGCATGGAATTGTACAACAAATAAATTGCACTCCATGAAGGTATAAGTGTGACTCAAGGTGACCAACATTTGGAATATGGGTCAGCGGTTTATTTTTAGACCAGGAACACCTGTCCTTGTCAATACCAACATGGTTAGAGTTAAGCCTCGAACTAGAAAATAAATGTTAGGAGAAGAAATGGTACAAATGGATGGTTTCAGAGAAGCATTGTGCTGTGAAGGCTATTTTAAAGGTTGATTCTGTCTGTTATGAATAATCTGCAGGAAGGTTGTGCAGTTTCCCCTGCATCTCCTTCCGTGAAAGACTTGGAGAAGGTTTTATATGGAGGAAAAAGGTTTGGAAATCATGCGGATGAAGTTTGGCCTAACTTGTTTATTGGCGACATGTAAGTCTTCACTTCGCTTTACAGTTTGTAACATACAGTCACA
This sequence comes from Eupleurogrammus muticus, assembly GCA_036785175.1. NCBI lineage: Eukaryota > Metazoa > Chordata > Actinopteri > Scombriformes > Trichiuridae > Eupleurogrammus > Eupleurogrammus muticus. The sequence goes on from JAYKQN010000015.1 coordinate 19,781,266, forward strand.
AACACATTTTGATTGTATTGTATTGTATGTTCCTAAATGACACTGCTTTGTTCACAGGTCAGTAGCCAATGATCGCTTCAGTTTATGGAAGCTGGGCATTACTCATGTTCTGAATGCGGCTCATGGAAGGATGTACTGTCAGGGGAGTCATGACTTCTATGGATCCACTGTGGATTATTATGGGGTGCCTGCAGATGACTCACCGTCCTTTGACCTCTCGCGCTATTTCATCCCCTCTGCTGAATATATTCACAATGCACTTGTCACGTCTGGTGGTAAAGACCCATCGTGTTGCTTTAATGCCATTCATTCATGTCAAACTGTGCAAGGCCTCTCCTCAAATGATTCATCTTATTCAGAATAAAATCCCGGTATCGCCTTAATCTTCTCCTTCTTATCACTAGCTCGGGTTCTGGTCCACTGTGCAGTCGGAGTGAGCAGGTCGGCCTCCCTCGTCCTGGCATATCTAATGATCCACCACCACTACACGTTATTAGGGGCTATCAATAAGGTCAAAGAGCACAGGTGGATTTTCCCAAACAGGGGATTCCTCAAACAGCTCCGGGCTTTGGATGTGAAACTACGCGAGACAACGTGAACCGGACTCTGGTGCTGCGTGTGAATCATTCTGCCTTTTCACAAGTGACAACCCAAATAATAATAAAGAGTAGTGTAACTGACTCACAACTCCACCAGGATTCAATTTAAAACCTAATATGAATGACTTTGATTATGCTGAAGATATATAGCCATTATATTGTGTTACAGGTAGAGTCTTATTTTCTTCCATGAGACTGTTGTAACTTTAAATAAAAATGCCAAAACTTTCGTATAATTACACATCATTCATTACATATTAATTTGCATATTTGTCTTTTGAAACTGTCCTTTTTTAGCATTTCCTGCATGTTAACTGTGTCAACTATAACTTATGAAGCCTCCATATCTGGTATATTAACAGATGATGTATAAAAGCCTCTAAATGAACCCTATAACAACATGTCTCTTAACAGCTTTAAACTTGTGTATGAATGATTTGTGTATGTGTAGTAGCAGTTTTAATGTGTTTTAATGCGACAAATCATTAAAAACAATTACAGCTATGTTGACTCCCCAGGAGAGGTTATAATTGTTGACAAATACATGCAAAAACAATTAAAGTATTATGCTGCAGACACCAGTAATTAGTTGTCTATATTACCAAAACAGGGTCAAATTAAAGTGTTACTTTCACTTCAGTTGCTCTTGATAATTAACCGTCAGTCCACATGCTCAGAGGAATGTGTGGTAATGGAAATGCGTTCACAGATCTCCTTTTTTCCACCGTGCATACTTGCCAACATGCCTCGTCATCTTCAGATACAGGAAGATCCTTTTTCTTTCATTCATTCGTCTTCAGAGATCATTGGAAACGTGTTCTTCTTCCTTCACTGGTGCTGTACTCCAGAATAAAAAGATTGTTGCAGGATGAATCCTCTGGAGCTCATTATTCAGCATCTCGGTCAAAGAAATAGTGCAGTTTAGTAGCTTCTCGTATAGAAATTATATCAACATCTTCACACACACACACACACACACACACACACACATACACCTTGTCCTTTGACACATGTTCAACAGCAGGATGTTCTCAATTTTTCTTTATATACTCGGGTGGGATCTGCCCACACAACACAAGCATGATTTATCAATAAGTAGAAGCAGTAGTTAAAATAATCGATCAATAGCTGTCTCCAGGCTAAAGGAACTCGGAGACAGGTATTGATTGATTTTTGTAAAGCACATGATATTTCACAGTGCATCATTGCTGCCACATTTTACATACACATTAATGACCCTGAACAAGCAGAAGTGATTAAATTTCATGGTGCAACAGAGAGGTTAATTATGTTTTTTCCTCTGTTATTTAGAAGCTCAAATGGGTGAACTTGACCTGCAACATAATGGGAGGGTTAAAAATAAAAAAGATATTTACTGTGGTGTGAACACTGTTTGATGTCATGTGCAGCCAACAGTGAAGCTCCATTTTTTTCCTCCCTCTTCATCCAATTTGCGTTCAAAAGAAATATTCATGTCAGGAAAAAAAAAAAATAAACAAAATGCAATGAGCTGTTCCGTATAAATGCTGCCTGATTTACGGCGGACTCCTTGTGATCTTGCATAAGCAACGCACTTAAACATTTCTCCATAATCACACCCAATTATCGCTGCTTTATGGAATGATTCATCTCTGTTTGGGGCTTATTAAATTAGAGTCCCACAGGGGTGTGAAAAGCAGAGCCGGGGCTGCGCTGTTTGTTGTTCTGCCCTCTGCACAAGTAAGACTACACGCTAGGTTAAGCACTAAATTGGGTAACTGTCCAGCGACTGCAGATAAACACCTGCTCGCACGGATCATCCTAAGCCGGAGTGGACGGGAACTGCTCTAATACAACAAAACATTTGGAACAGCAATCGATCCAAGACGGTGAAGGGGATTTTTTTTTTTTCTGGACTTAAAAAAATGTCGGCCCGGAAAGGCAAGAGAAAAGAATATCTGACTGTGAAGGATCTGCAGAAGCTTCTGGACACATGCACGCTGCACCTCAGCCAAGTGGACGAGGTCTGGCCGAACATATACATAGGGAACGTGTAAGTACTTCATGTCCTTTGACTCTAAGTGGCTCGGAGGAGACGTGTGATGTTAAAGCCTTTCTCAAGGTCATCATTCTTTGACATGAATCCTGCCAGTTTTGTCTCATTCTGGTGTGAACATATTGTGCTGTGATACTTAGATAGTCTTTCTATCTCTTTGTCTTGTTAGGGCAGTAGCCCAAACCAAGGCTTCCTTGCTGAAATTAGGTATAACTCATGTATTAAATGCTGCCCACTCCAAGCAAGGCAGCATAGGGAACCAAACCTTTTATGGCAACGACTTTGTGTATTGTGGCATTCCAGCAGATGACTCAACATACTTCGATCTGGATGTTTACTTCAAGCCTGCAGCCGATTTCATTCATAAAGCTCTGAAGTCACCTAGCGGTAAGGCTCCCTGAGGATTCCTTGTTAACATGAATTATCATACCTAATGCTCTGCATTGTAAATGAGTTATACACATGTATGTTTAATCCCTGCACATCACATCTTCTAATCCACCATCTTGTCATTCTTTGCAATGTCGCCTGTAACCACAGCTTGTAATGGTATGTAATTGTATTTTCAGCCAGCAGTGATAATAAAGGTCTTACCTTGCAGAATTTAAGTCTATAATGTGACCACGGCTCCTTTCAGAGGAGCTATCAAGCAGAGGACGAGTTGGGATTAAAGAGACAGGCAGGCCCCGGTCTGCAAAGGGACCTTAAATGAACAAAGGCGATGAATTGTGGGCTCTATTTTTAGCTGCCAGCAGCAAAAAAAAGAAAGGCCACAGTGTGAGGCGAGCAGTCATGTATGATATTAATAAGACTGAGGCCTCTCACTAATCATTCTCCGCCTTCGTCTCTCCTCTGTTCTTCAGGGAAGGTTCTGGTGCACTGCATCATGGGAATGAGCCGGTCCTCGGCCTTGGTGTTAGCCTACCTCATGATCTACTGTCACCTCCCGCTCAAACAGGCTCTGCAGAAATTGATCCAGAAGAGAGCCATCTACCCCAACAGGAATTTCCTGGCTTTGCTGCTGGATCTGGATCTGCAGCTGACCAGAAAAAAGAAAACCTGCCAGATCCTGTAGTTCAGAGGAAGTTTACAACTCTAGTGGCGTGATGCTCAACCAGGGGAAAATAGAGTGATGCTACATCATTTATGATGTTATGGTTATGTTTTAACATAATATTATTATGTCAAGTTAGTGGAAGATAGGAGAACACTATCAATCACACACACGCAGCCTTATTCTGGTCATTTTAGACACTATGTTCCACCAACACGCCTCGCATCAGCATGATGCCATTATAACAGGACATAAAAACATTAAGTGCTTAATGTCTGCAAATTAACCTGCAAATGGCACACTGATATATTAAAATATTACATGCTAACAGCAAGTCGCTATCTGTTCTCGCAATTGTTTGCATGTGAGCATGTAATTCTTTTATAGCCTAAAACTAGTAGTGAAAGTGTTGCCTATTGGATTATAATAGGTATACATGAAGGTAGGCACAGTGAGCTAATGCTTCAGCCCACACCTCTTTGTTTTCCATATAATTCAATGCGTTATTGTTTACTTCTTTCTATACTCACTCAACCAATAATTTTCTACTACTAAGATGCTATCATGGTAGTTCTCATAGCACAGTTGGAGCCAATGTATTAAAAAAACAGCTGAGCATTACTAAGAAGTAAAAATACCAAAAAAAAGTTAAAAATACCAAAAAAGTACCAATACAGCAATATAACAATACTCTATTACATTTAAGAAGTCATGCAATATTAGTTTCAAAATAACTGACTGCTATGTTATCATATATGACGTGTCAGGTGCATGAAGCAGCAGAGTGGAAACAGCACGTTACTGTTTCTGCACGCAAAAAAGTGCCTTTCTGCTCTGGTGCTAACATCACTAAACAGTTGTGTTGCTTTCTGTGTAATAGAGAACTCCTGCACACGGTGCTTTTACTTGCAATAAACCTTTACTACAAACAGGTGTGCAGGAGTTCTCTCGTTTCTTGGACATTTCTTGTCACACCTGCCGTTAAAGTCAACATTAGTTTTCTGTGTAATACGTCCTGTGGGAAAGCTGCAGTGGCTAAAGACATTTAATTCTTCTTTTGTTGATGGTATAATATTAGCAGTAAAGATGTCTTACCAAACACACCAACAGTGTGTTTAAACACAATCTTAATGTGAAGTGAAACTGGGGACAGAACTGATTAACTACTGATATTGAGATAATTAGATCTCTATATGTCTTGAATTGTTTGCTTTTTTTTTTTTTGTTTACCTCTCATTCTTGTAAAACGGCTTCAGTAACTCACGTTGTATTACAACAGAATGGACCAAATGTCATATGGACTGATGTTTTACACATTTGAATATTTCAGTAAATTTCAAGGTGCCTCGGAAAAGACATGAAAAACGTTTGTGTGTCTGGTCGTCGACGTTCGAGCTCAAGACGGGAAGCGATCAGAAGCATCTGAATCTCTGTGAAACAGGATCAGCCTGTGTGTGTTCAGGGCTGTTCACCGCTGTACGACAAAGGTTCCCTTAAATCACTCACAACTCATCACTAGAAATGTTTTTATTATTATTTCAAACATGCATCCCATGCATTCTGACATTTCTCTCTCTGGAAATTTCTCTCCCTCACACACACACACACACACACACACACACACACACACAGGGAATCTTGTCTTCTGTTGATTTTATTCACCATGATAAAAAGAATCATTGAGTATTTTTCATCTTTGTACTGTTCTTAATATACTATTTCTATGATTTAGTCAAGATTAAATATATCCATATTGCAGTTCTAAGTATTATTAATTAGTTTTCCCATTTGCCTTCTAATATATACGCTCGAAAGGGAGCAAAAGCCTCCTGCACAAATATCCAGGTTGTGCATTTAAACACATTTCTCTCTCTAAAAAACTGTGTCAGATTCAGGTTCAAGTACAGCAGAGCTGATCTGGATCTTTTCGCTATTGAAGAAGCCGTCTGTCCTCTCCTCCTTCCTGTGCTGGTAGCTCGGGTAACCTTTAAGGAATGCGGAATATGATGCCAGAATTATTTTGGGCTGAGATTCAGATGTTAAAATAGCAAAAAAGGTTGCAGGGTGTATTACCAAGGAGAACGCAGACAGTTGTGCTGTCGACCTACATGTAGCTCTTGCAGAGAGACCTTGAAAAGCAGCGTTTTCCAGCCAAGGCAAGTGTCTTCTAACAATATTACCAAATTACTGCAGATAGAAGTCCATGTCGGGAAAAAACAAATTGCGTTGTATAGATATTGTAATGTACTGTACGCCTTTATCCTGCAAAAGAAAACATGTTTATGAAGCACTTTTATAAATATCCAAACATCCAAAAGGCTAAAGAGGGAAGTGTAATTCATTAAACCACTGAGAAAGAGGCCCGGAGGAGGTAAAAAGCCATTTTTATTTGCCCTCCATGTTAACCGTGGGCACTTTCCCATACATAGCATCTTTAATTACACAGAAGTAGAGCAGGAAGGACAGGTTAGCCTAAGGGGGGAGGCTAAGAAAGCAGCACTGCAGCTCAACATGTGCACCAGGGAAATCAGTTCTCTGCCCTGACTGTGGGAGGGAGGGAAGGGTTGTACTTATAGATCAATGAGGAGAAAGAAGAGCCTCCAGGTACTCTGGGCACATGTTGTACTTGTGCAGAGACACACTTTTACTCTGCCTTTAAGACTCACACACTCACATGCGTGCAACAACATTCATTAGGTTGGATGCACCCCCCTTTTTTTTGCAAAAAAAACGACATGCACGTATGAAACCATGCACATGCAGAGATAAAGGATAAAGCCTTCACGAGGTTTGACTGAAACCTACGTTACGACACAACAGCTTCACTAAAAGAGCGCCGAAAACAGATTTCTGTCTCAATGACTCATCCCTGTGGACGCAACAGTAGGTCTCCATACCCGAGTGTCACGTTATGTCTCCACAACACCCGCAGAATGCAAATAAGAGGAAGAGCTGCCATGGGTTTCTTTACTGTAACAATGCACACACACATCGCTTGTACGTCCTCAGCCCGGAGCAGAATCACACAGCTGCCTAAATGGATGCTAATGTATACAGTATGCATAGTATAAGTCTCTCTAAAGCCCAGTGTGTAAATTGTAAATGCACAGGTTAGACTTGCCTGCAGGAAATGAAACGCTGATGTTTATAGGACTTGAATACCAATTTTCTGAATCTCCGGAGATAAATAAATCCACCGAGAGCTACAGGAGAGTGCATAAAATAATGAGAGCAGCATAAGGTCATCCCACAATTATGTGTTCTTGTGGTCCTTTGCCACACTGAAGTGCATTTATTGGCATAATTATAGACTACAAAGGCTATGGGCCTGTAGAGCTAATGTTCTAATTAGCAATCCTCACTTTAATCCCATGTTGCACTTCTCTCTCACTGTTATCTAAGATGATGCCTGCACTTCAATAAAACCTATTAGTGACCGTCAATGGAGTTATTTTGCATTTATAGGAAAGCCAGGTGCCAGTAACTGTATCTGCATGTCTGCAGATGAGCAAAATAAAGAGAAAACAGACATTTTTCCCACCCTTTTGGTGAGTTCCCAGCTCACAGGCAGTGTAAAAAAAATGCATCTTAAATTCCTTAGTTTCTTAGTTCATCAGCATATCAAATATGGTAGTTTTATTTTGTATTATTTAGTTTGTAGAAGAAAAAGTGGAGCATCCCGACATGCCCAGAGGCCTGAGCTGCTTAGGCAGCCCTGAGAGGGAGGACAGCAGGTATAAGACCCCCCCGGTGGAAGAGCTCAAGAGGCTGATGTGGACAAAGAAAGGGCCCAACAACCACCTGGATGAGGTCTACCCCAGGATCTACATAGGAGACAGGTGAGACTATAGGACCTAATAAACTCTACACATCTCAGGAGTCATGCTAATGGGCTTCTACAAACTGTCACTAGTGAATATATATAAATTTAATTAATCTATCTATCTATCTATCTATTGGATAGAAAAATTAGAAAATTGCCGTTTAAATGCAGCAATCTGATGTGATTTCACAGCCAAATCAAGAAACCATAGACTATCAATAATCACTATTAATGCATAATATCAGGGTTCAGATTGAACTACTCACCAATTGCAAATAAATCACATTGTTGGACCTTTAATAGCGTCAAACCTCAGTTTGCTCGAAAAGACTCAAAATGCACAAAACAAACATGGCGGACACAAACCAGGCCAACTTCAGTCGCGCACACACACACACACGTCGTCGTGCTTCCTCCCTTCAGGCAGGCAGCCAGAGACAAGCGGACCCTCCAGGCTCACCTCATCACCCACGTGCTCAACGCCGCCGACGGGAACGTCAGCGGCAACACGGGGCCCGGCTACTACCGAGACACCAGAATCACTTATCACGGAGTGGAGGCTTTCGACTTCCCGTCCTTCAAGATGAGCCGCTACTTCTACTCGGCGGCCAATTTCATCAAGAACGCCCTGAGCTCGCCCACAGGTGAGGGCTCCTCACCGCGCCTCAGGTGTTTTTTCTCGTCACTTTCACACACATCAAGTTTCTGCGAGGCAAAAGGTAGCTACTGAAACATTTGTCAGTCATTTCCCATTACAGCAGCCCCCCCCCTCAGTTGTAATAGTCATTAAAATGCAAATCAAACACTAAACATAATATCAAGCTAATATCTTTCCCCGGTGGTAATCTCCTCATAAGCTCAGACCTTGGCCGGGGAAATTGGTTTAAAATGGATTGCCCTGGTGATTTGTAAGCAACACTTTTATTGGACACGGAAATTACACAATTATGTTTGCGGCCTGTGCCCGCCCGGCCCCTTATGCAAAGCGAAAGCCAGTATCTGACATGGCAGTAATAAGACGGGGGGGCCTCCTCCTCCTCCTCCGTGTGGCGGGGGCCTCGGAGTAATCCCCCCCCGGCAGGAATACACAAGACGCCCAGACAGTTCAATTACGCGCTCCTCTGCGCCCTAACCCCCGGCCCCCCGATAAGGAACCAGGGGGGATTACCGCATGCGGGAACATTTGTTCCAACATTGTTGGAAACTTTTTTTAGCGGGGAGTCGGAGGCGCTCTCTCCTTTTAATCCACGGAGGAGAAACAAATTAGACAGTTGGAATAAAGTTCAGCACAATAATCCGGTCGCCGCATGCTTGTAAATGCAGACGTGGAGCCGCTCGAGGATGGCTGAGCTCTTGAATTTGAGTTTTTTTTTCTTCCTTTCTTTCCACCGATTTTGGTAGGTAAAGTGTTCGTCAACTGCATAATGGGCGTGAGCCGCTCGGCCACGCTGGTCCTGGCCTACCTGATAATCTACGAGAACATGACGCTGGTGGACGCCGTCAGGGCCGTCAGCGCCAACAGGAACATCTCGCCCAACGTTGGGTTCCTGGAGCAGCTCAGAGAGCTGGACAGAGAGCTGCACTTCCAGGGGTCATCGAGTACCTGAAATTAAATAAAAACTAAAGCAATCAGTCCGTGAATGGTCATGTGCTGCTTCCTATTGTGTATTTGAGGGAAGATATGCACACTACTGTTTAAAAGTTTAGGATTCACTTAGAAATGTCCTTATTTTTTAAGAAAAACACTTTTTTTCTATACATAGTTAATGTGGTAAATGATTTTTCTAGCTACAAATGTCTGGTTTTTAATGCAATAACCACGTAGGTGTATAGAGGCCCATCACTCCAGTGTTCTAATGAAACATTATGTTTAATAATTGCATTAGAAGTTAATAGATTAATTGGAAAACTCTTGTGCAACTATGTTAGCAAACTATAACCAGTTTAGCCGGTTAGATGAAGCATTCTACTGCAGGAAGGAGAACATTATTATTTCAAATAGAAATCATAACGCCTGCAGGAAGGAAAACTAACAGGACAGCAGCCTTTTCCATCCAGGAACATTAAGTATTGCTGCAAATGTCTGGTTTTTAATGCAACATCTACATAGGTGTATAGAGGCCTATTTCTCCATTGTGCTAATGGAACATTGTGTCTAACAATTGCATTAGAAGCTGATTAGAAAACCCTCATGTAATCATGTTAGCACAACTGAACAGTTTAGCTGGTTAGATGGAAGCAAAGTCTTGACTATATTTTTTATTAATTATACAACTCATTTCATAAATAAAAGTGTGACCTTTCATGGGCAACACAAGATGTTGTTGTTTTTATTGCTCGGTCAGATCCTCCCAGTGGAGATTCTTTCAGTGCTCATCATTCCAGAAGCAACGTTTTCTGCCGGCATCGCCGCGTGAAACCGCCACTTGACATTTTTACATTTCCGCTTCTGTACCGATTAAACAAATGGAATCTACTTTGTTAATCAAGGAAGTCAGGAGGTGCCTGCATCCGTTTCCCCTTTGCTTGCATTCTCTACTTAATGTACAGACAGAGAGTTTTGGTAGCACTTAGGATATTTTTTTTCCCAATTTCAACATATAATCGAACATATATTGTTATTAGCTAATTCAATTTAGAGCTGGGAATAAGCCTGTGATATGATTAAAAGCTCTAGAATAGCCCCTATTGGATGTTGAGGTGACATAGTTTTATTATTATTAGTCCATCATAATGAAGGAATATGTCCCCAAATAAAACACAGGGCAAATTCTGCAAAAAACACTCAAATGAAATAGCAGCATCCTCATCCTTTAAATTCTTTACATCTGGCAGCCTCATGTAATTCTTCGCAATGTTTTGAATCACTTAGACCATTCGAACTGTAAACACTGCTGTGGCTCCGTAGTCGGAGTTGTCACAACACGAGCACGCTGGCTTCTGTCAATGTCATCTGAGGAATAAATAGCCCCCACCGCTCCTGCCCAGACTCTGGCATCCTCAGCTGTCGGCTTCCAGCGGGGGGCGGGGGGGCTCGGCCTTCTGAACAACACTTAAATCCAGCTCAGATGGCAAACAGGGCGACCTGCACCAATAAGGTTAGAGTTTACAGGTCCATCCCAAACGCCTGCAGGAAGAAACTAACTAACAGGAGAGCAAGGATTTCACTAATTTTCCACGCAGGAACATTAAGTATTCTTGTGAGAGGGAGGAAGAAGGGAGGGGGGGGGGTTGTCTGATTTGTAAGTGCTGCATTTGCTATAATTTGTGATAATTATGGGAGGCAAGCGAGGGATGCGGATATGAGCCCAGTGGAGGAGGAGCGAGAGCACCAGACACCGCCCACCTGCGATCTGCTCGGCCTTCTGCTGCGGAACAGACGCCGCACCGGAGCCGTCAACGAGGTCTGGCCCGGCCTCTACGTCGGGGACGCGTGAGTGACATTCGCACTTTTCGGGGGCCATCGAGCTGCAATATGGTGATTCTGATGTAAAAACTGTCGCCGCAAACACGTTCCTATGTTTGGCCAATTAGCAGGGGGGCTTAAAAATGAAATGTGTACATTTGAGTCAGCAGTGATGCATGCTGGATGCAAACAGAGCTGGCCATAGGCAAGAAGAAAAAAAACAAAAAACAAAACAAGAAATGACATTCATTATATCATCCCTTGTGTTATTTATAGGGCTACAGCTCGGCATAAAACCCTGTTAGTGAATCTGGGAATAACACATGTGGTGAATGCTGCAGATGGCCCCGAGCACATTGACACCGGGCCACATTTCTACAAAGACACCAACATACTGTATCACGGAGTGGAGGCAGCCGACTGTAAAGATTTTGACTTGAGCCCATTCTTCACCGAGACGGCTGATTTCATCCACCGTGCCCTGAATCACAAAGGTAGCCTAGAAGTGGCGGATCCAGGCAGAGGAAATACATCAGATACTGTGTCGGCTTCCTAAAGGCTGAGAAATCATCAGACAACTGTGCTTTTGCTTTGTTTGCATATATTTTTAAAAAAAAGGAGTAAACCAAATTATGAGTTTGGACTCTGAACTGTGACTTTAAAAATATAACACATTTTTCCATCTATGTTGGAAATAAAGGGCTTTTTCACAGTATGATGGCTGAATTCCACTTAGGGTCCTGATAGTGCTGCTTGAATCCATGAAAGAATGAATTTGCATTAGAACGCTTTTACCTTCAGGATCTGTGCAATCGAACCTCTCAGCTGACGTCTCCCATCTGCGTAGGTAAGGTCCTGGTCCACTGTGCACGAGGCATCAGCCGCTCGGCGACGCTGGTGGTGGCCTTCCTCATGATCAGGGAAGGTCGGACCCTGGTGGAGGCTCTCCAGGCCGTCCGGAGGCACAGGAACATCCTCCCGAACGTGGGATTTCTGGACCAACTCCGCAACCTGGACCTGGCCCTGCAGAGGAGGAAGACATGATGATAGAATTTAATACACATTAGAAGATCATATCAATAATAGTTTACATTCAGAGTGAATCTTAGTCTTTTGATCACAGCATTATAGGTTTAAGGATGTCTTATTCTGCTCCTCCTGGGAATTATTTATGTTCATTTCAGCACAGTATGCACATCAGTGAGCAAACTTTAGATGTGAAATCTCATCCCGGTGTCACATTATCATCGTGTGATAATGTGGTGCAAGAGCAGATCGGTTGGAAATGTCTGCGCCGTATTCCCCGGGTGGAAAGAGACAGCCTGCAGACCTGATGTTCGCTGTGATAGATCGCACTGCACAAGCAAGTTTGAAGCATCTGTTAAAGTAGTTGATGATGATGATGATGTCGGGACTCAAGAGAGTTTTGAAGATTGGACGGCATCAACAGAATGTCTATGATATTTATGTGTTTATATTGTAGGTGTGTTTTATTGAAAGAAATGTAAAAAAAAAAACGTATCCAACTGTTATTTTAATGGGCAGTAATATAAGACTGGAAAGTCTAACACCTAAATTATTTGTTTATAAAGGCTTGGGGCTTGTGACTTAACAAGGATTTATCATGAATTAGTTAAGAACCGACTTGTTTGCAGTGACTCGAGGCAAAACACTTAAAAAATGTGAAATATATCGTACATGTTTGTAATTACAGGGCTAAACATATAGAAAACCAGCCCGTTTGGCCTCATAATTCACAGCACAATCGATATCACAGAGACCTTTAAAACAAATGCAGCACAAATGCAGAAACAACCGCGCTACTCAAACAGCACAAATACAGTGAGCCTATAAATAAACAATGCTTCATTTATTCCCATTTCTCAAAATGTGTCTGAGGCGCCGCGATCCATCATCGTGCAGTTAAAACTGTGATGTCTAAAGAGGCTTGATACGAGATGACAAAAATATGCCGGCGTGCTTCTGAGCGTGTGTACAGATTCAGGTCAGACTTTGAAAAAGAGATGAAACGCCGAAGCCATCTTAATAAGAGATGCTCTCCAGAGCACACCGGGAGAGAGAGAGAGAGAGAGAGAGAGATGCTGTCAAAATAAAAGGAATTGGATATCACAGGTTTAATGATTTCACTGTCAGAATGAATGATGGAGAGTATGAAGATATGAGGGAAAACTAAAGGAGCCTGATGGTGTGAAAACTCTTGACATGTTAGCAGCTTCTTCCAGCCATTCTGCAATACAGTCATCATTACAGCCCTGACTTTGGGGGCTCCCGTTTAGATCGCTGAATGGACCGTGCATATCATATAAAGACATGTGCCATCTTGTAAAAAAAACTTAACAGTCTGACACGTTTCAGACTCTCTTTCGAGAAGCTCCAGAAGATGCGGAACATCTTTAAACGGGCATTTGTGAGGCAGCGCTTTTCCTGGCGTCTGAAAGATATGCAGAAAAAGGCCGACACAAATTTCAAGGAGCAAAAAAAAAAAAAAAGCTCAGAGTGGCCCCGTTCAATCCGCTGAATGCCGGTATCCTCTGGCAAGTGCAAAGTTTGGATAAGCGCGGCTTCCTGCCAGCAGTGGAGATTAAAGTTGTGTGTTTAGGAGTGGATGGCAGGGGCCGGCCGGGTGGAAAGCTCTCCCCACAGGCAGGGAACGTGGCAGCTAAGGTCAGGGGGCCGCCACATCACAGCCCTAAAAATATCCACCGCATTCGATGCCCCCATAACAGGCCGGTTATACAATCCGTGCCCTGACTCGGGCCTGCCAGGATTAAACCTTGCCGTGTTCCGCCGTTAAGGACGCGGGGGGTTTCAGCAAAAAAAGAGCCGACGGGGGCGATGAAAACGAAAAGTGTCGAGTGGGAAAATTAAGGACTTTAATCTCTGGGTGAGTTGTGTTGGGAGATGCATGCAGGAAAAAAACAGAAGGAGAGGGAAAACAAAAACAGATGATTGTATGGCAGAGAAAATGGAAAAGGGGGGAAAAAATAAAACAAAAAAAACAAGTGTGGTATTTCTTTTCCCCCCCTTAAGCTAATAAACCATGCGTGAAACGAAGCCTCAGTGAAGAAAATGGCTTCTCGCAAGTCAAAGACCGGCAGCAAGATAAATGTTGCACAGGCAGCAGAGGAATCCAGTCCAGAGGTGGAATACGTCACACCTGGCGGCTACGAGCTGGACAAGATCCTCAACCGAGGGATTGTGGTTTACACTCATGTCAATGAGGTGTGGCCTAATGTCTACATCGGGGACGAGTGAGTAAAAAAAAAAAAAGTGTTAAATTACTAAAGTAAGGAAATGAACAGAGGATTAATTCATAACATTTACACCGGCTTCTTGCAGAGAGACTGCAAAGGACAGGTATAATCTGAAGAAAATGGGGATCACACACATCCTGAACGCGGCCGAGGGGACGTGGAACAGCGTGGATACCGGAGCCGGTTACTACGGCGACATGGACATCGTCTATTACGGAGTGGTAGCGGAGGACATCCCGACCTTTGACCTCAGCCAGTATTTTTTCTCTGCCGCCCAGTTCATTAAAGAAACACTGAGCAACCCTCAGAGTAAGACTACACAGATTTAAAGGGTCATTTCAGCCAAAGGACACTTTTTTCACTTTAATGGTACCTAATCACATATATATATATATATATATCATGATAGAAAGTAATAATTTAAGGCTAGATACTGCTACTAAGGAAGTGAAAAAAATGTTATTTCATCCTTCACATTGGAGAAAATAACAAAAAAAAACAAGCAGATACATACATGTACCAATTCCCTGTGTGATTTACACATCTCCAGATAAACTGCTGGTGCACTGTGTGATGGGAAGGAGTCGGTCCGCCACGCTCTTCCTCGCCTACCTCATGATCTGTGAGAACATGACCGTGGTCGACGCCATCGAGCACGTGAAAAAACGGAGGCGGATCATCCCCAACTGGGGCTTCCTGAAACAGCTGAGAGAACTGGACATGCAGCTCCAGGAGAAAGCGGAAGACGCTACGGAGCAAGTTCAAGACGCGTCATGAGTCATTTGTCCAAGTAAAAATCAAGAAGTCAAGGAACAAGTAAATTACAGGTAGTACCAATTATTTAGGCCAAGTTGATCTTAAATTGAGACTTGAAATGTGTCAAAATCAGCTCTCAAGTAAACCACACAAGTAATGCAAGTTAAATCAGTCATAAGTTATGTAAAACAAGTCCAAATTGAGTCTCCTGTCATGCCAAAGAAGCCAATCAGAGCAAATTCCTTTAAGGGTAAAATCCTTATGGATGTCATGTCTAAACAAAGGAATTGAGTCTGTCTGGTTTCCATATGTAGAGGATTAAAATGACAGTTTCAACAATTTCCCTTTTAAATGTGTTAAAAGTGTTTTCACTTGCCTGTTGCTCCCTCGTGTTCATGATTATTGCTCTGGTCAAGTCGAGCTTTTTAGGGGGAGAAATTTCTTAGAGCAAAAAGTCCAAGTTTCCTTTTAAAATGAATTTCTGCAGAGAAAATGAACTTCTGGATTATCACTGATTTCAAATCTGTTAGTTCATTCTCATTCTTATGATTTGGTTCTAATGTTTTTTATTCTTTTTTAATTAAAAGGAGAACAAGCATGTACATGGTCAATCATAATTTATTCTTATGCTAAAATGTACAGCATTTTAAGTGACTGACAAAAGGAGAAAGTCATAAATACAAGAATGTCATTCTGTCTGATTTTTGTGCACATAGCCAGGTATTTCCCCCCTATTCTCACCAGCAACTCTGTACAGGTACAAAGGCTACAAAAGAGCAATATAAACAAAAACACAAGTACAAGTTGCGAATTACATGCAATTCATTAGCTTAGTTTGGTCTATTCACAGGCTCTATTCTTCTACACTTCGGTAAAATATAAATCCAACATTTTATAAAGATAGAAAACAAATCTACAGATGGAATGAAAACGTAGCTTTAAAGGCATTATGTAAAATATTGACTTTGGACTAAATTTATAATTTCTTTATTGTTATTCATCGTTATAATCATTTAGTTCTTTTAAATTCTGCCACACTTCTGGACATTTTGAAATGTTTTAGAATTTTCAGGGTACAAACACTGAGATATGCTTTGTTATTTTGACAGAAATCAGTCTGCTTTATTAAACAGAAAGCTGCCTCAAGGAGATCTGTTACAAAAGACTTCAGAATTATACATACATAGCAATAAAACCTCTCAAACCGAACAGAAAACAGGACTAAGTTTACATTTTTTTTTTACATTATTAGAATTAACAAAATATAGTTTCATCTTTTTCCCTGTGGAGGGAAACCTAATAAAGGCCAGATATCTTTAAAATGGCTTGCTATTAAGCACAACACTTGTACAGTACTACTCAATGCACTGTCACTAACAGAGACTGAAGCATGCTAGTTGTCACTTTACAAAATAAGTACAATAATTTAAATATACAAAGGCATGAGTATAGTACAAACTAATTGTCAGCACTGTTAGACAGGTACACTGAACAGGTTCAAACAGCCACTAACTCCACTTGTAGCAGGCACATTAAATGGCTTCATTTGAGGCTGCTACACGACTGCAAGACCACTGATGAAATCTCTACCTCTGAGCTCTAAACCTGCCTGCTGCAAAGACACATCAGAGACACTAACACTAATTAAATAGATTTTCATCATAATGATGTAAGGCTTCCCATCTGGAGGAACAAAAATACTTTTTTTTTTTTTTACTTTTTAAACATTAGCTTCAAAGTTTTCTCATTGATGAAAATTTTTGCATTCTTTCCAAGTGCTGCTGCTGGTTTTTAAGTAATAAAACAATAACAAAAAAGACACCAAAAAAAAAGAAACAAGGCCAGATCAGTGCTTCTCTGAACAGCAAAATGCACGTGAGAAGAACCAGCTCAGTCCTGCGGACAGTTACCGCCTGATGAAAGGCCCTTTCAGGGACTGCTTGGACATGCCTGTGTTCATGTAACCATGGTGACCAGCTGGAGTGTACACCATGTTGCCATGTGGTGGAGCCTGCATGGGCTGCTGGGGGTATGGCTGTGTTCCCATCATGCCCATCTGCATAGAGTACTGGGGTGACTGGTTCATATAGGCATGGTTGCCATGGTAACCACTGTTCATCATGGGCTGGCTCATGCTGTAGCCATTCAGGGAGGGCATGTTCATAGAGTTGACGTTGTAGGCCGGCGCCGGCATGATGTTCACGCTCATGTTCATGCGCGGCATGGCGGCCAACGTCCTGGATGGCGCCTGCATGGCCACGGTCTGCGACGGCCGGGCGTACATCTGCTGCTGGTGGTGCGACAGCGGGGCGGACTTGGAGCGTGCCGAGATGTGGCTCTTGGAGGCCATTTGGGGTTGGATGCGCTGTGAGGGCGGGATGCCCATGTTCCGCTGCAGCATCATGGGTGGTGGCGAGCTGAGATTCGGGGGCGGGGTCATGGTGGCCTGCACCTGCGGGTTGGAGACTCGATGCGGCGTCTGGGACAAGGAAACCAGGCTGGAGTGCTGCGACGACAGCGAGGAGGTGTTTGCATACGATGTGATGGGGTGTGAGGCCGAGTGGTTGAAAGGCAGCGAGTGAGGGTGGTCGATGAACGTGTTGGTGAACTGCTGCAGCTTGGCCAGACTGAGGCCAGACGACTGAGAGTAGTGGCCGCTGCCGTATTCCCCCTGGTGGTTGATCCTCTCATAGAGGGCGAAGTTGGGATTTCCGGACTCGGGGATGTCCGCCAGCTGCATGGTGGTGGTGAAGTTGGTGGGTATGGCGCACTGAGCCATCGGCTGCTGCTGGCCGTGCTGAGTGTGTTGATTGTGAAGGCTATGCTGAGCGTGCTGATTGTGCTGGCTGAGCTGATTGTGCTGCAGGTGGTGATTGTGGTGGTGACTATGCTGGTTGTGGGGATTGTGTTGACTGTGCTGGCTTAGCTGATTGTGTGGACCGTGCTGATTGTGTTGGCTGTGCTGATTATGTGGGCCATGCCTGCTGTGGGAGTTGTGTTGACTGTGTTGACTGTGTTGGCTGCGCTGGTTGTGTTGACTGTGCTGGCTGTGCTGGCTGTTGCTGGGAGGTCTCTCCACCACCACGCAGCCCTGTGGCGACTTGACATTGCAGTGCGGCGGGGAGCTCAGGCTGTTCTGCTGAATCATCCCGCAGCTGCCGGGGTTGACAGCAGCCATTTGCTGGCTCACGGCGCAGCTGCTCTGGGCCAGGCCACTGGGGGGGATGCTGCCATAGGAGCAGCTGTTCTGGGAGGGTCCTGCCCCACAGATGCTGCCTCCCATGGTGGAGTCGTAGCTGCTGGGGTTCTCGTAGTTCTCTGTGGTGCTCTCGATGCTGCCCAGATCGCTGAAGCCACTGTCCACTACCTGCTGCGAATGGTCCGACACCGACGGCACGTCCATCATGGGGCTCGTCTCCATGTTGTGGAGAGAGGGCACTGAGATGGCGCTGTGGTCAGGGCTGATCTGAGTGTAGCCACTCTCCAGGATGGAGACGGCCGGGCTGTTGACCGAGCGAACAGACTGGCTGGGATGGGACTGGGCGGAGGAAAGGGGGCTGCTGTGGTCTGACTGGGGGCAGTCGTCCAGCGGGGTGAGCTGGGGGCTCTGGGCCACGTGGGCATAGGTCTGCAGGCTCCTGCAGGCCTCCTGGCTCTCTACGCAGTCCTGGAAAACATTCTCCTGCTCGCTCTCCCGTGTCAGTGACTGAACAGCTTGGGCTGTCTCTGAGTCAATCTCTGTGCAGATCGGGGGATCTTCCCTAAGCACGGGACTGAGCGTCGGCCTCTCTGCAGGCTGAGGAGGTGCGTGATCCGGACAAGGGCTGGACGTGCTTTCCTCCTCTGAATCAGAGTCTACAGGGTTATCAGAGTCCACAGCTGCTACTGAAGCCACCGCTACTGATGCAGGTAGTGGCGGTGCCACTGTTGTTTCCGTCACTGCATCCTGAATGTTTTCTGTAGTGGTAGCCAGCTCCTCTTCACTACACTGTTCTGTAGAAACCTGCTGACTCAACTCAGAGTCATTGTCTTGTTTTGGATCTAAAAAAGGTGGGCTGCCTTCAGGTATTTCTCTCGAACACTGCTCTAAGTCTACTTTGCTGCTCTCAGGCTCTGCTGCCTTGCTGTGACTGTCATCTTCATCATCCGCGTCCTGATCCTCTATTTGAGTTCTCTGCTCATCCTCCTCCTCATCTTCCTCGTTGCCGTTCTCCAGTGATACAGCACCCTCCGTCCTGTGACCCACGTCTTTGGCTGGGGAGTCCTGCTCAGGCTCACTCTCCTGCTGGTCACCTTCGGGGGGTTCTGGAGAATCGCTTTTGTCCTCATGGCAGGGAGACATCGCCACAGGAGAGGCGGCAAGTGAGCACACAGGAGAAGCCACCGGCGACCCCTCAGGGGAGCTTGACTTGTGGGATCCATGGTCAGCAGGACTCGGGGGCTCAGAGGGGAGCCTCTCCAGCGTTGTGTCTGGACTAGCCGAGTGCCTGGCTCCTTTGCTGCCCTCGTCTGCGCTGACGATGTCGTGGTCAGGTTCCTCTTTCGCTTCCTCGGTCTGAATGTGGTGCTGCTCCGCTTCCATGGGAGTTTCGGGGGGCGTGTAGAGGTTGAGCTTGAAGCCCATCTTTCGCTCGTTCTTTAGCCTCCATTTGGGAGGGCCGCGTTTTACTCCCTTGGGCCATCCTTTCTTCCGTTTCATTGGACGAGGTCTGCTGGGTCTCTTAGAAAGGACATCAGCTCCTACAGAAAAATAAAACAAAAACAATTTACTGTTTTGCTAGGGCATTTTATAGGAAACAATTCACTTTAGAATATTTAGAACAGTAAAATATAGAACAGTAAAAATGTTAAGGGATGCAATTACCTTCATTCCAGTGCTCAAGATTGATTTTCTGTGCATTTTTCTCGAGCCTCGGCCGACCTCTACGGCGCTTCACCGGTGTAATCTGTGCCTTGTCCTCCTGTTCCTCCTCTTCATCTTCCTCCATCTCACCCACTCTGCAAGTGCGCTCCAGCAGAGGCATAGGGCGCTCATCATCCGAGTTGTCAAATGGCTCATTCAGCACCTCTGTTGTCTCAGAGATGGTTTCTGTTGTTACACTGCTGTTTATTCTCTTTCTTTTACGCCCTCTCTTCTTGAGTACAATGGTTCTCTGAAATCAAACAAAAGACAAACAAATGAATAAAACCTCTACCAGAGAATGAAAACTAGGGCACTAGGTGGACGACCTCCATTATGATACAACAGAAATACATTTAGGCTTTTGTGCTAAATGTAAAATGTTAAAAAACACACATTGAAACTAAATGTTTTAGCAATACAGTCTGGGGTAGAAAACCACAAATAAGACAGGCAGAGTGAGCAGAAACCACAGTCTATATTCTACATTCTCCAGTTGTTTCCCAACGGCTGCCTTCCTACTCAACCATTCTCCTCTCTGAAATCCTTCACAGGAAGAATGTGAAATCAATACTGTAACTAATGCACTAAATAAACTCCAACATCCACTGCTGTTCTTTTCTGGATTCCATACAGTTTTTGTTGAAAAGGTCTCCCTGACATCATGCAGCTGGCTGTAATATTATCTCTAGCACAAGGGGGCAGTGCCATATAGACAGAACAGATGTGAGAAGCACAGAGGAGGGCAGTAAATTAACCATGACCACTGACAATAGTACAAGGTTTAGCCTGCACAGTCTCGACACCAGCAGTGAAAACACAATCTATTATCTACAGCTGCAGGCACACAGGGAGAGTCTAGATGACAAGAGGAAGCCACTGAACCCTCTACTGAAACCATGAATATTTATCAAACCTTTCCATCTCACACAAGTACACAACATTGTCCCCGATGAATGAAATGATATACATTCAATTCCACTTTGTTCTAAAATAAAACTCTAGATAATCAATAAGACACTTCCTCCTGGGAAAATAGCTGACTTGTGGTGATGCAAGAGGAGAACGAGGCACATCAATAAACATTATTAGCCACCTTTCTTTTGGCTGCAAGCATCGCATGGGCTTTTGTCAGGATGGGGGGTGAGCCGTCGGAGTCATCGTCGTCGTCGTCGGCTTCATCGTCGCTCAAATCCTCCGACTGCTGGATGCGTCTGGTCCAGGATGGCGCAGGGCGCCGCTCGTAGGTTCTGTAGGGAACCTTGCAATGCACCTTGGTGAGAGGTTGCCTGCTGCTGTGAGTCATCATGTAGCCCTCTCTCTCCTCCTTCTCCCAGCAACTGGCCTGCTCCTTCAGCCGCTCAGCCTGGTAATTAAACAGACAAGACACATTATCTCTGGGAAAGGCATATGCACAACTCCCAACATCTGAGCAATGAGGCTAATGGGAAAACAAGAGGCTGGAATTAACATCATGACAAATGATTCACTGCAGGTTTGTCCTGATAATAAGAGCAGTGTCCTGATTGGATGTTTGCCCGTCATGGAGGAAACATTTCCTTTGAGCAACCATGGTAAGATTGCATTTCATGGAGTATTCAGCACTATTAACTATGTGGTGAACTGATTTAGAGCAATTTTGCACAACATTAGATGCTTGCTGACAGTGAGAATTCTTTGCCCATTAAAGGCCTCTATTTGAACTCCCAAGCTGATCAAGCAAACCCTCAGTGTCGCACACAATATTAACAAATGATTAGCGTCTCCTGTTTGATCAGGAAAACCTACGTCCATCTCTGCCTCCCTCTCCTCCTCTGACAGGACAGCATTGGGCATCGTGGATGGCGTCCAGCGCAGGGCGTCGGGGTCTACCTCGTTCTGCCGTGGGTGAGCCCTCAGCCGCTCCGCGTGCCTCTGAATCAATCGCTCTCTTCTGATCAGCACAATCCTAGGCCGCAGAGAAAAAAAAGCGTATGTGTTCATGTCCTAAACAGCAAGAGGGGGACCAGCCACAGAAGACAGAAGGTGATGTGTGGTTAAATACGAGCACAAAGACGAGCTCTTTGGGACAGCAGGTGCTCCGTGTCCTTGGGGGTGCTTAACCTGACTTACTTCTGTCAATATTCAGCGGCATTAATGGATATGCTGTTAAAAATACCCACTGGCCTGGATAAGTCAGACGGCACATAGAAGAGGCAGCACGGGCTTGAAGGAGACTGCGGCTCAGAAACTGACCTGCCATCCTGTCTGTCAATCATGCCGAGCTGCTGGAGAGTAGCGGCGATGTCATGTGGACACATCCCAGTGGCCCTGCTTATTCCTTTAACACTGATGTGTTTATCTGGGTGCTTATAAAGATACTCCAGTATGACACTTTTCCAATATGCCAGGTAGGATAAGCGACCCAGATCTGACAGCGGCTTCTCTGGGGAGCCGGCTTGTCCTTCTTGCCTGGTGAGAAGGTAACCTAAAAAGACACGATTCAAACAAAAACAAAATGCCTTAGTCAAAGCCAGAGGCTGCTGCTGGGTTATTTCAGATTGCATTTCAACCCCCCTCCCCCCCTTATAGATTACATATTCATGTAAGGATGTGACACTGAACCCTGGTTGGGATTTCACCTTCAAATAGTATAAAGAGAAGCGAGGCAATCAGTTTGCTTCTCCTTCAACCTCTGTCAGAAGCTATGATACATGCTGACAAGGGCAACAAAGGAGGTTGAAAGAGGGAGTAAAGAGGAAACAAAGCGACGGAGCACAACAGAAAAGCAGCTGGATGTCATTGTTCACAAGAGACTGCGCTTAGAAGAGATAACGAACAAGTAAAAAAAAAAAATAATACCAATATGTATCTGTGTGTAATTAGTTTTATAGCGGCACTGTCAAGGGTCATCCATTATGAGCAGCATGAAATTAATTAATGCCTTTTAATGTGCACCCACTACCGAGACCCAAACAAGCAAACCTAATCACTGAACAGTGAACACATAATATTCCAATAATCATGAAAATATTCATTACTAAAGCTAAGAAGAGCAGTCAGTGAAAACAAAGACTTAGCGCTGATTATTCAAATAAATTAATTGAAAAAAAAGCGCCATATTTCATTTTCTGTCATTTTACAAGTATATTATCATTAATAAACCAAAACAAAAGAGCTACTCCAGCTCGTTTGAATTATGATCTGAAGGAGAACATTTTTCAGACAGGCTTCCACTAATGCTGTGCTCTCAGAGCTACCTGAGACAAAGTGTTCCTCTAATACAATCCAATATAACAGAAAATCTTAATCTAAACAACTTCCAGCTCCACAGCTACATTTTCCAATAAAGCCTTCAAAGAGCTCAGAACTCAGCTGTGTTCAATCTCTCTTAATCCCTGTCTTTGTTATCAGCACACTCTCAATATCACAGATCCTCTCACATCTCTGTGTCTCAGTGGCTCCCAAAGTGAACAGGAAATCAAATGCTCCATTACCGCTCACCCTCCCCACACTCGCTCCTTTTTCCTTCTCTTCATCACACACAAACTCGGCAAGGAGACAACTTTGGAAAAATAATAAAAAAAAAAGCTATAAAAAACTGCCAGCCTAAACACAGAAATCCACTCAAGGCAGCAACTGTTCTCATAAGTGGGCCGCCAGGCTTTAAATATTGCATGTGTTGTGTTGCATTTACTGGACTAAAACATTAAAGCAGCATCTACACCTCATCACAAGTCAAAGAGAAATAACTGGGATTTCTACAAAAAAATAAAAATAACTCTCCAGGAGATGCTCGGGTGAAACACTTTTGGACATCAAATAATATATACAGATCGAATGTAATGTTTTTCACCCCTAATCTTCAGTGATTGCCTGAGCACTGTACATGAATGCTCTTGATTTGACCACTTCAAAAAGCCTTAACTAAATACAGCACCTTGCCTCAAGATACAAATCCCCACTTAATCTGAAATTGTTTGTAAAGGCCAAGAAAATAAATAAATAAATAAATAAAACTCAAGTTCAGTGGTCTAAAAAAAGCATTAAGGAACTTACTGAAATCAATAAGGAACCTTCCAAATCCCTGCCTTTGGTACTGAGGCATGATCATTATGCAGGAGACATTGTACTTCTGCTGGCAAAGCTTTTCCTGAGGGAAGGAGAAACAGATCAAGTATGTCAGAGCTCCGCTGAAGCTGGCAATTTACTGCACCTGCCATTGTCCTTGTCTGAATCTGTGCGCGTGTGTGTATACACACCACACACACTCAGATAAGAATGTATTGCTCTATGTGTAATCACTTTTATACCATTTTTGGTTAATCTGTTTATTTTTTTTTTTCAGCATTTTTTGATTCAGTATTTAGTCTTCATCATGTCAGACACTAGTAAAACAAGAGTCCAAGATTGCTTAGTCTGACAAAAAAAAGATCCTTAAATTACAATCATATAAAACTAAAAAACATCCTTCAACCATTATTGTGAATAAATGACATCCCCTTCACAAAAATGGACAAATTAGGTCGCTCTGTATCAGTGTCACCATTCAAATATGATGTGTGGTATTCCTTCATTTCCCATATAATCACTCTGTAATTCTTACCTTGGAGAAATAGCCCACAAGATGACAGCCTTTCTCATCATTCTTTGTAAGTATGTAGAAGAGGAAAGGCTCCACATCATAATACAAGGTCTTGTGATCCAGGAAAAGCTTGGCTAACAGGCAGAGGTTTTGGCAGAATAGTTTGCTGACATTTCCATCAACCTAAACACGGAATAAAAAGAGCAAGAGGACACTGTTCAAACAGTCCCATTTCTCCCTCCTCCTCCCAGAACCCATTCAGTGGAATCTCATGCAGCATACAGTTATTGCTTTATTGCTGTAAAAGGAAGCTGACCTCAAAGACGGAAAGGTTGTCCTTTCTGTAGATTTCATTGGCTGGTGGGTGGAACCAGCCACACTTCTTTGTGTGTCTCTGGAGAATGTTTTTGCTTCTCATGTACTTCAGACAGAACTCGCACAGATAAAGCTTTTGTAATCTAACAGAGACAAAAGGGAGAGCTGCAGTTTATACTCAGGCTTGGGAGGTTTTTTAAAGGACATTCATATAAAATATGTCTCTAGTGATACAGTAAAATAAAAAAAGGGTTTATTGTGTTAAATCAACCTTGTACCAGTACCTTGAGTATTCAGGTGGGTAAGGTGACGAGTACCAGGTTTGAATGTCATGCTTCCCAAATTCAATGACTGCCGGACATCGTATGGAATCTGTGTTCATCAGAGGTCCAGTTCTCTGAAGAATTATTAAACAAAGGTTAAGGGAGGAATGTCATGATGAAGATAATCATCTCTCATCAATGACCATATCACTGTTTTCGTGACAAAATGTTCAAATTACTATTGTAGATATAATACAATATTGAAATTTTGACCAAAATCTGTCAACAATTAGATCATAAATACTACTATAATAATCAAAATATAGAATGAATGATTAGTTAATTATGTTTCATTATATATTTTATCCCAAAATATTAAAACTTCCTCTTACTTCTTATTACTATATTGAGTTGGTGCAATTTGAGCACAGATAAAAGATTATAGGTATTATTTTGTTAGCACTGAATGACTACAGTTCCCATGAGTCTAAGTCATACTGCTAAGACCTCGTGGGAGCTGTAGTTGTTGAGGGCTAGAAAAAGAAACGTTATTTCATGAATATTAAAATATTAAAGACTTTATGAAGCAGCGCTGGTAGATCCCCAAGAAACCTAAATAGGCAAATACATAATAGGGCTGAGGATAGTACAATAAATGATATTTTAGAGAGTATAAAGAATGCTGGGACTGGTAAATGCAATTATGATAAAAAATATGATTTTACTGGATGAACATGGTCTGTTAAAAAACGAGGAGAACAGTTTAATAGCATAATATGACTGAGTTGAGATTGGAAATGTTTTTCCCTCAGAGAGCTGGGGTCATTCAGAGAATCAAAGTACAAAGTACAAGAGTAGTACAAGAACCCCACCTTTCCAGGAAGAGGGAGGTTTGTTACGTAGTTTCAAGAGTGGCAACTGTTAACTTCCACTCCTGTTGTGACATCACAACCAGACCCATTTCTGAATGACTTGCATTCAGCCAAGTTTCAGCAAGACAACAGATCAAAACTACAGAGCTCACCAGAATAAGTGGGTGGTCTCTCTCGAGTTTGTGTGTTAGCAGGAACACCAGAGGCTAAAATATTTACACACAAGCACTAAAAAGTGTTTTTTTCCCATAACAGGGCCCCTTTAAGATGTTTATGTCTCGTCTCACCTGCGCAGCGAGTTCCTGGACATGCATAAATGTCTCAATGTCCTCCTCTGTGACGTGGTCTCTGGACATGGCTGCAAAGTCAGCTTGAGCCTCCTGCTTCACGCGCACCTCTCCATTGTGGCCTGTTACAGTCACAACAACACAACATCAACACATCAGATAGCAATTCAACGCCAGCCTGTTTGAAGCAGCCGTGGTTGAATAATCTCATAAATGCATTCTATGCAAATGTGATTTATACTGTGAGTGCTGCTGCTGAGCCTGTTTGAGGCCGTGTCTCTGAGGAATTTCATAATATATCATCTTTGCATGTTTATATGAAAATCCCTAATGTAATGAAGTGAAACTAAATCACTCTAATTGCGTAACCGCTTTCATGTGCTTAGTCATCCACCAAGACAGTTTCCCATGAATTAAGAAGCAGATGCAGTGAAGGGAGCGAGTGTCGACATGAAAAGCAACTGATGTTGGAAAGCAGGCAGTAATTTTTATGAAAGACATCAACACCATGACTTAACCACCAAAACAAAAACCCATTACAAGTGGAACTGATGTGTCATTAACATATTTATGGAAATGTTCTGCTAGGGTAAGTAGTGTTTGTGCAATATATTGTTTGGGACTGCTTAAAATATATATCCATTTGTTTTTCCGACATGTTTTTTTTCCCCCCAACTATAACTTCACTCCTCAAGACAGTGAAATGCAAGGGTTACTGCACTTCTGGCTATAATCATCATGTCAGCTCTGAGTCAGCTTGGGTGGGTGAATCACTGGGTTGTATGTGTCTAATGACTGCTGGAAGTGAGGTTGAGTGGAGACAGTGATTTCAAGAGTGAGGGTGTGATGAGGGAGAGCGCTGATGGGACTACAGCCTCTTACTAGGCAGTGATCACAATGTACGCACTACTGCAGAGGGTCAAGGACAGAGCAAGGAGCAACATGAGGGAGTTAGTGGGCCATGCACTATGACAAAAGCCAACGGGCGAGAGGATGGAAACGTAAACTCCGCAGCCAAGTCAAAACGCAACGAAACTGGGTTAAGAAACTAAAATAATTCAAATTAGGCAGAAGATTAGTAGACTGTTAGGATGTTGAGGGTGTCTTCTCAAAGAAAAGATTAGCTCTAGTCTGGAAAAAAAAATAACTGCGAGTGTCAAGCTTTAAAATAAATAAAGAAGCTTAAAGGTGTGGAGACGCAGGTCTTGGCTGGCGTTTCAAGCCTTGCTTACCATGATTATTCTCAGGCTTAATTCTTCCGTCTGTCAAGTCTCCCTTCCCTGGTGAGGGGGCTCCCTTGTGAGGGCTCACTTTATACCTCAGCCTGCCTAGCGTCCTGTGCTTTTTAAGGAAGGGGTTACGTTTGAAATGACTGACCATCTTAAACGGGTGTCCTCTGGGTCGGCCCGGCCCAGCAGATGTGGAGTGTAACCTATTTCTATTGAACTCGCTCTTTCCAAGGCGCTGGGGCCCTGTTTTGGTCGCATGGGGTGAGTCCTGCTTATGGTGCATGCGCTTAGGCGGCGCATAGCAAGGTAGTCTCTTTTTCCGCGACTGTCCCTGAGTAGTATAAATGTGTGAGAGTCCGTCAAATAGTCCCTTAAGTTGGCTGCTATTGCAGAGACTGCTCAGGGAAGGAACACTAGACTGGCTGGAAGAGCTCTGGGGCGAGTTAGCGGAGGTGGAGCTGCTGGACACCTGCGAGGGTGGGCTAAGTCCCGGCAATGTGGGAGCGGGAGGAAGTGCAGAGGACGAAGGGGTTATCTTTTGGGTGGCGTGAGCAGCAAAGGCAAACGGCTCTGGTGGTTTGGACAGTTTGGGCGGACCCTTGTCCCTAGAGCCTAACTGGTTGGAGGGTGACTCTACGGCTACAGCTCGCGAGCGACGGCCCACGGGGGAAGGGGTAAAGAATTTGGAAAGCCCGTCGATAAGCCCTTTGGTTTTCTTGTTAACGGTGAGTGTAGCTGGGGTGGAGGTGGGCGTGAGGGGGGGAGTGGTGGTGGGGGTGGAAGTGGTGAATTGGGTGGCGTCGACCGCACAACGGGGGTCTGCAACAGCCAATCTGTCTCTGGCGTCCTTCACAGATGCAGCATGACCAGATGAAGGTGTGGAACAGACGGTAATCTTTTGACCCCTACCAGGTGACCCCCTTCCTCCAAGTGCTACCATGGAGCCATCACCACTGGTTACAGACCTGCCAAGACAAAAAAATTGAAATAGGCTTTCTCTGCATACCATTTCTTCAATTTACTCTTTATTCATTCATGGAAAACCAGAGTTTTCTGGAAGCAATAACAATGTAGCAGAAAAATCCCAATCGAACAGCGATTAACTGTTAAAGCCTTTTGTTAGCTTGTTGTGTTTTTATTCTCTCTTTTTTAAAGGATAATTCCACTTTATTAAAACTTATCTTATTTCATAGGTTTTGACCATTATTTGTACCTGTTATAATAACAGGTCAAAGATGAACCAGAGGTAATAGGAATTTCCCTTTAACAAATTAAAGGGTAGTGGTAATATACTGAGATCATTGCGCACTTACATTCTTTGCTTGAGCTTATTCCTGGGCCTTCCGATTGGCTTTGCATATCGACGTTTGATCTGATCGGCTTTCTTGTGCAGCAGTTTCTTCCCATTCTCCTTCGGCCTGCAGACTTGGCAGACCCAGGTTCCTGGAGGGTGTCCAAAAACAGAGAGTACCGTTAGGGCGGGTTCATCAATTCCGAGGACATACAGTACATTCATTTGAAACATTTCCTTTAATACCGAGAGCTGGCGAGAATCCCGCCAGTTCACAATGACAATCAATTACTCAGCACAAAGCGAAAATCCATAAGAAAAACATTGGGTCAATTCTCTGTCCAGTGAAATAGACTTTGTGTCAGCTTGTGGAGCGAAGCTATGTGACTTGTATGAATTGCCTGCCAAATGTCCTACTACAGTACGTGCACCATCATTACAAGCCTCGCTGTAGGGTCACTACTGTAATCCAGAGATAGCGAATCACCCTGGGGATGCTGGAATAATTTGATATGCATGCAAGGCTCCTAATAAGCCACCGCTGCCTCTCCGTGTGCTGAGTGACAGCCCCAAACGGCCGTCTGTGAAGAAAAGGCTTTGAATTGACAGCAGAGAGGAAAACAGAGAAGCCAGACAGTGTAAACACCTCACCTTTTGGCATTCTTGAAAGCGGCGGGTCGCAGCATTCCATGTGAAAGCCCCGATCACATGAATCGCAGAATAACATCTCATCCTGAAAGGAAACAGCAGGCATGTATAAAGGATGTCCCTGTTGCCTACATGTAACAAACCCTCATGTCATTCTAAGTATTTTGCAAAAATAAGCCCAATTGTGCACAAGAGAGGCTTTAAAAATCTGAGGGAAAACCAACAAATCTTCAGGAATGCACAAAATGGGATCTACAACAGTGAAACTGGTGTGTGTGAAGATGTAGGCGACATTATACTTACAGCGTTTTTTCCCTGTATTCGACATGAGCTGCAGGTTTTGCATTCAATACACTGCCACCGTAATCTCTTCACATTTGAGGTTAATTCAGGGGAAAACTTCAGACATGATGGATGCCCTTCAGAAGTAATCAGAAACACATATTAGCATGATACATTTCTACCAGAGATTGTGTCACAGAGCAAGAGGAAAGGCTTCCATTTAGTCACACAGTGAGGTTAAATATTAACACATTACATCATCAAAACAATGATGGGCCTGTACGTCTGCAACACTTTTTCCCCCTCTGCCACAAGTTGTGACTAAAAACAGTATGATCAAACATCTGAGCCACTAATTACAGATAATTTGATCTTAATGAGGCAGAAACAGTAGCAGCACTCATTCTAATGGAAGCTGATCCATGAAAGTCATGTAAAAGCTTGCCTTCTCCCTCACCCTACTCCCTCTCATGGTTGTAAAACAGCTGTTTTACAGTGAGAGCACAATTTGTGTACACTACGAGTGGTTAATGAAAACCACCTCGACGCTAGTTAGTCAAATTTGAGCTATAAAAATGTCACCAGGAGAACAATTCCTTAGGCATGTAAATAGTTTTGAAACATAAATGACTCCAAGGCAGTGGTAATTTTATGGAGGGTTATAGCATTTTTGCCTGGAACAAAAGAAGAGTAAAAGAAATGCCACCAATCTGCACCGGAAAAATGGTTGATCTTTAATCCACTGTGCCTGGTCCGCTATATAAGAAGATTCTGAATTGAAAGAAAATGACTAATTGAGTGATTTCAGATTCTAATGGCCACAGTTCTTGGGACCAGTGAGATTTGCAAGCAATTTAGTTTCTTCCAATAAATCCCTAAAAAGGGAGAGTGAAAATATTCTTCAAATATATGTCATTGCCAATGCAAAGAACTGCTGAGATCAGGGTTTGGTGATAAAAGATACTGGCTCTTGTTAGATGACATCACAACTTTCATAGTGAAGCTTTAATATTTCTGGTTGTGTTTGGTGATCGCAGGCTTGTTGTTGTAAAACAATAAGCAAGACTGCTATGTTATGATTTTGCAGGCATTTCAGGCAAAAGAAAAAACTAATTCCATCTGAAAATGTCAAAAACTCAATTTCTAGCAATGAATAAGTATATGCATGTTTTGATTGTGAAATTAAAGGACGTAATCTGAGAGAACATTTAAAAATGTTTTCTATGTATGTGTTCTATTACTCTAAGGATTTAATTCAAGTATAATAATTTATTACTTAACTGAAATGATTTCTCATTTCTGGTATCTTTTTTACAAAATGTTAAATGATTTGGAGAAATTATACTCAATCAATCATTGTTAAAATGATATTAATCATATTGTCCAGCTCTGTTCCTCATATACACTAACACGTTGCATCTGATTATTGCCAGCAAAGGAAACCGTTCCGTCCAGGCTACAATATGCAACGGCTTATGCGACTTACCACTGCTCCCACAGTCTGCACAGGACAGCAGCTCTTCTGGCCGCTTGTCCCGATTTGACTCTTTCGTTCCAAGACAGAAACTGCATATTGGGATGGGGTCGACCCGGAGCTGGGTGGGAACACAAACAGAGACAAACTGTTTAAAAAACAGAAAAACATGCACAGACTTCGTAGGAAGCGCTCGAAAGCCTGTTTGTTTTTAGACGTTTTATCTTCGGAGATCGCTGTATACTTATTGCTGGTTAAGGCAAGAAGATAAATCCTGTGTGTGGATGGAATGAAACAGCCACAAAAATACAAACTAGAAGCGTGAGCTCAGAGATTGAAGAAAAAAAAAAAAGTTCTCACAGACTCGAAGTGAATAATAAATGAGTCTTGTCCTCAGAGATATGCTGTTTGAGATCCACCTCTTTTATCCATTACATCTGAATGGGAGAGTGATCTTGGTAATCATAGTTTAAGGGCTTAATCCAATTCCTAAAGCTTGTACTCCAGTCTGAAAGGATTAACCAGCATGTAATCAAATTACCTCAATAATAAAACATGCTCTTATTGTTGCTGCCATGATCCACCGTAAATGTTGCAAGTCTCAGAACAAACACTCATTTAAGGGCTTACGGTAAAGTTCAGAAGAAGTGAAATATGAGCTCAAGCTTTAAGAGGATTTCCCCATTGATCACTCAGAACGAAGAGAGCCTGACTCCAGGGAGGAAACTGAGAAATATTTGACTTGTCATCTCTTTAAACGGCAGCCAGTCACAACCTAACCAATCTTAGGCTGAAATTATGGCCACACTCAACGCAGATTACCTTTAAATATTCAATCATATGAGCAATCCTCTAGAGGAGCGTCAAATAGGCTGCTGCCTCCTTCCCTGCTTGAGAGGAAGTTCTTAACGGAAAATAACACTCACAGGGTGTGACCATAAATAACCTACCTCATCATCGGTTCACACACTAAGGCCTTGTCAATTGACTGGAGTTTTAAATGCACTCCGGGGATGCTCAATAATGAGTTCCTGATTTCTATGACGCAGATCAGCATCCTCACCTCCAACCAAATTTGTGACCTCTAAATCTCTGTTGGCGCTGACCTCCTCCAGACCAACGGTTGAATAAAGAGGTATCTTTTCTCCCCCCCCTCCATCTGTCAACCCACACATGACAGCGCCATCCTTTAAACCTGTCACACCATCTAAATGATTCCCCGGGGGGAAAATGCAGCCGAGGATACAGTGGGAATTTAGTCATTGTTCCCGGCTGTTGTATCAATTAGATGTTACGGCGAGGGAAAGCAGTTTACTGCCACATCGATGATTGCTCTATTTTCCAACCTGCCGGGTCAATATTTGAAAGCGGGCGCTGACATTAGAAGCTGACTGCTGCTCACACAGCTGTGATTGTGAAGTAAAAACACTGAAACGCTCCGGCTACACCTGTCGGACACGACTCCATGGCTCGGAGGTGATTGTTGATCTTGTATTGTCTCATGTTATAGAAAATAAAGCACACTGATTTAGTCGGGTCTACAACTTCTACACAATCTTGTTGAACAGGCCTGGTTAGAAACTGCTGCTGAAACGATTGCTCGATTGACAAAAAGATTATCCATGTTACTACAATTCTATGCCTTTATTCAAGCTAAATGTTCTTAGTTAAGACCTTCAACATGAGAGTGTTTTTAGATTTTCCATACATTATATAGACTAAATGATTAATCAAAAATATAATGCATATAACTTCAATGTTTTATTAACTTGACAGCGCAATGTATGGCAAATGGAACCCTAATAAAGTTCAGACCTTATTAATTTGGAGAAAAGAGAAACAGAGAAATATTATATTGTCCTTGTTCACAAACAAGTTTCCTTCTCCAAAATATGGCCAGAGGCGTTTTAAAACAAGGCCTTGGAGTTGTGATTACATTAAGAGTTATAATTTTTTTCAAAAAGATCACGCATGTCACTAGGGATATTGTTCGATAGTGTTCTACTGAATTTAAATCCTTTGAATCCCTCACAAATCTTATTAGTTTGACCTTTCAACATCTGGGTAACTAAAGGCTCAGAGAACTACAACTCAAAGATTGTCTAATCTCCATTTGTTAGCTGAGAAGGAACACTCGTTTTTAGTGGCAGTCTAATTAATGTTCACAACCTGTACCTACAATGTTAAAAATGAGATGCGCAGCATAATGAAATGTTACATATTCAATTACAGCTGCAGCCCCCTGTACTTCACAAGCTACTAACTCCTGATTGAAGACTATAACTTTGATCAGGCTAAAATGCTGATATGAAAAATGAACCAAAGTTTAACTGGAAAACCCTTAAAGTGATGGGAGATGATCAGCTGGATCATTTCTCTACAGACACCACTCTGTTGTACTACAGAAACACAAGGGCCGCCGTTACAAAGTGATGTGTGTTGTCACTCACAAACAATCTTTGGTTGAATACCGACGCCAGCTGCACAAAGCATTTTAACAAGAGAATAGCCAAACTTTTCATTTTACCCATTACAGAATGAACATTAATTAGCTCCAGCAGCTGCTCTAATGTGCTGCGGGTGATGTCTGTCATTTTAACCCACGACTGAAACAGTCAGCTGTGAGGAGAAGTGAGGAGCCTGCACCATGTATACACATCACTCTTTGCTAAAGAGTCAGAAAAGATAAAGGGTTTGGTAAGAGATTTGATGGCATCAGAGCTTAATGATTCCGGGTATTTTGCAACTTGCAAACCAGATCCAAGATGCGACTAGCTATCATAACCCATCCATGTGGTGCTTTTATTATAGTGCCTGCAGAGACAAACCGAATCACTGAGTAAATAATTTCTTATGAGCCTTTAAACTCTGGATTAACAAAATGTCTGTGCTAATGAAATGCTCAGAGCTGACAGATTTTTTTTTTTTTTTTTTAAATCTTAATAATTCCTAACTACTAGCTATGAAGCATAATCCAGGAACTGGAGAATTAATTTCCATAAGGAATATATTACCAATAGCAATTTGCAGTCTACTACAGCACAAAAATGCTAAAAACAGTGAAACAAACACAGCTGAAGAGATACTGATGATTTTCTAGGGGATTCTAAATTAAGTACATTACAGGAAATTATGCTGCTTCAAAAGAGCAGGCTGTCCTGAGTGAGGGGGTGGGGTCCTATTAGAACACTGCTGGTAGAGAGAAAAAGAGAGAGAGAGCTCAAGTGGTTGCATAACACAGCAGGAAAAAAAATCTCTCATTCCTTGCCTTTGTTCCTGCCAGAGTCTCTTCAGAATGTAATAAACTCTAAACCAAGACTGCTCTTTTTTTTTTTTACCTCAAAGAATCCGTTATTCTCAACACACACGCGTGCACACACACATGCACGCGTTGTGCTCCGAGCAGGCAGAGATGTCTCATCCTTTGAAGTGAACGGTAAACCTGGACCGGGCTAGGTGATGTCATCAGGCCGAGAGCAATAGGTTGAAATGTTCCAAATGGAAAACAGCAGGCCTTCCTTCGGCTATGAGAACCATCGCAGGACACGGTGTCTCTAAACAGTTCTCGGTTTCACTCTTGGCCTGACCACAGACACAGTCACAGTTGTGGCTGCAGTATCAAGGTGTCGCTTCCTGATTATTCACTGTGAAACTGGCGGGGAGCACAGTGACATCTCTATAACCTGATGCTGCTCGCCACTTCGGCTGCATTAAACTCGCGCAGAAACTCATTTGACCGCAGCTCGTCCTGATGAGCCTCAGACATGCAATCTGCAAAAAAAAGCCTTCACGATAAACTCTGCATGACTGTATGCTGCACTTCAGGGCCCGTCGATGTCTCTCCTGCACTCTACAGTATCTCACAATCGCAAATCGAGTACAAAAGTGCTGTCATTTGTTTACAGTGCTATAGTAATAGAGACACAAGCTCGGCAAACTGTAAACCAGCCCCGGGGTGCTAAAAGCAGCGGAAACAATGCAACTAAGAAGTTTGTTTATATGGTTTTCTTTTCCTCTCTGGGACATCTCAGTTAGCTCAAAGGTCATAACAGCTGCATGGAGTCTGAGAATATTCCGTTCGACCACACATACTTCAGGTCCAATTTCCCAGCCATATTTTAAAGGACTAGTTTTGCATTCTTGCCTTTGTAAATTTCGAATAATTCTGTTCACTAATGCTTTGCTACTCACAAGACAGCCAGCCACATCCCTTAAGGTCATTAGGCTAGAGTTACATAACTTGTGGGAAGCCTACAGCACACTGCCCACCACACACTGTCAGCATGACTTTCTGGTTATCCAAGATCTCTTATTATGGAGTCCAAGAGCAACACAACCCCATAGGGACACACTCGATGGCGTTTTTTTTCTTCTGACCTGCCAAGTTGGAGTACCAAAGAGTATGACCACAATCATAGAATTCCCTTCAAGCAAATTTCTGCTTTAGTGGTTGCTCAAACTTTCATCCTTCCCTCCTAGGAATAAGGTCATTGAAATTTCCAAAAAAGTTCCAAAAAAAAAAAAAGTCCTAATACATGCAAAACAAAGCTTTAGTAGATGCCGTTGCTGCATGAGCATGTTCAAATTAATAACACATTGACGACAAGATTACTTTGGTTGTTGGGACGCCCCTTCAGGCCAGTAACAACATGACATTTAGCAAACACAAGGGTGATATGGGGATCAGCGTGAGGTGAAGGAGTGAAAATGCAGAGTCCGAGGGGGGTGTGTACCTGGTCTCGCTCATGGGGGAGGAGTGTCACCGATGACAGGACCAAGGGGGAAGCACTTGGACACCTGGAGCCCCTTCCCTCTCCACTGCCATGGCTGAGCTTATATCGCGGGCCATTTTTTAACAACCTGCCGTTGTTAACCGACCGCTTGGCTGCCAGCCGTAACCTCTGCCGGAAAGCAGGGTTATCGACAACATTCGAGAGGTCGTCCTGGTTCCTCAGATACCTCTCAATGTTCTTCAGCGAGGAACCATGTGTATCATCCAGGCCCTCAATGGCCCTCCTTAGTATCTTATTCCAATCAATATGGCGAAGATCGCTTGAATTCCATATAGATTCCCTTGATGGCACGGACACGTTCGCGAGCGGGATTGATCCAACTCTCCCGGGGTTTCCTGGGTCCTTGTAGGAGGCGCTCCCTTTATTTGTAACCTTGAGTATAGAGCCATCATGAACACTTAATTCCAACTGCTCAAGGACGGTCCTCTTGTCCAGTCCGTGCGATGTGGCCACAGCATGACAAATCCTGTCCTCCGAGGGCCTCTGCTTTTGCCTTTTGATTTTCTGTATTGCTTCAAGAATCCACTCCGTGTACAGAGGGTTCGCAAGTTTTACCATGGTTGAACAATTACACTCACAACAACGTGATCCATACAGATTCCTCCTTGCTGCTGCTGAACAATGGGTACATCCACATCCTTGATAAGATCAAAAAAGTACGTTCCACTCTGCCATCCGCATATTTTCCCCTGAATCCTGGGTATCTGACATTGAACTCGAGGAAAAAAGTTGGCACTTATAAATTCCACAATCGGGAGTTACCGCCTGATCTGGACCTGTGATAATTGAAATCGCAGATCAAATCTGAAAAGAAAAGAACGAAAGACATGGTGAAATACATGTGTAATTCACAAACTTTCCTTTCAATTACAAGTTATCTGCTTTAATTGTACAAATTATACGAAGTATATCAATGCAAACCGAATGTAAAAGCTAGTAGCAATAACTTTTTGTAAGATTTTAAATACACAGATAAATGCACACGGCCTGTATTCATGAGCTAAACCTACAACTATGAACTTACAATGTCACAACAGTACAGTCGCTGCCCACACACCGTTCCCATTCAAAACAGCAAGAACAACATTCTAATGACAGGTGCATTAATAATACTGAAAACAGATATAAAACTACAGCTTCAGCGAGAAAATTGAGACAGAAGAAGGAAAATTAAAAAGATTTCCAGTACTTAAAACCACAAATATGTCTGTTATAAATATACAAATTCCAAATAAAACCCAGAAAAAGTGTACAATATAGGACCTTTAAGATGAGCTAAAACATGAGACACAGATGGATAAAAACAGATGCAGGAGCTGTCATGGCTGCTAGAGAAAATAAGAGTGACTTAATCCATAGTCCGTCCCCATAGTCTACATGATTTAATGGAGACTATTTTGTTAAAAGTGTCTACTAAGTTTTTACTCTGACAGTTTAGGTTTGCTAGAAACTTCTACCGAGTTCTGGAAAAAGGAAAAAAAAAAGTATGAACTCATCTCCTCGACATAGTTTTGGTTTCAGATTCGACATGATAAAACAAACAAACAAACAAACAAAAACAACAACCTTCACAAGTTCATTTCTGCAGCTCGTCGTTTCCGAAGTGACATTCATAAAAAAAAAAAAAAAAAAAAAAAGCCGTAATTTACAAAAAAATACTAACAGAAACCGGAGATTTAAATATAACGTGTAAACCGTTAGTTGTCCGCACGCGACACTTTTGACAGCTCGACGGCCAGCGACGACAAACTGATCCAGCGCGAGCTCCTAATGACAGATGTATATAATCAATGTTCACTTCCTGACAGCTGCCGCCGGACGTTTTTTTTTTTTCCACGCAACGTTCGGCGAACCCGCCACCGCGCCGTTTTTAGCGAGAGAACGAACCCGGTAATAACTACGTAACAAACCTAGAGTTGTGTTTCCGCTGAGTTGAGCAGATAAATGACAGTAGTTGCCAGCATTACTGATGTCACCTAAACAGTCGCCATTTTGTTACAATGTTGTAGTTTACATGAATCCGACATGACGCTGATTACAATCCAATGGAGTCTCATTAAACCTTACCTACACTAATGTGCCCTCCCTAGCAACTTCAATATTGGCTGTAAAGACAAGATCCGATTTCTGGTTTGATAAAGCACATGTCAATCTTTATGTATGAGCTCACTCCTAGAGGCACGGCACTGGCTGTATGATCTGTCACTTCACTCAATTGACCCGCCTCTTAAGGTGCCTTCAGTGATGAATTGATATAATTTACCTCCAACAGTCGTAATATCTTAACTTACAGCTCTACCCGCGGCGATAGGATGTTATTAAGTCACACACACGCTATAACAGACATAAACTGCCCGAGTTATAATTAAATGAGATAAATATTTAACCTCATTTGCAAAGCGTTTAACACCGGCCCACCTTAATTAGATTCCTCCTTGAAACAGTTGGTTACACTTGAAAGTGATTTGGATCATTTTGGACTTTAATTGGCTGTTTGTTAAATCTATCATTTTGTTTGCATAAAACCTGCAAAGGCGAGGGAGTTAAAGTGGAACACGTCTCGTTTAATAATATATACGTGTTCTTTTCTATTCTATTCAAGACTCCTGCAGGCTAAAACGTGTGAAAGCTATCGCCTTTCCCTCCTCTTTATCTTCCTCCCTTTTCATTCCCCCCTCCTCCTCCTCCTCCCCCGAGAGGAGCCGTAATTCTCCTGATATTTAACATTTAAACTATGTGACGTTGAATCGGAGAAGGAGGAGGAGGAGGAGGGGGGGAAGAAGAAGCGATAAATAAACGTTAAAAGTAGATTTTTCTGCACGCTTCACGTCTGCCGGCGAAATCGTTAACGTCCTGTGTTGCGATGTGCAAAGATGGCATGACCTCTTTATCACCATTAACTATCAAATATCTCCCAATGAGGGGAAAAATAGTGCGCCCTGGAGGGAGAAAAAACATGTCCAGGGGGGAATACAAGTTAACACGACTGCTGGGGGAGCAGCTCCTTCATCACTGCTTCTCAATTATGTATCGCTATAGTTTTTTTAGCTCCCATTTCTCAGCTCTCAGCGCCGCTCTCGTTTTCCATATTATATTAGAAATAATGATACACAGCCTTCTTAGATTTTTTTTTTTAACACCGCTGTTGGATGTTACACAAACCGACCTCTCTCTCTCTTAATCTTCCGCACAACAAATTAACGCCAAGTTCCATGCAAGAACGAACATTTAACTAGAATGAAAGAAGCAGAAGGAGAAAAAAAAGAGGGCACACACACACACACACAGGCTACCGTAAATATTTGCTGGTAGTTTTACCTCTTCAAGTTTTTCCCCCCTTCGGATACTCCTCTTCATTATCGGGGAAACGTCGAAGGATAAAATGTGCGGCGACATATCCGAGCGATTTGGATTTGATCTCCTTAAAACGAAGGCTGAAAAGCTCGCGCCGAGACATGGAGAGGACCTGATAACAACTAATTGAAAGGTTAATCTACATAGCAGCCTGTGACAAAGTGGTACCCTCCCCCTTCTTCTTCTTCTTCTCCCACTGTAGACATCCCTACTTCAGTGTAGTGAAGCGGACCGTCGCCCCTTTAGTGCGCTCCTACAATGATATTGTCAATTTCACTTTTCCCCCCACCATCAACGTGTCCAGTGATGAGCCAAGAGAAGCACATTTTTTCCTCCTTTTCTTTTTTTTTTTTTTTTTGCACTTCATGTTTTTTTGGAGGATTCGTCTCGACAGGCTACATAACATTTTTATGTCATAACACCCCTACTGCCATAAATCCCTTATGGCCATGTTAAACTTCCATTTGATGCGCACCAGATAGAAGCCCAAATGTGATTGATCTTGACATGAACGCATAAATCCAGGCTTTTATTTTAAAATTAGCTGTAACCTCCACTGGCCAATATCACTCAGGGCAGTGTGGGTTATTATACACTAACACTAATCTGCTAATTAACTCCAGCATACCCAAGGAAGAGCAATAGTTATTAGCAATAATGTAGATCATTAATTTTTTTTTTCCCCCAGATTTGCCCTTGCTTATTCAACAACTCTTTAGCGGCATTAGAAATGCCAGAAAGCTCATTTTTCATGCAGTAATACAGATGTAATTAGAGAGATAATTGGTAAATTTCCATTAGGTTACAAACACATACTGTACTGCACATTGCTGATATTTAAACAGAACATTTAACCCTGATTTGATGTTTGATTTGATTTGCATTCATTTAAGGTAATGTTTTATAGTCACCCCCCCCCCAATGTGCCATATCTTCATCAGATGCTCCTTTTGACCTTGTCAGTGTTACCTGTATTAGTCATTTGCAGTGTTTATAGCATTTGTGTCTCATTGATGTTTATATATCTGGTAAATTGTGGTAAATAAGTGCAAAAAAATTGTATTTCATGTAGTAATGTTGTAAAATGGGATCAAAGCAGGTGAAACGTTGCAAAAAAACAAACAAGATAAAGGGGGCTGGTGTCATGATGGAGGCGCTGACCAAACCTGCTTGTGTCTGGTTATAATGAATGCCACCCTGGGCCCCAGCAGGTCCTCCACTGCTGCATGGGTCCAGGGATAATTTGAATTGGAGCATGTGCCATTGCAATCTGCCCATCCCCCTCATCAATCTCTGCCAACTGCCACACTGGTGTTCACAAACACTGCTGCCCATCTGCGGGGCAAAAACACTGGCCAGGGCCCCAG
The DNA here is from genome assembly GCA_036785175.1 of Eupleurogrammus muticus. NCBI lineage: Eukaryota > Metazoa > Chordata > Actinopteri > Scombriformes > Trichiuridae > Eupleurogrammus > Eupleurogrammus muticus. Next base: position 19,821,853 of record JAYKQN010000015.1, read on the forward strand.
TTACTCCTTTGGCTGCGTGCAAATAAAAAATATATATATATATATACATATATTCTGATCATGAACCCACTTTTGAAGGCAAATATCAAAAAGTCAAGCTTTTCCTCTCACAGCGTCAAAGTTGTTAAATGCACTTTTGACACAAAAAACATGCACGCAAGTTACAGTTACTGTAGATTAGTGCTATAAAACAACACTGCATTAACATTTTTTTTCAAACTGCCTGAGGCTAACTCGCATTGAAAACAGACTTAACGTTGATAGACAAACTGTAAATTAAATGCACGTATTTGATGTTTGTTTTTTTCCATCCTAGTGTTCATTGAGCAAAGGAAAAAAAAAAGTTTACCTGTAAAAGTGAGAAAAACTCTGTTTAGTAGTTTCCTTATTGTGACAGGCATTCTCATTACTTAATCATGGCTCCCTCTTTTTGTGTTTGTGTTTTGCCATCTGTCATCTTGAGAAGCAAATGAACCAGCTGCCATGGAGTGTGATCTTGCCCAATCAGAAATGTGGTCCTTTTCAAAGCGCATCTGTGTGAAACCTTAAAAAAAAAAGAAATGCTGATGGGAAAAAAAAAGTGTCTCAAAGTTGTTAACATTTTGGCTGGAGAATGCGTTCACCTAGATGTCCCTGATTAGCATACATGCATAAACTATGCCTCATTACATGAAACAGAACCCTCCTGCAAGGGAGTGCAAGAGGAACGGATTCCTCCTGACATTGTCAGGGAAAATAAAAGAAAATATGATGTAACAGGTTGTTCTAGGGGAACAAACAGTGTTATTCTCAATCACACGTCTTTGTACAACAGATTCTCCACAAAAAAAAAAACACATGAGACACTGCCCAACACTTCAGCTGGCCCACAGTCAGCAGGGGGGCGGGCGGCCTGGGAGGGGCCTCCCTCTGATCCTCATCTCCAACCCCCAGCGACAGCACAGCTGGGTACGGGGGATCAGCCTAATTTTCAGGTCCCTCTAATGATCGCCGCGAAGCGCAGCCACTAATCCCTTAACTGAGAAAAATGATCTGCTGTAGCCCCGCGGTGCAGCTCCAGACCCCGAGAGTCCTGTTAGGACCCAGCCAGCGTGAGTCGGGGCGACTGAGCGGAGCCGTAACTCCCGGCTGGTCCTGGTCCTGGTCCTGGTCCTGCCACCCCCCCCTTTCCCCATTAATGAAGGGTGCTGAGCTGTCCACAAGTGATTAGCATGATGATGCCTCTGGCTGGATAAATAATAGGGAAAGTGACAAACCCAGTGTTAAACATTGTTTTTCGTCAAAGAGTCGTGTTGGTATAAAACATATCCTGCTAGGATGAGATTGATATTGTTTTATTTGTATAACAACAAAAAAAAAACATTTTTTCTGGCTTTGTTCCATTAAATTTGTTACTTATTTCCATAAAGGCGCCCCATCCATAACGTCTACATGACAGTGTAAATATTTAAGTAATACTCATATGTGAAGCATTATAACATTCACCGCCAGCAGGCTTGAAAGACGCCTTTGAAAAGTTTGTGGATTTCTGCTTTGTGTCTTTTTCATATTGTGAAGGAGACAAATAAATACGCTACCTCTCTGTGTTACACCATTGCCACACAGACAGTGTTGTCCAGAAGCAGCAGAGATAAAGTATTATAGTAAATAGCACTGTATTGGCAAAGTGGTCATTGTTTGTAACACATTGAGCATGAAGATCAACATAGACATTTTTTTGGCAATGACTCTGGGTCACCATTGCAAAAATTGTAACTCCACTATGAAAGAGGCGAAGCTCCAAAGTTTTCAGGGCCACATATACTGTAACTATCAAAACTTCTTAAACCATTCTTGTAGGATAATGCCATTTTCCACTATTGAGTCATGAGGTAAAATACTTAAGTTACTTTGCAAATAAATTGCTAAATACGCTGCACTTTAGACAAAGCATTATTTTTTTGTATCTCTGCTACTGGAAAAACTATTTTCTACTTTTTTTGTAGTGACTTGATATTCTCTGTAATCCATTATACCTGCTGCAAATCTAAGTTCTCCTCTGCAAAGAAGCAAGTTGTAAACGTTTGAGTCACAATTCGTGGTTACAGAGGGTGAGTATTTGATAGAAAGGATAAGATTTGCAGCTGTATGTTCCTTTAAACTTATTATTCCATCATATGTTGCTAGTACATTGTTTGAGTTGCATTAAAACATCCGTTGATTATTCGAGTTTGAACAAACATTCGAGCTGCAGCATTTTAGTCCCATGCAGTCACTGTAAATAGAAAAACAAATGTACATAAAATCCTGAAACATACATATACAACAAGTATCTTGTGTAAAAGACAAGTGTGCAGTGCTTAGGTGCACCAATGAAAGTCCGGCTTCTCTGGGAAGGTGCATCCGACCCGTCTGATGATGACGTTGGCGGCGTAGTGTCCGGCCCGGATACACTCCTCCAACGAGTGCTCCTGGACCAGCGCAGAGAGGAATCCTGGGAGGACAGAAGAGCAGAGGTCAACCTGTGACCATTTATGACCTTTTTAATAGTTTGGGGGTCAGTTAGCATTCATGTAAACCAGGTTCTGACGGCTTCAGGGAAAAAAACAAAAACAAACAATGCTGTTTCATGGTGAATGGAAGTGATGACTGTTGTATGTGCAGCTATGATCAGATCACACAGAGTGAAGCAGCAGGGGAAATGTCAGGCTCATATAATCTGGAGACAGCGCTGTGTGGTACATAGTCAGAGGATATCAAAGGTTAATTGGGAAGGTACACAAAAATCAAGCTGCGGAAAGGATCCTTTTTATGCCGTACCTCCCACGAAGGCGTCGCCCGCACCATTAGTGTCCACGATATCGTTCTGGTTGATGTCCAGAACGGGGAACATGGTGGCTCTCTCACCTGTGGTTAGGACACGAGAGAGCTGTTAATTAAAGCTCAACAGCAGCACATATATATGTATATATCCATACACACTGTATATACAGACATACATATATTATTTTTAAAATAATTTTGTATATATTTTTATTATATAATTTACTGTATAATTTCTTTCTTCCGTTTTAGCCCATTATTTCATTGATTGCAACTTGACATTACATTATTCACAGGTCATTTCACACAGCAAGGATTTGATGTAATTGGAGATAATTGGTCGTTTGATTTAACACTTCAGTTGTTTTTTTCTTTTTTCTTTTTGATTAATTAATAACATTTAAAATAAATAATTGTGACAGTACACTATGTGTGTGCTTCGTAATTAGTGTTGAGTAACAATTGAGGAATGGTTAGTCAAAGTAAAAAAAGAAGTGATTCAAGTTCACCCTGTGTAGTTCACTTTTATGACCAACAAAGCTCAATTTTATTTTGTGAAGCTATAAACCACGAGGTGTGAACCTCAACACCTGCTGAGTGCAATAAACACATGAAAAAAATTCAATGTTTTTGTATAGCTACACATTATTTATATTTTTATTCTACACACAAAGTCTAAAATGAACAAAAATATATCAGGAGATGTCTCTAAATTGTTTGTTATGCTTCATAAACAGTACAAAAACTATCTAAAACAGAGAAACACAGTGAATTATTACATTTGAGGAACAAGTGCTGGTGAATGTTTGGTATTTAACTTGATTAAATAACCTGATTATAATCAAATTGTTAATGGCTTAATCCACCAAATATTGTTCCAGCATAAATGGCGAGGTTAAGTGGGTTGTGAATGAATGACACTTGGGCTGCAGTGTCTTTGGCCTACAATAAATGCTCCAAAAGCAACAGATGATCAAAGGCAAAAATGCTCAACATCTCTGAAGCTTTAGGCGAGCGCTCTGATGAATTAACAACAATGCAGGAACGGTGACTGTGAGTCATTTCCGTTCAAAACGGACTCCAGTGAATGAGGTTCTCTTTATTATCTTCAGTGGATTATATTGCTTCAATTATCAGTAGCATATGCACTTCAAAGAAACATCCAGTTTAAAGTGGAGGGGGCAGGGGGGGGAGAAACAAAAATCTACCAGATGACAAAGTCTCGAGGTGTAGAGTGACATTAAATCAGCAACTTATGTCAGAACAATCTAAACCACACACACAATCTTCAAACGATCCGAGAGCTCTGGTGCCGACGTGAACCTTCAATAAGGTGCAGGAGACAAAAGACTGACATGTGGATAAAAGGAACACGAGGCGGCTGACAGACCACTTATTGAGGGGGAAAAAAGGCTAGGAGTTTAACGAGAACACGGTGGGGGAAAAAAAATGACAAAAAAGTTATTTAATGAGACTCCCCACTAACAGCAGCTCACTGAATATCTGAGGTGCAGATAAGCGACTTTAAAAAAAAAAAGGTTCCTGAATACATTTCTGTCCTTGTCCTAGCGGGCGAGACACAAAACCTGCAGCCAAAGCATATGCTCAACACCTGATGACAACCGGAGAGAAATTCCATGGAGTTGTGGTGGAAGCAGACACATTACGCAGCAGAACGCGGCCAACACAGGTCAGCTATCAAAGACAAATCAGATAAAGACCTGACTGTGTTTTCATAATGATTCGCTTTCTCTTTAAAAGGAGAGCAGCAGATTGTCACTCTGATAATAAATTACAATAGGACAAGAATCCTTTTAGGAACAGCTAATTAGTAGCATAATGACTTTGCTTAATTAATGCCACAGATGAATCTGGAGAATCCTCCTCCCTCTTGAAATGATTAACTGCATATGAAAAATGCGCTCATAATAAATGACAATTTGCCTGTTAATCTTAAATCGCTCGATGTGGCGCGCAGCGTCGACGCCATCGGATAGGAAGCCGCCGCACTTGTTGATGACTGCAGCGACCCAGTAGGAATCACTCGTCAACAGGTAGACATCCACAGGTGTAAAACAGTTCTGCGTGAGCTAATGAAAACACTGTTCTTATTTTGAGAAATATCACTAAATCTTACACACTGTACCTTTAAAATTCAGAAAATTCTTTTTTTTCCCTCTTTTATTTAACTCAACAAGTTATTCGCCTCCTATAATCAACGTATGACGATCAATTAACGGGAATTCGAGCCATTCTACGTTCCTCCAATTTTCAGTAACAGTCAATTTCACCAAACTAGACAATTTTGCCACTTATCACCATTTTCAGAATCAAGCGAGAGTCACATCAAGATGTAACTCCAATCTCGCTGAAATCTAACAGAAGTGTCCTGTACTGATTTTTACTCTCAGCTTTACATTTGATGTGATTTTTATTTAAATATCCAGCCCTGTCACGTCCATCAACATAAAATTAATAATATGCCTTATAGAAGCACACAAAGTGGCCAGAAAATGTACTGCTTTTTTATTCTAAAACACTTTTTTTTACTATGATTTATGATTTGCTTTGGCTACAAATCATAGGACGTAATATATTGAGATTCTGGGACAGACAGTTCAACAGGTATACTTAACTATGAAGGCTTGTACTGTTTCTTAATCACTGTGTCCTTTATAAATATGACAATAGTAATATGTTTGTGTGAGTTTCTTTTTTTTTCAGTTGTTTTTTTTCTCTAGAAATATGGCACAATACATGTCCAATATTCCTTCTGCTTATCACCATCAAGGCCAAAAGTTTGCACTCCGCCATTCGAGGGAAAGTTCACATTACCTCACTGATGCAAATTATTAAATTTGACTGATATGTTAACTCAGGTTACAATCCAACAATTCCCCGGCTGTGTGTAACAGCGAGCTCATTGGCAGACATCTGTCATGGAAACTCCTCTCTGCCTGTTGTTTCTGGCTTGTAGAACGTCCCTTTATTAAATTAATTTCACATTTCACTGTAATGAGCTCGGAGACGTTATTTTCAATCGTTAAAATTCTGTTAACTCGTTATTTTTTTTAAAGCACTAACATATTCTTTTTCCTGGAATTTAGTTTGACAAATCGAGCGAAGCAGCCGATTTCTATCAGATACGTGGGAGTGTGGCAGTGCTGTGCTTTGACAGGTAACCTGCGATGGAGAAAAAACTGGAATAATTCCTTGCAGTAAGCTATAATTGTGTGCTTTTGTTAATTGCCTCTTCACAACGCCCTCAGTACAACTCCACCGCTGTATGGTCGTGATTAAACTTAAAACCTTCTTTCAACAGGTGTCTCTTTGAAACGAGTATCAATTAAGTCAATATTGTTGAGTATTCTTTTGAACAATGCCATTTCGTTTGACACAGATTATGAAAAAAAAGAAAGAGAGAGAAAAAAGGCGACTGCATGCAAATAAGACGACCTCGCCTTTATTGGAAAATGAGCATATGGAGCATTGTTTTGACTTGAATTATTACACGCTCCACTTGGTTGTGTTCCAGCGTACTGCTATTGTTCCTTTGACAGAGCAGGTAGATCAAATAGTCTGCGTGCCATTAAAACCAGCGTTGAACCTGTCACACTTTATCATCTGCACAATTAGAACAATTAATACATCACTTTAAATCAGGGGGGGGGGGGGGGGCTGCATCTATCCTGCTGAAAAAAAAAGGCATGAGATAAAAGTATCTGACAGGGTTTTAAGGCACGACATCTCTATGTGAGAAACTTCCCAGAAAATACTTCTACTCCTGGAACGTCTCCTGTTGCGTTTCGGCCAACAACTCGGGAGCTTCAGAGAGGGAAAACAACTTCACCGCTTTCTTGGCAAATGCAACAGGTTAGCAGCGAGCTGACATCCAATCTGTTCCCCTATTATAACCAGCATCTTTGTTAACAATTCAGTTTTTTTTGGGGAGGGGGGGGAAAAAACAAAACAACATATGCCTGTAATTACTGTAACCACAGGCAAAAAGATCATCGCCAACCAATGTCCTTTCAGGGAGACATGAAAGAAAACACTTCAATATGAGATTCCAAGGGAAAGAGGAGGTCTTTCTCATAGCCCGTCTGTTAATTGATTTAGTCTATTATGAAGCAGGGTACGTAAACATCCGGCTTTTTAACAGGCTATGAGGAGTTCTTCAAGGAGGTCGTAAAATAATTCTGCGATGTTTCACTAACTTGGGTGACAAATCACCCTTTCAAAAAGGACATAAATAAAGAGAAGAAAAAGGCTGTTTTTTTCTCTTGTAGCCAGTAGTCTTTGCTCAGTCTACCTCATGTGATTAACATGTATAGATCAGGCCTTTTTTCCCTCTTTCTCAAAGCTGAAATCTGCCTGCCTTGCCCCCGCGGGAGCCCTAAACCTCACAGAGGAGCCGACTCAGGCTTTATCAAGGCCTTATCAGCGATTAGAGCGGCAACCCCAGCTGAATGATCGTTTATTAGATCTCCTTCAACGTTAAGGTCCGGGGCACAAAGATCTTAATTACTGCTTTAATGGGTGTATAAGCAAAAGCCCGGTGTAGTTCAGCGGTGTCAGTGGCAGCTGGATAAAGGAGCATTTCCCCTGCTCACAGCTCTTAAAAAAAACATGTGTGACGCAAGCCTCTGAATGAAGGGCAGGCAGGAAAAAAAAAAAAAAAAAAAAGGATGAACAATAACAAATTGACATCTCTTTTTGGAGAATTATACCACGGGGGAAGGCATTCTCCCATCCTTAATCACTATAAAATTGTTTAACATGACATGCGGAGGCTGGCGAATGATCAAATCCTGACAGGAGGACAAATTGCAAACAAAATGAGAGATCAAGTTTATTAGAGCGCTGCCTCTGGGAAATGAAAATCTTTAATTCTCTTTTTACATTGACATTTATTTGGCTGGCATGAACAGCGATGTTCACACACACGTATGCACACACACACACACACACCGATCCTCCTGCACCTACTACTGTAACAGCTCCACCGCAGCGATAGCACAGTCAATGACATTTATCATGTTTGCCTTTGTAGATGACATCTGAAACACATTGTCTTTCATCCCGCCCCCACTCATCATGTATTTTATATAAAGTTCACAGCGGCGCGCGGCCCTGTCTCCACGCAGGAGCAATGAGGGAAACAGCCAGGAATTATCCATCACCCCAAACACAATGGATGGATTCCTATTCTTCTTGTGCTTCGGGATTTCTTTCATATTCTCATGAAAGGAAATGCCTGTTCGTGGATTTGACTTTGATCAATTTAAATAAATGCTGCTAATTAGGCCTGGGCAATGGCTCAGTGTAATCATTTACTTACTTGAAGTGGAATCGTATTGTAATAATATCATCACGTCAGTCTAATTCTGTTAATTCGAAGCAAGGCAGGTTTTCTTTTTTTCCTGTTTTACACGCTCTGAGGGTTTAACGTGATGCAGTAGGCTGAGAACAGAACACATCCGGACGCCCACCAGACCACCAACGCCTATCGGTTTCGCTGCGAGCTCATGCAGTAACCTCAGGACGAGCGGCGGCGGCGTGTGATTTCCGTTCCACGCTAATGTTCAGCGACAATACAGGAAGTACAGCAGCGTTTCCTGTGTGCAGCGAGGTGTGGAGGATTTTTATTAACTGTAACAATAACTTTAACTGTCTCTAACTAACTAACTATAGTTTATTTGTCACAATCTTCCCCCTAATCTGACATGCACGCATATAGTAGAAAGTAAAAATCGTCTTTGAATGCATTGAAGGTTTTGCGAGATTATTGATTATTAATGTTCTCTGTTATGGTGATAATGTTGTGTTGCATCAGGATGCTCCACTGTTGTTTCCTCCAGCATTGGCTCCTATATCCTCTACTACTTGTCTCTATACGGCAAATCCACTGAGTGGGTGTGAAATGATGCAACGCCACACAATACGAACAGCGTGTGTAACACAGTTCACTGCACGAAACACGCATGAATTCATTACTGGAATCTGTAAATAAATGTCATTTTTTTGCAGGCAAATATTTGTCTGTTTAGCTGCTAAACAGTGCCTAACTTCGCGTGCGTGCCACTTGGTGCTCGGCAGGTAGCGTTCTGTGGGTTCATCAGAGATTTAGCGCTGAAAACTGCCGCCTGCTGCGACTGAAAATGAGAATGACAGTGAACCAAAACAGCAGAGTTGTGGGCCGTAACACCCAAAACACGCAGTCGAGAGACATTAAAAAAAGCTCTGCAGACTTGAGGAGAAAACACTTTGTCGGTTTATTCCTGCAGCACGAACAACTTTCTACACATTGTCAATGTTAATATAAAAATATCGATTATAGAAGCTAACCTTAAGCTTTTTTTTTTTTACCAAGATAGAATCTTGTAAGCCCTGGCCAAAAAAAAGCATGACAGTAAAAGTAAAAAATACCATAGAAAATACAGGAAAAGAATAATTAATTATTGATTAAAATGCCATCAGTGACACGCTGTAAGAAGCATCAGTGAAACGGAGGACAGCGGACGCATGTGAAGACAGCGGCGTGGCCGGCTCCTCTGATGGAGTCTGTACCTGAGGCTGCCGATTAGCCGGGACGGCAAGGGCAACAAGGAGAGACGCCCCGTGGTTCCAAACAAAGGCAAAGACAAAGAATCCCAGCAGTAATCAGAAAACCGTCCTCCCTCCACGCATTGCTTAAAACCTGGAACCCCTGGAACTCGGCTATGGTGCCGCTGCCTTTTAATGTTCCTCTGCATCAAAGAAATAAAATCATCGGTGTCGGTCAGAAATGAAAGTTTCTGCTGAAACGACGAGGCGTGGGATGCTCGACACAGGCACATCAATGAGGCTGCAACAGGTATGCGTGTAGCATGGAGGTTTTTAAAGAAAAATTGCTATTTGCAATGTTTTAGAGGACGAGCCAAATCAAAACTCTTCAATACTACACATTATGGGCTCCTATTTGTTATTATATCATTGATTTAATATAACTGTCTACAAAGCATACGGAGCCTGCTACCTTGGGCTCATTTACTCAACAAAAAGGAAAAGAGCATACCGTGTATGTTCTTTCAGTCGGTGTTAATTGCTGCAGAGTTGTGCCAGGCACTTACTTTCACATTTCACATTTATCTACTAGATTTGCAACTTGTTAAGTTGAAGTGGTTACGTATCGTAGCCACTGATTGTGTAAATTTATTTAATACTGTATTTTGTCTCCATGTGACAGTGGGGCATCACTTTCTATATCCTCTACAGGAGGGACGTGGCGTTCTGAATTAGGTGGTGAACGCATGCATCAGTGTCGGTGATCGGCCAAAACGAGCTGGGAAAATATCGCCATATCGGATATCAGCAAAAATCCAATATTGATTTAAAACCAACATTGTCAACCTTTCCCGGGGTCACTCTGCCAGCATTTTGCAGGAATTAAAGGGCAGGATGTAAGAGTTGAAGCATTAAAAATTGCTGGATTGCCTGGAGTCTGTCCAAGACAAAGTTAGAAGTACTTCTCAGATCAATGCCTGCTCCCCGCATCCCCCACGCTACTTTATGCTCTGAAATGACAAAATGTGGTGCAAGCAGTATTTTTTTTTTTTTTTTAACATCTGGTGTCAATATTGGCGAACTTCAAAGAAATTACTGATAGCGTTGGGCTCTCTTCAGTCAACAATCCACCATCCATTCAAGGTCTGCAGTTTGGAGATATGAGGTTTAAGTGAAGGGTAAAGATGGCCAAAAGGGGCCAACGTTAGGATGACTTCAAGAATCAGAAATACAAGTGTGTAGGCAGAAAAAAAGAGGTAAAAGAGGAAAATAAAAGTGTCCTACCAACAGTTGCGACGGTGTCGTCCTTGCCCTGGGTGAAGACCACCACTCGCTGCCTCCCTGTGTTCTCCTTGGGTAGGTTTTGGGTCTTTTTTGCAATCTCCCCAATGTCATCTGTCTGTAAATACACCAGACCGGCGGGTAAGAGTGTTAGGATTAACATCACCTGGAGGAGTGCATGATGAACAGCTATTTCTAAGGAGTTAATCAGAGATCACAAGTGTGACTGAGAGGGGTCAGTTTTTTTTTTCCCAATTCTAGCAGATGGATCAACTGATAACGGAAGCAGATGGGCTATGGAACCAGATCAATAAGCACATTGAGGCGATGCTTCCACGCTGTTACAGGAGGAGCTGCAACATATTAGAATGTCATATTCCCCTAAGTGAGATGAGAATAAGCGTGTGAAGATATGCTGTTGTCAGATAAAGCTACTCATGGTGCGTGTGCCGTGTCGTTCTCCTGCTGAAACAGGCCATCTCTCCTCGGCATCTGCACAGAATGGATATTCTCGCCTGGAGATGACAAAACTCTCAGGAGTGTTTGCCTTTTGATCATGAGAGGGATAAAAAAAACCCCACACCTGTCAGTGCTGCTTTATTATTAACTCATCACGACGTGCTATGAGCAGGTGGAATGTCTTTATCGCCGCCTCGCAGCGGAGTGGACTCTCTGTGATACAACACGCCGAGGAGCTAGCATTAAGGGTCGTAGCCTCTAGCGTTTGCATCAAAGCTAACACTCGAGCACCTTCGGGGCGGGCGGAACACTGCGGTGATGGGAGTAATCAGAGAGATAGGCTCCAACCCAACGCCGGCTCACTCAAACCAATGAGCTTTTACACCTCTAAATGCTTCCCAAATGTCCTTTAATCAGCCCTGAGAGGTCTGGGGAGACCCTGGGCGAGGAAAAATGGGTGTAACACTCTAAGTAAGTGCTAATGGTGAGGTTAATACAGAGGCTGTTAGCGGGCGATGGTGGAGGGGGGGGGAATAAAAAAAAAAAAGGCAATTTGTCACCGTGACTGGATGTAACCACAAGCACTCCTCCAGACACTGAATGCAAAACCACACGAGGCTTCGGCACATTGTCACCTATGGTTTTATGATCGCCGGCATTAAAAAAAAAAAGGGTTTAGGCGCTAAAAGGCTCTAATGGTGGTGGGGTAAGCATCACAGAGGACAACCTACAATAACTCAGAGACAACCTCTTCCATTTCGCCTTGCAGGGAAAACTTACCTGACAACTTCCTATGGCACGGCAACACGGGGAGAAAATAGCGTTCAGTGTGAGTGCTGAACGAATTGACAAATGATATGGTTACTTTGGTTTACTGCTGACAAATGGCAATATTTACGATCGCGAGGCAATTGATCGGACGTAAATCATCGCCGCGGAATATGAGAGCTTTACAAGGGCGTTAAATTGTGTTTCCTGTATGGGAGCCAGTGAGGAGCTGATTGCCTCCACTGCAGGCTGTTTGAGAAACACTGCCAGGGAGGGATTCAATTAGAGCTGTGATGCAGATACGTTTAAAGGTAACAGATCACAATCAGGCAACTGTGTTCGGATCCGCTGATTGCTGTTTTTGAAGAGTACAAGCCTTTTTTTTCTTTTCTTTAATCTAACACTGAGGAAGTGCCACTGTCATTTGTGTTGTGATGATAACAGTGGTTCATAAAGTACAACACCCAGTGTGTTTTTAGGGGCCAGATGAGGCCTGGGAACATCAACAATATCCAATTACCATATAGAATCACTCATACCATAGTGCCACACTGATTAATTAATTGGATTATTCATGAATTTAAATGATCCTCACTGGCCGTAAAAGAGACTCAAGTCCTTTGTAATACGACTGGGTGATAATTCTATTTACAAGGGATTGTACTCTCGATAAAAAGGTTGTATCACATTACCATTTTTGCTAAATTGACACGTCAAAATCTTGTGGCTCAGGAGGTAGCAGCTCGTCCACTAATCAGGAAGTCCAGTCTGCATGTCAAAGTGTCCTTGGCCAGGATACTGGAGCCCAAATGGGTGGCAAATTGATGAGTGTTGTTGAGTGTGTGTGTGTGTGTGTGTGAATGACTGAATGCTGAAACGTGTTGTAAAGAGCTTTGAGGGCTGAAAAGGGTTAATTGCATTTGATAAAAAAAATGTGTAAAAAAAAAAAAAAAAAAAATCTTAACTCAAGATCCACTTCGTGGAAAGAGTTCAGATGCCATCGAGTGACCCGGGAATGAAATCACGACCATAACCAGCGTCTCCGGCTTCGGATGTGACTGAACCGTCGCCATGACAACTGAACAAACTCCTCCTGATTCAAAAGGATGTGGTTGAAACCTCTGAAAAAATGTCCACTAATGTGGGACTTAAGTTTTAGGCCAGTTTTCAGGATCAATGATGCACGTTTCAAGCCGTTTAATTGAATTATTATATGTGACATTGCATATCTTTAACATTAAAGAAAGACTGCTTTTACAATAATACCATGCAACACTGGATTTTTTTACTATTTTAAATCTAAATTATGATTCTGTGCAGAGTCTATTGACATTTCGACTTACATAACTACAGTATGGGGATAAAGCACGTCAAATTGTCGTCCGTGCAGAAAACTTCTGAACACCTCTGAACTGCAAGTATCTAAAAAATGAAGTATGTACAGTGCAGACCTCCGATATTATCTGAGAAATCACATTCATCCAATGCAATTTCGCACAGTGTTCTGGCAAATCAGGTTGACATGGAAAATGTCAAAGAATTGTAAGTACCAGGAGAGTCTACACTTTGCCCTTTGTGTTTTTTTTTTCTCTTTCTTTCTTGTGAGTCCCCCCCCTTCCTTCGCTCCTCTCTTAAACCTGTCACTGCCATCAGGATTGCATTTCTATTCCAGTCACGTTGATCACACCGTTAGTGATTCTGGATGACAATTATTCACACAGAGCAGAGCCATATTCAAGGCAGCTCTACCTTTGAAAGAGAGAAGGCACTTAAAATACCTGAGCCCATTTTGAGAAAAAAAAAAAAAAAAAGCCTCACACACACACACATGCCAGCTTTTAAAAGCAGTGTGAGGAATATGCAAAACACAAGCACAAGATAGACTAAGGGAACATTCAGCCCCACTTTAGAACACATAGTGTGCATTCTATGGGTAACAAGCACTGTGATTTTAATTTCCATAATCAAAAACCACAGGTGGCTGTAATTTGTTTTTTTTTTTTCTACAAGACTACAGTGTGTTTCAGTGTGGTGTAATGCTATAGCGGCAGAGGGGAAGACATACAGTATCATCCCCGAATGCAATGAAGATAATGAGGAGGCTTTTTAACCAGGCAACCTGATGAGCCCCAAGCCTGCAGAGAAAGGCTTGAAACCATGCCCAACTTCTCAGCTTCCCAAGAGGCTTTTCAAAATTCAATAAATAACATCTGTAGGCGATGTTGGGTGCAGACCTAGCAGAGTGCGTCATAACAGAGAGCTGGCTGAACAAAGAAACCATGACGACTGCCAGGTTTCCATAGCAACTGCTGCAAGGCCTGGAGAGTATAATAGCACATCAATCACTGTCCAAAAAGAACTTCATTATCAGCAAAAATAAACCTTTAGGATCTGTTTAGTGTGCAATTGCTGGTCATCTCACCTCAAAGCCCAGCTCTTTGGCAAATGTGGCCGCTTCCTAGGAAAAAAAAGAGAAAGAAAAGCGAAAGGTGAAAAAACACAAATGAGCAGTTAATTACAGCCACAAACAAGAGCAGAATGTCACACTCCAGACGTGAGGTAAAGACATCTCCCTAGCCTCCGCCGCTTACATGTGCAGCCGTGTCACTTGAGAATAAGTAACCTGAGTTGGAGTTGCTCTGCCAACTACTGATTTAATAGGCATGCGGCCCACCCATTTAATCTACTGCCCCACTTCATCTCATTTTACCACAGCAGCAAGAGATAACAGCGCGCCAGCCTGCAGCCATTAAACCACCACTGAAACCATGAATATGTGCTGCTATATGGGAATCCCTGACACTGGAGGCATTCAACGCTGACTCCTGTTTCTTTAGTCTCCTAAGAGGTGCACTTTAAAGGACAATACTCGTGTTAATGTGAGTTGTTCCTCCTTAACTACAAATCATGTAGACTTTACATCTTTAGTTTGGGTTTTTAGATTTTCACATATATTGTTGTCTCACTTCAGGCGGCCGTTAGTTTCCCTTCATTACCATGAAAATGAAATATTCATAGTCTCTTAGCAGAGTCTTAAAATTCGGTTAACTTGTCTGCAAATTGCATTAAATCTCAACCCGGGGATTGAGACAGCCCCAAGGCGTCCGAGATAGATCTCAGGGATTACCTGATCCAGATCCATTACAGGGATAAGAAGAGAAAAATAGCTGTTTAACGAAATAATAGTTTCAAGGACTATGTGTAACTTTCAGAAATTCTTGCTCAATAATGACACAGTGGGAATGGGAACAGTGTGATTGCTTCATGTGCTCCTCTTACATCTTACTTAAACACAACTGATTAGCTAACAAACATATTACTGACAGTAATCCTCACTCTGCTGGAAATAAGCAGGACGAAAAAAACATGTTAAAAGACAAAGTGTTTGAAAGGTTTTACAAGATGAAGGAGAAGAGGACAAAGAGGAGAATGGCCTTTTCAAAAGGGACTGTGACACGTACAAAGTCTGTTAACTTGTTGGAAATGTTTTGTCGCATGGAGGATGGTGGAAATCACACAAAAACTACAGGAACTAATGAAAGGATGTTATGTGGTGGATCTGGTACTGCCTGCTTAGGCTTAGAATAAGTGGATCACTCACCTGTAGAGTGTGAGGTTTGAGTCTGTCTGCATGTTGGTGTGAGAATTCATTCATGCTTATAGAGAACGAAAGAGTGAGCAAGTCATGTGTTTAAAACATGCAGTGATAGTGATTTTTTGACATTAAGGAATATAAATGAGAAAGGAATCTGTGTCAGTCCTGTATCTACAGTATGTTATGGGTGGAGAGAGACAAAACCGCCCAGCCAGCAGAAAATATGCCTCAATTAACCACCCAAAGCCACAAAACTTTGCTCAGCAGCCATGTTTATGTCCCCACCCAGGAAGCAATGCTCTGTGACGCTGGGAGCAACAAGCTATTCTCGCCAGGAAGTATCACACTGTTTTTGTGCGTGTGTGTGTGTGTGTGTGAAAGGTGTGCTTATTACCACCTTTGGATTGCAATCAGTAAAAAGAAAAAAAAAAAGGGAGTAAGCGATGTTCTGATATCACGCTGCAGATTGGTTTCTTCTCCTTAGCAGAGGAAATATTGTTTGTTTTGTGTGTGTGTGTGTGTGTGTGTGTGTGTGTGTGTGTGTGTGTGTGTGTGTGTGTGTGTGTGTGTGTGTGTGTGTGTGTGTGTGTGTGTGTTGGGATTGAGCGACCTGTCATTGCCGTGGCTGTTTCGTTGGGAATGTGTGCTGCAGGACGGAGGCAGCTAGCCATCTCATTAGCTGGAGAGCTAATATCTGCAGGGTGTTCCCAGTGTAGGAGATAGCATCGTGTTTTTTTGTGCTGCACGCCAACCGGCCGGTCCTTTATTGAGGGTAGCGGCAGAGATAAGGTGATCTGGACTATTTTTCCCCCAGAAAAAAAAAAAAAACAAGCCGAGTCCTTCACATGAAAATTGGTCCACAGGCTATAATAGTCAATCAAGACATTGGCGAAAGTCTCATTTCAAGCAACCTATTCTCTTACAAACAGATGAATACTATGATGAGGATCACAATGAGATATTTTTCGCACAGGATGCAGATAAACAATCTGGTCAATCACTGTGAACAATGTATTATTTGTCGTTTTGCTTTATTGACGTGATAAAGCAATGCAGACTTTGCAAAACCCATCCGTCTATAAACTGCATCATCGTGCATCAATAGTATGAGAACATTTTGCAAACATTTGATTTTCATGTCCTATTGAGATTAATAGAAGTAAATTGGGGGCCTGGAAAGAGAGCAAAGAATTATAGATAAAAAATGTGATTTTTAGTAAAGAAGCTTTGGGAGAAGTTTCAAGAGTCTGCTAATCTAGCGTCTCATCGCTAAAGGTTGAATCTGCAAGTTGATTGTGAAATAAGCAGAAATGAAAAATTTTCCATTCTAGGAAAAAAACATCCCAAAACTTTTAAAACTACAAGTGTATAGTCCTATTGTAGCCTGATCAATTGTTTATTATATTGTACAGGAATAAATGGAAGCTAATAGATGTCATAAATAGTCAATCTATAGGCATGGTTTGTGAAATAGAACGTCTAATTCACTATAGGCCATAAGATGCAGGATTAGGTCAGAAAAACGCCACCAATTCTGTGACAGACAACCTTGAGCTTTAGAAGCTTCTGTAAGAATTAAAGAACCTGGTGCGAGATAAGGAACCCCAGCAATTTTTTGACTAAAGCTGCTTTTAATCATTTGAGCAATTTCAGCGAAGGTGAGACACAATGATAAAACATCTGTACTGTAAAACATACATTGGTCGGCCCTTGAAAAATTCCAGGTTATTCAGAATGCTGCTGCCAGGGTTTTAGCCAAAACCTGAAATGAGACATCATATAACTCCTGTTTCAGGTAACGTCCCCGTGTCTTTTAGAATTGATTTTAAAGTCTTTCTCTTATTTTTTAAGGCACTAAATGGCCTCTTTTATATCACCGCCTCTTTCATTTTATGACCCTCCACGAACCCTCAGATCCTCCACAGCTGCTCTTTTTAACGTTTCCCAAGGTCGCCACAAAAACCTTTGGGGATGCTACTTATATGTTAGACTCCCTGGATCCAGCGTGCACCGACTATACGAAACATATCTAAACAGTTAATGATTCATAATTTTTGTTCTTTCCAAATAACTGTGCAAATTCCACTTTATATAATAATAACACTTTTTGCTGATGTTGCTAAGCACTTGAGCTGCATTCTGTGCATGAAAGGTGCTTTTTAAATAAACTTTATTCATTCCCCTAATACATTTTTGACTCCACATGATAATAAGTTGATGCTATGATTCTAAATAATCTCATTAAATGAAGGGGGGAGGGAGGGGGGGGGGGTGTTTGCGTGACCTTGGGGAGAGGTTGACAACCTGGTCCTCAAACAGAAGGGGAGGAGATGACATGGAACAATAAGGTTACTGGTCCCTGGAGGAGAGTCTCATGGCTCTATGCCTTGCATCAACATCACAGTGGCAGCATTATGTCAATTCATCAACCACACACACACACACACACACACACACACACACACACCTCCTTCAACACACACACACAGGCTAAGAGGCTAGTCAATTAGTGGCTGTAGTCAAGAAGCAGTTTCATAATGAGTAAAAGTGAGTAGTCTTTCATTCCCTCCTCCCCTTTGCCTCCTCAATCTACTGAGGACCTCGGCCTCGCATTTGTTTTCATTTATTTACAACCGCGTATTGATTTTTCTCCTCGGGAGCGTTCCATCACCGACGAGCGGCGGGCGCGAGCGGCTTGGAAAACGTCTTGTCAAAACAGTGATATTTCATCTCAAAGCGTTTAAGAGAGACACATGATTGAAGGCTGGAACGGCGACACGTGCCTCCATCTCACCCTGCTGTCTCCCTCTAGTTAGCAGCTATAATATTTCTGAGAAAAGCCTTTCGAGAGAGTGTGGGTGTTAGGAGAGAAAGATAATTGAAGCGATGTCTATGAGCCACATGTGTACAATGTAATCCCCTTTAGGAATTTATTAATTTCTATGAGCTGTTGGGAATGCCTATGCTAAAAAAACATTCTGTAGAGTAAGCCGAGTTAAACCTGCTGTAATGTATTTGTTTAATAAACGCTGTATGGTAAATATGCAATTATTATGACTACATACTGTAGGTAAGCGAATACAAAGTTAAATGTCTCCATTAATTAGGGGTTTTACAGCATTAATATTCTAAGTTCTTTTATTTCAGGCTGTGTGTGTTTGATATTTCTGCTGTTCTATTGTGTTGTGGTAAAGACAAACTCCTGTGTTTGTGCAGCTGTCGCTACGAGCACCTCCAAGTGATATCTCATGCTCAAAAAAAGCACCTCATTCATCCGGAGATCACTGCGATTGCTTTTTGACGATCTGCTGACAGCGAGGGTGGACAGTTGCAGGTTTTTCGGGACCCCATAAGTCCCCCCCCCCCCCCCCCCCCCACCCCACCCCTACCCCCCCATTGCAGCCTCGGGCAAACGAGGTGAGCGATAACGTGGCGGGCTGAGTGCAGCCATAGTTAGGATGAAGCTATCAGAATGTGTGAGATGTTGCTGCTGTCAGAGGCTTAAACAGTCAAAGGGATATTTTTAGAGAGCTTAAGCTAATAATCCAGAGCCCAGTCAGGGGGGTGGTGGCGGTGGTGGGGGGCGCGGGAGGCTACGATTTCTTGCCAAGCGAAATGAAAAATAGGAAATACACACTTTCGTGCAAAAAGAGGAAAGTTTTTCCGGGCGCTTCACACTTTGTTTTTTCCTCGACACTGTAGGCGACAGGACTGATTTAGAACGTCAGACGTCCACGCTGCACATTTTTAATGGCGCTAGTTTGCTTAAAAGTTCAGATGAACTTAAGTGTTATGTAATACCTCACCTTAAAAAAAAAAATAGTTTCAGGCCTCGTCTCTTCACGTCACTTCGCCGCATCTGATAAAAAGAAATGTCCTACAAGCCAAAGCATTTCATGCATGTGTCCGTGGTAGATAAGGACACTTGAAAGGAAATAAATGAATGTATTAGAGGAGGTGGCTGTGGTGATAAAATATTTCCAGTAACAAAACACAGCCAGCATTTAGGTTTTTTTTCCTCCCCCCTTCTCTTGTGTAACACGTTGTTGAGCATATGTCACAGCAGGAGTAAGAGTTGGGGAAAAAAAAAAAAATCCAATTTCAGTGATTCCCAAAGAATCTAAATCAAAGAGCAAACCTCAGTGCTAAGGTTAATAAAAGTTGATAAGCTGAAAAGCGTAACTCCCCTAGGCCGTTCAGAAAATAGGCATTTGCTTGACCGTGTTAGCCCAAGCTGATTCTGAGGCAGAAATTGAATTGTATTTGACATTGTGTGTGTGTGTGTGTGTGTGTGTGTGTGTGTGAGGGGGGGTGGTACTGAGGAGGCTTTAGCCTTGACAAGCTATTTACAACACCCCTGTTTTCTTTTTTTCCTTTTTGATTGCCATATCAATAAAAGCTTGCTTCAAAGACACCTGAGTATTAAGCCAAGAAGCGTTTTTAGGGAGAGAAACCGATTTTTCAATATTATAGAAAATATGTCTCCTGCAATGGCTTAGTGGTCAAAACAGCAGAGAACAAATTATCAGGTCTGGACGGATCAATTGGAAATGGCAAATCACTTACTATGGAAACCTTTAAAAGCAAAGCGAGCATGACTGGGTCGCGACATCCCGAATAATTCAGCCAATTATCACTACTCACAGATATACTCTATATTATAAAAAACCTTGCATACGACGTGTTTTTTTTACTCGTGCGGCGCGGGAGCGCGAGACTTCGCCGAGGCGAGTCGGACGGCTTTCATAAACGGCCAGTAAAAACAACATCTGGTATTCAAGTGAAGCGTTTCCAGCCGGATTACTACAGCATACATTACAAGGTTGGTGGGTGGGAAGGGAGGGAATGAAGAACTAATCAGAACGATGGCATCGACTGGGGGTGGGTGAGGGGGAGGGTCACGAACATGACCTGGGCGTTGGCACGTCGTCCCACAGTGTGCATCCAGGAACAGGAAGCTGCCACCATTAAAGATACCTGGGCCCCGAAAAGAAAACGCAAGTGATCATTAATGTGATCAGGCGGGCTGATAGGGGGGGGGGGCAGCCGCCTGCTACTGTTGCGGGACAGATTAGGAGGAATAAATCACCTGTACCGAGCCCTCCTGAAGCTCCCGGGAGAATGCAGCAATCCTGCTCAAGCATGACGAGCCGCAAACATTAGGGTAAACACGCGGAGTGACAACACACTCCGGAGAGGAGGGACTCGCTTTTTTTATTTATTTATATATTTATTTTTACTGCCACTGGGAATTTACTCACCGGCAACTGATGGCATTTCACTTTATTTTTTATCGCGCTATTAAACGGCGTGTTTAATTTCTGCCCGGCAATTTTCTTACGTTTGGCTGCGATCGTCCGGCTTTTGTGTCGCCGACAGAATTACATCTACCGTGCATGGTTTAGCGACGGCTTTCCTCCAACTCGCAGGACGCATTACACAGAAATCAGACTTCTTATCTGCTCTGATAGCGAGTGAGATTTAAAATGCAGAAATAAATAAACATCCCCCCCCCCTTCAACTTAATACAACTCAACTATTCACCAGATGGTGCGTCGTTGTGAGACAGAACATTTACATTTTAGATGTTATTTTTTATTTTTTCAACTTCTGTCAAATATCTCCGCTCACCTGTTCATTATATAACGCACAGCTGTACAACCACAATGTCTCTGCTTCTCCTCAGTTCCTATCTGTTAATGCCTGACACAAATTCTGCTTGTGGTATGTTTCTTACATACTACCCACACGGTGCACAGAGCCTACCGTTGAACTAGTAAAGCATGTTTAATAGCTTAAACATAACATGCATGGAGATAACACAGCCTGCATCACGCTCGTCCTTGAATGTTTTTCCTATTATATTTTGTGCTGTGCATCCTATCGTGTTTCGCTTATCTGCAGCGGGAGGACTGTCAGTGTGGACGTGTTGTGCTGGTGTTTGGCCTTTGTTCAGCGAAAAAGCACCGAGGAAAATACTTCTGTTCGTTGTTTGCTGTTTTCAGCAGACGGCAACACTTTTTTACTTTTGAGATTTTGGTTCAGCAGCAGCTTTTTTTTTTTGCTCCCTGTTATATCCTAATTGAAAAGGGCTGGCAGTGTGTGTGTGTGTGTGTGTGTGTTGTTTAAATGCAGGATTTTAAGGCATGACATGATCAGGCATTACAGAAGCACAACTAATTGGAAATGGATGAGGCTGCATTTTAAATCCTGTCCATGATCTTGTAAGTTTGTGATACACAGAGGATGTGTTGTCTATAAAGTTTTTTTTATTACAAAGCACCACAGGGTCTCAGCATTATAAGTGTTAAATTAAACCAATTCACAAGATATTACTGTACATTTGAAATTGGCCTCTGGATAAGTGCATAATGTAAAACAGAGCTTGAAGCAAGGAGGGGGGAATTTGTTTGAACATTTCCCTTTAAATCCATTTCTGATTATATTTGTCCAAACGTGAAAAAAGCAAGTGCGGGGTTGACCTCGGCCTTTCCTGGCCCGCCAGTCCATTACACACCTCCAGCTACAGCCTCTGCTCCCATCCATCTCAGAGGTCTGCTAGCGAGCCCACGTAGGGGGGGGGGGGAGACACGACAGCAGCACCTACAGCACGGGTCCAAAGGTTAAACAATCGGAAACATGTGCGGTACATAAATATCTCGGCTGATAGCGATCTCAGAATGGGAGGGGGGGGGGGTTTGCATAAGGGGGCTCAGGACGGAGGAGGATGTAACCCCAGATAGCGCCGGGCCTGATGGGACTAATGGAGGCGGCTTTTTGTGGCTGGGAGGAGGTAGTTATCAGCCCGGTGGCCTTATCAGCTCTGAGGGCCCCTATCGCACATCTCACCTCTGGGCTTTAACAAGGGGTCAGTGCACAGCGTCAGACTCGCAGAGCCCCCCCCCCCCAAAGGAAGCCACGCTGCATGGAAGAGGAAAGGTCGGACTGGTCAGATCGGAGCTAAAAATCCTAATTAATTTTATTATATAAACTCATCAAGCGATTACGTGGTAAAGTCAAAAGGAAATAGAGGAAATATAAGGCCTCTGAACTTTAAAACAACCTTTTTTTTTGTTTTTCCTCCGGTATGTTTTATTGATTTTTTTTTTTTATTTTAAATCTCGATCCACATTTCGACGATAAAAACAATTTTGAGTCCAGCTCCACGGGCCGTATTTTCAAGGTCGATACATCAATTTATTAAATATTTAAGTGATAGGATGTTAGGGAACTGTCCAGTATTTGTGGCGTTTAAACCCACCGAATGCTTTTAAGTTATAAACCCCGAGCCTTAAAAAACCTTGTTTTTTTGTTTTCAAATCAGTGATGGAACCAACAGCGCAGGAACATATAAATATATGAGTTACAGCCGATTATTTCACGTTAGATATTTTTGTATTTGGATTTGTTCTTCTCTCTGGTTTGACTGCAGATGTCGGGGTTTTCCAAACACCTATTCGACTGAAACAAGATAAGAATCTGGCAAAAAAATACGACTTCTCCTTCGCTTTATTTTCCTGTGAAAACACGTCACGTCAAGTTACCTCAAATTATTATTTGCTGTCAAGTTTTCAGTTTTATTACTTCCTTTTGTTTTCTCTCTTATTTCCTATGTAAAGTTCACATAATGAGTAAATAACAAGTGAATAATGACCTGTGGATAACGTGATGATTAGGATTACACGTTTATTGTTTTAGTCTTTGCTGACTTTTCCATGAGCTTAAACCCGACTTCTCTGCAGTCAGTTTCTTGCAGTAAAGACATTTTTTTGCACTGCAAACAAAGGTCAAGTAAGCAAACAGCTTTTTTTTTTTTCTGCTGCTCAACTGTCGAGAACAGTGACCACGTCCTCCTGTGTATAATAAACATACTGTATGAACATTTGGCCTGCTCTATTTACCTCCTAATGAGAAACAAAGATCTGCTCAGCGGGAACTTGCATGCTTCAGACGATGAAAAACCCAGGGAGAAAAAAGCCTTCAGAATAATTCAAACCATTTGTGTGCACAGGGGACATGGAGCTTTGTCTGAATAAATTGTCCATACAAAAAAAAAAAAAAACGGAGACGATGTCCAACGTGTTGTGTGTCGTTGTGGCATACGATGGCCGTTTGCCAGATGAAAAAGCTACACGCAGGATAAATCATTTCACATGTACGCACGACGCTAACACGCTAACACGTGATGGATGGTTCCTGGAGAGCAAATTAACCACATGGCTGTTCTGTTCTGGAGGGAAATACTCGATGCAGCGAAAAGACTCTAAATAAATTAGGAAACACAGGAGTAGAAGCACTGGGCGGCGTTTACGGAATGAATCCATAAGCTGCATCGTAGATTAAACTTGTTGAGCGGGGCTTTCGTCGTTTCCTAATCAGAATTTTCGGCCATGAGGACGGGGGGTGGGGTGGGGGAGTCCTCCAAATGACACTGTATGGCTTGGACTGTGGAAACAGAGACAAAGGCCAGTTCCTCCCGCCAACTCTGTGTGGATAAGAGGATTGGAGATGAGGGGGGACTGTGAGGGTATCTGGGAAGCCCGCCTATGTTCAAACTTCTGCTCGTCCCCTCCCACCGACGGGCCGATATCCTTCCCCTCCTCTGTCAGCGCCAAGCAGAGCGTGGGCACTATTGATCTGCTCCCAGCGCAATATCTCCTCTTACATCCATAATTATTCCCCTTCAGAGGACTCGGCCGTGTGCCCCCGGCTGCCCGCCTGTTAAAGACGCTCTCCGGTCTCGCGTTTCACGTCGCACTGCCAAAGACCCCCCCCCCCCGCCGCCCGCCGCCTCTCTCTCTCTCTCTCTCTTAACCCCGGCATTTTCAAATATTTCATGGTTCAATCCCAGGGTTGGGGAAGGCGGCTTCGAGCGCGGCACAATTACAGTGGTTAGCCGGACTCCTCCGGCGGAGCCACGCTGGCTCCTGAAGTGCCGTGACTCGCTAACAGACAGGCCAGGAAAAAAAAACGGCGGCTGCCCGCTACTCCTCCGGCGTGTATAGGATGGGTCAAACACAGAGCGTCGGTTTTCCTTTCGATGTATGAGAAATGACAATAAGGAGATCCTAATCTTAACAGAGGAATGTTGGCGAGCTCATTCTTCTTGCAGCGAGTCGTCTCAATGTCAGCACAATGCAAACTCTAGGGGTTCTGCACAATATGATGTTGAAAACTGACCCTTTAATGTGACACTGATCAAGTGTCGAAAGACAACATTTCAAAAAAAGTTATATTTCTGAAAAATGTATTGCTCAATTCAGTATACTTGTACTTTTTTAGTCTCTTTTCTACTTGTACCACTCCTAAGATTTATTATATATTAGTAAATTAACAGATACAGACAGGAAAAAAAATCAATTGTAAAAGTACACACTCTCACAAGGAGACTAGTTTGCTTTTGGTGCTGATGTGTTTAAAGAGATGTGGATACGGTGTTCTATAACAGCACCTCATTTATTAGAAAAAAGAAATAAATAAAAAAGTTGCTCACTGGGCACTTATCTTGAAAAAGGTTTTTTTTCTCTATCACCCTCTGGCTGAGCCAAATGACTCCACATTAATTCAATGGCTCCTGCAGACCTAATGGCTCAAATTGTAATTTCTAAAAAATCATTGTAAGAAAAAAATCATCATTTTATAGCCATTTCTTTTGTAATGATTTGTTAAGGGAAAAGTTTTTGGTCCAGTGGGCATCGACTTCAAATTCAAAGCCACAGCACCAAAACCCTCAGAGAACTCCGCCTCAGCCAGGATGAATGAAATGCGATTTAATCAAAAGATAATTGGAAATACTTTGCAGAAATGGAATATAGTACTCATAATTATGTTTTAATAAGTGTATAATTCAATCAAACTAACAACCGTTTTGTTGTCACAAGTCGTTTTTATCGACACGGGGAGACGGCGGCCATGTTTCTACAGCAGCCCAGAATGGACAAACCAAACAGAAGCTCTGGAGACAGCTTTTTTTTTTTTGCTTTTTGCATGTTTTTTTTAGGTTCTCCAACACACATTTGGGATTTATCAGTTTGATGCATTTTGCAACCTCGCCACTAGATGCCGCCAGAAACTTGACGCTCCACATTTGATTTGCACCACTTCGCAACTTAGGCTCGTCCAAGTTTTTTCGCTGATTAATGACTTACCCATAAAGCATCAGTTGTGTTTTAGTGCTACTTAGTAAATGTGAACATTGGCATGCATATCACCGGGAATATTAGCATGCTGATGTTTGCATTCAGCACAAATTCCAGCATATCTGCAGATTCTTTAGGATATTTACACAACACAAAGCCAAGATTAGTGAGAAGTCGGAAAACGATTTGTGCAGTAGAGTCATGTTTTTTTCTAATTTTCCAATCTGTATAAATGTTGCATGTTCGTAGACCTGATTTAGAGGCTGCAAACCACTGATCTAAAAACACACACACACACGCACGCACGCACAAACATAAATAAAACAAGGCAGCGTTTGCATTTATCAGATCATCACAGATGTGCGCCGTGACTCATCGTGCAACTCGCTGACTGTACGTCACGCTGAAGGTCAGCCGAGCCTATTCGGGACTCACGTGACTCACCACGGAAATAGCACATTCAATTAAAATTCAGTTGTGAAAGACACAAAGGAGAAAAGCGGCGGCGGCGGCAGCTAATACTTCATGTCTTTTCCCCTCAAATGACACGTCGTGATTGTTCCGCCTCGCCGGCTTGAGGGGATGGTTCCGTGTTCATCCTCCCAGTTGGCCTGTGGGGGCCTCGTGAATAAACACATGGAGGTTAATGCCTCGTGTTCCTCCACGTCCTCCGCAGACAGCTCTGACAGGAGGAGAGCGAGGGAAGGGCCTAGAAGGAAAGCTGTTTGGGGTAATACGCTAATCTGGCTCTCCCATCTCTTTGTTTTTAGGCGGCGAGATGGGATATTTTCCCCGAGCTACTGTTGAGAAGTGCATCTTTAGTCCGCTGTGGGTGAGCTGTCAAGGGGAAAAAAAAAAAATCTTTCTCCTGTTGTGTGTTTTTTTTTTTTTTTGCAAGAACACCCCTCATACCCTAAGGGATCTTTAGTGAACTTGCCATCACCCACACGTCCTGACAGCAGAGAGCACGCACTTCCATGGTCCCGTACACGTTGCTGAGGCGATAAACAGCTGAGGGCTCGGCCGCGGAGATAAGGCTTCCAAGCAGACCATCAAACAAACAAAGCCAGATGACGAATCTGGGGAGATGTTATGAAATGACGCCATATTGCCTATGTATCTCCTCTGCCTGCCTTTTTTTTTTTTTACATTTTTTTTCCATGCACACAAACACACAGACATGTACACTAGTACACCCACTTCAGCCTGTCCTGGAAAAATCATTAGAGCCCCCCCCCCCCCCCCCCCCCCCCCCCCCCCCCCCCCCCTCCACCCTCCAACCCCACACATACGCACACACTGCATGCAGATGGAGGAAAAATAGGGCTGAGAGCCAAAACGCCTGAGGGGCTTTTCATGACAATAACCTTCTGTAGAGCTGCTTGTATCCCCTCCACCTAGATCACGGAGGGACGGAGGGGAAGGGGGGGGGGGGATAAGCGAGATAACCATACAAAATATTAGACGATGAGGAACATTCACGCAAAGTACAGAGGAGGAAGAAATCCGTGTCATTTGGCTCTCGTGGCCCACAGAGATGGCAGGCTAAATGCTCTTTTAAAACAGCTTGAACATTGAAATGATGATGGCTCCTTGTGCCTCGGCAAAGCACATTAATACGTAGCCGAATGCTATTTCCACTTTTGTTAAATGGCTCACCTATTGAGTATTCAATTACAATGGCTGTCTCTCATTTGGGGAGACGAGGCTGGGACCCACATATATAATCTTCCTCTGCGTGTGGAGCACTAGAAAGGCACTGGACGGCAATGGATGCCATGTGGAGCTCCTGTATGGGGGGTGGTACATAACGTTAAATGGCAGAGGAGTGAGAAGATTGTTGGGTATTTGCTGTGAGGCAAAAAAATATATATATTGAGCTCCTCGTCTGCTTTATCATTGTAAACCATTTGCGCAAGCACATTAAATGATGTAAATTAAGAGCCCCCCCAAAAAAAAACATCAGTCAGGGTGATTAATTGAGTCTTGATTAATCGTTCCATTTGTCAATGATATGTCTTGAATTCCACAATACAAATCTGACGGTAATGGACCAATCCTTTTCCCCCCATTGTGTGGTTTATCTCTTATGCTCAAATAGCAAAGGCAAATTGTGGCTAATTTTATCGGCGAACCCACTGGCATGCGGTTTTTCCAGCGGTAATGATTCCCTCATTCTGGCCTAATTAACTGCAGCCATTAAACGAAGGGAATGGATGTAATGCCCTGGGTTCCATGTCAGGTAGAGGAGGACGGCGCAGGAGGACTCAATTAAGGCCCGCGCCGTTCCCAGGTTATCACACGACATGTTTGCCAATTAAGTGAAGTAGCGTCTGATGTCTGTGTTCCTCCGTCGGCTCCGTCTCCGAGGCCCTGGCAACGCGGGGGGAAAAGGCGTCGCTGGCCTCTCCACCTCCCCGCCAGTGAGGGAACAGACACTACACTATGCCCCAAAAAGGCAGTAATTACAGGATGGATGGGAGACTGTTATATAAGGACGAGGCTGCCGATAGGCCAGGCAGGGCCTGCTGATGCCAGGTTTTCAAACAAGTACCAGCAGGATCGAGTTACAGCAGAATTACCCCGGGTAGACTCAGTCAGAAACACAGACACATTTCAACATCAGAAGCAGGGTGTGGGGGGGTGCAAAAAAAAAAAAAAAACGAGAAGAAACAGAAGCTATTGACATTTTTCGTGAGTCTGTGGTGTTGCACGACTGTTTTGGAATGTCAAACGATCAAAAGGAAACTGTGATCTAACCGAAATAGGATCCAAGTCGTGACCAGTAACGCAGCGCTGGCCTGTCAGGGACTTTTAATCTTACCCCCAAATTACTATTAGTTATTTTTTAGAAAAAAAAAAACGTCATATTTTACAGCTGCTTTAATCATATTTCCCTGAGCACACAGAGCTGTGTATCATGACTCAGTACGTGTGGGAGAGGAAGGCAGAGACAGGCAGACACATTAGCCTTCCCTTATGGCACATTCTGGAAGGCTATAGGAGTCAGTCCGCATGATCCTGACTGTCACTGACGCTGTTATGAAAGCAGCGCGGATCCACCACTTTGGGGGGTGGGGGGTGGTCTGAGTGGGGGTGGGGGCGTGTGTGTGTGTGGGGGGGCAGCCCTGTTGCCTGTCACTCACCATGCACCACTGCATGACGGCCAACCTTGTCTGGCCTGAGCACAATGGTAGGTCTGGGGCTCGACTGTGTGAGCAGTCATTCCCCGCGTCCCCCCCCCGTCCCTGAAAGGGGGGAGGCCAAGAGGAGTCAAAACACCCCTGGACAGGCATGAGTCCTACACCGACCTTGGAGGACCTCGCTGCTCCAGGTGGCTGAGTGAATATCCGCCTTGTTTCCCTCCCCCCCTGTGCTGGATCCCTTATTTCGGCCGGGTTCGATTCCCGTAGAGAGCAAGCCCCGACAGATTCCCCAGAAGATAATCTCCTTCAACAAACACACGTCGCAATTATCCAGAGTCATTAAGCCGTAATGACTGGAGGTGTGAGCAAACTTCTTGAGCAAACAGTTACAGTACCAAGCCCCGTCCGAAAAAAAATACATAACGCTTGCAAAATGTACGCCGTGGTTAGGGGAGACAGAATCGTTCCTCACAGCAATTAGGGAGCTAGAGAGGTGCATATGTAAAAAGGAAGAGGGGTGGGGGGGTGTGGGAGAGAAAAGAGGGAAAAAGCTGAAGTCAGCAATGGCAATAAATCCTCTAATGCTGAGCAGTTTTTTCCAGTTCTGTCCTGGTCTGCGGACCCCATCTCTAACCCCGAGGAAAGGACTCTGTTTAGTAGCTTTAGCAGCAGGGAGGCCAGTCCAGTCCAGTGATCATCCACTCCCCGGCTTCCCCTCCGCAAAGGTACCGTTTGTCCAGGCCTGTTAGAGGATACTTCCCTACAGCACCACGCTCTGTGACCACAGCTTGACCCCCCCCCACCCTGTGAATCGATGGATCAGCTGGCATGAAACGGTGACGGCATTGAGATGACTGATCACTGGGCTGATTCTTATCCATCTCTTTATATAAGTGTAATGGTTGGTGAGCGGATATACTGTTGAACTATAAAGCTCATACCTTCACAAAAGGCTGCATAATCCTTTTTTTTTTTAATTGTTATTATTAATAATAGAAAACACTCCGGAGCAATTTTTATCTGCATATTGTTCTGATAATATTAACAAACAATTGTGCGTTTTGTGTGAAGATAAATGATTATGTTGGTGTTTCACTAGCGCCACATTAAAAGCTGTTAATTAGTTTTTTCACTTTGAATCAAATAAGTCAACGAGAATTTGAGAAATTATGAGAAATTATGAGAAAAGGGTGTTATGAACTGAATTTAAATTCTAGCATGCAAATGTTTAGCTGGTATTCTAGCAAAACAAAACAAACAAACACCAAAATGCAAATGGCTGCTTTGCGGAAACAAACGTGTACAAGACAAAGTGTGCGCGCTCTGTAAATCTAGACGGGAACAACGCGGTGGAAAAATCTTCAACGCGTCTCGTTTCACTTACCGTCTCGTTGCCAAACAAGATGTCGACGTAGGGCATGACCCTCATCAGGGGCTCTTTAAAGAACTGGCTGATGAAAGGGGCCGACAGGTTCATGCAGAGGATTTTGTTGTTGTCTGAAGCGTGCTTCGCCACTTTGAGGATCGACTCTGGGGACACTGTCAGGAAAAAACCCTGAAAAAAAAGAGGGCGAGATAATAATATTTACTTACTTTTTTAAGGGACTTTTTCAAGCAGTTTGACTGACTTCCAAACGGACTAAACTAAATAATCTGTATAGCGCTGCTTTTCTTTGACAGTGAAACATGTGCAAGAACGGACTGAACTAGCAGCTCCTATGGACTGAAACACTTTAAACTGCTAATTTGTGGGTTTTATATTCTGACAAGGAAATTTCAGGGTGACAAGGCATGGTATTATTGATAATAACACAGGAGCAAAGCAGGGGGAAAAAAAGGCAGCAGTAGTACTCAAACATTGGTCTGAAACGGTTTCTTAGAACACACACAAACACACACACAGTGTGTAACAAAGAAGAGGAAAAAGGACAGGAAAAAATCCATCCAGGACATAGCCTGTGGCCGCGGTCCAAGGCTCGTACTGGAGGAAGCAACATGCACGTATCCGATGATAGGGCGAACAAAAGTCTCGTCTGGACTCTCCTTACTTGGAAACAAGAGAGGCAGGTCCACTCATTGTGTGAATGAATACAAATCAGGTAAGAAAACACCTTTGTGTTTCAGGTGGAAACCCGACGCGAGACTCTCCTGCGAGCCGCACAAAAAAACACTCCCTCTTTGATACTGATCTTCTTAACCTTGTTTTTCAGCAACAAGCTGCTCTGTAAAACCACTGTGTCACAATAGGGGCAAAAAAAAAAGGGGGGGAGAGAGAGACAGAGAGAGAGGAAAGGAAAGTTTCTGCTCACTGATACATTTAATCTGGCTGAAAAGCTCCCATTGTGGGCTACAGTGCAGTTCTCATTAAAGCACTATGACATTTGCAGCAATGGAGGAGCGAACCTCCATGAAAAAGAAAGAGTATGGTATAATAGCGGTGAATAGAGGAGGGCCGAGGTGTCAGTCAGATGTATAAGGCATTACAATGCATACAGGAGAGCTCTTTATTACACACTGCTGGTGCCATTCGCTCCCTGGCTAGACACACTCATTCCTTTGCAGCACTGTATGTCCTGTGTTCTTTTTTTTGTTGTAAACGTCTTCAAGTTAAGGTCCAGGTTAGCACCTGCGGCCGCTGTGTCACGGTACCGTCTATTGAAGACTAAAAAAAAAAGTTGTTTTCAATAGGTCTGGGCGCACAAAAGAAACTCACTCTGGGCTAATGGCCCATCACTGACCCTGACATTTTTCTTTTGCAGTGTGCCAACGTGTCAGAGGAAAGGGGAGATTGTTTTCTGACGCAAATGGTCTTTTTTTTTTTTTGGTAGTTGAAAATAAACTGTCATGGTTACCGCGATGTTAACGCTGATCAAAGGCCGGCGGCTCGATCAAATATCCAGAGGGGTGGTGAACTCTAAAAGCTGTGCCACAGCTTCGCTAATCACACATTGACTCTGTGTAATTTATTTCTGACCTCACTACAGTACCACTGCCAGTGCCATCATACTAAATCACTCAGAGGTTAAATACGAGAACAGATTTCTGAATGAAATACAAAAAAATATATATATATATACAAATTTTATTCTCATTTAAACATTTTGATTTGATGTAATTTACTTTTCTGAAAAGCACTCCGCATCCAGTCCATGTATAAGTGATAATAGTCAAGGTGCTAAAATAAATAAAAACACATCCTAAAAAGCCCATCATCAGTACAAATATGTGTTTATTCCCGAAAATTAATTACCCATCAAATTTAGATTTATTTCATCAATCATCCGTACGAGACAGAACAATGAGTTGTGACTAAACAAGCAACGATCATTAGTCAATTACGACCTGCTGTGTGAAATAGCGCTGCGCTTTTCTTTTGTCTAAAAGTTAATGACTTATTTCAGAAAAGCAAAAACTAATTACTTTACTATATATATATGATTCTCATATATAGTATGTGAATCATTGCAAACTACCTAAAACCTTATTTGAGTTGGTCACATGACCTAAATGACCATCCAATTAATGTCTCAATGACGTCTATAGTATAATATATGTGTGTCAGTGAATATGTTTTCATGTAGCCTCTCAAGGTCTGTCAAAAATCATCATTTTCCATGCACCCCCCCCCCTTTCCAAAAGTAAAAAAAAAAAATGTGCTTCTTAGTGTTTGATGTTAGTAAAGCTGCAGGAATCCCGTTCATAAAAATCATACAGGACATTTTTTTTTTCCACCCGGCTCCAAATGTTGTGACTCCAGTGGCTTTGTGGGGAGGGGGAAAAAGCCTCGGTCTGAGCCATGTGAAATTCCAGTTCCCATCGGTAGCCTCGGCCGACTCCGAAACAGGAGAAGTTACTTTTTTTTTTTTTTTTTGCGGTTGCGGATCGTGTATCCAGAATACCGGATCCAGTTTCCCCAGGTGTCAGGGAGCCCTGTGAAGTGGGGTGACTATCGCGTTTCCAGGTTAAGATGATCAAAGTGCCGGGTACACTTTGTACAATTTCCACCCAGCCAAAACATTCAATAAAGCGTTCAGAAATGCATTTTCCTGGCAGACAATATCGTGGAGCGATGTTTGGCCATGTCAAATGGTAATTTGAGGGTAGGAGTTGGAAAGGCAGGGCATCCATTTTCAATGTTTACCCTAAAAAGAGGAATGACTTCCACTTTACTCAGACAAAGAAAATGTCTAAATGCTACTCTGAGACTAAATTAGTGGTAATCTAACCATCGAGGTCCTAACTACCCGGCGGCGACACGCTATCACACGTTCCTGCATTGTGTCAGTGTTTTCCCCCCAGGCTGCTCACATCTGAAAAAGCCGGGGTGTGATGGATGGCGCGGTGTCACCGGGGTTAAAATAAAAGTGGACATATGAAGGGTAAAAATGATCTATTTTGGGAAGGGCATTTTCATTTGCACCAGCAGCAGAGGTGGTCATGGAAAAAGGAAAAGCTTCTTCTCCTTTTTTTTTTTTTTTTTTTTTTTTTAACTCAGGTCTATTTTAATTCTGCAGGGATGAGGGGGAGTGTTCAAAGTACTATGTCATGGAGGTTTTGTTTGACACTTCCTATTACTCAGGAATGATGGAGAGAATTTAAACCATCACCACCTCGGAGAAAAGAGTAATTATGGCCACTGCAATCACACTAAATTCCCTCAAATCCCCAGATCTTAGTCAAGTTTATTTATACAGCAAGAAATCATACGTTTGTCTCAGAGGGCTTTAACAACCTAGAGACTCTCTATCCTTTGAAACGCTCCTCATTGTTGGTGAGATGTGAGTGAATGGGGTCTCCTGTGCTGACAAAAACAAAGAGACACAGGTGCCCCTCACCTGTAATTGTAATTTCCTTTCATTTCATCAAACAGACACAGTTAGCGACGAGCTGGAGACCAGATCAAAACGGAAGGTGATTGTCGAAACCTACATTCACCAGATGGCCATGAACACAACTCCAAATGAATACAAATATCGACTCTGTGTTGGCTGTGTGTTCAGGTAGGGAGGTGGTTGTGTGTTTTAATTTTAAAGCCAAGGATGTTCTGTATATTTTTTTTTCCCATTATCTCACCTCCACACGCAGTAGCTATGTCTATTACACACCACTTTTTTCATCTATCTATAAAGCAATTGCGCATCTGTCAGTCTGTTCCGCTCATATCTCTCTGACTAATTGTGGGATCAACCTCAGATTTTGGACATATATATTTTGCACAGCATGATGGTGTGTTTCCTATTTTGCGAAACAGTTCAGATGGATATTTTTAAAAGTCCTACAGGTGTGCTGTAGAAGTGTAGGGGGTTGTGTGCTTGCTTCATAAGCAACAGACCCGTGTTTGAGTCCTTGCAAAAGTATTCCTTCTTTGTAAAAATCTTTTACAAAAATCAAAGGAAAAACTCACATACAGTTGTGTATCGCACTGCCATCCTGCATTTTCGTTACTATTCACTATTAACTCTGTTGTCTCCCTGCAGCAGTCATGCAGCCATCTTAGCGAAAGTAAGTTTCCTGGTTTGGATGCTACTTTATTTTGCTGTCTGCCATCTTTTTTTTTCTCTCTCTACACACAGCGTCCTAAATGTAAAAATATAAACTAGGCTGAAACTCCAAGAAGCGATCACAGACCCTCAGGAAATCCTGACACCATTGTTTTATGGATGGATAATGTGAAAACAGAAATAATTTATTATCATTTCACCATGTATAAAATGCATACTGTGTATGCGGATCAACAAATTCTGCCAATTTGTACATTGTGTTGTGTGTGTTTTTTTTTTATTTATTTTTTTTTATAGTTTTTTATCTTCTTCAGCTCTATTTTCTTCTCCTTATCTGTAACGCTGCAGTAACAGACAAATTTCCCCGTTGTGGGATCAATAAAGTTTTATCTTATCTTATCTTATCTTATGTACTACACTTCATCTAATCTATGTGCTTTTCTGTAGGAATACATACTAGCACTATTTCTTGTTTTCTCTCTCTCCAGCCGGTCGTTAACCTTCGTTCAACTCTAACCCGCTGATGCACTTATGCGCCGTGCTCGGGACGAAAAAAAGTCGTTATTCTCGCGCCGCGTGCCGTCACCCTGTTTAGGACGATGTCATGGCGCTTTCAAACGCCGCCCGCAGCCGGCGATCGCGGCGCTCGATATTTCTCCATCAGCCAAACCGGTGCAGCGTGTCAGGTCTTATAATATAAATACACTATACGGCCGCAAATTGCACAATAATATACCAGAGAGAACTTTGTTTATAAATAAAATGTAGCTTATATATAATTTTGCAGGGCGACCAAAGTTGTTTTATTGAGGCGTTTTCTCCCGTGATGAATCCCTGCTGTCAGGAAAACCCTGTGAGCTAAACCGCCAGTGTTGCAAAAACCACCCGGCCCATGCCATCCCTGTCATTACTATGGACAGCCCCCCCATCATGCTCTCCGGTGCACAGGGTTCATTACCCAGAATTAGATGTCACACAGATCAGAGCGCGTGATGCACACACGCCTCTCCTCCTCAGTTATCTCCGTGGAGCGACCGTCGCCAGGCGGATCGATCGCCGGGGTTTGAAGCTTCATTAGCTCAGTAGGACTATATTTCACTCCCCGATGCTGAAGGTCCTGCTGTTTTACACACAAACACCGGGACAAACAAGACCTTCACACATGATGAGGTGGTTTTGTGGTGTTGGGGGGGGGATCTGTGTCAGTCTCTGGCTCGATATACGCTACAGAAAGAAAGAAGGCAAACAAACGGAGGTAAGTGACTAATGGCGTCACAAAGTGCCTTGAGTGGAAGGGGGCAGAAAAAAAAAATCACTAGGATGAAAAGAGCTCATTTAAGGCTTTTTCATTTCAAATGCAAATGATGTTTTGTTTGCTATCATATAGAAACAGGTTCAATTAATCCGACTGGGAAGATAAATGTCTAACAACCCCCGTGAACGTGATTCAGCATTCCCCGCGTTTTTTTTTTTTTTGGGGGGGGGGGGCGGACGTTTGAACCGAAACCGCGAGGCGATCCAAGCGCGCCGATAGCATCTGCCTCTTCTTCTTCTTCTCTCGCTTCCATTAAGAATCATGTTCTGGTGGAGCTTATCAGGCATCTAGGAATTCTTCCACTTCTTCTGGAGAGGGCGATTGGAGGGAGGCCAGCCGTACTGGAAACATGAGGGAGGGCCGCGCTTTTTAAAGGCCGCTGGGAGGAGAGGGGAAAAAAGGGGGCTATCATGTCAGCCTCCGTCTCCAGGGCAACATAAATGTGCCACAAACGCCGGATTTAACAACCGGGCAGAGACATCACTTACTAACTGCTGCGTTATTTATTTCTAAAACATTTTCTCTGGTTTAAATATCATCCAAGTTGAGAGCGAGCGGATATATACAGAGATGCAGCCAGAAGGTCGAGGCGATAACTAAACGTACCTGGACAAGGTCGCTCTAATGAACGCGGATGAAACAAGACATTAGGAGTCAACCGCAGAACATTTGCGGGGAGTGTGTGTGTGTCACGCTGCAATTTGTACGGCCATCGGAGACCTTAATTACATTAACCTCAGACGCCTCCACTCTGTGAAGTAAGGGAGGAAACTAGGAGAGAGGAGAGGAGGGAAAAAAAAGAAGAAGAAGAAGAAGAAGGAGGAAAAAAAAAAAGTTCCTAACCCCAACTTGAGGTTAAGGTTTTGTTGGCATCACAACATTGAAGAATTGGTTTGATTTTACTGCGGTGGTATCTCACTAAAAAGTAATTTGAGATCAGCTCCGGGGTCTTTTCAAATGGCTGCCTCTTGCTCTCCTGTTAAGCTCTACGGTTTCAAAAATGTGTTGGCCGGGGTAAGAGGCCAGCCTGAGCGGGAGAGCGGGATGCCAAGGAATGTACTTAAGATCTAAAACAGACAAGATTTAAAGCCAAGAGCATTTAAATGCCAATACTAATCCACAAAATAATTCACCGCATAGCACAAACTGACTCTCCCTTACAGATACCATATGTTACCTCGGTGAAGAGATGAAACAGAAATTAGGCCAGAGGAGATGCTTTCTTCTAGCCTTTTTAAAAAAAAACGTGTTATCTTGTTATTGAAAAAACTCTCTCCTGGTGTTCTTAAAGTCTGTGTTTGTGCTTTTCCTGTGTTTTTACCGTTGTTCTCGCCTCCATCGTCGGGAGATTAGCCCCAGAACAAACTGTTTGGTTTGCAGGGAGTTAAAATTTGCTAATGCATACACTCTCAAGTGTCCTTGTCTGCCACACTGCACTTAATTAGCATTTCAGTGCGAGCCGTTCTCTCTCCTCCAGTACCTCTGAAGGGGAAACATCACTCCGACTGTTACGAGCACACACACGTACACTTCTGGAGTCAAGTTGAGCTCCCGTAGTTTCTTACATGATTTGAGAACAGGATGAGGACTGGAAAAAAGGGGGAGCCTCTGTGTGTGTGTGTGTGTGTGTGTGGGTCGATGGAAAAATGGGATAAAAGTCAGCGCTGTGAAAACAGAAGTCAGGTCTTCAGGGTTGTCTCTCCCGGGCTGGCACGTAAACTGGCACAGGTTCCGCAGACGTTCCCGTCGCCCGGTGGAAGTGAACATTTCCAAAAGCAATTAGCACGCTTAACGCTAAACGCTAAAAAACGAGGAGCCGAGGAGACGATCCCTCACCTTTTTTTAACGCCGGGTGCAGCCGCTCCGGTGAAAAGCGAGCACGCCGGGTTTTTTGGGAAAATTACAGGTAATTGCTGAAGCCGTTGAATCCAGTTATGGTTTTGGTTGAAAAGACTAAAATAACAAAGCTCTGATTGCTGAGAAGACAAGGGCAGGGAGCTCGGAGGCCCCGTTGCTAAGAGTTAATTTGATACATATTTCTCCCCCTTGAAATGTCTGAGGTACTGGCAAGAGATGGCGAAAAGAAAAAAAAAAAAAAAAAAGCAGCGAGAGAGGGAGGGTGAGACCCCCGCTCTCCCTGCAAATACTATCCATCTGCCGTATTACATTTAACCAGCATGAGAAGCTAAGGGAGCGCCCTTGCACAATATTGTGTGAAGGCTGTCAAACTCGATGCAGGAGCCCGGTGCCCACTGCTCGGAGCGGAGGACACGGGGTTGCTTAAACTCACTGCGATAACAACTTCTGACAGTACTCAGGACAAGGGGAGAACGCCAGAGTAAAAAAACAGGAAACTTTTTAATGGTCCGTGCACGTCCTAATCGTCTAATTTGAAACCGAGATGAGATGGATTCCAGCAGACAAGAATCTGAACTGAAAAGTTTTCCAGAAATACACTTTTTAAAAATTTTGTATCTGCAGAGCACGTATGATACTTGCAGGTGTTTTTAAAGCGTCACCTCTCGGATGTGGGTCTTT
The DNA here is from genome assembly GCA_036785175.1 of Eupleurogrammus muticus. Lineage (NCBI taxonomy): Eukaryota > Metazoa > Chordata > Actinopteri > Scombriformes > Trichiuridae > Eupleurogrammus > Eupleurogrammus muticus. The sequence continues at coordinate 19,859,943 of JAYKQN010000015.1, forward strand.
TCGTATGATTTGTGATTTGTGTTCGAAAGGGCCGCCCGAGGAGATGTAGTGTTGCAACTTCCATAAAATCTGGGGACCTACGAGAGACAGATAAAACGGAGAGAATGATGACTTTTAGATTCCCGGATCAAACAATTCCCATACTGTGAGACAACAATATCTTTTCATGAGATCCCTTCCAGTCTGAGACCCCCCCCCATGCTGTTTCTACAGCACACAGCATACATACTGTATATACGGTATACACACTTAAGCCAACAATTATTCATCCACCTATCAAATACAAGGGATTTCTTGATTTTTTTCACTTAAAAATTTGTATTTCACCTCATTTTTTACTTAAATAAGACGCAGAAGAAAGTCTTTCAACTATAAAGACTGTATTTATAAAGAAAGGTTTCCCTCACAAAGCATGCCCTGCTTTCTATATCATAGTCATTTGTTGGATTTTTTGTTTTTCCTCCACTCGTCACTTTACGCTACACACACACCCTGCACCTTAAGTATGCATTAGCTATATGTACACTATATGTATGTGTACATGTGTGTATGTGCGTGGATATGTATGTCTGTATATATATATGCAAATATGGAAATATGTGTGTATGTGTATGTATGTATATATGCTTTGCTTATGCATACCTTTTTCTTGCTATTTATTAGTATTTTTTTCCATTCTAAATATCTCCATAATGCATACTGTGTATGCTAATCAACAAATTCAACGAATTTTGTATATAGTGTGTATTTTTTATTTTTTATAGCTTTTATTTTCTTTAGCTTTTATTTTTCGTTCTCTTTACTCTGTACTCTCTCACACCTGTGCCTAGCTGCAGTAACAAGCAAACTTCCCCGTTGTGGATCAATAAAGTCTTATCTTATCTTATCTTATCTTAAACAAATAAAGAAATCCCTTGTATTTGACAGGGGTATGAATAATTTTGGGCTTAAGTGTGTGTGTGTGTATATATATATATATGCATGTTTTATATCAGCAGGAACACTCTTGTTAGTTAGTTCTCAACAATGTTTTACTGGTTAAATACAACCTAAATGAAAATTAGATTTTTGCCTCCAACCCAGCTCCCATTGAATCTATGAAATAAACAAACAAAGCGACGGTGTTTTACCTTGATAAAACGAGTCTTTGTTAGAGCACTGGATCAAACACATTCTCCCTCTCATTTCCAAAACTGTAAAGTCACACTGAACACACGCCGCGAGTCGTCAGTCTGGACCTGGGTTTACACGACATGGTGTTAACGCTCTCTGCTACGGCTGCAAAGTTAAGCCCAGAAAAAAAACTACTCGCGTAGAAGCAAAGAGTGTGAACTTTCATACCCTGAGCCCAATTTCCTTGAAAGTGAAGGTCTAAATCAAATCAAGCCGAGCCAATGCACCATGGAATTATGCAAAAAAAAAAAAAAATGACACAGCTTTATAAAATGACAAGTGGTAAGAAAAGCCGTCAAGGCCGAGATTGTTTATTCGCTCCACATGTTGTTATCCTTCTGGTGGTGTGATGATGCTACGAGTCAACTCTGATTGTCGTTATCCAGGCCAAGGGCAAGAAATACCGAGTATACACAGATGACGTAAACTAGACAATGAGCAGGACGACGCAGCTCTGCACGGAACAGAGAGTTCTAGAAGTTTGGGAAACTCGTTTTTTTCGCTGTGGTATTTAGCTTTTTTAAAAAAAAGGCAGGGGGTCAGTTTCCGTTAAAACTTGAAATTGCTTTCCTATCTGTGCACAGCTCATCACAGCTGATGAAAATACCTCAGCTGGATTTAAAATCTCACAGATGAAAAAGGGGGAAAAAAATGACAGAGTGAAGGACACAGGAGGAGCTTTCGTAGTAAAGTCCATTTTAAAGTAAATGCATGATAATACTATTAAAAGTTGGCCTGCGTCGCTGTGCTGAAAGTTATTGCTCTCCACTGGGCCCCACACACATGTTCTCCCCTCAAAGCACTTAAATATTAACAAGCAGGGAAGCAAAACTTTATTCATATAGCACATTTCATTCCAGGGGGAAGCACAATGGGCTTTCACAGAGCGTGAGCCAAAATAAATAAATAAATAAATAAATAGAAGACAGCAGTGTGTGGATAGGGTACGAGATAAAACATTGGACACGAGCAAACACAATTAAAACAAACACGTAAATAATACATGGGATAAAAAAAACAGTAAGAAAGTGGGAAAAAGCAGCATGAAAATAAGTAATAAGTGAATTAAAACCATAAAAAATAAGGATAACATAATGCAAAAAGTAATTAAGACCAATTGACCGGTGAAAAAAAAAATGGTAAGACATATGAATATGGGAATAAAATTAAATAATAATATTTTCTTGCAATGCCAAACCATTGGAGAGCTGGGGATTTAGAAATGCATATATATATATACATATATATATATATATATATATATATATATATACATATATATATATATATATATATATATATATATATATATATATACATATATATATATATATATATATATGGGCGACACGGTGGTGCGGTGGGTAGCACTGTTGCCTCACAGCAAGAAGGTCGCAGGTTCAAGACCGCCTTGGGCCTGGGTCTGGGGCCTTTCTGTGTGGAGTTTGCATGTTCTCCCCGTGTCTGCGTGGGTTTTCACCGGGTACTCCGGTTTCCTCCCACAATACAAAAAACATGCTCAGGTTAATTGGTAAACTCTAAATTGCCCATAGGTGTGAGTGTGAGAGTGAATGGTGTGTGAATGGTGTGTGTGCCCCACGATTGGCTGGCGACCATCTGGGGTGTATCCCTGCCTCTCGCCTTAACGCGCTGGGATAGGCTCCAGCAGACCCCTGCGACCCCGAAAGGGAATAAGCGGGATAGACAATGGATGGATGGATGGATATATATATATATACATATAATTTTATTTCTATGTGCATTTGTCTTACCATTCTTTTTTACTGGTCAATTGGTCATAATTACATTTTGCATTATGTTAGCCTTAGTTTTATTTTAATGGTTTTGATTCACTTTTTTTATTTTTTTTCTTGTGGGCTACTGGTCTTTCCTACTTTCTTTATCCCATGTTTATTTATGTGTTTGTTTTAATTGTGTTTGCTGCTTGTACACTATCCACACACTGCTGTATCTCATTTAATTTTTTGGGCTATATATATATATATCTTTTTTTTTATTATATTATATTATATATATATATATATATATATATATATATATATATATATTTATTTACTCTACACACACATCCTGCACCTTAAGTATGCATTAGCTATGTATGTGTACATGTGTGTATGTGCGTATATATATATATGCAAATATGTAAGTAGGTATGTACGTGCATGTATGTATGTGTATATGCTTTGCTTATGCATACTTTTTTTCTTTTGCAACTTATGAGTATTTTTTTCTCTATTCTATGTCCATAATTCATACTGTGTATGCGGATCATCAACAAATTCTACGAATTTTGTACACAGCGTTGTGTATTTTTATAGCTTTTATCTTCTTTAGTTTTTACTTTCTTGTCTTTACTATGTACGCTGCAGTAACAGACAAATTTCCCTGTTGTGGGATCAATAAAGTCTTATCTTATATATATATATATATATCACCACCCCAACATGTACACCCTGAAAACTTAAGATTGGTTCTGCAATGGAGTTTTTTTTTAATTGAACTAAATGTTTTTGCTTAGTTTTAGCAACTAAACCTAGGGGGAAGTGTTTAGTTTCTTTCCAAAACTACTTAAAGCCACCACTGAGTGTTTAGTTCTTTAAAAGCTGATAGCGTCGGAGCACACGTAGCGCGGTCAGGCAGTAAAAGCCTCCTCCGATCCTTGTGGAGACCTGGGGAATAACCAGAGGGCCTGTTCCAGATGACCTGATGGGTAGAACTGGTTCATGGCTCACAACAAGCATGTCAGGGAGAAACAGGGGTGCCAGACCATGTAGGGATACAATCTGTGAGTCATATTAGCGGCGTCGTATACCGAGAGCTCCCTCCACTTGAGAATAGCATCTCTTGACTGAAAAGGAGAGCGTCTTTAGTGTAACAAAACCTAACCTGAAAAGAATCTAAAAGATTTCAGATGCAGCTGGTAGGTGTCAGGGTTGTCTGCCAAACACACAATTAACAGAGCGAGGAAAAAGAAAAAAAACGTGTTAGCTGTTGTATGAAAAATTGTTCAGAGGCATGTGGCTCGGCTTTGATAACTCTGCCAATAATTCTTAAGAATTAACAGAAATGTGGTCGAGGTAACTAACACACATGAGAACACACACGATCCATAGGACTGGTCTGCAGGATTCATTCATGATAAGAAAAAAGGACCATAATGCTGTTTTGTAAATACCCTCATCACGTCCATTATTGGAGCAATAACACTATTTTTTGATTGGGCATGCTTTTATTCTTTTTTATTAAACTTGTTCATTTGTTCACTCATTCACTCATGTATTTCCTTTACACTAAACATACTCAGTACTGTGTAGGAAGCAATAAATTGAGATTTTCAGACCCCATTTTGCTCCATTACTTACAGGTGTAATGGAGCTGCCCAAAGTGGCCATCGCTCCGTGGTCACAGTATTAGCAATAAAGCCTCGTGGATGATAAACCTCTTTAGCCAAGTCCGGTCGGCCTCTTGCGTGATTTACTCCGATGAGAGCCTCTCAGACGGACAGGAGTGTCATCCTCAGTTCCTGCAGCCACGTTTATTTTTCCTAAGTGGAGCGGGCTAAATGAAACACTGCAGAGTGTGTGAATCATGCTTAAATCATCTACTCACAATACACTACAATATCTCCTTACCACTTCAAAGATATTTCAAGATAAAAAATGCAATTTGCTGCCCAACATGTCAGTCTGGTTGTATCCATTACTTAATATACTGTACACCCACACCTCTTAAGAGCTGAGCTGCAACATGAAAAATTACCACTTAAGGGAAAAATAAACGTATAAAGCTGGTCTGAGGAGCAGGAGGTGGAAGGTTGCCTTCTAATTGCTGAAGGGGAGAGAAACCATGTTAGAGTAAACAAAGTCTGATCGATGGCGAGGATTATATCAGAAAGAGCCTTTGGCCTTTGGCCAAGACGAGCAAACAAACTGGTCTGTCTCTGCTACAGATGGAAAAAAAAAATAGGCGAGGCAAGAAGCTGGCAAGTTAAAAGCATTATATTTTAGAAGGGGAGGCGGAGGAGGAGGAGGGGGGTGAGTAGAGTGTAGTACAATGCCAGATATGACATGTAGCCAACTATATCACGTCTTGGCTATTTGTATCAGACAGACATGCCAGCAGATAAGAGAGCAGCGCCGCACGTTTGATGGAAGGCTGTTCCGGCCGGGGGCTTAGCTTCAGGTCAGGCTATGCTGTGTGTGTGTGTGTGTGTGTGTGTGTGTGTGTGAAGGCCCTCTCCATCACCACGCCGCGCGGGTTCAACGCGCCGCTAGCCGGTCACGGCCGGGGAAGAAATGTATTCTGTATACTTCAATGTGGCAATTGCAATTCACATAAGCCACTTAAGGAAATCTGCAGAGGGAGAGAGAGAGAGAGAGAGAAAAAAGGGTATAAAACTGAGAGGAGCTTACGAGCTATTGGAGCCTTTTAAACATGGGAGGCTCCTCATCAGACAGGGGTTCAGGTTTTGTAAATGAGTTCACTCGATTGCCTTTAAACCCCCCCCCCCCCCCTGTAAAGGTATTAGGTCTGAAAATAACATAAGTCATTACCTCTGTCTGAAACATTTTTAAACTTGGTGATATAACATGAGCAAAAAAAGGGCTTTGGTCTCGGTCTAGGAATTTAAAGAAAGAAAAAAAAAAGCAGGTAGGTATGTACGAAATGTAAGCTATTCTGTCTGGGATGTCATTCAGCACAAAAGGAATACTAATGACTCCTGAATCCATTTAGTGACTCACTTCAATTTCTGATTTATATTAATGGCCTGCGTATTGCTTTCTCCACATCCAGCAGGACCCTGTTCTGCTAAATTTCAACATAATATTCATGTCGGTAAGCAGGTGACGACTTGGAGAGAGGACTGATTATATTTGCTAATCCCCAAAGAAATTAGGCGAGATTGATGAAAGCGAGCATATACTCCACACAAAGCCTTGGGAGTCTCTAAAAGCTGTTACCATGGTGGTATCCCATTAGAATAACAAACATTTCCCCTGGATGTTTAACATCGCTTCCCAGTGAGCGCAGCCCTCCCTAAACCTCCAGTCTCTCCCTCGCTCGCTCTCTCTCTCTCTCGAGCACCTGCCTTCACATTTTCCACTTCTAAAATTCCACCAGCCGCTTGGAAAAAAAAAAGAAAGTGTGTGTGTGTGTGTGTGTGTGTGTGTGTGGGGTGGGGGGGATAAGAAATGCAGTTACGAGGAAACTTGGGTGCCAAAAAAAAGGACTTTTCTTCAAACCCCCGTAATAACTTTCCATGGGAATAGGGAGAAACTTAAAAAGAATAACACTTCCTCTTGATTTTCTACTCCTACCACTTTTTTTTTTTTTTTTTTTTAAGCAGGCAGTGAATTTCCTGGGGTGATAAGGGCTTAGCCAATGTAATCCTCGGAGGACCCTTCTCTGGCATGCCAGGAATCAAGAAACCTTTCCCTCTAGAAAAAAAAAAAAGAGAAAAAAGCAGGAAAAGACGGATAGAGGCAGGCAACAGTCGGTCAGGGAACAAGCAGGAAGTGCTAATTCTGATTTAGCCTTAGTTTTCATACATCTGTGTTATCATGGCGTGGTGTTAAGCTCTGGTGCAATCCAGACAAGTTTAACCTTCGTCCGTCCAATCCACTTCTGTATACTTAGAAGATCTGTTAAACTACTTTTGCTGGGATGCAGCTAATAAAAGTTTCAAAGCGATTGTGGTTCTCAAACAGAAGTGAATTGCATCCATACGTCCCATCTCTTAACCAGCGATTTTCCACGATGGGAGCGTCAACCGATTCCGTCATCGGGAAATTACGTTGTTACGGAAAATTAACGCAGCGTGAGTGGGAAGAGCAGCCGGACCCGCCTCAGCTGGAGATCAACGGAGGAATATTGATATGACAAAGCAAGGGGGTTTCCCTGACTCAGACAGCAGGGGCCACCGAGGATGCTCTAATTGGCCTCACGCAAGCAGCTGGGGGGTGCGGGGGGGGGGGGGGCACCCATAAATGTTTCACACGGATTGATTCATTATCAGTTTGCTCGACAGGCTGGGTGGGCCTTGTAAAATCGCACCGTCTTGAACCGGCGGCGTGTAAGTCAGCGTCGCCGCGGCGGGACGGAATATATCACCCCGACCTTTCACTTCAGATATTGAAATGAGAGCCGGGAACATGACTTGCCACACCGCAGGAACTACTACTCTCGCATTTCAAAATGCATGAGGAGATAGGACGGGTGCGATGATAGGTGACAGTGCGAGGGAAAACATTAATAATTTACCAATGTCTCCTTTTGTCAGGATATGGCGAGCTGTGGCGCGCCGTCTCTTTTTTTTTTTTCTTACATCAGAAGTCAAAGCCGGCCGGCATGTTTGAGGTGTTAATATTCTTTTGATTCAGGAGCTACTGCACATGTAAAATTAAAGGTATTCTATCTGTGTGTGTGTCATGTTAAATAGATAGATCAAAATATGAACCCGTAAATCAATTTACTCACTCTAGTACCTACTGGTTTACATTAAAGACCAATTAATGGCTTCTGTGTTGCTATAAAAGCTTCCATATATCTATTGTAGCAGTTTGAGGTCATAAAATATTACAGCTAAACTCTTCCGTCTAATGCATTAAACTGTCGTTTTGCTCAATGATGAATGTGCACAAATTATACAACATCCCACACAAACTAATGTGTCTGTTGAAGTAAAAAAAGAAAAGAAAAAAGCAGGCTTCACAGACACACAGAAGATCACTGGCAGCCATTTAAGAGCCGTGAGAAAGGCAGTTGAGCATCTCGGCTTCTCGCTGGGTGGTTGGTTACATGTGGTTGACACATTTGCATCTTCAAAGATGCACACAGACAAACTCAATATGTGTGAGAATGTCTGGGCGGGATGTGGAAAACCCCAGTCCTCCCTCTGAAGAGGTTTCCTCCCCCCCTTCAACCCCCGCCCCCCCCCCCCACTCTCAAAGACTATACGACGGGGTTTGAGGTCCTTTATCTGTCGGGCGGTTGCTTGTAAACAAGTCGTGTGGACTGGATGCATGAAAAAAAAAAAAAAACAGTTGTGCAGCACCTGCACCAACGCGGAAAAAAAGCCGCTTCAGGAAGCTGCAAATCAGGAGATATTACACAGCAACAAATATGACAGGAACCGTGCTGCACATTATTTGAGCTCCAAGACTCATTCACTCAGTGTCTCTTCCAATGAGTGTGAACAATGCGAGCGGAGTGAGCATTGTGCCGCCGAGCAGGAGACCGCTCCTCTGAATCGGGGGGTAAATTACAAAAGAAGCCTGTGAAAATTAGACGTGATGGCTTCATAATACATCTGAAGTGTCAGCTTCTCCAGCAAAAACCTATCCCCGGGGCTACACTCACGGATCTACGCTTTGAACTTCCAATTATTCCTGCCAAACCGCTGCAATCCCCGCATTACAGAACAATCGTCCTGGCGTTACACAACCGTACGGGATGTGTGTTTACTCGGTGGTCGGGAGCGATGGGGTTAACGCGATAAATACAAGGCCCCGCTATTACACATAACAAGTGTGTACGTGTTTTTCTTTTTAATGCAACTTTCGAATGAGGTCATGAAAGAAGATTAATATCCCTGCAGTGTTTGTAGTGGTTTTAATCCTGAGAGACCGTTTGTTACAGACGGAGGAAGAGGACCTGAGGGAAACAGCTGTATTTCAAGAGGAACCATCCGCAGCCGTTGCACGCTCCTGATTGTCATTTGGTGAGGAAAATATATGCCGGCGCTCTGGCGATTTCCAAAAGATTGCGGCGGAGACGACTCATAAACAGAAACACAAATCTGCAAACGGGTATCTGGGAAATTTTCATATTGCAATATGACCTCTTACTCATGCATAATTCCGCTCACAAAAAAAAAAAAAAATATTGAATACATTACCTTTGCAATTTGGGACACCTCCAAAAAGGTGCTAGTGGGTGCAGTTTGTGCAACAGGGACGACTGGGGTCAAACACCTCAGTTGAACCAGAAAAAGTGACCAGAACGGTCGAATAGAGCAAGACTGAGAATATAATGGAGCCGAAGGGAGGAAAAAAAAAAACGCTTCCTGTAAACACTGGGTAAGAATTATTTACTCACGAAGGCTAAACATTAAAGCATCTCCTCATCCCTAATTAAGTCGTATTTATATTTCCCAACAACAAGTGAGTAAGATGCATAGGGCATCCAGTCGAGATGCATCAATATTGTCTCCACAACTGTGCTCTCTGCATAATTAATAAGCACGGTGACATGGCATGGATATGATGTGACAAGAGTATCAGAGGCAAAGAGTTAGAAAAAGAGCTGAGCGAATGCATTTTGCATGAAGAGTTTCTCCCCCGGCCAAAGAAAATTCTAGACATGTTTCGGTTTCAGAGAGACGGAGAAGGGGGCACGCGGGGGCAGATGTGTATGAAAACAAAACAAAAATCTGGAATTACATACGCAATTTCACTCACGCTGATACTGTATGTCCACATCTCTGATCACACACACGCAGAGGTCGGCTTTGATCGACCATCCGCCTTCCTCTGTTTAAAAAAAATGTTAAAAAACGCCAAATGTGGTACGACATGTTGTCGTCCTTTAACTTGAACTCTGATGTGGCTGTGGCGTTTCTGCAGCTGCTGATACTCAATAAAGAGTGAGCGCTGGTTTTCTTTAAGTGTCACGTTTTCCATTGCTCTCACCATTTCTCCTCAGATTGTCGAGGCTATAAATAGCCATCATTTCTACTTCTATGGAAGGGGAAAAAAAAGGAAAAACGAATAAACCCGCACACACACACACAGACACACAAACACACGCACACACGGGTGTAGAGAGGAATTAATTTTGCAGTGTGTTTCGGACAAAGCTGTTGTCCTCTGTCACCGGGAGGCGGGGGGTGGCCTTACAGGGGCCATTCCTCCTCATTCGGAGCCATTACCACCCCACTGTCACTGTCAGTCTGTCCCCTCACTCATCACACGGCCCGGAGCAGCCCCACGGCCCGCCTCAAAGCTCACAACTAAATCACATTCTACGCACAAAACGGCCGGAGCCGTGCAGCATCTACTGTATCTAATCTAATCTGTCCATCTCCTGTGTCCCTCACACACACACACACACACACCGTGTGTCTCTGGGAAACGACAAGCTCCTCAGCACCTCAATCATGTTCGTTTCCGCCGTGTGCGGCGATACAAGAGTCTGTGATGCAAATCAGAAAATCAGGATTTGCCTTGCGTAATTGGGGCTTTATCAGCTCATTAAGAAACAGGGAGGCATCGCTGAAAAGAGCATGCAATATTCCCATTAAAAGCGTCGAGAGGAAAAGAGCACTCAGAACATATCAACACGAGTCCTTGAGAGAGAAAGGGAAGCAGCTGTGATTGATAAGGTTACTATCTTGTCAGCTACAAAAAAAAAAACACCTAAGGGAGGCAGCAATTTAGCAGAAAGAACAGAGTGAATGTTCTCAGGTGGCCCTGATGGCCACTTGTCTGCCCCTCACCGCTAAAACGCCCCGTACAGAATGGCACATCTTATTAAAAATTTGACAGATTTATTTTTACAGTTGTTTAACCTCTTTATAATCAAATCATGTTGGGGGGGGGGGGTGGGGGCGTTGGGGGTTCAAGGAGACTCTCTGGGTGAATTACAATCATTTTAGCCTGATTTAAATTCCCCCCATGTGGCAGAGGTCCAGTTCCCCCCGTGTAGGCACGAGTCCTGTTTACATCCGCCGCCGTTCAGAGTCAAGTGCACATGAGGGGGGGGGGGTATTTAAAAAATCATGTGAATCAGCCCACTTCCTGCACTTCAGATGCAAAAAGAAAGAAAAAAAACACAACAAATACTGCTTTTCACAGCTATTACACTGTGTCAGAGGGAAATAACAGGGTACAAAGTTAGATTTCCGCCATAATAGCGGAGCCCTCGTGGTACAAATTGTGCTGCTCGCACTCATAGATCTGACTGGCAGGACACATGTATCACTATTAAAGTTATCGGGCAAAGCCGCATTAATCCCCCCGGTCGCCGCGTGACAGGCCACGAGTGTGACGTGCCGCCATATTGCGCTTCATGTACAGTAATTGCCGCCGCTCGGAGGTGACACCGTGGCGTGGCGGCGATGAGCGGAGCATGTCATTGGGCCTGCGGGGGGAGAGAGAGGGAGGACTGTCATTAGCTACAGGACGCCGGTGATTGAGTAACACTCTCCTAGTGCTGCAGAGGAGAAAAAAAAAAAAAAAACAACCCGACGCCTTCAGCCGAATCAATACGGCTTGAGCCGTCGGAATGCAAATAGCGAGTGTTCTGGCAGCATGACACTGGATGATGCGCCATTACTTATTCTGGCTCCATTCAATGTCATCATTAGCCTTTACAGTGTCAAATCCGCTCAATAAAGGGCATTATTTCCAAAAGGATAAGCACTGCATTAATCCTTTTATGCTGCTTTCAGCAGGATAGAGTTTCCCATAGCTAATATTAATGCGATAGGTGTCAAGAGTGAGATGGCTAATCCTGATAACTCAGGATGTACAGTCAACTTTGCAGATGGCTATCTGCCCCGGACTCGCGTCCTAATAGGCACAGGAACAGGATGTGCTTTTAAAGCCGGCGCTTCCTGAACGCCGTCTTCAAAGAAAACGATAATTTTCAACGGGGCTTTCTGAACCGAGCAGATAAGCCAAGAGAGAACGGGGGAGGACAAAATAAAAATGATGCTCGCCTCGGAAGAGGGAAAAATAGCTTCCTGATATAGTCCTAGCTCCCTCTTTAAAGCTGACACCTAGAACATACAGTTTATCAATTATACATGAAGCCAGAATCCATCTTCTGTTGGCAGCTTGTTTGGATCCAGCCCTCTGAGTGGTGAAATGTGTCTGAGAGCCCCCATCCCTCCTGTTGCCTTTTTCCACTCGTAGCCTGTCCTTAAATCAATCCCTTTTTAGGCCTGAATTTATTTTTCCTGTAACAAATCTGTCTTGGCAAATTATGTCACATAAGCGGGGAGAATGACAGCCCGATGTCTATGCGGGGAACATCAACCTTGCTCCGGCAGCCTCCTCCCAAGGTGAGTAATCATGGCGAGGAGCGGTGCAGTGTGTGGATGCCAGCCAGAGTCCAAACAAACCCGGAGTCTGTTGCTCAAGATAAACAAACCAATTAGGGGGAAGGCATGTTATCCTCAGTTGGTGGGATATTTGCTAGGTGGAAAATAATCAATGCATTCTTATTTCCACGGGGTGAAGCCGGGAAAAAAAAAAAAATCCTGAGCAGAATAAAATCTCGGCGGCGGAGAGGGAGAGTGAAATTATTCATTAGAAAAAATAAATAATGGGACAAAACTACCTACTAGTCATGTAATTAATCCATGCAGGCTCGGCGGAGAGAGGCGAGCACAGAGGGGAAGATTCATCATAGCTTTTTGCCCCTCGCTCCCAGGGATACATGCCCTTCTTGTGTGGATGAGTCAGCTTACATCTTCTGACATGTAAGCCAAGGGCTTTCTCAAAATGAACCGCAGTTATTGTTTTGATTGGTCCCCCCCCCCCCAACCCACCACCACCCCTCCTTGTTATGTTGGGAAGCGCAAAACGCTTTCAAATGTGATTGCGCCACAGCATCTGTAAATAAGGCACGCACATATAGGACATCAAAAAAAAGGGAAGGATGTCTGCTTTTTATTTACCGGGGGGACAATCATTTGGCACTTTGGCACTCTCCCTGGCACCACCCCCCCCCCCCCAATGCTGGAACACGCCGCCCTATCAGTAATTGCAGGGAGCGGCCCCCATTGGCCGGCCGCAGCATTAGACGACTGGGCTCACGGCGCGTGACATTCAAGCCGGCCAATAACGGCGGACATGCTAATCAAAGCGGCTCTGGACTCCTCCGTCACGGGGGGCGACTGGAGGACTTTGCCCGGTCGGGGTGGATGTGCAGCTGCTCCGGTTGCAGCCCCCCCCCCCCCCCCCCGGGTGGGTGGGTGGTGGGGGTCCGGGCACCAGGCTAACCACTGGCACAAGAGTTTAGATGCCGGGGAAAGAAAAAAAAATTAAAGTGGCAGAGGCTAACAACGCCACACATGAAAAATAAATCAAAGCCAGCTTGTTAGCATGGCAGGGAGAGAGGGGAAAAGGAAGGGAGAGAGACAGAGGGAGGAAAGGGAGGGAGGAAGGGAAAAAAGAACTGGGTTAAGAGATTTAATGTGCTGCTGAAAATCTGACACTTGCCAGAGGTCCAAATGTTCCACCAGAGCAACGGCAGCCCTGCCGGCTAAGTCTTTATAAAGCTTCCAAAGCTGCTTACAATATACACTTGAGAAACAATAGATAAGGTCAGACTACTAGCCTATGTCTGACTGGGACCATATACCAAATATATAAACCTTTTTTCCCCTTACATGTTAAAACTCATAAATATGCTAACAAAATCCTACATAAGGCAAAAAACTGTTCTGTGGTAATGAACTACTTGAACTAAAATATATAGGAAAAAAAAATGTGACAATAAAGCGATAAATTATTTCAGCAATTTAATAAGCAAAAGTCCTAAAAATCTGATATTTGTTTTTTTTTTAGATAAATATAGAATATATATTCAGGTTTGACATCACCTTGGGCTCTAGGAACTATTGCTGGTCTTTTTTAGGCTGTTTCACACCTTGATGATTTTGACTATGGTTCATTTTCATTTTTGGATGCTTCAGACATTGAAAAAAACTATAAGAAGTTCTGAAATAAGGGAAAAATTAAAGAAGATTTAAAGATAGGCGCATTAACTTTTCTTTCTGATAGACAAAGTCAAAGTCTGCTTTATTGTCAATTACTTTGATTACTTCACATGTATGTTTCTTACATTCCCGGGTGAAGACAAGACATAAAAAACAAGACAATCAACCAACAGTAAAGTGTATAGGAGCAACAGGTAACAAACGATGAACAAATAACACACTAAGAGTGTAATAAACTAACTATTATGTGAGGTGCACGTATCTTAAGGTACAGACTCTAACCACTAATAAAAAATAATAACTACTATGTAAAGTGCATGTGTCTTGAGGTATTGTTGGATATTAATAATTCGCCCAAACTACCACAAAAGTACTGGGATGTTATGTCGAGGACGCTTTTTCCTCACATTGACCTCCTGGAATCACGTCAGTACTGATGTGTTGCCAGGCAACCAGAGGGAAAATAGTCCCAGACATAACGCATTGTACAGCGAAACCACAACTTTTAACACTCCCGTTAACACTCATGGCACGATAGCACACGCATACATGAATTCAGTCATAATGTCTCTTGTTTTAATAATACGTGTCCGTTAGTTTTGTGCAAATTTTTCGCGTGCATCGACCAGCGAGGGCAGCAAACAGGCCCGGAGAGCAGAAACTCCAGAGCGTATCACCGCAGCCCAGTAAAACTTGGAATGAGACAATTAAAGTGAGTCACGGAATATTGAAGACTTGAGAGGACCGTTAACATGGTAACTCAGGATTGGATATTGTGGCGAAACGCATGCATGCTCTGTTTTTTTATTTTTTTTATTTTTGCAGACATCACGTCTAAAACATGTATGCATCATTTACTGTGAATTGATAAGAGACCACTTGTTCTCAAAGTGATGACAACTATGCTGACCAACATTAACCATAAACAGTATTGAAATTTAAAGTTCATATAAAATCCCGGGAATTATAACTCTAATGAATAAATGATCAAATCATTACAAAATATTATATTATCCTCAGTAGTCATTAGTCTCCTGTAAAAAAGGGAGAGGGGGGGGGGCGCTGGCAGTTTATAATGGATCCCCGCCAAACTGGCAGAAGGAAGATATGCACTGGCTTATTACAGACCATAAACAAATTACGGAAACATAAAAGGGAAAAATGAAACCTTGCAGGAGGAAACAATTCTCCGGGAACAGTGTCCAGCATCTGCCGCGCAGAGCCGCACATGTGCGGCGACTCTTTGTAGGACGTTTTTTTTTTTTTCAGGAAAGGAGCTGACCCTGCCGGTTTGCGGTGGAGGGAATAATCCGGCGATATTTATTCAGTCGAGGCTTTATGCTCCGGCGTGAGCAGTATAACAGCGTTTGACACTTAACTCTACTCTCTATCTTTGCCCAGGAGACACACTATCCTAAAGCATCTGTGGTTCCATCATGTGAATCTTAATCAGATACTAGCCAGCAGAGCAGGCTTTTTTTTTTTTTTTTTTTACTTTCCCTGGTGAGAGTATCAACACATGGCCATCAGGCACAATTCACGGCCGCAAAGTGGCTATTTATTTTCAGCTCAGCATTACTTGACAAATAATTACTCACTCTATTCAATTAAGCCGCGGAACTCGCACAAATGGCCACAACATCACCACCAGTGTAGGGGCTGAAACATTATTCTACCTTTTACAACTTGGTGCTCATGAATAAAAAGGAGCACACACACACACACACACACACACGCAAGCCGGGTGCTTTGATGCAGAGGGAGCGAGGGGACAAGGTGAAGGAAAGAAGAAATATCATTAAGTCTGAACTATTTCATCCCCTTTTACAGCGCGGCACAAGGAAAGCAGACTTGTTGCCGGTGGAGCAGATGCACACAGTGGGCCGGGGTGAAGGGACGTGGTGTTTTCCCTGCTGAAGGAGGAAAAACTGTTTTTACAAGGTAACGTGGGTGTACAAGGAGAAAGGCACCGCACGCTGGTAAGAGTAATATAGACTACAGCCTGGAGGCCTGCCAGAGTCCAAAGAAACGTGACCCCTCCCAAGAGAAAATGACTCAGATACAGTGGATTAAAGCACTTTTATTTTTTTCCCTCCTTGTTGTTCAAATTAGGCGGATGGAAATAAAGACTCCTAAAATAAAACCGTTGCAGGCTCGCCAACTTTTAAGTTTTTTTTTTTTTTTTTTGCATGCACATTTCTTACACAAAAGAACGTAAAAAAATAAACCGTACACATACATAAAACCTAAACCAAAATAGATGCCATTCAGCATTCCGTGTGATGAGAACCTCCGCCGTGGTGCTCTCCTCCTCTTTGACATCCTGTAAACTTCCTCCCCCACAATTTTCAAACATATTTGCTTTCACAAAGCTCGCCGTGTTTATATTGTAGTAAATCAAACAAATAAATGGAACAATCAACCATGGTGGTAACAAAGTGGAGGTACAGTATTTCCATTTTCATACACTTTATACTTACACCGCATTTCACTGTGGACAGTAATACACGAAGGATAATCATATCCAAATACAATACAAGTGCTATGTATATTAGATTGCACATTAATCAATGCTAAAAATGTCCATAAATACATTATGATGTAAGATGTACGATTCCAAATAAATGCAAATTTGAATTTATTAAAGAAAAAGAAGAAGAAAAAAAAGTAAAAGTATGACTTGATATTAAAACTTTCTATGGTAAAATATGCAGAGGAAAACTCAGGAGATGCAGCTGCAAGACGTTTGACTAACTTTTAAAAAGTGTTAGCTATGAGTTAGTTAAACTTAAATTTTCCATATTTTTCCAGTTTTGCTGAACAAGATTTCTGTCCCTCCTGGTCTCAAATAAAAGCCGGGGGGCTATTATTTGGTGATTAGTGGGATGTGCATAAATGCTACATACCAAGCTACATTGCAACGGCAGTGGTAAATATAGTGCACTATGCAGTAAAAAATTATTTCTTTTCACATTTCTATGAATAACAACATATTTCACTAAGAATTAGTGGATTAATCACAATTAATTCTATACAGAAATTTGACTGAAGATCTGAAAACCTCTTTGACAACTGACATCGCGTGATCGAACCAGACCATGTAAGGATAATTGTAGCACATCCACAGACAAACGGAAGCCACGGAACGCCTCGGCTGCCCCCCCCACTCCGCCGTCCGTGAATCCGCCGCGCTCCGCCCACTCAGGCCTGCGGGGCTGGGAAAGCTGGCTGATCCTCCAGCAGGGCCGGGCCAACCCATACGTCCCACTGGCACGGGACGCCCCGCCGAGAGCCAATCACCGGGCCCGCGCTCCTGACAGCTCATTACCACTCAATTAGGCAGGTGCACCTCCACGCGCAGCCCTTCTGACAAATACATCCCTCCCAGATGCATGTTTAACATTCGGGAGAATTATATAGTGACAGCAAACATTAAACGCCTCACCCTTATCACTTGATTGCCTCAAGATTGAAATCCTATAATTGGCCCAGGCCAGCGGGAGGAAAAAAAAAAAGCCAATAAATACGATGCAGTCGGCTCGTAATTGAACAATTATGAATTCATATTCATAAGATGCTCGCTGGCAATTATAAAATGCCATCTGATTAGGTGCTATTTGAAATGACATTGTTCCGTGCTAAAGACACTGTGGTGTCGGCCTAATAAAGAGGAGACACATCACAGCGGCTGCTCGACATGACCTCCAGAGATGGGAGACATGCTGACACAGTAGCTTGGCCGGGTGACGGACGAGAACTTGGCACCCATCGCTCTTTGTCCCCCTAAAACCTACAGCTCACACACACACACACACACACACAGGGAAAAAAATAACACCACCAAGGGTTGACTCTCAAAATTTTTTAACACCAGTGGGCACAGATTGCGCACATAACAAAACACAAGCAAGGCGAAAAAAATGACGATCCCGTGAGAACAGATTCTAATCAAGATGAAATGATTTACAAATCTATTTAATAAGGCTTGCCAGAAGTCAAACTTGGCATGTAAATGCGGTGGGGATTAAATTTCATCGGCAACCAAGACTGTAACTGATCGCCTGCAGACAAAGGGGGAGCCTGCCAGCTCTTTTTTCCTCCCCTACACTTCTCTTCCCTCCCTTTTCCTCTTTCTCTCCACCGCCTGCATTTTGCCTCGTGATCCCTCCCTTGCTATGTGGAAGGACAGGGGCAGTGCAGAGTGGTGCAGTACAGAGTGGAGGGGGGAAAAAGAGAGAAAAAGACAAGAGGAGGAGGAGGAGGAGGAGGAGGAGGAGGAGAGGAAAGGAGGGAGGAGATAGACGGGGCAACAGAGGAATTTTAGAGATAAAGAGCAGCGGTGAGAGGAGAGGAAGGGAAGGAGTGAGGAGGGAGCGGAGCTCAAGGTCAGCGCGAGGACAGCGTTGTCCTCCTCCGAGTTGGACGGAGACACAGCCGCAGTCACCTCTGTGCTAATCAGCCCTTTCGGCTGGCTGATGAGGTGTCAGTTAGTTGTGTGTGTGTGTGTGTGTGTGTGTGGAAAACCTCTCCCTTTGCTTTTTTGGCTGCAAATTGCCGGGGCTGGTGGGGCGGAGTAACGATGTGTGTGTGTGTGTGTGTGTGTGTGTGTGTGTGTGTGTGTGTGTGTGTGCCACTCGGGGGTTTAAGCAGGCTGACGTGCAGCTTGTGGTGCCAGTATTGCGCTTTTTTTTTTTTCCTCTTCTCTTCCCCCCCCCCCCTGCTTTGCCCTCCCCTTCCTTCTCCTCTTTTTTTCTTTGCATATTATGCTACAGTGACTGAAGCTGAACCCCAGCTTTCCCCTTTACAGTGAGGGCAAGAATACAACTGTCAATTAATGCTATGTGCAGCATGCCCCATGTTAACAGTGTGAGGCACTCTTCAGCTGAAAAAAAAGAATTAAAAAAAAAAAAAAAAAAAAAGGTGGGTTAGCTGTTTTCCTCTAGAGGCTAACGGTGATTGCGCCGTTAGCTCGGGGCGTAAACGAGCAGCTTCCTGGGCTGTGATCAGGTTTGCGACCTAACAGCACTGCAGCCCGTGCCTCCACTGGGTGAGTTGTGTGTGCCGGGCCAGTTGGCATGGGCGAGTGTCTCCTCCGTCTATCCTTGGGTTATTTCTGACCATCTGTGCCCAGTCATTAACAGGCCTTTTCACAGTCAATTGTCTTGTTCGTCTCCGCTTCTTCATTTCTGCTGCTCGCTCCGTGTGTGACCAGGGGATGCACCGAGAGCCAGGAGCTACTTTTTTTCCCCCTTGCATGTAAATGGCATAAGTTGGGAGAGGTCATTTTATTAGCAGGGGCTAAGGAGAGCTGCGGAGCCATAGGTTAATTCAAAGTGGCATCATGGAGGATGCATCAAGCAGTGGAGATCAAATTACAGGGCAAACGCTCAGTGGTAAAAAAAACAAGCCGGTGGTATGCTGCAGAATGTGTACGTGCACGCTGTGTGTGTATTTAGCAGCAAGTGTATGTGTGTCTGGGAGACTAGAGGAGGAGGAGGGAGGGAGGAGGAAGGCAAAGGAGACAGCAAAAGGAGACGGAGAGGAGGAGGGTGGTGTCCACAGAGGGGCCAAGGGGGGGGATGGGGATGGAAGGAAAGTGGGAGTGAAGGGAAGGAGGAGAGGCTAACTGGGCCAGCCAGCACACATCACCCCCCCACCACCACCACCACCACCAATTAGAGCCACTCATCCTCCCCATCCACACAATGCATCAGCCTCCATTTCTGATGTTTACATTCACCGCGTAAAGAAATAACTGCAAACATCACCGCAGCAGTGATGGCATTCAATGGGAAGGAGAAGAGAGAGAGAGAGAAAAAAAAGATATCCTCTGCCTGAAATGCATTTAGCAATTCCTTCTTCCCCCTCGCGCCTTTGTTATTGGTCTTTGTGCAATGATTTGCCTAAGGACCCAGATTTCCTAGCAACAGCCTGCCACCAAACATTTGGCAGGAGTTCAACATTCTCTCTCTTTGTGAGAAATGGCAGCGCTGCCTCCCTGCTCTGCGTCTGCCACCAGCCCTGCTGCTGTTAATGCTGCTGCTGCTAATGCTGCTGTTAATGCTGCTGCTGCTATTAATGCTGCTGCTATTAATGCTGCTGCTGCTGTTAATGCTGCTGCTGTTAATGCTGCTGCTGCTGTTAATGCTGCTGCTGCTAATGCTGCTGCTGCTAATGCTGCTGCTGTTAATGCTGCTGCTGCTGTTAATGCTGCTGCTGCTAATGCTGCTGTTAATGCTGCTGCTGCTGTTAATGCTGCTGCTGTTAATGCTGCTGCTGCTAATGCTGCTGCTGCTAATGCTGCTGCTGCTGTTAATGCTGCTGCTGCTGTTAATGCTGCTGCTGCTAATGCTGCTGCTGCTAATGCTGCTGCTGCTGTTAATGCTGCTGCTAATGCTGCTGCTGCTATTAATGCTGCTGCCGCTAATGCTGCTGTTAATGCTGCTGCTGCTAATGCTGCTGCTATTAATGCTGCTCCAATAATGTTGCTGCTGCTAATACTACTGCTGTTAATACTGCTGCTATTAATGCTGCTGCTGCTAATGCTGCTACTGCTGCTGCTATAAATGCTGCTGCTGATAATGCTGCTGCTGTTAATGCTGCTGCTGCTAATGCTGCTACTGCTGCTGCTGCTGTTAATGCTGCTGCTTCTAATGCTGCTACTGCTGCTGCTAATGCTGCTGCTGTTAATGCTACTGCAATTGCTGCTGCTATTAATGCTGCTAATGCTCCTGCTGTTAATGCTGCTGCTGCTGCTGTTAATGCTGCTGCTGCTAATGCTGCTGCTGCTGGATGAGCCAGATTGGCTACAACAGCCCCCCTAATAATTCTGTTTGCATCCAATCACACCACATAGTAGCAGGCACCTTGAGAGCCTCTGCCAGGAATCATCAATCACCTCTTTAACACACATGCTCCGACAAACACCGACGCGTGTGCGAGCGGGCAAATAACATGCTAACATAAACACATGTGCGCCTTCTGGTAATTAAATTTACAGATTAGCGTGTACAAGACAGCATAAACCGCCCAGCAGTTGTTTTAATAAAAGTCAACAAAGCACATTAATGCGCAGAGGAGGTTAGCACAGTGTGAGAGGAGAGAGGAAACGTACAATCTGGCTGTAAATTTAGTAAATACATCTGAGTGCTCTCGACAAGGTTAATGGAGAGAGGAGGCCTTCATGAACACCGGTCTAGACACGCCACACAGTATTAAGTGGGAATAGCTGTGGCAGTGTATCTGGCTAAGTACTTTAGAAGTGCGAATGGGACTCTAATAAAGCGAATGATCCCCCTGTTTTGACAAAGAGGCCCGGGAGGGACGCCGAACACCGCGTTTGAGATTCCGAGCACTGACAAACACCCATTTGTGGCCCTTCTACCCCCCCCTCCAAATCCCACAGAAGCTTTTCCCCCCGCGCGCAAGACTGTCGGATGTGGGCAAAACCCAACTGCCAATTTGCAGAGGATATGCCGTGTTTGCTAATGCGAAGCAGAGGCTAAAAATGAGACCACACAAACTCTGGAGGATGGACTGACTGATCTGCTTTTTGGCACGAGCACTGACAGCTTTTTTCCCCTCTCTTTTCTGGTGTTTGTTACTGCGACTGGGCGGCTAATTATGAAACCTCCATCGTTATTTCACTACAGTACTCTCATGGTTGGAGGGCTCGTGGGCAACAGGGGGAGCATTGTGTGTTCCATTTGGGACAATATCCCAAGGAGTATGTTGATTGCTCAGCTGTGATGCTGATTTACACCGATAATGACCTCCTTAAAGACGTGGAATGCGGCGCAGTTTCAAGGCTATCATCTTGACTGGAGATGAGAGAAAAATGTTGATCTGCCGGAATTAAACGTAATCCCAAACAGTGAAACATGAGCATGGCGGGCCATCCTACTCCAGGAGCTGTAAGTGAAGACATTACCTCAGTGGCGCAGCTTAAGTGTATGTGACTGTCAAAGCGAACATCTGTCCTGCTCAATCTGTGCGTGTGTGCGTGTTTTGTCTGTAAAAGGAATATCGCTTGGGGGGGTGGGGGGGTGGGGGCGTACGGGCGAGCGAACTTGCATAATCAATTTTCACACTTTCACAGCACCTGTTGGCTTGTCTTCACGTTAAAAGAAACGAATGAATGCAATACATGTAGAACAATTTCACACTGTGCTGCGGCTTCGCGCACAAAGACGGGAGGGGAAAAAACAGGGGGGAGAACGGGGCCATATTGTCTCAATAGGTAACATAGCTCATTTCACTTGACAAAAGGATGAATGGATATATTGACAATGCAGAAGGCGCGCCGAGGCATTTCCTGAATAAAGCCTCTTAACATTTTGTCCTCTTTCTGGCAATCGAGTTTGGGAAGCAGTAATTTCGAATGTAGAGGGGTCTCACTTACCGCAATATAATAGACCTTGGCTTTCTCCACCAGCTCCCAGTTGCTGTCCAAGTCCAGGTGTTTTTCCTTTTTGTAGCAGTTTGCCGCTGCCAGGTTAGCAACGAGGGACCTGCCGAGACAGACCCCATAAGTCTTCCGCCTCTCTTATCATCCATCTTAATTTTGTCTCAAAAACATCCCTAAAAACACTCAGGACCCAGACTTCCCTTTGTTCTCTCGAGCTATAAAGGGATGCTAATGGTTTCTCAGAATGAACTGAACCAAGGTGAAATAAAGTCATCTGGACTGTCCTTATCTTTTAATGTGTTATCTAAATCAAAAGGGATTTTTCGAAGCCAACCACCGAATTATTCCTATTATCTACATTATCATGTCACCTGGGGAAGTGGTCAATGATTAACAAAGGTGGGGAAAAACAACAGAAACACACTAGTGAATGAACACTTGAGCTGAGCGGTGAGTGGTGGGAGGTGGAAAGTGAAGCAGGTGGCATTATCTTAACACAGCTCATTAGCCAGTCCTCGCATGCTGTCTCTTTATGAGAGACCATCAAAATGAGTGCAACCATCATTGCTACTTAGGGGGAAAAGTGTTAGGAGACCATATGACAGAAGGGTGCTGCAACAGGAAGTGGTGCATTCTCACACAGATAGAAAAAAGCTGCACACTCTGGTCAGAGAGAAGAGGCACAGGATGTGGATTATACCTGAACCTGAGCTGCTGTAGTGGACTTAAAGGTTAGGAGGTAGTTTAATAGATAAATGTGCATGTACTCTCAAATAACAACTACATCTGATGATATAATACAGTTAAAAGGTTAAACTGTAATACTGGGGAACTTTAGGCAAGCACTGCAAACTTATGCAATAGATTTTTACAAGATCTTGCGAATTTTGGAAGAATGTTTGACAATTTTATCAAGAAGCATTTTTCTGCATAAAAAAAATATTCAAATCTATTTTAACGATACAAAGTCAAATAAAACAAACTCCATAAAATGGAGAAAAATAAAACTTCTCCGTCTTCTCAGGCAGCTCATGTCCACCATGCATCCTCTAACTAAAGTTTTTTCTTTTTTAATTTAATTTATTTGCAACTATTTTCAATCCTAACACATAAAAACAAATATTTGTTTTATGGATCTTGGCAGAAAACGGTGTGGAAATAAGCGCCAATGTGGCCTTAAAGACTCCTTTTATTATTTTCGTCTCACTGGAACCTTTTATCAGTAAGTTCTATAAACGTAGAACAATTTACCGCAAAAATAAAACCGCTCACAAATGGCAGCATAATTATATATTAAGAAAAGCTAATGTGAAATGAGTCATTTTGGGTTGGGTAGGGACTGACTCAACACTAGTAAGAAGGGAATAAACTTATCGCTGAAAATGTGATTGTTCAACATGCAATGTCTTCAGAGATTAGAACTCAGATTTGAGTTGGGGAGTTAGATTTTTTTTTTTTGAGGATCTGTACTAATCAAAGCCTGGAGTC
Source organism: Eupleurogrammus muticus (assembly GCA_036785175.1). Taxonomy (NCBI): domain Eukaryota; kingdom Metazoa; phylum Chordata; class Actinopteri; order Scombriformes; family Trichiuridae; genus Eupleurogrammus; species Eupleurogrammus muticus. The sequence continues at coordinate 19,883,759 of JAYKQN010000015.1, forward strand.
TCCCCGTCCTTCAAAGCCGTCACCCTTCCAATCTGGCCCCCGCGGCCGACCTTTCCCCGGAGCCCTCCCGAGCTGTCTGTTAAACACCTGTAAGAAAAATTACGGCGCTCGCGTCCCCGCCAGCGCGTCACGTGACCTTTTTCAGGTGTCAGAGCTCACATCAAACAAACCCACTAAAGCCGTTCAGCCGGGGCCCGACACCCGGGGCCGTGGAGGTCCAGCCAGCGACTGACTGACAACTCCGGTAGCAGCAGATGAAGGGTTGCGGAGGAGGGGAGTGTTTAGAGAAGGAGCTTATTGATCCACACCTGGTCTATCATGAACTGGAGCCCTCACTGTTAGTGATATTCGTGTGTGTGTGTGTGTGTGTGTGTGTGTGTGTGGGGGGGGGGGGTTTGACCTCTGATGTCTCAGATGTGCTGATGATGATAATGCCGGCGTGAGAGTCGCCAGAGACGCTTAAAACTCTCTTTTTTTCTTTTTTTTTTCCAGGCGAGGAGGCTGACAGGTGAGAGCCGGGATAGCCCAGCCATCTCTAACACATTGCTACTGTCAGCCTATAGATGGATGACAACCCACTGGGGCGGCAGAGACTGAGTGGGGGCTTGGAAAAACATACTCAAGCTGTTCTTTTTTTTTTTTTTTTACCCGTTTTTGATGTGTGAGCCAAGCTATGATTCCCTGTTATGACTTCCAGCCCCAGGGGGGGACTGCCCGAGGATGTCAAAAAAAAAAGTACCAAAAACCCTCTTTAGGATCTAAAGCTCATTCATTGGTCAGGGATGGTCGGATGGGGGCTAACCTATTAGATGGTGGTTCGATTCTCGGGAAGATTTAACCCCAGGTTAGTTCCCTGATGTGTGTGAACGGGTGAGTGAACCTGTTGTCGCCGGTGATGCAGGCCGCGCAGGTTCCGGTCGGCTCCTCGTTCTGCTCGTAGTAGTGGGCGTCCACGTTGGCCTCGTCCGCCTTCTTCTTCAGGATCTCCCCGAAGCGGTCGGCGCCGATGCAGCCGAAGAAGGTGGCCACCTTGTGCGGCTTCTGGATCATCCACTAAGAAGAAGAAGAAGAGGAGGAGGAGGAGGAGAAAACACACAAACGGCGATTACAGTGAGCTCAGTTTACAAAATATAAGTCTGTTTGAAGGGTCAAGTTCAGCCGAGGCAGATGGCATACAAACTGTAGCTTCACGGCAAACATACTGCTTGTGATATACGAGGGCTGCGAGCTGTCGTAAACAACCCAGGACCAATTCCACTCCACACAGAGGCACTATTCTAATCCGAGCACTCCTTTCCTCCCTGCAGTCTCATCTCCTTATTTACACAAACCCCATAATTCAAGGCTCCATCCTACTTATGCAAACACAGACTCTGCGAGTGTGTGTGTGTGCGTGTGTGTGAGAGAGTGTGTACCTGCTACCACAGGACACTCCCCAAACTGCTCGTCGGCCATTTTTTGGGTCCTGACAGTTCCGATGTACTCAGTGACTTTTACCTGATGAGCGAGGGGGGGGTGGGGGTGGAGAGGGGGTGGCTGCTCAAATTCTACAGCGCTCAGGTTTAACCTCCAAAGATTTATTGACGTACAGTACGTGCTGCTGTTTGCTCGTTTTATTGCAGCCTCCTGTTTTGTTGCTGACGGGGGCCCCTTGCGAATGAGATGTTGCTGCTTTCGGGGATGACCTGTATATGTGTGAAATTAATCATTTCACACGACCAAATAGCATCTTGGTAGGGGAAGAAAAATGCATTTTCATCACCTATCCGGAGATGCGCTCCCGTTATTTGGCGCCCCCCACCCCCCAACCAACCCCTCCTCTCTCTATGGTCTCCAGGTAACTAGTTCAGATGGAAAAATAAATTATCAAGTAGAAAAATAAAATTACCAGAGGAAAAAATTCATTACCAGGGCCCAGGTGTGTTTTGAGACCACGGCTGCCAATTTACGAACAGTTGATCATAGGGGAGTTTGTAGCTTTTTCCTGTTAAATGTGGGGCTGCAACTAATACTCATTTCCATTATCCATTAATCCCTACATATTTCGCTTGTTAAATGACAAACTAGTGGATAATTTTCTAAATGATCGCTGACAAAGTCAAGTCAAGTCGGCTTTATTGTGAATTTTCTTTACATGAACTGGTCGTACAAAGAATTTAAAATTACGTTTCTTGGTTTTCCCATGCAGACATATTTAAAATATAGACAAGACATAGACAATAAACATAGACAAGAAAAATGATGTGGGTTATACCAAGTTTATACCAGGTTTTTTTTTGCAGAATAACCCTTTTCATTCCCAAAGATCTGTATTTTGACATATATGTAACATTGAGCATTAGTGGTAAACATAATATGTATTAGGATGATTAATATATGTCACTTTGGGACTTAATGAGTTAAGTTCAGACATAAAACCTTCTTGTTACACCAGTGTCACCCACATATATAAGAACATAAATTACATAATTCTATTCATTTTTCTATTGATTAATCAATTAGTCGCTTAGTGGTTTGTTATTTGTTTCATGGCTTGTCCCAGCAAACTGAACAGTAATAATGTCACATATGACCGCTGCAACTGAGGCTGTGAGCGGGCCTACTGCGTGTCATCTTGAGTCATGGTTCAGTCTTCAAGCCCCCCCCCACCTGGCCCGAGATGCACAACAACAATAACAAAAAAAACCGCACAAACACGCTTGTGCAAATCCACAGCGAAAGCTGACAGAAGCGAGCTCTTCTTCCCTAACCTCTTGCTGCCGGCACCTCACACTTATCAAGGTCACTGGCTCGGGTACACGTCAAGTCCAATCTGATTTTCCCTCCGCCGTGATGAGCTCCGAATCCAAGGTTAGGAGCTGCGGGCTGTAAATAATGACGGCGCGGCCCCTCCATTTGCAGGCCTCTCAGGTGGGAATAGAGAGGGCCACTCAGGGGCCCCCGTTCCCTCTGATGACAGCGTGGTGAATCACAGAGCAACCACCGACCTCGCAGACCATAAACCAGCCCCCCTCCCTCTCTCTCTCTCTCTCTGACCGTCGGCTGTACTCTCACTGCCAGCTCAGCTTGTCATTTTACAGGGTCATTAACAGACACACATACACTGACGTGCAGGAGTACACACACACACACACATACACACAGAAATCCTCTGGTGCCACAGAAATCATAACTCCCTCCCCTCTGAAAAGCAGAAGAAGAAAAAAAACACCCCTGCTTTTGCCAGAAGCTGCTCTCCTACTCCAATAAACACAAAGCAGCAATAGATAAGAAGAAAATGTCTTCATTATGGGCATGTAAAAAAAAAAATGTATCTTGCAGGGTTTTTTTTTTTTTCTCATTCCCCTCCTCTGTGGTGCACAGGAGCGGGGAGTTATATCAATTCATTTCCATCCCCAGCACCCTGCAGACAATCCCTCTCCATTCCCAGATTATGTGAGATAATACTTCCATTATGACAAAAGCGCTGTTCGCGGGGTCGCCGAGAGGTCAACCAACCCTGCGCTGGGTATTCATGCTTAGTCACATCCCAATTATACCGCAGAGAAAGAAATTGGCAAATGTACATCAAGGCGCTTCATTACTGAGGGCCGCTCCAGTGAAATTAAGCAGCAGATGAGACAGAGTGAGATTTGCCCCCAGGCGGCATGTTAGAGAGAGAGAGGGAGGGAAAGAGGGGGAGAGATGAGGATGGGAAGAAAAGAGGGAAGCTGAAGTAACAGATTTTTTTCTGAAGGTGCTGGGAGCTCGTATCTTTGTATCTTGCACAGCAGCTCACGTATATTTACTTAACTAGGGAGAATGCTGCTCCCCAAAGATTAGTAAGTTCCCATGATACACCGACACCGACATATCTCTAGGTGCGTTTAGATAGGGGAAAGGAACCCTAATACAAACAAGTGAGGGGGAAAATATCCCTGAAATGCAGAAGGGGGGGGGACTAGATGCTGCACAGGCACACTAGCTAAAGGCAAAGTGATGATAAAGTATACATTATGTTAAGTGGAAAATAAGCCCGCCGTCTCTTTCTGTTTGGAATCCATTTACCCAAATAATCTCACATTCCCCACCCACACACACCGATGTCCCCCCGGGGACCCCCCCCCCCCCGAGATAGCTATTAATTATGACATCTCATGGTTGCAAGGAGCCCCACTTGGGGGGAGCTGACCCGGGCCTGCTCCTCAACCTCCAGCAGCTGCCACTCTTCACTATGGAGGCAGCGGCTTCGCGTGGCGGCTTCCAGGAGGGCAATTACACAGCCCAGATGAGATGAGGCGGCTGAATGTTTGGGACTTGAGCGCTCAGACTGCCATTAGCACTATAAGCTATTACATTCCCTCTTCTTTTTTTTTTTTCCACCCCTCCCCTCCCCTCCTTACGCCTTCTCTCTCACTTGCTGCTGTATATTGATGAAGTGGTAATGGGACCTCTAGTTAGATATTCCTCCTGTAAAAACATTGTCTTGTTTCTAGTCTCCCTCAGGGGTCAATGTATTCTTCCCGGAGTTGCCGGGAATCATTTCTGCTCTATTAATGATGCAATTCCAATGCAATCCGGATCTACTGAAGACGCTGCACAGTGGGCTTTTTTTTTTTTTTTTTTTTTTTTTGCCGGGGAGTTGATAGATGACCGCGTGCGTTATCCTGCAGCTCGAAACAACAAAGCGACGCTTTTCTGCACGTCGCCCGGGAAAGATGGCCGGCCCTCACTCCGGATCCTCAAAAACAAGGACGGGAAGTTTCCGTTCTGCTCCTACTTCACCTCACAGAAGTCCCGGGTCCCTCTTGAGGAGAACATGCCTAATGATGGTCACATTAATAATAGGCTTATCAAACCAGGCAAAAAAATTCAATAGGGCTATTTATAGAGGCCTAAAATAGCAGAGGGCCGCGGTGGCCTGGAACTGCCGCCTCCGGTTCCACGGAATGTCTTTTTCAGAGCCAGGGGTGCAGGGGCTGATATCCATGTTTCTTTTTTTACCGTGCAGTTAAAACAACTAGCAAACATCTGTCCATCACAGGCTGTCATGGCGAGCGCTTTTACAAAAGCTAGCACGAGGGAGGGGAGGGGAGGGGAGGGGAGGGGGGGAGACCCTTCGCCACGAGCGCTGACATTGATGAGGTCTGGCAGCTTCCATTAAATCACTCTTTCCTGTAAAGTGCTGGGCATCAAAGCAACCGGCTGAGGATTTTTCACTCAATCAGGTAACACACAATCCCCCCCCCACCACCCACACCTCCCCACCTCCCCTTCCTGCACACACACACACACACACACACACGCACACACACACTCGCCCGTTTCCCTGTCCTCTCAGGGGCTGGAGCCTTCTGGTCAATAACTCCAATCAGTTCAATTTCATGCACAGTTAGCCATGTTGGGGTGCTAGGGCACCGCTTGTGTAGGGGTTGCATATGTTGTTGTCGCCGTTGTTGTTTTTCTTTAATTTTTCCTCTTCCCTGGGAGGGTTGATAAGTGGGGTGGGGACCTGCGCTGTGTACGGGTGGAGGGTAGCCAGGGCCAGCGTGGCTGTTTTAACTCTGCCCGGCCGCGGCGGGCTCCCTGCCAGGCCATTAAAAGTCTCTGTGCTCTGCTTCAGTGACACAGCTAAAAGAATAGAGAGCAACAAGAGGGGGAGCTGTAAATGATCAACACGATAATGAGCTGATTATCAGTCAAAGGCATGGATAAGCTCCCTCTCCAGTAATTTCCTTTCAGATCAGTCAACTACATTCTCCTCTCCCTCTCTCTCTGCAATCAACACTCAAAGGGGGAGGCATAGCATGTAGCCCGATGGGAAGCCGGCCCAGTGCGAGCTTTCAAATATCCAGATCCTGGTTGCCTCGTGATCAGGGCCTGTCTTGTCCCCCGCTAACACACCAGCGTAGTGGTGAAGGGTGGTGTGTCAATGCTCAAGCCTGCGCTTGTAAAAAGCTGTTTCACAATTGTCATGCAGCTTAGCCTCGTGCTACGAAACAATATAAAGCCGACAAGATACGCTAATGATGCTCGAGTGCGTTGTGCAATCTGTATGTATTTGAATAGTGACTCATTTTCTGTTTTGTCTCATTAAATAAGACCTTGAACCTGAAAACTGTGCCCAAGAAGTCACACACTGTTTGTCAGTATGATTACACAACACTTTAAATTAGTATAACTAGACAACTAAAGTGCATGTAAACACGTTACCTTAATTATTAGAGTTAGAATCTTAACCAACTTTGATTAAGACACTTAGATAATGCCATTGGACTTTTACTTTTCTCCGGCATGTATAATACGTCTTAATCATGTAGTTAAAGTACATAATGCATGTGCACATTCTCCACACGTCCAGTGCTGGCATATGACCCGCAGCTGTTCGTTTTATAACGTAATGACGTAATAGCCAAAAAAAAGGGGTCGTGTTAACCCGTTAAAACAACACATATCGCCCCCTAGTGTTTAGGGGACAGACACGTTCCTGTGTGTAATTCATTTTTTTTATCTGTTGCATGTAAACTGGGACAAGGACACAAGCTTGATTAGATTTGTTCATAAAGTATGTTTATGTATCAGTGCTAAATATAAAAAGAGTGTGTATGTTTTTTTTTAATCAAACGCTCGGTATCTGGCATGTGAATAAATGCAAGTGACGTAAAGTCCATGAAGCTTTTCCCGTAACAATAGTAAGGCTCAAACGATGAAAGTTTGCCCGTTACGTTTGCATGGGTGGTAGTGCTGCCTGCCAACTCTCATTAACTCATTATTAATTTAAACAGTATGTACAACAAAACATTCAAATAAGCCTGAAATATTGGGACTTTTCAAACATATTTTCCCTGTCACGCGTCTATTTTCCTACAGAGCCTCAGAATCTCTGCTGTGTGGTTAGATGGCACGCGTAGAATGAATGCATATAAATAGCTAATTATTATTATATTATTATAATACAAATATGAGTGAGGAATAAAATGAAATATTAGTTTTCCCTGCTTACACAGCTTACTGTTATCGTTTGTGTTTTTTTCTTATTTATTAACATGTTACATATCAGACATTAAAAGCACAAAACAATGTGTGTACAGACTCAACATTCATTGTAATAAAAAAATATTTTTTTACAATTTTCAAATTACAGAAAAACAAAACTACTGAATTAAATTACCGCATGGCGAGGCAGCAGCGACTTATTAAAAATGTAATTTAAAGACGTAACTACATTTGTGTCATCAGGTTTCACAAACAATGCAATAATATAAAATAGGGCTCTTACAGACTTGGCCTATAGACGCTTTGCAGGATGCTGCTGTGGTTTGTGGAGGATCTGAGTGGTGATTTTTTATGGTTACAGATAGAATTCCCTGACGAGGAAGCTATACGTTATGCGGACTTGTCCTTTATTTAACCTCAACATGGAGCTGACTGTCACTTCCTTCTTCTCTGGTCTTTTAAAACTGAGCAGAGAGATCCTCTGGGACGGGGATCTTCAGCACCTCATCCATGCATGGGACAGGATGCCGGAAAACCATCTCAGAGATGAGGTGCAACAGATCATCAACGTATTCTGTAATACAAAAAAAGCATTTTTATATTTTTGCGAAATAGTCAAAGATCTCTAGCTAGATGGGGTATACGCATAAACACGGTTTTCCCCTCACTTAAAGAGCCAATCACAGAACAGGGGCGGTAAAACTAACTGTGGCTCCAACATGGATTAAACCACAATGTCAGGAATATGTTTAAAAGTACATAGGCCTACATATTACACATATTCTTGCCATGTTATGTTAATACCTTTTTATTCCTCGTTTCAAATCTTATAGAGTGCCTCTCCTAATTTCTTTCTTTTTCTGGAATTTGATGGAGATTGGCTCATCTTTTACCGGCTTTGCGGTGCATTCTCGCCTCTTGGACTTTGGGAAATTGGCTTGAAATGGTGACCGCTGATGCTGCTGCTGCTAGTGCACAGAAACAAATGATCCCGCAGCTATAAAACCTCATACTGGCAATAAATGATGAGTTTAGAAGAGAACAAAAAGCAAGGTGCTAGCAGTCGGGCTGAAAGCAAAAAGAGAAATGCTGAGAAATTAACTCCAGATTAAACCAGCTGTCACATGCTTGGTGTTATTTTAGATTCAGATCTGAGCTTCAGGTCTTACATTAACAGGGTGCTGAAAACGTTTTTTCAGTTTTCAGAGTAAGATAAGAGTAAGAACCAGCTTCATGCGTTCAATTTAAAGACAAATAGATTATTGTATTATTCTTATTATCGACACCCAACGGTTTCATTGAGGTGCAGGGCTGCCAGATAGAATCTTGGGAGGAAAGGTAATACTTGGACATACGGTGCAGAACACGTGTAAACATACGCTGTACACATTGCGAATTACAGGTGGTCGTAAAGCACGTTTCACCCTAGAATAACACGCTAGCGTCGCCGACCCCCTTTGGATACCTGAGTGGAACGCGGCTGTAACTTAAACTGCAGACCGGCTACATGTGGGACGGGGCGGAGGTTAAAATAGCCTCCGTGATTCACGGCGAGTCATAAAACTTCTTGTGAATCTCTATAAAATCTGCAGCGAGAAACGCCGGGGACACCTACCAGTCCCTTATTTCGCTTCACAGTTATTTAAGATTATTAAGGTAAAACGCAGCTGATCTTACAGACATTCCACTAACAAACAAACACTAAATACTATGAATGGCGTTATGGATCCTGCAGCAAGTTATGCCAGTATCTTACTAGAGAGCTATATATATATATATATATATATATATATATATATATTATTTAATACTTACATTTCCTTCGTTTGCAGTTTTGTTTCAACTTTTGGCTCCCAAACACCTGCAGGTTTTTTCCAATCGAAGCTGGAATGCTGCAACTTCATCCACTCTGCTGTCCTCTGAGGACGTGGGCCAATGCAGGGATTTGTGCTGCTGTGTGCAGCCAACAGCGGAGCAGTTCCTGTGTTTAGCCCTTTACAGCTTTGATATAATTCAAGCAGGTCTGGCTCAAAAAAAAAAAAAAAAAAAAAAACTGGGTTGTCTAATTTCAGTGTGTGTGTGTTAGATGCGTATAAGAGACCCAAATGTGTGCATGAGCACTAAAAGAGTTTATATCGCTGCCATAATAAAACGATGGCCCCAGTCGTTTTTGGTGAAAATGCCTTGACTTTAGCAGTCTAAACAAGCTTTCATGATGGCGCTGCTTCAAAATGCTCCAGAAGAAGCTCCAAACATGATTTCCACTGCTGAGTGATAAAAACTATAAACTATACTTTAATAATAATTGAATATAAAGTGCTGTGCATGTCAATCAATCATTGAAAATTTTCCACATCTCTTTTGAAACCACCAGTTGTCAACACTGGATGTCTGAAATGGGTCATTTTCAATAAAAACAGGCAAAGAAGATCTGGGAAAGTGATGAGAAAGGGACCGAGTTTGATTTATCTGGCATTTGTCAAATTTAACTTCAGGTAATGCAAGTTTTGAGTTTTTAAAATGCAATAGAAGGACAGATTAGGCCAGGTTTAAAGTCACACTAGAATGTTTAAAATGAGCTAAATCATTATTCTTTAATGTTACATAAGTGACACACAATGCACAATGTGTGTCCACAGTCATCCACTGTCAAGGCCTTTTTGAATGATGATGATGAATAAATGTTTCGCACCCAAAAATGCCCTATTTGTGATTTGAAATGAATATTTCAATAGAGTGATGATATGTGACCTTCAAAACCTGTAAAATACGAATACAAAAAACTCATACAGAACTTAAAAAAAATGCTCCAAAACCCATAAAGTAAGACGAGAACAGTGAGTGAAGTGAGAGGGAAGTAATCTGTGTATACTAGACACTGGTTCACTACCCCAGGAGAGTGATGTTAGACAACACAAAACCTCAAAAACGCAAGGCAGCTTGCATGTCCATGTGTGTGTGTGTGTGTGTGTGTGTGTGTCACAGCCGGGGCGGGGAGGTGACAGCTCCCAGGAACAGCCTCCCATGATAAGCATCAAACTCGATGACGCGCCGACACACTCCATAGGTTCTGATGTTAAACACGACAAGAATGTCCCTGCCAGTATCTCTGCACCCTCTTCAGAGAGCTATCAAAGGGCAAGTTCAGTGAGCACACAAAAAAAAACCCTGCACACCTCTCCCCCCGAGCACACACACACACACACACACACACACACACCTCCTAACACATCTCGCTGCAGCATCTTCGCGCTGCATAGGAATCAGGGATGTGTCGCTGTCTCCAGGCGCCAAGTTTATCTAAAAAGGAAACACCTGATTTTTTTTTTTTTGGCTCGTCTTCATTCCTCGCCTCCCTTGTTAAACACACAACCTTGATTTTTGCTTCTGTTGCCCGGGAGGGGTGAATTATTTACCGGATAAACAGGGCGGATGTTGTTTCAGTCAGTCAGAGCCAAACTCCCCTATCGCAGCAACAGAGAGGCAGGCGGGTTTTACCTGGCAGGCGTCAGGGGCCGATCTCGGATACAGAAAACCCGGGGACCGGCGATACCTATCTAAGGGGGCGAGAGCAAGGAAAAGGAAAAGCCTCCACGCTGGATTCATGGGCTGGGAGTCCCAGACCACAGGGTTGTCCTATTTATCTGTAGAGACAATGACGGCTATAAAAGCTCATGAGCTGATTTACAGAGTTTGTGTGTGTGTGTGTGAAGGCGTTATCAAGTGATCACAAAGTGGCGTCGGTGTTTGCGGGGGTTGTTGTTGCCGTACAAGGTTCAGACAGGGAGATGATGAGGGACCTGTGCAGCTAAAGCCTTCTAATCCTAGTCTATGTTACGTCAGCTGGTGGTGGTGGGGGCAGGTGAAAAAAAAAAAAAAAGTCACTTCAAAGCGTTGGCTGCCGGGAGGAAGGAACAGCGTGATTATTTGGTGAAATAATCTAGCATCAGCGAAACGATGATCAAGGTCATTCAACAAAAAACGATCCATTCCAGACGCTCTCAGCTCCCTTTATATCCACTGTTGGATTGTTAACACACTTCTCTGTGGTTTAACAGTAATTTAGACCACGACTGCAGGGCCTGTAGGAATGAAGGATTCCTACAGAAAAGTGGAAGCTTAAGTAGATATTTTATGTTCAGCCAAATGAGGTGATGGACTGTTCCATAGTCTTAATAGACAATTTGTACATTGGGTAAAACATGGGCATACAATAAGATAATGAGAGACATGATAATACAGTACAATGCAATAATTAAATTAGTTTAGGTCCAGATCTGTTCTATTTGTGCTGAGGGTCCTTGAATGCCTCATTTACTGCCTACATTACATTTCGTTATGTTGGCTGCAAGATTGGTGCAGGTGAAGCAACATGAAGAGGATGCAGGTTTATGGGATTTTAACTTTTTTTTTTTTCTTTCATTCAGCATAGGCACCTTTATCACAATGTAGAGAGAGAGAGGAGACATGTAGTAAAAAAAATTGCATAAGAGCGACAATGCTTATGGCTTATTTTCCATTCAAAAATTCCACAAAAAAAGATATGCACCATCTTGCCATACACAAGTTCTATCCAAATGCTGAGGTTGAATGGACAGTCAATAGATAACATAAGTAGCTTAAAACCCAACAGTGGTCATTTTGCATTATTTTGGCAAGATACTTGTGTTTTTTTAGTAAAATCAGGCTAGCAACAGCAGACTCCTTCACATTCATCAGAAACAAGCAGCCCCAAACAGCTGTGCTCCCAGCTTGACCTCTGATCCCGTCTGCACGTTCGCTGCAAAACCGATTCACATTTAACACACTGCTTTACTGTGACAGGGGGGGGGGGACACAATAGGGCGGATATGATACGGGCCCTGGGCGCAGATCGAAAAAAACAACATTCCTAATGTCTTTACGCACTGTAGCAAGATCCCACTTATCATATTACTCATGGCTTTGTGTCCTTTCCTGCAGGCGAAGAGGTTTCTCTTCATGTTACCAGATGGAAATATCACTGATGATCTTCCCCGCTCGCTAAGCTCGCCGGTGTGAAGGCAGTTTGCGCGCGGATCCTGTGGCCGGCTGGCTGCACAGGTAAGCAGAAAATAGCTCTTAGCTCCGGCCTGACCTTGAGAAGGATGCCATTCAATCAGCGAGCTCGCCGCAGTAAAGGGCCTATCATTGCACTAATAGACTGAATCTCCCTCTCTGCCCGGATCATGGACAATACATGGATGGCTTCCTCTTGCTTGGCAAGTTAAAGGGGCAATTTATTTAATAAATTAAACTGGGGGAAAATAAGCCGTGATGAAAGAAATACCGCCGCCGCCATTGGGCGGGTATAGATTGAACTTGTGTAACAGTCTGCGCACCTAATTTAATTTTCAGTTTATAGACATAACAGAATTGGATGACGGCAATTGACAAAACAGTTAAATGCAAGAGTGAACAGACTGTGCTCGTGTTCTCATTGCCAAGAACGAACATCGGAGGTGGAGAGTGTGTGTGTGTGTGTGTGTGTGTGGCGAGCTACTTATCCGCACCCCATCATCTAGCTGGAAGCAGACAGAGTCAACGTAATAAGGAGGAGATTTGGAGAACAGTTGCTCGCTTTGAACTTTTGGAGGTTTCGCGATCAAATTCCTTATCACCCGGCGGCTTAAACAGGTTGTGTTATTTTTTCTGACGGCTTTCGGAGAGGTGGTGGTGGTGGTGGTGGGGGGGGAACTAGGAGGGGACAAGCTGGAACCATCATAACTACTGGCTGCTGCAGTGCATCGTGACAAACTTGGGATTTATTGCTCTGATAACCTTCCAGATTCCTTCGGCTGGTGCTGTATGCCAGACAATTCCGACAGAGTTATACATCATTAATCCCATGAACACCGCCAGTGATAAATAATGCTCCGCGTCCCTATGAAAAATAAGGCAGTTATTACCAAACCATAAAGAATGGTATTTGTATCATCACTTCAAGCAGATAATAATGTGAAGATACAACGTCTCAAGGATTCAAAAGCACACTTTCGGTGACAGTGAGCTGTATATTTCTGCTCTTGTCAATGTGCTGCCGCAGAAAGAACTCCCAATAAATAACGGCACTTGTGCAAAGTAAATCAAAGATCTTTATATCCACGCCATACTGTTTGCAATACCGAGCAGACACTCAAGCTATCAAATATCATTTAGTACGTAATAAACCAGGGTAAATAATGACTTCACTCCTTCTTTGCAAACCATAAATAGGCCGAGTAGCAAAGAGAAAGTAATCAGGGCAAAACAAAACTCGAGTGTGTCTGGTAACCTGTTGCTAGGCATTTCCCACAAAGAGCATCTTATTTCACTCATCTGATAATTTCTCAAGGCTCACACTTGAACGCGGTCCAGTAAACATAGTAATACTATATCCCCTACAGGTGTAAATTCTTGGTGGTTAAGCAGTGCAAAGAGAAAGTAGAAGGAACTCGGTTTGATACAGAGATGTTTCCAGCACCAGATGCTGTGGGGCCCTCTCTTGTGAGAAACTGGGCGAAGATCACTTACTTTACTATTGAGAGTTGGAACATAAATTCAAACCCTGCTATAAATCAAATATAAATTTTCAGCTCCCCTCACTTTCCCGGGAACGGCTGCAATAACAATGTCATTCGACTCTGCCTGGTTACCATTAATGCTCTGGATTCCATCCATGCTAATGATTTGGCCCTGTGTCCTGTGCGTTTTACAAACCCCAAAGAGAAAGAGGGAAATATTACTGACCTATTTAACGCTTTGCAGGTTAAGAGAAGAAACTAAGGTCTGTGGCAGATGCTCTTTACATATACAGTATTTCCAAACGCTCTCAAAGCGGGTTGCGCTTGCCAGATATAACACCCCGCGCGCCAATAATGTTAATATGCCGAAACTCTGCGGCTGCGACTTTCACATTTCTAGACGGTTAAGTCCCTGAGCCAGAGAGGAAGACAATGCACTCCAGTTAAATCTAACTTGAGTGAAAAATGTGATTTCTATTTAGATATTGTTCCGCGTGCCAACAAGCTGTTCCGTCTGCCAAAAAACTGAATTCGATCTTATTCAGTCTTTTTTTCCCTTGAAATTAGTCTCATAATAATCTTTAAAAACTGAGCGTGTGCCAACACCCATCAACCTCACATCCCACACTGAATATTTACTGGAACTGACGCATACCTCAAATATATACAGTCTGGTATAGGAATACAATTCGTGTATTTGTTTCACGCAGTGTAAACAGACTGTTTAATTCCAGTGAAACCATAACCCCGAAGGTGGAGTGCAGGGAGCTGATTCTGGTTACAGAGGCTGTTTAAAGAGAGCCATTCTGGGTGAAGCACACAGCTTTTTTTTTTTTTTTTTTTTTTATATAAAGCAAAAAGTAAAACCAATTCCAGTGCAGCACCTGCACCCTCCTGCCCTGTTGGCTTTGGCGTGGCACATTCAGTGAGTTTGCAGCCAACACTACGGCGCTGTGTGCCTGTAAGAATCTGCACTGACAGAAGGCTTTTAGAGAAGAACCAAGGTCACCACTACAATAACACAGCACAGAGGATCCGCTCAGAGCCAGGGGGAAGTGCTGTGTCTCTCACACCCTTGAAATAAAAATGAGTACAGAAGGATACCAAGTTCAATAAACTTAACTTCCCTCCGTAACCTCTGCAGAGAGACTAAATAAGCAAGGAGCTAACCAGCTGTGATCATCCTAATGGTATTATGCACTTAAGTATAAACCGACCGTGTGTGTATATCAGGAGTTCAATCACTGCTACATGTCAAACGCTTGTGGCTTCCAATCCAAGCAAAGTTTATATAGTGTTAACACACAGCTCCCTTCACAGAACATTTTATTGTATAATTTAGGGCAAAAAAGCAGGTTAACCCATAAGCATAATAATAAGAATAATAATGACCAGAGAAACACACCACATACACTTAAAACTACAAGCGAATTGTATAAACATTAGTATTAATATTACCACTAAGTAGTTGAGTTTAAGGTGCAGTTTGTTTGCTCTCAGAGATTTAGGTGAAAAGTCAGGCCATAATCCGGGGAACAACTAATCAGTATTTAGAGCATATGCAGGAAAATTCTAATAATATCTCATTAAAGGTAAAGAATAGGAAACTAAAAACATCCAAAAGTCAAAACCCCAGTCATCACTATATATTGACCAATGAGTCCAGACTATTAACCAAAACTATTACCAAACATCTGCAGATATGTTTGACATACATGACATGGATAGCCTGTATTTAGGAAAACGTTGAGAGGAAACAAGCAAAGCTCCATTTCTCATTATGGTTCCGTGTTGTTTGGTCTTTTCCCTCGGAAACATATAGCTCCATTTTTTTTTTTTTGCAAATAGCCCAGTCACTTCCACCAATAACTGGCATTAACTTTAAGAAAACACTACTCCAACAGGAGTAAACAGTCGTTTTCTCGTGGACGGCTTTAATATATTCATAGAACTGAAGGAACATGTCACCCACTTTGTGGTTTTGTTGACAATAAGAAAAGTATATAAAAGTCGCTGCTGCACTGCAGGGAAATAATGTGAGATAGTCTATCACAATGTCTATTTTGATTAAAAAAAAATACTTTAAAATATATGTTTTTTAATTATATTCCAATATGTCTACTTGCTTCATTGGGACATTTTTCCTTTATAAGTATTGCAGCATTGCTATCTCTATATATTGTAAATTATAAATAAGGATTGGCACCAACAATTAAAATCGTATTTCATAAAGCACTTTGTGTACAGTGTACGTGGATTTGTGGTTTTCCCATAATGTAAAGTCACTGTACGGTATCTGTATATGCAGCGAGATTAAAATTGCAAGGAGAAAAAAAAAATTGTTAATGATGGGAAAGCCCCCAGTAGGCTTCTTTAAAAGGTTGTCAGTAGAAATCGCTAACAGCTGCCAACCGCAGGAATTCAGAAATGCTAAACCAGCACTTTGTGATTGGCATAAGGAAGTTACACCCACTTTGTAATAATATGTTTTCTCTCTGGTGAGGAGCCAGATGGGTCGATGCCAACCTTAACATGACAGACCGATCGGATCATTCTGTGCAAATACATCAGGGCAGGGAGGAGTGTAATTATTTGTCTGGGGGCGAGGGGAGGTCACTGTTAAGCTCAAAAATACAAATGAGATGTAACTCACAGTACAACTGTAATAATGGGGACTACTCAAAATGATATTCTGATGAATAAGCCTTAATTACATCATGCCTTAAAATCTCTTTACACCCTAATTTGGCGATATAACAATAGCAGGAGAAGGAATTTCTAATGGAAATACTTTTTTATTATGACTTCTACCTGGTTTTGCTTACAGTTGAGCAATGTGATACTCCTGCTGGGTCCCTGCTGAACACATTGTTCTGAACAAATAAAAGTCAAGCAAACAAAAAAAAAGGACCAAAAGGGAGTAATTAGCCCAACAGACTGGCTGTAGTTGTACATCTTTCTCCAGGCACACCTGCTCAGGCCCGTCTGTCACAACCCGCTCTGCAGGTGTGCTCCTGGGTTTTTACCCCAGACACATTTATCACAAATACACGCTACCCTGTTTCCTCTTCTGTCTCTGCCTCACCTCGTAACGTCTTCAGTCCACTCCTCTTTCCCCCCATCCTTGATCATACATTTACTTTCCATAAATCAATTTTTGAAACTCAGCAATTACTCGGAGCCACGGGGAGCCAGCGGTAATCTATAAGTCAGAGGTCCTGGAGCTGCTCGATAGTCGGTCCTGTCACTTCCTGTCCACCTGCTTTCAAAACCGAGCGATGGTCAAGATAACGCTGGTCAATAATAACCACTTGACTCCACAAAAGAGGAGCTACAGTACTGTAGGTGGGGAACTGAAAGAAAAATCTGGAAAACTATTGATATGTCTCCATTATTATCACAATGTCCATATATATATACACTATGCAATAGTCATTTTGATCTCTCAACATCTATTGAAATAAACATTGAATGTGAATGTCTACCTTTCACATATTCTTGACCAACAGACAAATATAAAATGTAAAAAAAACTGTGTATGCAGTTTGTAAAAAACCCTGTACATAAAACATGCACATTTTTATTCACCAGGGATACATTATTTATAATATATAAATCATCACTGTCTAGTGTTTAGCTGTTAATATTCAAGACATCAATGTTAGTTGGTATTAGTATTTGTTCTCTGAGGTGTTCTTATAGCTGCTATTCCATTGCATTTCTTTCCCAGCTTTGAGAAGCTCCACTCTATTCTTTTCTGTGCATTGATTCACAGAACAATCGTGTCCATCAACAACACACTCAAAAATTAAATAGGTCCTTGAGTGTACTTATTTTTTGTTGCTTTTCCAGTTGGAAAACCGTACATACTCAAAATCTGCTTAGAAGTACTAAGTAGTATAGATCTGGACACTGTCTCCTGTGTTGTTGCATTCCTGGTGGTCAATACAGGTCATAGATTACTTAATGCCCCATTAATAATTTCGTGGGGAGGGGGGAAAGGAGGGAAGGAATGTTGGAATGAGGACTGATCATATTATAACTGAAGTACCTGCAGGACCCATGAGATGAAAACCGATATGTGAAAATTCCACCGCCCGTTTCCGGCAGCTTTTATGAGCCAACATTTAATTTCTTTACCTTATTTTATGTTTACCTTTGCTTTGCACCCCTCCCCTGTAACATTTCCCCTCCGCTGCTTCCTCCCAGGAGACAAAGCATGCGGGCAGCTATAACAAACAGTGGCGTGAAGCCCTTACAGTGACGGTGTATATCGAGGCAACCTATGTGATCAATTATCGAGTGGCCAGTTCTCTTTAATTACAGGGTTTAAGTATTGAGTTAGCCTGGGTGGGAAGCCGGGAAGCAGCACGCAGACCAACCTCATTACACTGCAGTGATTCACCTCCCAGGAGCTGTGATCCACACAGTGTTTACACCATACATTTGTTTCTGTGGTAACATATCGAGTGGAGGAATGGCTCAGTGACAGACCCAGTTTTTTTTTTTTTTCTTCTTTCCCCTCCTCTCCCCTAGTCTCTCTCCATTTTCTTTCTTTCACTCTCCCTCCCACTCACTGCTGAAGAGGCTGTCACACTGGTTTGCCTTTTGTTGTGGAGAGTCTGGAGAGGTAGCACAATGTGTCCTAGTTAAAGCAGTGCCCCATCTGCCCGGCATAATTAGACAATTATGCTGGAAGGATCCGTCATTAATTCCTTTGTGGTGGCCAATTTTGCACCATAAAGAGGTCTCAGGTTTTCGTTTTTCTTTGCAGATTTCTGTTCATTTACCCTGGCCCGTGTTATCGTCTTCAAGTATTGATACTGTGGCAACTTGGGGCAGGAAAAATATTCTCCTGCCAATATTGACTGGTGTGTGCTGTTGTAGTGAAAAGGCCAAGGGGAATATTGGCTGCTGTCTCGTGCTGAATAAAAACAAGCGGCTAAGAAACAGCACTGTGAAAACACAAGCAGACACACAACAAACAAACAACTACAGTTAATGCACCAAGGCTAGGTACTGTGATGAAATATGCATCATGTGGAATGATCCCACTGTTGCAATGCAGGGTGTGTATTAACTATTATGAGCAGCAACACCTTAAAAAACACACTTACAATGACCTGCTGAGACTAGCAATTAATGCTGAAACCTGTTACCTTTACTTTTTTAGGGTCACATCTGTTCTGATGATATTAGTGGCATCTAACTTCATCACTGTAGGAAATAGACTAACTCATACTATTAAGTCATAGCCTTTACAATTGTTCTAATTTAATAATAAATGAGAATTTTAGTGGCTATGACTTAATAGTATGAGTTGGTATGGTATACATACCATCCAACAACTGAGTGGCATTACTACCGCTAAATTACACCTCTATAGATAATATCCTGATTTGTCCACTTTGATATGATAGAAATTGTGGATAAATTGATGTCTTTTCAAATTATCTATTACAGGCAAAAACAAGACAAAACATGAGGATGCTGTTGAGGCTCGCTCAAAGTTTAAAGCTACGTGTGTGTAGTTTCTGGCACCATCTAGTGGCGAGGCTGCAGAATGCAACCGCCTTAGTACCACAAGTGAGTACAGAATAAAAAAAAAGTGTGAAAGACATTTTTGGTAGATTTTTTTAGAATATAATTGCCTTTTTCAATACTAATTACTGACCATTGTTCCTAACATATTAATTACGTGTTTAACTGTAGAAACACAGCAGTGCAACTCTCCATGTGGATAAGACCTCAATCTAAGATAATAAAAACACAAAAGTTCTTATTTTTCTTTTTCTTACCAATATTATGCACTTATGTGGAATATTATTCCATTTCTGCCAAGTCTGTTCTGCGTGATGCTGCCAAATGCCAATAAATCTTACCCAGCGTTCCTTTTAATGATGTGTCTGAAATCCATCCTATTTTATACCTGCTGCATTACAATTATTTTCTGACATTTTATTTGAGTGTCCAAATTTTTCAGTGTAAAAACATCTGCAATACGGTGGAGTGTTTACGCTACCTTTTTTTTTTTTTTTTTGCTGAAGACGTGTTCTAACATTTCACTAGATGGGCACTGCCACAAAATGGAGATGAATCAGCTTCCCCAAATTTCAATTTAGGACTGGACTATAAAATTAAGCACTGAGTGTAAATTATATAAAGAACTGTGCAACAGAGAGAACTCAGGCAACACATTATCCAGATTTTATACTTGATTGTATTAAACTGAATGCCTGGACTTAGCTGGAAGGACCATTCATAAACTCCCTACGTAACATATGTGTTTGCAGTAACACTGTGTAGCTCAGCTTGGCAGAGACATGGGGGGAAGATATCCTACAATGTAACTTCAATCTGATTAGAGCAGTGATCTAATCAGCCATGAATTCATCTGTGAAGACAAGCAGGCAAAGAGAAAATCACTGTGGAGAATTCTGTATAATTATCAAAAATCTCACAGCGGTACATTAAAATTCTAATTACGACATATTATCTTAATTGCTAAGGAGATGCAAATCAAAACAAGGTTAACGCCGCTCCCTTAACATGCAGGCGAACATGTGGTAGGAACCTCTTCAGTATTCACTGAATCAGCTTGACTTGTTCGACATGAGAGGCTGTCATTTTGTAATGCTTCCCCCTCTTAAGGGCGATAATCCCAGCTGAGAGCGCAAGCAGCAGCGGTGCAGTCGTGCAACAATAACACAGAACAAACATCTAATTGCTGTGCATTCATTTCCTTTTATTATATCAAACAAAGCCTGTGACAGCTCATCATGACGTTGCTGTCCGGAGGAAAACCACGCGCCTCCCAAAGCCTCAGACACATGGGGGAATCAGCCTTGTTTTAGGATTAGCGACAATGCGTTTGTGAGATAATCCAATAGGTTTTCCCAAAATAAATTTTATGAAGCCAAGATATCGAGTTGAGAAGAAGTGGCTTGTAATCCTTCAACTTATCCGAGCACACAAAAACAAAATCACAAAAACCTGGAGATACTCAATTTTCACTCTTGGAATGAAATGCTGCGAGAGAAACAACCATGTCGAATGTCTAACAAATACAGTGGAAAAAAAAAAAAAAAAAAAGTTCTCAAGAAACTGCAACTCCCATGGTACACAACAAATTGCTTGCCATAAATTGTATCTGACAGGTGCACACTGTAACTCTGCAGACATAAGACAGCTGGATGACAGCAGGCACAGGGGGTAATAGTGACAGGAGAAGAACATGCCATTGAACATGGATTTATGAGCAGGTCCACGCTGAGGCGATCCATCAGTGATGTCACAACGCATCAAACCTGGTCATGTTTAGGTTGCGTTTAGATAAAGGCTTTAGGTGCCGATGCTCAGGTGGAAATGAGCAATTCGCTGCTTTTTTCTTTTAAAGCAGAGGAGACGTCTGTCGCCACCCACAAAGGCAATTTTCAATCTAGTGCAGTCTCTTAATTGGAGTAGTTATGCTTTGATAGAGCGTTCCCATTCCTCCGGAGGTTCTCACAGTGGGCTAATTACAGTATGTGGCAGCTTTAAACTAACTACAGCCATTTTTGAAACATCAGATCCCTGGCAGAAAATAATAAACTAGAAGGCCCTCCCTATGTTTTCACTAAGAGATATTGGAGTTTCTCTAAGAATTGACTCGGGGAACAGCGGTTACCCACATACTGTAAATTGAGTTCCTCTTTCTCACTTTCTCTCTCAAACACACACACACAGTCCCTCCCTTGCTGGACAGAAATAAATGGAGACCCCAGGAGTTCCCTTTGGCCCTGGCCTTAGCAGTCTATAACCGATCCGACAGCTCCGATCACTCCTGAGAAAGCAAAAGCTGCTCGGGGATCGCTTTACAATTCTCAGGGGCTCGAATAACCCGATCTTGAACTGATCCCGCGCACTGATCCTTTGGTATTGGGTTAGGGAACGTGTGAAGGGGCCTGTTGAATGAGCTCGCTGGATATCAACATCCTCACTCCCCGTGTTGCTGCGGCCCGGGCAGATTATTTGACTTGATTAGTCTCCGCCCGGGTGTTGGACTACCCAACGCCGAGCCCTCCAGACACCGGTATCAACGTGTCGGGAGGGAAAAGTGCTCTCGCAAGTCTCGAGGTGGAGCCCATTACGCTGAGTGAGAGCACTGTAAGTTAATAGGATTTGCTCCCGATCAAGAGACTGAGCTATTTCCTGAGGCTGATACAGGCCGAAGCACAAAAATAAATGTGCCTTTATTCAACACTATTAGGCACCCCCCCTCCCCTCCCTCCCCTCCCTCTTCCAAAAAAACCTCCAACCCCTCTGACCCCACCCCCCTCCTTTTTCTCCTTGTTGGGATATCTGTTATTACTGCAGCGGGTTGTGCACTTTTTTTTCCCTATTTCCCAAGCAGCCAGTAAAAAGTAAAAGCCTGGCACTTTTTGTCTAAAGGAGCCATTTGTTCAGGTAGAAAATGAAACTTGCATGGTAAGCAGAGCCAGGCCTGCGGTTGGACGGGGGGCAGAGGGGATTCCTGATTAATCATATGGACTATACACCACAAGGATATTCATTGAGGAGTAATTGCCAAGGGGCTTTATGTAATGTATTCTCCCCATGAGGTAAAACCTTGTAGCGGTGAGAAAGGATAATAGAGTAAGAGGATCATATAAAAATGTTTGCTGCTCCAACCTTTAGCTTGGAGCTTAACCCTGACCTCTAATAGTAATTACAGAGTTAATTGCCAACTGATGTGAGGAGGAGGCTCCATCCAGCTCCACCGAAGATGTCAATTGGGTTTAAGAGGCTCCTTCTGAGGTGCAACTGATCAAGGATTGCCGTATATAATTCAAAGAAAGGACAATTAGCAGTATAAGGTCAAGTAGAGTTTAGTGTTAGCTTTACAGCAAGAGACCACTGATTCAATATCACATCTCATCGGATCAAATTGTTTTGTTTTGAGGAACTAACAGAGCAGAACCCGAAGACAATGATTCATAATGATGAACAAAAAAAATGAAGGAAAATCATCAAATCTAAGAGGCTGAAACAAAGGATTGTTAAATACACAGCATTTCTCTGATGAATAATGATAATTCCTCAAATAATTTTCAGCACCACATTGAAAGATTTTCAAAAAAAAAAAATGCAATTATAAAACAATTAGATTTGTGTTAGGCATGGTAAGAATTGTGTCTGGTGTAATAAACATAAGAGTAGAACACAGTTAATTATACAGTATTGTAATATTTGATTATGCATTCATATATCACATTGCCATGGCAATACTCTTATTTATATAAGGATTAGACAATAATTCAATATTAACATTTGTTATGTGTTTCAGTTTACTGTGAACACTTTTCATAATACACGTATAAAGAGTGTTGTAATTTATTATTTTGCTCACATTTGAGATTAACCCAGTGCTAATCAGTCTTTCTTTGCTGTGCATGGCAAGACACAACTCACACAACAAGAGAAAATAAAGTACTACACTATATAACAAGCCTCTTTGGGTGGAAAAAAAAAACAGATTAGCTTTGAATTTGTTAAAACCTTAAGAGAGAACAGAGCTGGCGTGGGTCACTCCAGAAAGCCTGGATGTCTACAGTGAGTCAAATAGTTAAGTTGAGCCAGTGCTGGCATATAAACCCGGTGGGAGAGCTTGGAATAATCTAGGCGATGTTAATGATGCAATTTATATGTGAGGGGACCGGTGTTTGGCAGGCTCTTTCCGTCTGAGCGGGCTGCACAACCCAGCGAGCTCCCAGCACCCCCCGCTAGATGGAGGGGGTGGAGTAGGAGGAGGATGTCAGAGCCCATGTGAAAAGAGGGAGCGAGCGAAGCACTGATAAGAGCCATTACTATTAGTGTCTGTCTGTCACCTGCTGTGCGTCATCCAGCCTTCCCTCTCTCCACATGCGCCCCCATCTCCGCTGCTCCATCCCCATCCGTTTTTTCCTGCGGCACATCACTTCAAATTTGCACTCACCTACACATTTTCCATCCTGTCACTGGCGTGCTCGGTCGGCTCGAAAAAAAAAAAACGAGGCGAGAGCCGCGCTCTGAAAAAAACTACCGCGAGCTTTGTTTCAAAACAGTTGTGAATTAGTGAAGGTGCAGACAGCTGCCAGCACTTATTCAACAAACAAAATAGCTATAGATGAATAACTGAATTGGCACGAGAGGGGGGGGGAGGCCGCGATATTCTTGA
Organism: Eupleurogrammus muticus; assembly: GCA_036785175.1. Lineage (NCBI taxonomy): Eukaryota > Metazoa > Chordata > Actinopteri > Scombriformes > Trichiuridae > Eupleurogrammus > Eupleurogrammus muticus. The sequence goes on from JAYKQN010000015.1 coordinate 19,907,450, forward strand.
CATACCATTTCTCAATTTTTCCGAGCAAACACAAAGCCTAATTTGGTATTTCATTTATTACTTGGCACAATACTGCAGCTCCTTAAACTTATGAACTTGGGAGAAATGAACAGTAATTGCAGGCTGTTCTTTATTTTCTTAAAACCTTTTTAACCAAAATATTTAAAGCTGTTTTTCTCAGTTGCTATGCAACACTTCAACCGCAAGAGTGGGAGCATGCTGAGAATGTGCCAAATAAATAGTACTGCCACAGACATTCTGCAGGGAAATATGAGCGAGGGGCATCGTTCAATAATCAGACGAAAATGTAGAACAGTTGTGTAAAATGCACAATCATCCTTTCATTCATCAGTTACTTGACCTGTGGCAACAGATGATTTCAACCAATAGTTTGTTTAATGAACCATTGTTTACAGTCTGAAAGGCTCTCTGACCATCAGCCATGCGGGCTCTTTTTTTTTTTTTTTTCTTTCATCGCCCGTGTGCCAAACACACCAGCGCCTGCTTTAACTGCAGAACACAGCGACGTGGCAGGCATACCAAGTGCCCGGTGAGAAATATCATTCTGTAATTTGACATGAAAATGCTGCCAGATATGTAGACTACTGTCTGTTTCACAAGTCCTTTTAGATTTCACTCAGAGCTCGCCTGGAGCCTGGGCAACTGTACAACAGCCAAGTAAAAAAAAAGCATGCAAGCCAATGGTGCAGCCTTTCTCACTGAGCCCCGGAACCAAGGACTTAAAGCAAGGATACGTTATGCAAGATATCACATTCAATTCCACTGCCAGCCTCTGAGGCCAGATGATACACATTGAGTGTATCTGTCTCTTGAGCCCTCAATGTTAATCAACACTGTTTCCAATGCATACTTATGAGTTACAATCTACTCCGCACGCCTTCCCTTTGGCAGCTCAAATTAAGTTGCAAATTTGACGGCAAATTAACTTCAACGGGGACGGTGATATGTCACCTACACAGCAATCAGCGCATCTGAAGGAAATGTAATCAAACAAATTATTTTCACGCGAACGTCAAAATTCGAAGGGAAAACACAAGAAAGGCGGCGACGAGCGGCGAGGCCATCGCCTGTTAACCGATTCCCTCTGATGACAAAGCCTCGCATAATCGCCCAGTCAACCCTTATCATCGTGATCATAGAGCCTGGGATTTAATGCACGCTGGTATTAACTGTGACGTACAGTCACAATACAGTCGGGGTGGGAGGAACACATGCGTGTACGTCCGCCCGTGTGTGTGTGTGTGTGTGTGTGTAAAGGGGAGGTGGATGTGGAACCAACAGAGATCTCCCCACTTCATCATTGAGTAAATGGCACCGCAGACGTGAGCCGCGACTTCACAGCTGCCTCATGGCGGGTGACATTGAAGCCCACGCATGAACACATCGCTCATCAAAGTGAATGAGGCGTTCGCTGCTTCCGCTGCTCGTGCCGGGGAAAACAATGGCGCCCCCCCCCTCAAGTGCACACTTGCACACCTGGAATGTCTAGAATGAGCGGAGATGGGAATGTAAGAGCAAAAAAAAAAAAAAAAAAAATCCATTTGGTTTCATGCATCTCTCACAAGATGCTTAACAGACTGTGACCTTCCACTGCTCCGTAATGGGATGGAGACGGCGAGACCCCGGTGCCATAAAACAGCTCAGAGCGGCCGCTGAACAGTGGTTCCGCAATTAACCTGCCTTAAAACAAACAACAGGCTTTTTTTTTTTTTGCTTCAACAACGGCCGCATACTTGAGAGGCTTGATTTCTGCTGCGCGGAAACTCAAAGGCCCACCAGGGTTCGGGTTTTTAATCGGTCATTAGCACGCTTATTTCGGCGCAGCTGCGCGAGATCTATGGAGCTACAAGCTCACTCGATGTGATCAAAAACCCAAACAAAGCGAGTCGAAGCTCTTATGTCGAGCCCAGAAGCTGTAGAATGAACTGCAGGCGTCCCAGAAGCCATTTTTAAAGTCCCGTCACGGACAAAGAATATTTGTCTTGACACTATTCATTAGGTGTGAGTAGAATGGAAGTAAAAACAGCGAGCAACGGTAAAATTCTGAATGCCCCCTTTTTAGCGAATAAGCACATCCTCCTGAAAGTTCAGTCACATAGTTTGAACACAAAAGCTCCACTCTTTCTCCTTCACTGTCCTTTTTTTTCTCTAAGTGGTACCAGACATAGGCATTTCTTCATTTAGCCCATTCAAATGGAGGCGAGTTGCTGTTCTTTATTTATTTAACAAAACGAGCTGTAAAAGCCAAACATTAGGTCATGGAACATTTTCACCCCGAGAAATAAGTCAATGCCTTCAATGAGACATCAAACCCAGTTTAAGTATTCCCCTGCAGAATATGAGCTGGTGAGGAACTTTTTCGGAGAGTCAAGTAGTGCTGTGGGATTTTTCTGTTTTTTAAATAGAACTTTCAACAGTGTGGTGCACATGCGTTTCCAATTAAGAGCTCAGAGCCAACATCCAAGCCTGGGCCCCATTCACCCCTTCCACGATTGACCAAGTCTGAGGAAATGTTTAGCAGGCATCATAAGCATAACAGAGACGGCAGATTTTTCAAAAAGCCCTTTACGTTTAAACAACAATTAAGGCATCGCGGTGAATTGATGATGCAGACTGCAAACATCGCCTCAAAACCTAAATAGAGAGAAAGGCAACGTACTTAATCATAACTTTTTCGGTGACGCGTTCACAGCTTACGGCACTTAGACGAAGCAATTTGCCCCCTTTTTTTTTTGGTGAATGGGTACAGTCTGCTTACAGTGCAGAGAAATAAAATATGTCAATGATGTTGATTTGCAGGGATCATAATGAGAATTGCAGGATTTACGCCAGGCACTCAGGGTAGGATCTACTTCCCTGGCAGCGGCAATAACTCCCTATGAGCCCGTCTGCTCAGACTTCAATCTCTGGGCCCTAAGGAGCTGTTGGGGGGACTTTGATGTTCTGTCTAAATGAATTAACTTTGCTTTCTTGATACAGCCCCTCCAGTCAACCCCCCCCCCTTACATTCTGTCACCTGTGATGAACACCACGTGTGCTCGGCGGCATCGCAACCAACTTTGTAAATGACTTGAGGAGAAAAAAAAAAGAAAGAAAAATCAGATTTTTGTTTCCGTGCCTCGCCCTATCAGAGCAGGAGCTTTTTGATCTGTGAGGCTGTACGAGAGCAAGCAACACCGGGTTGCTTTTTTTTTTTGTGTGTGTGTGTTACCTTACAGCCTGCAACATCCAGCAGGTGAGCCTTTATGTCAGACGCCCCTTCAGGGCATGGTGTTTGTTAGAGCCAACAACCTTCATCATTGAGTTGTTTTTTTTTCCCCCTCTTTTAGAATCAGAGCCAGAGAGCTCTGCATACAAGCTTGCAACTCCACTGACTTGATCCAAACAAGATCTAAGGCTTATTGAGGAGCACTGGAGCACGGCTAAGGAAGTACCAATGTGTCGATAGATGCATTTCTTTTAATACGGATAAGATACAAGCGACCGACGACTAGCAAACACTTGAAGCGAGTGATTTCAATCAAAGAGAGGGGCCGAGCCGGCGGTTAGAGGAAAACAATACTTATCCCGTCTTAGCTCCGGCTTGGTCAATTCTCATTTGACTAAATCCAATTACGATTGATTCTGCATCTCGTTTTAAAGCCCAGGTTTAGGTTTCTTTCCTTGATAGTGCAGAAATCTTAACCGGGGACGGAGCGTCGGTGTTTAACCTATTACAGCCTCTGATGAAGCGCTCGGGTTTTGGAGGAAAGTAGTGGAGCTCTACTGGCGGACGCATTGATCCTCCCACACCCCGGGTTTTCCCAGCGTGCGCAGCGATTCCCGTGCAAAGCCTTCTGAACGCTCCTCTCTCCCTCTCCTCCGGCGGCTATGGCGCTCCCGAGCAAACCTGACCTGGATCGAGCATCTCATTTAGTCACCGGGCCCTTTGATGTGGATTCAGTGCTGCAGTGCATATCATTCGTGTTTGAAGGTTCAGCTTCCACAATGCGGCGGGGTTTGAAGTTTCACATATTGCAGGTGCTACAATGTGATAATCTGGGAGCCAGTTATGCATTATACATTTTTCATAAAAAGAACCAACGTCACCTGAGAAGTGAAACGCGGGAAAAGCCGGCGCTTGAAGGTATATATTGACAGAAACTGTTTCTGAGACTTCTGGGTGTGGGACGAAAACACTCTTGTTATCTCAAGCGTTTCAGAATCGGCACTACATCTTCCCTCTAAAGGAGGTAAATATCCAAATAAACACAGTAGAATAACATTTGACTGGAGTCCGCCACGCCATTATAGGACCAATTTGAGCTGACTGAACGCTTCTCAGAGGGCACAGAGGCCGTGACGGCTCTTTCTCCAGCGAGGGGGCCGGCAATAAAAACCCTGCTCCTCCATCTGATTTCACAAGAGAGTTGATACGCACCTTGGGGCCGTTCCTTTGGTGTCTCCTCAAATAAAGCATGGAGAACGCTTGTGAAGATCTACGTCTTAACTGAGGCAGACCTAACTAGATCTGTGACTCAAGCTAGTGTCATAATGCAAAAATTAAGTCTTCAAGGTTTTTTTTTTTTTTCAAATCCGACTGAATCAACACACGAAATTTTACATTTTAAGAAAACGGGGGGAGTTGTAGCTGAGAAAGTTGGCAGGTAATGTTTGTGAGCGACTGCGGTTTATGCAAACGCTTCTGATCTTGATAATTAAAGAGTGTTTGTATGGAGGTGCACAGGATTACGTTCGTTAAAGGATGTTTACTGTCTCCGAAGCACGGGGATGCTGGCAGCCTGAGGGGCTGCTGCTATCTCCCCCCTCTCCCTGTATCTATCTTAAATACACACACACAGAACATACTCACACACAAGCACATGTGTGTGTGTGTGTGCACAAATATGAACTCCACACACACACACACAGCAAAGAGTGTACGCTTCCACAGACATCAGCCTCTCAATTAGCTCCTGCACTCATTTCTTCTTAGAGGAGAATTATTTTTCAGCTGGATGCGTTTTTCCTTTGTTTATTGAGAACAGACCCAAGCCTTATCAGCAGCTAATCACTGCATTTCAAATTCACAGACTCACTGCTGTCGGATTTTTTTATTTATTTATTTATTTATTTTAAAAAGGATTCGGTGAATAATCTTCTCGAGTTCAGATTGTCATTACAGATTTGGACAATCACCAGTTTCTTTTAGCCGCTCGAATGTGTCTAACAGCCAGGGAGAACATCAGCATTGTTTGATATAATTTGTTGTGACAAGTTAATTGCATCTACTTGTAATTCTCTCTAATTGATGTTTGATATGTCTCAGGAAATTAGGTCAACTAGATAACACCGCAAATATTATGAATCCTCCCTGCCTTTCTGTTTCCATGGCAGGTCTGATGAATTCACACCTAAAACTGTAATGTGTCAACACGCTGTGCAGCTACGTTATGTATTCCCAAGACTGACAAGCTGACAAGATTACACGCGGCATACCACTGTATATTCAAAACGCATCCAGGCGCACTGCAGAGAAGCAGAGAAAACTAACCTGGGCGATTTTCACTGAGTTCTGGGTAGAGCCACCCGCATGGTATTCAACTTTGCTCCTCTTGACAATTTCTTCAAACCTGAAAGAAAGTAAAAAAAAAAAAGTGTCTTCACAAAAAGATAATGTTCAAGGTCAACTAGACCAAGTGAAAACACCAGATACTTAAATCTGTAAGTGGCATGCACATTTTCTTCCTGCCATCGTTCAACGATGACATTCCAGACGAAAGTTGTTTATATGAACTGCATGAAAAGAGAGAGGAAGGGGAAAAAAATGGCAAGCAAATGCTGGATTTTGTTAAATGGGATACTTGACCACAAATGTTGCTGTAGTTGAAAAGAGGCAGTTAGGCTCTAAATGTCAGCTTGATAAAAGCGAAATAAGAGGAACACTGTCCACACATGGTCGTGGTTAGCAGTACAGTATTAAAGCAAGATGAGTATAGGATAGAAAGTCATTTTTGAGAAACATGAACCGGTTTATCAAAAGGGATGCAAGAAACAGAATAAACTATTCAATTTAGTAGAGGAAGGCAGTTGTTTTGTATTTAAGGTAATAATTTCAAAGCAATTACAATACTTTTTTTATGCAACTTCCTCTGATCTGATGTCTGAACCCTACAACAAAGTTTAAAACGTACTGTAAGAGACTAAACACCACGGGGGGGGAGGGGGTAAACAAGTATTCAAACATGAACCACAGGAACACACTTTGGTCTACAGTGAAATACTAGACGTTAGTTGTATTTTTCCCCATCACGCTGCCATTTCAACATCAATAGCTGCGATGCAAAGCTGGGCTACGCTGCCAGATAGAGACTTTATCTGGGGGAGCTGGGAACATGATGAATAATGTGTATTCTCCACGTCGTTCACACAAACAGCCTCCCGAGGGGGGGGGGGGCTGGCTGGCTATATAAACGTGTCCACCCTACTAAGGAAATTGACCTAACTGCAGTCAGAATGATACGCCACATTAGGAGGTCCTTGGCTTTTTTTTTTTTTTCTCTCCCCCCATCTCGACTGCAAATTGAAGACTGTCCATCTCTAAGTGTATTTACATCAGGGGGAAAAAATCCAATGACATGGTAACTAGTTCAAGGTGCACCACAGCATTCCCTCTGGCGTTATGTGTAATTCCACCTAGAATTAACCGGAGTGAGAGGAGTTGTTGAGAAAATGTGTAATCACATGGGGGACTCTGCTACACCAGTACCAATGCATTCCCTGTTTAGGGTATATATATAAATATCTATACATTCACATGAGGTCAAAGGTTGAATGTTTGAAATGCTTCTACATGCTGCAGACAGCGGGGTAATCTGTATGCAAACTGCATCCCGGCTTACCAACATGTGTCAGCCAGAGGTGTGCAACACTTTCAACACAACCCGGTTTAACATGGCATGGCCGAATTTTGAGCGAGTGTGAAAGTAACCTTTACTGCTTCAAAGAAAGTCTGCATATCATGTCTCAAGGCGAGGGGGGTCTACCCAGGGCGGAATGTTCCTAATAAAGAAAAAAAAAAAAACTTTCCATGCAAGTGGAAAATATGCTAACCGGGAGGAGAAAAAAATCCTTCCTGAGACACCTGTTATGACTCCTTGACAAAGGAAGAATTCGAGCACTGTGGGTGTTTATAACATGAAGGCAGCCGAGGGACTCCAGAACCCATTTCAAATAGACACACAGCTTCTGAGGATTTCAGCTTTTTTTTTTTCTTTTTCTTCCTAGAAGTATTTGCTCCACCTTTCAGTGCAGACAGCATGGGGCCCTGCTCTTGGACGCCTCGAAAATCCCATCCGAAAAGGAGCAGCTGCCTCGAGACCTTTACACCCTCAAACATCATGTGATCCCATAGTAGTGACACCGTAAACGGCCCCCTTGGCCATTTAGGGAGAGAAAATCCCTTTCCATCCACTGCAGCCTGAGCTCACTCGGCTGATGGGAGGGAGCGAGAGAAAAAGAAATTGTTTTGAACAAAATGTCCTCAGCCGGTAACCTCTGCTTCTAAAAACCCGCTGCTGTTGTTCAATGGAGGAGCGATTCCAACCATGCCGTGCATTCCACTAATGTATGGACAGCCTGCATTATACAACGCCAGCCGCTGACACTGTGGTTAAACACCACTCTTCAGTGAAGACACTCGGCTACTATTCAAGTGGAGACTAACAGAGGCATTTATTTATTCAACTTAAATCTAATCATATTCAAATTAGGGGGGAATTAGGCTACTGAATCCAATATTTGTGTTCAGAGGATATCGAAAACTAATACCCTTCGACATCTCCGCGGCTTAACACGTTCGGATTGTTAAGGGCAGATCACACAAGTCAGGAACGTTGTGTTGTTTACATTCCTGGGGATGGAGCCCCCCCACCGTTGTTTCCCCCATCAAGGGAAATATGAGAGCACTACGAGTGTTCTCCGCCCCGAGTGGCTCACGAGTTCCTCTCTCACCTCCCCTAAAAATGAGCCTAGTAGATTATTTACATGAGACAATAATTCAAGATTTGCTCCTCTTAAGTCTCTTTCATGGAGGGCCAGACGAGCCCATTTACCCAATCCCTCTTCATTCGGCTTTGATGTTAGCCTATCTTGATAAGACCGGATGAGTGCCCTAAAATCCCCGTCGAGTGATTTCACAGGAAGAACAAGTCTCTGTTAATCAATGGCTAGATTGGATCTGGATCCTCAGGAGTGGTCCGCCTGAAAGTCCTCCCGAGTGTTTGAGTGCACACCGGGGTAATTCATCGCTAATGATCGCCACGGCACCCACTCTCCTTACACGCCGTTCGTCCTATTTAATTGCCTCGTTCGCGTTTAAACAGCTTACAAATCACGAGGACGGGAGGGGAAACACGATCAAACGGCCCCCACTGCTAATCAGGGGAGGGCAAGAGGAAGAAGTGAGAGGACTGGGACTCCTTTGCCGCTCTCCTCGGGGATCGGTGAGGAGGAGGTTGTATGAGACCAGTAAATTATCTCCGCTTCAACTATGGTAGGCAGGTACATTTAAACAGGCAGATCCATCTTTCTCCATCTCTGACAGAAGCAGGGAGGGGAGGGGGGGGGGGACGATACAGCTAAAAGGATTCAGTAATCCCAGTTTCAACAGAGGCACCTGGAGTGGAGACAGGTCCCAGCATTGATTAGATTCCCCCAATCAGTGTGTGCATCCTACAGCAGCCTTCCTTGGTAGTCTGCAGGCGCTGCAAGGCCTGATGCACAGTAATTGTTTCCATAGGTCAGGCGGAGGGAAAAACAGCTCGGGGATGTGATGAAAGGGAGATGGAAAGGGTGAGGAATTTTGTTGTTTTCCCCCCCCCCCAATTAAATTGTTTGTCAAACCCTTCACAAAGGGTTACGCAGTTTATCTGTTTAAAATCAATACGTTCGTCTCGGCGTGAAAGCTTGTCCCGACACGAGACAGGCCCATTAATTATTCTGTTCTGCGCGCTATTGCCAGGCTGCTCAAGGTTGAGCCTTATCTTTTCTTATTTCAAATCAATAATTATCTTCTACCGTGCTTGTGCTCCCCCTCAGAAATAGATGTGCTTTTCATTCAATGCCTAGTTGCCTCTCTCCCTCACTCCCACACTGTGTGTGTGTGTGTGTGTGTGTAGCAACCAGCGAGGAACACAGAATGAATAGGACATTCTTATCAACAACATTAGGGCATGATGGGAATAGATGGGCGAAGAATGAGACACATAAAAGTACTGAACACAAATGAGTCATGAACAGTGAGCGAGGCCTTGTTCCTTTTCCCTCTGACACGTTTTTAATAGACTACAGTAAGGGATGAATGTTGATCCGCACAAAAGAATCACCATATCGCCATCGTTCAGGTATCTCAATCCATTTGGGTAAATCCCTATTCAGCTGAGACAACAAGCCTCGATTCCTCCGGTGCTAAAAAAAAAACAAAAAACGCCACGACTCCAGCTGCGTTGAGCCTTTTTTGCATTATAAACTGGATGCACAATTAATGGCTACACAATTACATGGTCATAATGGGTGAGTAATTGCATTAGAATGCAGAAACAACAACAAATGTGCATCTCTTTAATAATCGGTCCGATCCAGCAGCACGGCAGCCCATTTGTTGGCATTAACCGAGGACTGCCGTTTGTACTTAATTAGGCTGCACTCAAGGATTAGGCGACAGGGGCAAAATCAGTTCATGGAGGATGAGTTCATATTATTTCCTCTAAAATGTCACAGGCTTTTGGCTCTGCTCTGCAGAGGGTGGCGTTGTTTGTCACACTGTACTGTGTGGATGCGAGAGAGGGAGTGTGAGTGTGTGATGATATGAAAGAGAGAGAGAGAGAGAGAGAGAGGGACGCGTTCAGGGAGAGAGTGGGAAGAGGGAGTGTGTATGCATGGATGGGGCTTCTGGCGTTCTCTTGAGGATTGAGATTTGAAGCCGGAGCACAAAGCCTTTGAGACGTTCCCCTTATCTCGGAGGTTGATACCGGGATCTTCGGTGATTCAGAGTGCTCCGTGTGAATAATTCCACCAACAACCCCTACTGTGGGGACCATATGGCCCAGTGTGAACTTTAAAATACGCGGGGAGTGTTGCTGCTCCGCCAGCCAGGCCTCCCATCTCCACTCTAGGTGTAGAAAAATGATCGGTACAGATACAGCACTCTAACTAGCCTGGATGTATAAAGGCTGCTGCCATTAGTGGCTTTTCCTGTGTGGCTGCATGGGATCAAAGATGACTAAAAATAGCCCTGAGCATGCTTTTCTGAACTGAACACGCTGTATGTACTGGCTGAGACGCCCACATTTTAATTATAAAACGCTCTTTAAAAAAAAGGGATAGTTGGAGGGAGAGGTGGGGAGGAGGAAAGGCGCGGGGGTGGGGGTGGGGGACGCCCACATGCACAGAGATGTGGATTATGTTTGTTACACCTCCTTTGACTTGTGATGTTTCCTTCTGGCACCACCTGCTGGCAGCCGCCGCCGACAAGCAGCAGGAATCTGCAGCTCCGGCGAGGACGAGCCTTAATTATGATTGCATCAGCCATCCCTCATGATGCAGCGTGCAGGCTTTAAAACGCAATCATACCCGCATCACGGCGAGTTAACCCCGTTTCATCGGAGGAAAACACGACAACAGCCGAGCGAGACACGCGGATGTGGAAGGTTTTACCGTCCATTATTCTGAAGAGTTTTTTCCTGTTGTATAATTGAACAGGTCTAGATCTACATTCCTTACAGTTGAGTACAGCCCTGGTGAGCATGTCAGATTCACGCAAGCGCCCCAAATCGTCAGATTCATGCATATCAATAAAACATCAAGAGCAGCGCGGCTGGTGGCAGAGCGTGTTTCTGATGTCTCAATTACCAGATGAGTGCCATTAATCTCTGCACTCTCTCTTTGGCGCAGCGGCCGGCTGATGGATGCAGGCCCGTGACCTTTGCCCTCCAGCGGCAGGGGGAGCCGGATGCTCTGACCCCCAAGTGGGCCGGTGGAGGTGGGTTTTTATATAAAAAAAAAAAACTGTAGTACAGCACTCAGCCTCGGCAACAGACAACGGGAGCTGGGAAGTAAGAGGAGGGGGGGGGGGGGGTTGTAATGTGTCTACACACTCAGTCAGGCATGAGTGCATCCAGTGAAGTGGCACCATGGCAAGCACATGCAGCTTCTGCACGCATGCTTGCATGTGAACACACACAAACACACACACACACACACACATACACACAGAGGGAGTGTTTCTGCTCCCTAGCACACCAGGATAGCTCCGTTGGGGGTTTCTACCACTCACAATTCAGTTAGTTTATATATATATATATATATATATATATATATAGAAGGAAATAAAAGGGGGGGGGGGGGGGGGGAGTCAAGTGTGTTTACAGAACAGAATCTATCACACACACACACCCAGGAGCCAGAGTGTTTAGCATGTAGTCAGTGAGAGAGGCCTTTGTTGTTTTCTTCCCAGTAAGCAGATTGAGCTGCACGTCAGCAGCAGGGGTGTGTAAGATGTACACAGACAGCGGGGGTGTTTGAGCGGAGAGGCACCTGCACTGATCTCCTGTGTCGTGTGATGATGTGCGCGCGATGTGCGTCTCAATCCCGGGCGCCGATTTCCCCCTGAGTCAGCCCCGAGCCGGTGATACGAGCCTCCCACCCATCGCTCTCGCGCTCTTCCTCCCTTTTTTCCCCCCGTCGCCATCCGGAATGCTAATAGCAGCCAGCCACTAACGCTGCGGCCCTGAATTATTCATGCAGCAGAGGGTCACACGGCATAATGAGGAGTTTACTCTTATTCTGGATGCGATTGTGACGCTGCTAATCTGCATTTAGCACAGAGAAAGAGAGAAAAGGAGGGAGAGGGGGGAGTAGACAGAGAGAGAGAGGGAGAGGCAGAGAAGGAGGAGGAGGAGGGAGGATGAGCACTGATGAACTTAATTGCTGTGAGCAAACAACCTCTGAAAAGAGTCACGCCACCATCCAGAGATGAGAAAGTAAACAATTAATTATCATTGGACAGAGGGAGCCATAAAACAAATGTTTGAACGAGACTAATATCCAGGAGCCAGACAATCTTTTTTTTTTTTTTTTAACCCCCACAGAGGTGACAATGCAGTCAGTGTAACAATGACTCCCTCATTTGACACACTAATAATCATTAGCTCTAATATGATATGGTTAACAAGCCCAGGAGGGTTCGGGTGGATGGTATATTATAGAACGCTGTGTGTTCTAAACAACCTGTATTGCCTAGTTATCCTGAAATAAAATGTGTATTTGCCCACATTATAATCTCCGGCATAAAGGGGCTTGTTTTTTTCATTATGTTGACATGTTTTGTCCTATGGAGATTTCTCGGGGCAGAAACAGCAGGCTACTGTTGCCCCCTAGTGGACATAGAGGGTAGCTGCGCATTCTCCTTTAAATTCAACACAGAAAAAAAAAAGTTTTAATTAAATATTTGCTACTAATATACATATTTTAAATGCCTATATTAATACTGTACAGCTTAATCTATAAGGATTTTATTTGACTGTTTATTTGATGTATAGACATACCCAGACAATACCCAGATGTAAAAAGGGCAAATCCAATTAGGATATCCCATACCTAGCAGATACAAAACTCTTTTATTTTAAAAAACACCTACAACAACAACAGCAATAAACAAGATATGGCAATATCCGCCGCTTAAATACATAAAAAGGACGCTGCAAATCTTGAGGCGAGTGGAGAGGAAATCACAGACGGGGTTTTGGTTAGTTCATTTCCTCTCATAACCAAATTTTCAAACCGTCATCTGAATAAACGCAGTTACAGTACAAGAGCTAATCATTTACCACAATATGGATTTACCTGATGATTAATGGAAGAGCACACTGTCCTAATCAATCAACAAATTGAATTAAACTATAACAGCACTATAATTGTCAGACAGATGGTTGTGTAGACACCCTCCGCCAGAAAGGATCAGTTTGAGCTGCAGATGCATGTTATGTGTCTTAATCACTGGGCATATCAGAGACAGGAAGTGTGTGTTTACAGCGGAGCAGATTCAGCAGGGCTGAATTTTTTTCCATTACAAAAATTACAATGCAATAAGAACCGTCTATACTCCATTCATGATGACTTAAGCAGGGACTAGAAGCACACATCCATATTTGAGGAGGTGAAACCAGCTTTGGCCTTTTTGTGACATAAATGACAAAAGAATCACAGTCGAGCATTGTAGCGTTGATCAACCCCAGATTGCTTAGTGAAAAAATAACATTTGAATTAAAAGTGGGAAGGAATAACTTCGCAAAAAAATCTGAAGTGAAATCAAAAAGTCACAGTTGGGATTTATTTTAAGGAAAAAACAAACATGTTAAGTCCCCAGCCGGTACTAACAGCAATGGTGATGGCTTCTACTGTACAGCAGGCAATTTCTCAGCCACAACAGGATTATATGGGCTCTGCTGTGACTGGATAATTGAATTCAGGCATGGCCACAGTGCACTGCATCCAATGATCTCTCTCCCACCAGGGTGATGAGGGGAAAAAATGAATCGTGTTACACTCTGTAGATTCAGAGGCACAACAATAGTCGACCAGACGTGCAAGTCTGTTGTTTTTTTTTTTTTGCAATTATGACATTCGTCACAACACTTGAGACAAGTTCTTCTTCAACTGTGAACAATCGACCTTGTGAGTGACCTCTTTGCGCTTATTGGAAATTGATGTCACTCACCTAAAATCATTAATGGGAATAGTGTTCATCATATAGAAGCATTCTAACCTAACCTGGACGGCTATAAGTTGATAGGCAATGTGATAAAAATACCACATGTATATACAGATATGAATTGACAGCCAAGATGGCGGGCATGCTGGTCTGTGTATGTATGTATGTGTGTGTGTGTGTGGTATTGGATGGGACATGCATTGTAATGCATTGTGCTGGGAATTAACCAGCAAAGCCTCATGTTAATCCTGCCCTGACCTTGTGCAGAATGTGGAGGGAACGGTGTCTGTGGGGCTAAAGATAACACTGCTGCCTTTGTGCCTGAGGAGAACAACACTGCTGATGATGCTGCTTTGTGCCGCCGCCGCCGCCCAAGGTCACGCGTGTCCTTTTGTCAAGTAACAAGACCTGACAAGGTAGCCTATTGTACGGTACAGACGATCTGATGTAGTGATCTATCTTTATCCTGTATATACGTTACTGTGGCACTTTTAGTTTTAGCAATTACCAGACTCTGATTTACTTAGTGACGCCGACACTTAAGATGTGTTACTTCTCAGGTCTGCAATTGTTTGATGATCATTATCTCTTAAAAAAAAAGAAAGCACACACAACCAAAGCTTTAAAACTCATCTAAATTTGTCATTTTAATACAGTTAATGTTTAGAAATGCTTAATCTGGACTCAGATCTGCACACACACTACAGTGATAAAGGATCAAGGATAAATGTGCCAGATTTATTTCTTTTCTATTCAAGTGCATCAGTTCATGATGAAACAGAAAAAATGCAAAATGATAATATATATATATATATATATATATATATATATAAATACTAGATCCACACCTAAATATATCAATTGCTGCTTGGGGAATATATGACTGATTTATCTGAAATCAATAATGTATTTCGAGTTACGCTAGAAATGAGCAAGAACATGTTCAGGGTATATATATGTAGCCTCCCTAATGGGGCTGATATTAATATTGATATTTGAGTCATATGTTGGCCAATATTGATTTTTTTTATTTTTATTACAAAGAAGTGTACTGCCCAGGATGCTTAGTAGTTAAAAAATGTCACCACTATCTTAACTAGAGAGTGTTTTTTTCTATGCTATTCACATTTCTAAGATTGACAGGTACTTTTTTTTTATAATACTGGTAAATGTATGAGCAGAATATCATTGGTCGATTTACCAGTCTGGTTGTAGTTCAGGCGAGTAAAACTCTTAAGCTTTGCAAAATGCATGGTTCCAAATCTCATATTTAATTAACACAAATTAACTTTAACTCACATTTTAATGATTAATGCTAAAGTTCTTTCCTAAAATGTTAATGCCATAGTTAATACCAGTTAATTCCATTTGCTGGCACTGGGCCACCACAGCTGAATCAAAGTTTAAAGACACAGGCTCGTGACCACAAGGTCATGGCCTGACCCCCCATTGACCGGAAGGTGAATTTGGCTTTTTGGTAAATGAAACTTGCCCCCCTCCTTCTGTACCACTGGTGAGGTGCCCTTGAGCAAGCCTCTTAACCCCGAACTCCTCGAGAGGACCTGCTCAGTGATAAGAGTGCGGTTATCTTTATTTCCAACAGATAAGGCTGTATTTGTGTTGGGCAGCCTGTGCCAAGAATGCCGAGCAATGAATTCCTAAAAAAGAGCATCTGTGCTCGGCGGACTGACCCTGGTTTAAATAAAGGCCTGAAATAATCATGTGTTGCTCTCTAGAGTGGAACATGTTGCAGTAAGCAATTCAGCTGAATAGTGAATATAGAATTCTGGTAATCTTTATTATATATATATATATTAGTGAAAGCTACAATTATGACTACAATTATTAATAACTCAACTCTGACCAGGGAAGTTACTTTTTTAGCCATTAAGCCAAACAATGGCTTAATGGCTAAAATGGCTGGTAAAGTTTTACCTCAATATTTTGACATGATGAATTTTTAAAAACGTGTCTTTTCTTTCATGAACTGCTTTATTTGGTAAAATCAAAAGGTTTGCGTTGCTGTTATAGTGTTGACCTATATCTGGCAGTTTGTAACTTACTCATACAACAAATGAAAAATTCTCACACTCATTCAGAAGAGACACGCACTAAACCAACTTTTACATTTCCCAAGAGCGGAATATGTGATTAATTTATCAATGGCAGATCTGTTCAAGACTTCAAAGACAATTAAAAACACCCCTCGCTCTTTCTCTCATCACCACTTTACGTACAGATGGTGTACTTTTATGTTCAATTAACACAGACAAATTCCCCCAAAGACACCATCTGATCTATCAAACAAAGGGAAGGTCAGTCAGTAATTAGGTCTCATTTGTGCTTTAATTGTATTAAGTCTGTTGTTTACAACCTATGCTTATCTTCTACAGTATATTCAGGGAAAAGGAACTAGATTTTCTCGGACGGTTATAAAGTTACTGAAGGAGGAAGAAGTATGCATGCTTAGCAAATGATTCTCTAAATAACCTAATAATGATAATAATCTAGGGTCAAACCCAAGGCATGTAGTGAACTTCAACTATTTAGCCCTAAGTGGCTGTAAATTCAGCTGCATTAATTTGGCCAAAATTCAGTATGGGAAAAATGTGGGAGTGTCAAGTCCTGCGAGTCCCAGGAAAAGAGGGAGGGTTTATAACTTTGCTATTTTGAGCACAGCTTTCAGGGTCAAGATGGTAGCGTGGTATAAATGACCAGTGTCTCCCTTATTTGGCTCGACGTAATTCTAACACTTTGCATTACTCTACTGAAGCATGTGCTGTCCCGGTGAAGATTTTACTCACAGGGCTTTGTGTCGTTCCTCAGCGAGGATCTGGTCATTCGGCTTCAGTCCAAACCTGCGCGAATAATAAAGAATGCACAAATAAATCAGATGAGACACACATAAATGAACACATCATAGATGTATATATATATATATATATATATATATAAAAAAAGAGTTGTGTGACTCACTTGTCAAGGAAGTCCTTGTCCACAACGGCTGAAATGTCAAGCAAGGGATTTCCCATTCCAAAGAGTGTGTTTTCACTGCATGGAGACAGAAACATATTGTATTATACAAAACTCCCACTCTACAGCTGAAACAAACAGCTCGCTGTGATACAGCAAATCATCTGTTTCAGATTTGCGGGGTTAAATCAATGAAATTTCAATTAGGGATGGTCCCGGGTCTCAATGGAGTCTCTGTTACCTGAGCTCCTCTCTGTGGTCAACACACAAAAACACATTCAAAGGCAAAGTCTTAAAAATACCAACTAAAGTAGTTAATTTTTTTCCACATTCAAATGAAAATTCATCACATTAAAAACAAAAACCTTAGAAAAATGAAAGATTATTATTGTGGGAATGTTTGCATGTACAGGCAGAGTATATGTCATTCAAAAGCGTTAGGATAACCGCTTACACTAAAGCAGAAAAGGGTTTGTAATCATAAACTTAGCCGTTCTTTTCCATGACATATCTTAGTTGTCAAAGTCTACTCCTGATAACAGTCTTTATAACAACTTCCAAACATTCACACATAGTGACAGCATGGCTCAGATCAGTGAGAGTAGAAGCTATTCTCCTGAGAGCAGTTTAGTATTACATAATCTAGAACAGGATGAAGGCATTGGAAGCTCTAGACATTTTTAAGATCAAATCCTAAGATCCACATAAAAGTCTCATATCTAGTTTTTCCTTTATTTTTTCAATCCTTCAGTGATCCCAAACTGCCCTTCTGGAAGACAGAGTGCTGTGAGTGCACTGCTTGTTGTTTCTACACAATCATGAAAAGGGAGAAGTGCTTCCTGTGAAATCAGGAGGCGGATTCCATCACTGAGCTCTTACCTCGGAGTTGGCATGATGTCAGAAAACCAAGCAGCCTAATCTGGTGATTAAATGGCCAACAGCTTCCCCTTCTCTGTCAAAAGCAACGTGCTTTTTTGACTACAGGAACTGTGGCTGCGCTTTGGACAACGCTGACTGGTTGTTGGGGGGGGAAGTGGGCGGGGCTTCATATTTTCTTGGCACAGGATTGGTCGCATATGTTCCAATTATTATAAAGCTTACTATGTTGTGTTTGAGGCAGCTGGGAAAGACCTTAAATTATGAATACCGTTGAAACATTTATATTTAAAGAGTTAATGTGTAATGTTTTGCCCATATGTGTAGCTGTATATATTTAAAACAGTATGAGTGTAATAATAAGTAACCCCCACACCATAATATATATATATATATATATATATATATATATATATATATATATATATATATATATATATATATTCTAATTATATGTGCAATTCCTTGAAATTACACATATTATTACATTATGTTCAGTTTGTAGTGATCTTAGATGATTATTATGTAATTAATATGTAATTATTATTTGTTGACAGTACAAGTTCACATACTCACTTAAATCTTTGCTACCACAAGAACAAGAGTCTTAGAATCTTGTAACATAGTTTACATGATATCTGAAATATGTTGCATCATTGCACTTATGTATAATTACAAATCAATTAACCAGTTAGTTGATCACTAGAAAACCTACTAATATTTTGATAATAAAATAACTATTTTTAGTGACTTCTAATACAAAAAAAATACAAAACCTCTTTATTTTCTAGTTTCCTGATGTAAATATTATTCTAGTTTTATGCATAAATTGCATAAGAAAACCTCAGCCAAAATTCTAAAAAAAAAATGTTTTTTATGTGTAGTCAAACACAATGTTACTCCTATAGTACCAATACATATTGTTGATATCCACATCATCAATGCAATGCAATAAAAATGTTTAATATTTGTAGTAGGACTGCAACTAACCCCTATTTTGATAGTTATTTAGATTTGAACTGCTACCTGTGTGATTATTTAATTCCTTTATAATCTCCTGTTTAAACATCTACCAAAATATATTCTTCATGTTCTATAATGAATTTCTTGTTTTTAATGTGAAAACACAAAAAGAATTATTAATTCACTATTTACTACACATAGTCTGGGTAGCACAGCAGTGTGAGGTTCATGAAAAATTCACATACACCCAAGACACTTTTCTATAGGAATAAATACCTTCTACAGTGCAGTGCGATAGAGGTATTACAAAGGAAAAAGTGACATCAAGATGTTTTTGCACCTTTACTGGAATTCATTGAATCAAATGGACAAGTTTGTGAAAGGCAGACATCTGTGTCACATCAGCAGCAGAAAAAGCGCCATGGGGTCAAAGTTACTGCCAGCAGAGCTCAGACACAGGACTCAGATCAGTGGAAGCCTCTTCACTTTCCCAGTAACCTCCCAACATGAAGCATGGTGGTTGGAGCATCATGCTGTGAGCCTTTTTTGTTCTTTTTAGCAGCAGGGACCTGGAGGGACTGCAGGGTCAAGGGAAAGCTGAACAGAGCAGAGTACAGAGATGTCCTTAATAAAACCTGGTCCTGAGCAGGTTCACCTTACAACAGGACAATGACCCTGGAGCACCCAGAGACCTGCCTTGAATTCAATCAAACATCTCTGGAGAGTACTGAAAATGTCCACTGATGGTCCCCATCCAAACCGTACAGGGCTTGAGGGGATCTGATGGGAATAATAGCAGAAAATCCCCAAATCCAGGTGTGTAGGTGAGTTTGTTGACTCGAGACTCTAATCTCATGTCAATGTGATGTTAGTTTTCCTATTTTTAATACTTAAAATATAAAAAATTCTGTTCAATAACTGTCATTGGGGTATGGAGTGTAAATGTATGAAGTCAAAAGGGATTAAAGAATGTCAGCATAAGTCTGCAACATATATAAAAGTGAAGGTCTGAGAAAAGAAAATTACAATACATTAAAGAAAATTACAATACATTAAAATAAAATACAAAAATTAGATAATAGTTTTGGAAACTTTCAGTAGGAGGCTGTTTTATTTTCTAACACTGTGCTCTTTCTTTTGTTTTCCCTCTGTCCTGAACTCGGCTTATTAACTCTACTATAAAACTGATTTGGGTCCAGTTGAGTGTATAAATTCTGAAAATGACTTTCACCAAATGAAGTCTGCAGAAGCTCTTCTTATCGGCTTTAAACATTACCTCGGGATTTGTGACTCCATGGACAATTAGGTTACGTGGAGAGTGCAGCTTCCCTCAAATCCCTGAACGCCACCACCATTCCCTTCACATTAAAGCAACACAAGCTGCTTTCCAACACTGGAAATATTACAACTAATATGTCATTAGTTCATTAATAGTGACAGGAAACATCACAATGACACGATACTGGAACAGGATATATCTTATCATATCTTTTTTTTTTATAACCCTACTAAATGTTTTTATGTTTATTTGTTCCCTATGTTAACTAACTTCTTTCCCCATATTCATAATGTGCAATGCAGGGGATACATCCTCCTCATTACTTAACTTGCATTTGCCCCCTATATATACAGAACTACTCGGAAAATTAGAATATCGTGTAAAAGTTGTTTTATTCATGCAATTCAACATAAAAGGTGAAACCAATACATTTTATAGACTCATTACAAGCAAAGTGAGATATTTCAAGCTTTTATTTGTTTTGATTTTGCTCATTAGGACTTGCAGCTTCAGAAAACCTCAAATTCAAAAACTCAGAAAATTAGAATACTGTTAAAAGCTTCAGTATTGAAGGCTCAAAGTGTCACACACTAATCAGGTAAGTAATCCAAAACACCTGCAAAAGGGTCCCGAGCCTTTAAAAAGCCTGTGTCTTTGGTTTAGAAGAATTCACAATCATGGGGAAGAAAACCATCATTGACTCCCTGCACAAGGTGGGTAAGACACAAAAAGTGATCGCAAAAGAAGCTGGATGTTCTCAGAGTGCTGTGTCAAAGCACATTAATGGACAGTTAAGTGGAAGGCAGAAGTGTGGAAGAAAACGGTGTACAAGCCGGAGGGATGACCGCAGCCTGGAGAAGATGGTCAGGAAAGGGCCATTCAAAAGTGTGGGGGAACTTCATAAGGAGTGGACTCAAGCTGGAGTTGCTGCTTCAAGAGAAACGACACGCAGGAGGATGCTGGACATGGGCTTCAAATGTCGTATTCCTGTTGTCAAGCCGCTCCTCACGAGCAAGCAACGCCAGAGGCGCCTTAGCTGGGCTAGAGAAAAGAAAGACTGGACTGTTGCCCAGTGGTCCAAAGTCCTCTTTTCTGATGAGAGCAAGTTTTGCATCTCATTTGGCAACAAAGGTCCCAGAGTCTGGAGGAAGACCGGAGAGGCGCAAAATGGAAGATGCATGAAGTCCAGTGTTAAGTTTCCCCAGGCTGTGATGACTTGGGGATCCATGTCAGCTGCTGGTGTTGGTCCTCTGTGCTTTATCAAGTCCAGCATAAACGCAGCTGTCTACCAGGACATTTTAGAGCACTTCATGCTTGCTTCAGCGGACCAGCTTTATGGGGATGCAGATTTCATCTTCCAGCAGGACTTGGCACCTGCCCACACTGCCAAAAGTACAAAATCCTGGTTCAAAAACCATGGGATTACTGTGCTTGATTGGCCCGCAAACTCACCTGACCTGAACCCCATAGAAAATCTGTGGGGCATTGCCAAGAGAAAGCTGAACGGGAAGAGACCAAACAATAAAGAAGAGCTCAAGGCCGCGATTGAAGCATGTTGGTCTTCCATAACACCGGAGATGTGCCACAACCTGGTAGCATCCATGCCGCGCAGGATTAAGGCAGTCATTCGTTCAAAAGGGGCCCCAACCAAGTACTAAGTACAGATGCTGTAAGTTCTAATGAGCAAAATCAAAACAAATAAAAGCTTGAAATATCTGACTTTGCATTTAATAATACTATAAAATGTATTAGTTTCACCTTTTATGTTAAATTGCCCGAATAAAACTACTTTTACACGATATTCTAATTTTCCGAGTAGTACTGTATATATATATAGGGGGCAATATATATATATATATATATATATATATATATATATATATATATATATATATATATATATATATATATATATGTATATGTATGATTATAAAGGACACAAATACATAATCGCATTATTAGATAGCAGTTCAAATCTAAATAAATATAAAAAGTCCTATAAGAGTCCTACTAAAATAATAAATAATAAATAATTTCCTGAATGCTTTGATGATGTGGATATTGATATGTATATGAAACAAGTAATGAAATAATTATATGTATATGAAATAAGTAGAGGACTTTTATTTTGAAAAAAATTAACAAATGAGAAAAGTTCATATACAGAAGCAAAATTATATTCCATTAACTTTGAAAATTGACACCTTAATATTGGGTTTTCCTTTACATAAATAATAATAATTATATGTTTTTCTTTAATAATGTGAGATACACACGTGTATTTTCGCAACACCTACAATTTTTAATATTTAAATATATTAAACTATTAATACTTTAGAAAAAAATAGTCCTACAGCTTCACTTTTTTTTATTTTTTTTATATTGTTTTTACTGTTGAACTTTTTTCCCTCTCGCCTGTCAAACCCGCAAGAGAAAGACGCTCTTTTCACGCAACATTAAGCTTTTACTATTTAACATTCACTCACAATTCTCCCGTCCCGAGTCACGTGATTAACGCGACGACTCCCGCTAGCCGCGGTTAGCATCGTCATGACCGAAAACCCCGCAAAAGAAAAAAAAACGTTTGCGTTTTTTTTCTTTTGCGGGGGAATAGCCCTCAGTTGGTGCAACGTTCGAAGGGTTCAACCGGTTTATCCGAGACCCGCTTCTTCACGTCCGCGTCCCGCAGCTGCGTTGCATTCACAACCAGCTAGCTACGGCGGCTAGCCCGCAACACGGCAGCACCGCACCGCACCGCACCGCACCGGACGACGGAAAACCCCGCTGCTCTTTTTTATTACCTTAACGCTATTTTCCTCCCTGCCGACATGTTGGTGTCTTCGGTGTGTTTCTCTGCGGCGCCGTGGAGCCTCTCTGCCGGGGAAGAGGAGCGGGAGGCTGCGGCTTCCTTCCCCACAGATGAGGATGGAGATGAACTAATTGGTTAACAGCGTGCAAACCTTGAGAGGAAAAATAATTAATTATGTTCACGACTTTCTCCTCACGAAAAAAAGAGGAAGAAGAGATGGAGTGGCGCAACTTCTGGGGGAAGAACAATGTGTTGCTGTTGTTTGTGGCAGGCAAACTTAGCAGGCGATTGGCATAGGTCTTCCTTATAATTAAAAAAGTAATTAAAAGCTGACTTTCTGTGATTTATATATGTCTCCCTAATTAATAATCATGTTAGCAAATATATTGATGTTCATATATGTGCACAGGAGGGGGCACTAATGCCCTAAAAGTAAAAGATGAACCCTAAAGTGCCCCTTTAAACGTCAAAATGTCTATTAAAGTGACCTCATTGACTTCCCAAATATTCATATAGGCGTGCATGAAAGTGTCCCCTTTTACAAAATCTAAACATGTGCTGAAATGCTGTTTATAACATTAAAACGTGCAATAAAGTGCTCTTTTTTATATTTAAACGTGCAGTAAAGTGCACCCTTTAAACACAGAAATGCTGCTATTGCAATTACTTTAATGTTGAAACCTTTTTTTGAGCCAAAAACCAGTTTGGATCATCTGGTGCTGACATGTGAAATAATATAGGAAATATCTACTTCTGGGATGAGGCAAAGTAATTATTCATATATACAATCACCGCAAACTACCTGGTGAGAGTTAGACTGGTGAAGTTTTAATAATGCACAATTCATATATGATGCACATTAAATACTCTTTAGATGGCCTTTTTTCCCCCCTTCACCCCCGCCCTTCAAAACATCTTTGCATGCCACTGATTGCCTGCTGTTATTTCATGTTTTATGTGAAGCAGCTGTGCACAAACTAACCTATGGGACCTTTAAAGTCCTCCTCTGCACAAAATTATGTTTTTTTCCCATGTTTCCACACGCTGCAACATGCAGAACAATGCTTGCATTTATTTTCACATTCATCTGTTGAAAATGAAACTTTTCAGATTTTTTTTTTTTACGTTGTCAGAACTACAAGCATGTTTTGCGAGATAATCCACTCACACAGGTTGTGATGTAGATAGGCAGCTGCATAATTACCATTAGGTAAAATAATCAACCTCCAGGGCCCACAACTACACAGCTATGAATTTATTATGATGTTTAGGTATGAGACATAAGTAATAGGAACACAGAAACCCAGTGAACTTGCCAGAATCCGGTTTCTTTAAGGATGTTGAGTAATGTTATGTTGTGTGACTCACAGCTCTCAGTGATAGAAGTGGACATGAACATATTCAGTCAAGCAGTTGAGTTTATGAGAAAATCTTATTCACCGCCTTCAGTATATTAGAGTTGTTAGTTCAGTGTAATACAGTGTGTTTATACCATGTTTACTGATAAAAACAATCTCCAAAATAACAAAAAAATGTTTTCCTAGCTTTATTTGTTCCCTAGAAATAGATGGGATATGACTAATACCTGGATAACAGTGTTATGTAATGAAACCTAGTTACCTTAATATATATGTAGCATCCGTGTATTTTGGGGATTTCTAAATGTTGTGGTAAAACATATCCCACTGACTAACTGGGAAAAGCATGACTAGTTATTTAAATGTACCTTCCTGCTGACACATAGAACCAACATTAACGATATAAGAAATTCTCAGTATTAAAAAGTCCATTATTAGTTGAGAAATGGAAGAGCAAACACACCTCAAAGTGCTATAAAATGCTTTATTACAAAATTGTGAACAATGCCTAAGCAAAATGTTGTTCAGCCCCATCTGAGCCCAAGTAAGTTTTGCATAATTCTGATATTCTTTTAGACAAACGTTTCCAGGGTTTGCATAGAGCTCGCTTTGACTCTGAAGTCATGAAGCGGGGGGGGGAAACTTTATAGAATGAATCATGTACAACAGGTGTTATGAACAAGTCAACACCACGATACCTTGTGCAAATGATACAAAACGTTATCTGAAAATGAAAAACAGAAATCAATTGCAAATAAAGTTTCTTTTTGCAAGGCACATTGGCTGGTGTCAGATACTTACAAAGACGAACATTCAAACCAACGGTCTTCAGACATTTAAAATATCAATTACAGTTGCTGCAAGGAGTGGTCTGTTATGCTTAGTGTATCAAGAAACAAATGTGATAACATTAAATGAGTTCACCAGCTGCAGGAGACACTGTGCTTCATCTCTAAAGCCCTGGTCGTTCCCTTCCCTACCTGGAAGTGTGCAATTTGTATCACAAATTGAAATGATTGTGCAGAAGACAACATGAGACATAACATCAAAAAAAACAACAACTAAACTTTGTTAAACTTGCTGTGGAAATCAGTGATCGACTTTTACTCGAATTTTAATGCAATACGTGAAACATAAAACACAAATCGAGAGCGAATTTAGTGAAGGCTAACAAGCAAGTTTTCATCTGAACTGCTATTGGAAGATGTTATTCATATTTCTAGTATTAGCTCATCTAAAAGCTAGCACCAGACTTGCTGACCAGAAAAAAAACACATATTTATGATGTAAAGATTGTGGCAGAATGTCTTTGGCAGAGCTCCGAGGAAATAAAACATTGCTAGATTGATTGTAAAATAAAGAACAGTGTTTCTCTTTTACTTGTGATAATATAGTGTAAACAGACAAATACCACTGAATATATAGTGTGTGAGCTGAGCGCAGGCCTATAATGTACTTGTAGCTCCTCCTTAAGTTCATGTGCTTACAGTATCCTAGCAAAGGTGAATAAATGATGACAGTAAAATGATCACTAGAAAGATATCAAAATGTCACCTGGAAAAATCGTATTTCAATTTGATATATTGTGGTTTGTATCTAGACGAGACCAGCAATAACCGTACATTATGTGAAATTCAACCTCTAAATCAAAATATATATATTCCTGGGATTTGTCTAAATAACCTTTAAAACACATTATTTTTTTCTCAGTAAGAATCTAACCCATAAGTCGCACTGATAGTCCCATTGACATTCTACCAGAACAGCAACTGTTACAGACAGGATATGGGACTAATAAAGAAACTTTGCCCTCAATAGGCTGAGGGGCACTGATAGTTTAGCTTTGATAAAGCATATAACTGTCCATTCAATGTCCACATGGACAGCTGGACAGATCCAGCAGGAAGCAGAGAGGAACCGTGGCCCTTTACTGGTACCAGGGGGTCTTTCTGATCCAGTGGAGGGTGAAACCTGCGTCCGTCCGGATCTTGATGGAAGCCGCCTCGGCCTCCCGGACCGTCTCCTTCACGGACTGCATCAGGTTCTGAGCATTGTGCACCAACATCTCAGTAGCCTGGCGGAGAGGAAATGAAAAGCGATGCAGTGAGGATGATGACGATGATCCTAATTTCAACAACTATTAGAGAAAGGAAAAAAAAAAAACTCACCTGCTCTGATTCCTCTTCGCTGATGTTGGTACGACCCAACATGGTGGCCTTGACTGTGGACAGGATTTTGAGCTGAGTGCTGATGGTGGGAATGCGTTCACACACCTGCAACAAGGCCAGAAAGTCAGGTGAGCTGGAAACGCTTGAGTATCCCTCCTCAAGTCAAAACCCTCTGAATAAAACAGTGACTGAGCTGACCTGCAGCAGGTTGGTCCGGATGCGCTTGTCGGTGCACTGCTTGGCCACCTCCTTGGCCAGACGCGTGACTTCGTCGGAAGCCTTGGCGATGTCCTTGGCGCACTGGATGAGGGCACGCTTGTTTCCGCTGCCGCCGCGCACCAGCCGGGACATCTCAGCCATGAGCAAGGCCATCCGCTTGGCCGCGCCAATGATGTCGTTTCCCTACGAAGGCCGACGGGGAAAATAAATCAATCCCGGAGCGCAGGGCTCTGAGGAGAAATCTATTACCGCGTTTATAGCGTTCACTTACTTTGCTGGACCATTTGCGGGCTTCATCGTGGAGCTGCCTGGCGGCCACCATCATGGGTTCATTGACCATGTCAGCGGTGGGCTCAGGGAACTCCTCGTCTTTTTCCTCTGGGGGAGGAGGCCTGGGAGGAGGCACCTCACCCTCGGGAAGAGGAGGCTTTGGTGGCGCAGCCTCGTCGTTGAGCTGCGAAGACGAGACATAGTGATTATGGTTTGGCAGGTTAAATAGGTAATAAGCACTAAAGCAGTTTCAAATGAACAGTCCATGCAATAATACCAGGCAGGTAGACAAGCGATTTGAATCATTACCTCCGCTACCAACATGTCCTAAAATACGAAGAATGCATGAAACTAAGATCTGTGCACCGCAACACAAATCGCGAGTCAGACGTCACTCAAACACATGTTTGTAACGACAGTAATAGCCAACCTACTGCAGTGATTATTCTCAAAATTATTCGAAAATGCAACTAGTCATGCATTAAAAAAACAGCTCTACTATAAATTATTAAATGAAATATTAAAATCAGCTTACAGTAAGCTGATCCAGTTCAGGGGGAGGTGGTGGGAAGTCTGGCTCCTGAGGCTGGAAGGCCTCCCTGACCTTTGCCACAGCACCAAGAATCTTATAACCTGAGTCCAGAAAGCCTTTCTGAAGACCTGGTGATCAGAATGAACACTTTTATCAGAAGGTTCCACAAACATATCGAATTTAAGCTTGAGATACATGAGCATGATGGACATACTTGGATCCTGGATATTTCCCGCCACCGCTTTAGCATTCATCACCATGGGGGAGATTGTTTGGCTCAGTTCATCGGAAGCTGCCTTCACCACCTCCCTGAATTTAGGATCCTCCGAGTTCTCCACCTCCCGCTTGGCCACCAGGAGGATCCGGTTGGCTCTGCGAGCGATGCTGGTGGCGCCGGCGACCAGCATCTGTGGCTGGTGATTGGCCATAGCCACGCGGCATTTATCAAGGTCCTTCTTGATGGCCTCCTCCGACGCATCCAGCAGAGACTTGGTATCTATGGCCTCGTCCACCAACCCTAAACATCCAGAGCGTGTTAACCTACAGAGCTAAATAACAATCACCTCCAGTTATTCATGCTTTTTTGGCACCTCACCTGTCATTTTCTCCACATTGTCGATCCACTGATTCTTCATCGTCTCGAAATGCTCGAAAGCAGCTTGATTGCCAGGGTTTCTCAGCAGGATACGAGCAGCAGACACCACCTATAAAACAATCCGGGCTGTTAACCGTCTCTCCAATGACAACTTGGCCCAGGAAGCGAGAAACACTTAAGCTGTGTGACTTGTGATGCGGAGTGAAGGGCAGACATAAACGGAAACAGATATAAACACTAAACCTTGACATACCTGCGGTGTTAAGTCTCTTGTTGACTTGACCGCGGCCTGGATTCCCTCCACCGTGCTCCTGTTGGCAGTGCCGACAGCAGCAGCCTTCTCTGCTGTGGTGCCAAGCTTATTGGCGTGATTCTCAAAGTTGGCAGCCCTCTCATCGAAGACCTACACACGATCACATAAAACAATCGTCTGAAGAAGAGGGGTTGTAGGAAATAATGCAACACTGAGCCAATGCTTAAAAACGCCAAGAATGGAAGCCCATTGCAGTGAGGTTAGAGTGAGTAACTCCACCGCTCACCTCATCCCTGTTGGGGGCATCCAGTGGGGCGGTGGCGGCCACTGCCAGTAACTTGATCGGGGTGGTGGTGTCACTGAAGATGTCGGAAACCTCTTGAGTCATCGCCTCTTGCATTATTCCTTTCAGCTCCTGGGGAGGGGAACATACAGATGTGGTCAGCACACTCAGGGAGGCTCATGGTGAAAATGTGTCACAGTGTGTGACATCAGGTCTGGTCTGTCCGAACGACTTTTATCTTATCTTACTTTGTAAACCTCAATACAACCTGAAAAATTATATATATCGCACAATAACTACGGCTGCAATAAATTATTATGACAAGTGTTTTGGATCATTGTTACGTTAGAAAGGTGGGAAACTGCAAATACTTGTTTTCTTTCTTAATAACTTATTTAAATAAAATATAACTGATATACATGATTCAATACATTTAAGTTGCTGGAGGAAATTAATTCAAATGGTTATCTAACTACATTCTTTCGAAAAGAATGAAAGAAGTTGTATATTTTACCACTAATAAGTGTTGACACGTACTTGATTTAGACAGTAGAGCCTTTAACGATTGATTGATTGATTGATTGAATGATTGCTAATCCTTTTTTTGTCCCACAGTGGGAAAGTTGCATTAGCGACATCAGAGAAATGTGAGAAAAGAAAGATACAGAATAAAATAATTAAAAAATACATAAATTATATTTTTCCATTGTGACCAAATCACTTAAGTTTTTTTTTCCAGCAGGGGGGGGTGTTGTCTATCTCAACACACCAGTCCTGCTCTATTACAGTGAAGCTGTAGGTCTTGAATGAAAATGGCTGTTGGGTGTGAGA
Source organism: Eupleurogrammus muticus (assembly GCA_036785175.1). Classification (NCBI taxonomy): domain Eukaryota; kingdom Metazoa; phylum Chordata; class Actinopteri; order Scombriformes; family Trichiuridae; genus Eupleurogrammus; species Eupleurogrammus muticus. The sequence continues at coordinate 19,936,630 of JAYKQN010000015.1, forward strand.
CGTCTTACTTTCAGCGCCTCCTGGAGCTGCTGGGCCACGGCCCTGGCCTGGGGGGAGTCCCCTTCGCCACGGGCAGCCAGGTCAGCCAGCTGGGCCATGAGCTGCTCCACCTGCTCACATTTACCCAGCAGCTCCTGCCTGTACGGGGCCGGGAGCGCGTTGGCCAGCCTGCGGCCCTCTGCTACCAGCCCACGGATAGCCGCCTGGCCTGGACACACACAATTACCATGCTTAGACACAGTAAAATGTACAGTACATGTGTGTGTTATTTTTTTCCCCCTATGAATTAATCAATCATGAACAACATGCTATGAAATAGTGAAAAAAAATCCCATCACACAAACATAGAAATACATAGAAAAAAGTTTTTGCTTGTTTATGCACCAGTTAAACAGCGAATGGTTGGTGGGTAGTTTTGGTGTTTTACTGGGTGCTTGTATCAACAGCTGGTGGGGAGAAAACCCATTACTGCTTTTGCCTTATATCATGGTGGTATTGTTTGGGAGACCAATGATTCTTAGAGCAACCAGCCTACAGCTCTACTGTAAACACGTAAGATGATGTCCAGGATTCAGAGTCGTCGAGCCAAAACCAAAGAGGCTGGGCAGGCGCTGCGGAATGTCGGGCACGGCAGAAGCTACGGTGACGTTTTCAAGTGTCTCGTCTGCAGTTTGGCCACAGGAGCAGCGGAAAGAATGTAAGGGAGTGTGAGAGCGAGATAAAGAGACGAGGAAGTTTGGGGAAGATGGGATTCTGACTCACCCACGCCGCTGTCATCCACAGAGGGGTTGTCAATCCAGCGCTGGGCCTGTTCAATCTTTCCCTCCAAGTGAACAGCTGCCTTCGCGGGCCTGCTGTTGGCCACGGCTTTGTTGGTCTTGGACTGCAGGTTCTGCAGACCTGTTGCGATCTGTTTCGCCAAAGCTCTGGCCTCAGGCGTGTCACCTTTACCCCTACAAGGTATTGTACATTTAAATAGTGTTCTATAACAAAGATACGGTTGAAATGACATCCGTACAACATGGCTGATAAATCAGGTCGACTATTAGTGTTTTTATGCAGCTGGGATGTGGTTCAAATGTGGTAAAATTAGTCTCAGGTGTGGATCAAAAGCCCATAGAACAATCTAACTGCACAAGGGAGAACAAAAACTGTTCTAGTTGAATCATAGTAGGAATTTTGTACTCTTACAAAAGCGCTATATAATTATGTTGTGATAAGATCTGCAGTAGAATTCCTCCATTTTCTACCGCAACTGGAAGAGGTTCTTCCACTTGTTGGAAAGCGGATGTGATAAAATACCACACTGATAATTTGGGCAGAGTGACTTTAAAGCCCGAACATGATACAGAACTGAAGAATGATTTCTCAGTTTTACCAGCATAGCAGAAAGCAGAGTCTCAACAGTGGCAACAGTTGCCCAAGTATTTAACTGATTCAAATACTGAATAAAAAGGGGCTAAATTACTATAATAGAGTGCTGTAAAAAGGAATCACCAAGGTTGTGGGGCAAACCCAGCATGACCAGCCCAATATTTCCAACATCTAGTAACTTACTGTCGTCTGAGATCGGACAACTTGGCGGTCATCGCGGCGATCTCTCCAATAGAGCGCAGGATGTCCTCTCTTTCTTTGGGATCCTCACACATGTCTGCAATCTTTTTGGCCTCAGTGAGCAGAGCCCTGATGTTCTCCTCTCCTTCTGGGCTTCCATTGGGGTCTGCCAGCCAGTTCTGCAGGGGCAGGAAGCACAAAGCACCTCAAACACTGTCAACCTCTTACACAGAGATATTTGAATGCATGTTTTTTTAAGAGACGGTTTCCCTTAGAGGAAGTTAATGACTCACCTGTGCGGCATCGATCCTTTTGGCGATTGCCTGCTTGGAGTTGGTCATGGCCTCCAGCTTACGAGCAGCATTCTCCACCTTGCCTGTAAGAACGTCGAGTCCCTGAGAAATCTGCTGGGCCTTCTGCATGGCGACTGGAGACGCCCCCTGACCTCTGGTGTGCACAAAGAAGACATATAGATAGAATAAAGCACACCACCTAAATCCTACACATGCACTCTTTTTGTTCTCTGATTTACACACACTAAAAAACTTAAGCTTTATCATCCTCCCGTATTTCCTAACCTAATGCCTCTATTTCCAGTTTTTGGGCAAGTGACTTAAACAGGGGTTAAAGTAGATTACGGATTAATACCAGACAGCTGCTTTTAATCTGGCGTGACTCAGGATCTCTGGTGATAATCATAGATATCTTCATATCATAGAAATTCACTTCCACTCTTACACACTATGATTCCCTCTTATATGGCTAATGTCTAAAAGCCCTACACTGTAAGGATGGCAAATTTAATCATAGTGCAAAAATTGCCATTTCTAAAGCAAACTATCCAGTGAAAATTTTAAACGTAGAATAACAGAACACCATTAGATATGAGAATTATTTCGTCATAGTTGCGACGCAGGCGATTAAAGCTCCATGTTTTACGGCTGTACCTGGCCCTCATTTCAGACACCTGGTCAGTCATCTGGCCCAGGGTCTTGGCTGTGCCCAGAATTTCCCGGCGCTCCTTCCCAGCGCAAAGTTCACCAACTTTCCCAGCTTCATCCAGGATCTGTCGGATGGCCTGCTCACCTGCATCCCCTGGAAGCAAAGTAGTAGTGGTTAGATGCTTCAATGGCAACACCAGATTTAACTAGGTTAACAGCATAGATGTAACTGGAGTTAATAAGTTGTGTTTCTTTATTACCTGGTTGAGCATTTGGATCCCTCAGCCAGTTCTTAGCTTGGGCCATCTTTGAGTCAATGAGCCCCAGAGCCCTCTTCATGGCCTCTGTGTCCTTTGGGTTTGACAGAAAGAATAAATGAATAACTTAAAGGGAATCAATACAACCAAGGATAACTAAAAAAAGAAAAGAGTCAATCGATGCCCCTAATTATACCATGTACATGTTCTCTTTATAAATCACAATCCATTTATTAGAGACACTGGACATGTGTTTTAAATTAGGTTTATATTCCCAAAACTAGTGCAACTAGTCCCAAAACATAATTATATTCTCATAGTATATATTATTTGGATTTTAATGAAATTGAGCTTGGAGCGAATTCATCCTCATTCAGAGTTTTTCCTAAGTTCAGGAAGAGCTCTCATCATCACCACTTTAATCCTCCTCTTGTTTACTACAGTAAAATAAACCCAGCATAAAGCAGAATCCATATTGCTTACACATGTCAGGCACAACCACACAGAACATGCTCTCAGCATCATTCTTATCTATGTTCTCTAATGAGGGTGTCAAGTTATAAAAGCCAAACGATTCTCCGTTGTATCTCAATCAGAACGGATGGAAATACAACAATCTGTGCAACGGTGGCTGACTCGACAATGAATCCTCTCATTGTTGAAGTCTGCAGAACAAAGCAGAGTCCTGTAGGACACGAAGCGAAGCAGGAGACCAGAGCGGCTCAATGAGCGGTTAAGGGAACTTATTTTTTAACAGTACAATAATAGAAATTGCGGAAAACACGAGTCACTGTTTTCTGTCATGGAGCTTGAACCTTAAGCACTGAGTGCAAGTTCACAGAACACAGAAAGGAGCTCAATAAGAATAAGCCTCTATGATTCATAACAAGAAATGAAAAATCAAGCCCTCACAATAATAGCCATGTCAAAAAAAAGAACGGGACAAGCATGTTCATTTGAATAGCAGACAGTTAGTGGGTGTGAAACAACAGAACTACAAAAAGGAAGAAAGAAAAAGCTACGTGAGAACTGTGGTCGCTGAAACTGCCTGGGTGTGTTAGTTTACTGTTCAAACTTGTGCAGCTGCAAATCTGTCAGCACCACCTGTATACGCGAGTGGAAAGGCGAGTGAAGGGAAATTACAGCTGAATCACTGCATTAATATTGAATGCAAACACACGTTCATTACAGCCTATAATCAAACACACACAAAGGTATTACTCAAAAAAGTAGAAAGGTGTAATTCATGGCATTAGTAATAGGATTTGTATGTCCAATGTGTTAAAGGGGTGTATTGACTATCCAAAGAAATACCTTTTGTGAGCAATCTAGGCCATAATTGTGAATACCAAAAAAAAAAAGCCTTCCAAAAATCAATAATCACATTCGATTTTCTATGCGCCCTCCTCCTGATCATCTGGGTAAAGAGAAATTAACGCTGCGGGATTTAGTTATTAATGAGATTCAAATCAATACAGCATGGGTCAGGTCAATCAAATGTCTGATTAATTGAGGACATGCATATATTAAGGGTTAATTGATATAGAGGAGAACGCACAGATGACACAATGTCATGTTATGAAGCAATACAAATCCGAAGTGGATAGTGCATATCCCGACATTTGAGCAGTTCCACACACTAAACACTTCGTCAATACAACACGATGCCATTAACTGCCTGTTGGACCCAACAGTCTGAACCTCACGACTGTCTGTCTCGCTGCTGAAAAGCACACAACGGCACCACAAAGGACAAGACGGCACACACATCTGTCAGACATGCTGCTGCGCAACCAAGGGGCAAGAGGGGGTAAGGCTTACCTTCTACAGGGGGTGAAGGGAGAAAGAAACAGTAAAAAGAAAGGAAGAACCACATAAATACAAATGTTCAACTACACATCACCAACTGAGACCAACAACAACAACAAAAACACATGCAGAGCCAGAAAAAACAAAAAAGATCCCATTAAATTATCCAGATACATAGAGGCAGAGAGAAAGCATGCCTATTTTAATTACTCCATGTGAACTTAAAATATAACGAAAAGCATTTTTAACACCTGCCGGCTTTGATATAAGGTCATCCTGAGAAAACAAAGTGCATGCCTTCTTACAAAAGAGGAAAAAAAAAACAGCACATGAAAAGAACATCACTTCATATCCCCTGTTCAGTCTGCAGCTTCCTGCCCCAGGCGTTCTGGGATTGTGTGAGAGCACAGTGGGTAGCAGACACAAATTCAATCTTTGCTCACACAAACAGCTTCCAGGTTTAAACAATCTGAGCAGCAAAAAAGAGCAGAAGCCAGTCTCTTTTTTCCTGAAGTATATATTTATCAGAACAGTGTGTGCATGTGAGTCTGATGGCCATAGACAAACGGAGGTAAAAGCTGGTCCTTCATGGTCTGTACCTTGTTGGCCCAGGCGTCCTCGTCCCAGGACGTGAGCTGCAGCACTCGAATGATCTCATTTATCTCGGCGCTCATCTTCTCAAAAGTGAAATTACGGTTCTTCAAGGCCTCCTCCACCCCCTGGCTGCCAGATGTCTTGGTCGTCACAAATATTTTGATACCTGAGATGCAAAAACAACAACTTGCAATAAACAAAAGAGTTCTTGCCAGTTGTTAATGCTGAGCAGTACAAGTACATCTAAGTGGTAGAAGCAAAAGCTGAAATGTGCTATGAGTAGGTGGGATGTGATCACCTGAGATGAGGATGGGCAGCAGCTCTTTGACCGTGTTCATAGAGGTGACCAGCATGACACGGTGCTCCTGGTGTGTCAACTCCTGCTGTCGCTCATCGATCATCTTCGCCATCTTTGTCATCCCTGCAGACAACAAACCAAAAAGGGAACGTTTTTAACCTGTATAAAAAGCTTTGAAGAAGCTTGATGATGTACTTTTTTAAATATGTTGTGTTCTCTCAGTCCTGCCCTGTGTTTTCTCATTTCTCAGAACATGCTGCAGTGCAGCCTTTTGCCGTCCCGATTCACCTCATCCTCCACATACACCACAATTCAATATATTTCTGTTATCCTATTTAGTGTCATATTCACCTTTACCTGTGCAAATATATTGTATTCCATCCTGTGCATACATTGATTGCACGCCTAACCGTCCTGGAAGAGGGATCTCTCCTCTGTTACTCTTCCCTTTTTTCCCCCCTGTTAAACAGTTTTAGGGTTTTTTCCTTGTATGATGTAAAGGTCTAAGGACAGGGAATGTGTGTGTTGCTTTTGTACAACTTGTAAATCCTATTGGGGTGAAACTATGATTTATGAGTTTGGGCTACGCAAATAAAACTGCCTTGAAATTGACTTGGCTTCCACTCGGCAATGAATTACACGTTTCCACCACTGACCTGGTCCCAGATTCTTTGTGTATGTGATCAGGTCCTCCATTGACTCTACCACCTGTGCCACGGTCAGGTACTCCAGGATTCCTTTGCACACACGGATTATTTTGCGGACCTATAAAAGTGACAGCAAAAGACGACATTACCTCTTTCAAATGTTAAACGGACCTTGTCTGTTGTTACCTTCTCACCACCATCCAACTTTCTGCTAATGGCATACCTTTCTTTCCGTAGAGATTGCCTTGCGTTTCTTACATACACTTTTTGCCACTAGCTTTTGCTATTTATCAACAATGATAAATAAGGTTAACTTGTGCAATTCAAAGGGGAACTAGTCAGTTATGGCACACTGCTCAAAATACAAACTTGCCAAAGCAATACAGCATTTTATGAACATTAATGGACATCACTGTGTGGTTGTTTACATTTCGGGTGTTTGTATCTTGAGGAGCTGTTGTATTCTATCTTATTCTAGGATAAATGACCAGAGGGATTGCTTTGTTAATGTCCAAACACCATTGTTTAATACCTCTGAGCCCTTGTGACTATATGAATGCTGTGTGTGGATTCCTGGGCCGTTTATGCAAATACGCTGCATATTGTATTGAGTTGTTTTTTTTTTATATAACAAAATTGTTAAGGAAAACAACAATTATATTTAACTGCAGAGAACAGTGATTATGCAAACACAGCCCCCCTCCCTTTCACATTCCCTCTAATTACACTCTAATAATGCTGCCTACTGACATTCCAGCCTCTTTGTCCTGTTCCCCTCCTGCTCTGTGTGGACTGCTGGAGTCACCACAAACGCCACGCAGAGCAAACCCTGCGCTGCATCGGGAACACGAATGCACCGCTGACCGATGACTCCTGCTGACCTCTGCAGACAGCGCTGGGATGCCTGAAGCCCGCCAGGCGCTGATCTGCAACTTTTCTTTTTTTTATTATTTTAACCTTCATCCCTGAGAGGAAGCGAAGGACGGACCTGATAGATGATACTCCCCGCCCGCCTCAAGATCGTGTTTGTGCAAGAAGCATGAGAGAGTTCCGCAGACATGAGAGCCATATTTATCTTTTCCAATATTACAGTGTGCTGCATGGTAGCAGGAGCAGATACTGTCCATATACGAGAAGAGCCTTGGTCCTCTGTGACAGCAGATGTCCGCCATGCTCAAGTGTCCTCTAACAAGACATTGAAGCCCTCTAACTCAGCTGCTGCTCAGTGGAAATCAATGATTCAACCTTTAACCGGTTATAGGCCCCATTAGCTACATTCTCTTCATTTCTCAGCATCTGTTCTTGGTCAATCCGTCTTCCTGGCCTTCCCCACATGTTGCTTTAGCTCCTATGATAAAGCAATACCTTATATCTCCGCCAAAAGGGGTCATAACAAAAATAGAAATTATAAATGTTGCCTACAGTCTAGCGCACTGCAATTTCTTTTTGCGTGGTTAGGTTCAAATATCTCTTTTTAACCGTGGCAGCTTTATTTAGCACATGGCTGGCTCCCATGGCGGGCGGGGCGGCCGAGTGAAGCTGGAAATGATGGGTGGTGGTTACAAGCTTATCGCAAGTTCTGTTTCCTGCTGTCATTTATATGGTTAACGAGCCAAGCGGAAAAGAAGTAATTGTCGTATTGAGATATTTTCATCTCTCCTTCACATACAAAAAAAATACATTAAAAAAATATGGTCTAAAAGACAGCTAAATAGATCTATCCACTGTCTGTTGCCTCAATAAACCATCATTAACTTCACATATGTTTCTTAAGTCAGTGAAAAAAAAAACCCCACATCCTTTAGGATGTAGGATTTCACTACATAGATGAGGTGTGATATAATGTAATGGCCCTTTTAAACTTATACTATATTATTCAGTGTCACAAGACACAGGAAATAAATTCAAAATAATGAATACCTCTGCTTCATCGAAGGTCAGGAGAAGGTCGGAGGTTCCGGAGAGGATTCCTCGGGACCCGTCAATGAGGTAATCCCGAGCAGGAACAGAGTACGGGTCGGCTTTCAACATGGAGGCCGCCTGCACCAGTTTAGTGCATGCGTTCTCCACTCTGTGGACAAGGAGATGATTGATTTAAAGCCCAGTAACAACAAATCCTCAAAAGAACAAAAAAAAAAAAAATCATGCTGATGAAAACAAGCCCTTTCGGAAGCCGGATAAACATTATGCATGGAAACAGCAAATTGTCTGCAGCAAAAAACGGACAGAAGCTTTGAAAGTGGAGCTGCACGTAATGATTAGTTCTTTGGTTTGTTCTAAAAGAAAAAAAAAAGTTAAGAAACGAAAAAGAGGTGAAAGTTTCAATCAGTCCATGATGAAGCCCTCCAATTTGACCAACATTGAGCAACCTCAAGACGTGATGTCAGTTTAATGTCACAATACCTAGAAAATATACACATTTAGAAAGCAGAAATTGAACAATGTTGCTGGGTTTATTAAAAAAAAAGCCTCAAAATGAATTATGAATTGAACTGGAACTGAAATGTTTAATATATATATATATATATATATATATATATATATATATATATATATATATATTGTAATCAAAACAACCAACAAATGACAAGAATCATATGACTGAAAACATTTCCATTAAAAACAAACCCTGTTTGCAGAGAGTTATCACAACATCTGTAAGGCTTACTCATCCTAACACTTGGGTTAGTGGTTTCCTTCCTGTACTCAAAGTCGCGTTGTGTACACATGGCAGCTTGTGTTAACATGCTGCAAGACAAGCTACAGCATATCAATGCAGATAATAGATTTATTTAGTGAAATTATGAAATATGATGGTTTCACAAAGCACAAGCCATTTCATAGGTTAATTTTTGAAATAGTGGGACTTTTGTTAAAAACATGGAAGACTTCAGACCTCTTATAATTTTGATTTTGATTAAGGCTCTGAGGATAGAGCCTGCACAGAGTGGGAATTTATATGAAAATCCATGATTTGTGTTTTGTTGGGAATTGGCTTGACTTTGACTTAGTGCACATCTGCAACACGAATATACAGTGTTGTGACAGAGAGGTTAACTTGTTTACAGGATGTGATTTGGCCCCCCGGGAGGTGGAGCTCCACTCTAGCTGGTTCTGGCCCAATTTAACCCCTGCTTCCACAGAATGATGCAAGCCACCTGTGTGTGTGGTGTGTGTGTGTGTGTGTGGTGTGTGTGTGTGTGTGTGTGTGTGTGTGTGTGTGTGTGTGTGTGTGTGTGATGCACTTGCTGAACTACAGAGCGCTAAAAGCTGCAGGCTCAGTCCTTTAATTCAGCATCATACATGCCACCTCTGTGGTATCATGACAGCCATATCGCACATAGAAACAGGCAACAAGGCAAGGACCAACACACGCTCTACTTCCCAGTATACAGACTTCCTACTTTTTCCTGACAGGGGAACATTACTGCTATTTTCCACATTCTGAACATTTCAAGAGGAACTCAGTTTCCAATCTCCTGAAAGAAGAAATCTCCTTCAAGATAAAGGCCAACGTGTTTATGACATTGAGGCTGACATGCGTGTGTGCGTGTCTTTGCAGAGCCAGCCAGCAGTGTCCTTCACCAAGAAACAACCATGCATCAACCGGACCCTGACAGACACTATATTTAGTGAAGGAGACGCATTCCAGCACATGTGCTGATGGATGACGACAGGGTGACGATGTGACTTCGAGGCGCCAAATGTGTGTTGAGCCCGACGACCCGCGCCTGCCAATGCATTTCATCCCTGACCTTGGGGGGCTCCCAGGTCCTGCCTCTCCCTCCCTTGGCTCTAGTCTCTCGTTTAATAGAAAACATCAGTGAGAGACTGTGATAGCTACAGACAGTAGCTCAGCACAATTTAATGTTTAATCTGAGCCAGGGAAACGTATATATATATTGATTTAAATATGTACATGTCACATTTAACATAAATCAAAAGCAGCAGCGGCAGCAGCAGCTCTCATGGACATGTGTGAGGTTATGGAACTCCTCCCTGACCAGGAGAAGTATTTATGTTATACTAGGACGTGACTGGGGCACTTAACATGCCACTTCTGACCTTTGCTTGGGCACAACCATCCATTACTGCAACAGATAAAGAGAGAAAAAGAGCCACAGAGAGGGCGAGTGGGTGCCACATACTGAAAGAATCATATCGTCATTGTCACTTTATCGTTTAAAAGGTTCGCAAACAGTTCCGTCCTTCCGTGCTTACTTGATGAAAGCTGGTGGCATGTCCCTTTTCATAATCTGGTCCTCTGTGGTTTGTACAGTCTCCTTCCCCACCTGGAAAACAAGGATGATTTATGAGTAAGAATATCAATTAATCAATTAATGGAACAAAACATTTCTCTGCAAAGACATGTCGGGTGTCAGGTTTTTTTTTTATTCATTCTCGCTTCAACTCTTTCTGGGTCATGCAGCGGACGGAGCATCAGAACACACATTGGACACTGATCTAGGGACACCCTAAAACTACTTAAATATAGTATATAAACCACAGTCTTCAGCCTGACCACTGTTCTAAATTAGCACACAAGGTTAAAACCGCAGTAACTATAGAAACGGCTCTAATGCATCACACTTTCTCTGGTCACTTTACCTCAACCTTGGGCTGACATTAGACCCAGTCCTGGTTCTTTCCTTTATTATGTTACCATGGTATGAATGTGATAATGCACCATGGTGCGGCAGACAGAAATGAATTGAGTCATAGGAATATATTTTTCTAAATCATGGAGTAAGTCTGCAGACCTTCTCCCGTCATTTGAATACATGCATGAGCTAAATCACCGATAAACCAGCCTCTGTAAGTTTGATAATGCACTCTGTGATGTCACAATACGGTTACACCACATACATAATCTCATATTGGCATGTGTAATCAATTACAACTCAGTTTGCACACTCCTGCACTTACATATTAAACAAACCCCACTGAAACTAGAATGCATTAACCCCAATGTATTTTTATCAGAAGATACATGTCCTTCTTTTAATATTGACAAAAGACTCCACTGGAGACAGGAAACACCCCCCACCCACATGACGAGTTTATTGGTCATACGGGTTTTGTATCATTCGACACATAAAGCTCCAGCTTTACATTTCAGAGTAGTTGAGTCAGTATTGTTTAAATTTCCAATCTATTTCCAAGATTCTATGCAAGTTAAGCGCACATTTTATACATCGACAGCGTGTCCTATGCATGAGCAACGACTCTTTTACCACAATTTCCCTCCCTGAGGGAGCTTTGTCTTTAATCATGTAGTTTTCCATACTGACGTCCCGTTACGTGTACAGCGAACCATTATTTCAACGAGGCAGCTGCTGGGGACACGCCAGGCCCGGCCGGTTATAATGCGTAAAGCAGCTGAGCGCCTCCTCTCCCTAAAATTCCCAAATGACTCACCTCCCCCCATGATCTCAGCTCCGTTGGGAGACACGACTCACCCACGTCGAGCTGCCGTGGGTGAGGGATTGCACACGTTTCAGAATGTGACAGGGAAAAGGCTAAATGAGCTGCGCTACTGCCCAACGGGGAGAGGATTATTAGATCAAAAATAAACTACATGAATGATCACTTCACTCTTATGCATGCTGAACTTTTCTGCCTAATCTTAGATCTATTAAGGTCCAAGCTGAGTTTCAATTAACACTACGGTCCCCTTTAAACACCAGCTGCAGGTGTATATTATAGTTATAGTCCAAAATAAATACAGTCTAATTTATTTAAAAAAAAAAAAAAAAAGGAAGAAGAAGATGTGACCGGTGATGAGGCGCGTTTTTCTTCCTCCTCAAGCGCTGTCCTGACCACATCATTAACATGCTCAGCTGAGGTTAAAGAATCAGCCTCTCTGGTATTATTGCCTGTTGATTTACATGGGTCTGATGGAGCAAAAAGATAAAAAGCACAACATTAAAGTCAGAATTTCTGTTGTAAAATACGCAGAGGAAGTCAAAGGAGGAGCTGCAGTAAGAGGTTAAACTATTTTACTGTAATATTATTATTGAAAAAAGTAAGTTATAGTAGTCATAAGTAGTCATAATGGTTTAATAAAAGAATAAGTAAATTAACATTACTTTCCAGTATTGTTAAACGTGACTTTTATCAGGAAGGAATTAATCTCTCAGGCCATTAGCTGGTAATTTACAGTGTGTAAAACATTTTTAATATTTAGGTAAGGGCTCTACCAAATACTTTGAAGCTATGTTACGTGCAATGGAATTCAAAATCAGTTTCCAAGTGTTCATTCATAATTTTTAGAGAACAAGAAGGGGGAAGCCCCCACACCATTTCTTGCTCTTCCTACTGCGGGTGTCACCTCTCTTTCTCTCTCTCTCTGTACCCATCACTCCTATCGGTGCACCATTAATCAAACAGCCTCCCGAAAAACAATTAAGTTGTTTGTGCTTTCATTTGCTTTATTTGAGATTCAGCCTTGACGCCGTGGTGAGCGATGCGTTGATGTGCCGGCCCATTCCAGGCGGTTGACGTGGAGGCTGTGACGGGGCAGAGCAGGCATCCATCTCCCCAATCGCTTCTCACTGGACCCTGAGGGCCTCCGAGTAACTGATGGTTATAAATTAGGGCGAGAGGTTGTGCCAAACTAAAAGCGGAGCTTAGGGGAGGCAGCCCGTCTCAGAACGTAGTGGCAGCACATGCCAACCTGACAGTCCACCCGTCTGTACTTTTATATAAATGCCATCAACTAAAGCTGTTCTGTCCTGTTCAGCTAAAGGGGAGCAGGCCTGCAAACAAGCATATGGTGCACTGGCATATTAACAATCATAAGTGGGGAGGAAGGAAGTAAAACAAAGACCTCGCAGCCATGCTGACAATATTGATTTCCTACTTCAGACCTTATAATAATCAAGTCAAGCACAAGTTAATGCAGTAATCCCATTTCAGATACAACACCCATCAGCTCTGTGTTGGTGTATAAAATTTTTTTATTTGTTGCATGTTTACTGCATGATTATCTTTTAAAATTATCTGTCTGGCTGCTTGTAAGTATAGTAGAAACATCTCTTGGTTATAAAACTCTGTATGTTGCTTGTTTCTTAGGCAAGATATGTAATTTTAAGACACTGTTTTAGACCCTGGTTGCTTGTGACATTGTCATATTTTGTCATTTTATTTCATAATCGAGGTACTGAGCTGAAGTTGTGACTGAAAAAAATAGTTAAGAAAACACTAAGATTTATACAAGTTGAAATCAATTTCAGACATGAACCTACTGAACTGAGGCGAGATTGATTTACACTATAAGCCAACAACAATGAGGCCAAGAGCCGCGTGTGTGCTGAATTTGGCGAGCGCTGAGTCATATTCCCTCTAAAGCCTCATTCAGGAGTGTCTGAGAGCGAGAGGAGTCGAGCCTCTCGATATCGCAGTATTCAACAGGTCGCTGCCGTTTTCTTCTTCCTCCGCCCTCTGAACTTCATGCTCCGAAGTTCAAAACCAGTCCACGGCCCCGACGGCGATCCAAACAATTCCCTGTAAAAATAGAACCGTGACCCAAGTTCATAGCTGCTGTTGTCAAGCAGCCTGGCTTTCTTTTGCTATACTAAGCCTCCATCCAGTTTTTTTTTCAGAACACATATTTGCTGATACTGACACTGACCAAACTTTGAAATTAAGAGTGCAAGTTGAGAGGTTTTTTTCCCCTGAGGATTATGTTTGTTTGATTGACAATTGAAAATGTTTTCTCTAGATCACCTTAAAATGCAATATGGTTAATCAGTTACATAAGTTGTTAGTTTGTCTTGAATAGAAAATACTGAAGACTAGAAACATGAAGGAGAATAAAGGCGCCCAGTTTCAACACATTCTTGATCTGAGGCTCACAGCTAAACCACAACATGAATATCCTGTTCATTGAATGAATTCGGGCAAAGGAAGAGCAGTCGTTCACTTTCACCTTCTTTTTTTTTTTAAACGTTTCACCAACTCACTGTCATCTCCTACCAAGCTGTTAGATACCGTGCCACTGGTTGACAGTGTCATTTAACATTTGCGTCCAGAGTGGACAACACTGACGCTCCTTTTGCCGTCCAAGAGCGGCAGAGAGGAAACCTTGTGTTGTGAAGTAGCTTGATAAAGTGACTGCTCCTCCAGAACAGACCCGGCTTTGTTGACAACGGCCCATCGCTCTGCCCGGGGGGGGGGAAGAAAGGCCACTCTGAAAGCCTCAAGGCTGCCAGGACACAGCCTGCCTTTTTACATGTCGGGATCGCTTCAGCACAATGCCGCGCGAGTCATGGCGACCGCCAAGATCTATGATGGCGAAATTCTGGCTGTCGTCGCCACCACTGCCCTTAGCGATGTCCTACAAATAAACTGGTCCTCTAAAGAGCAGCTCAGTCACTGATTCCTGCTGCAGGGACCTCGCACTGCAATCTGATAAGACATGCTCAGACAAATGATGGCACAGCACTCCATTAGCTTCCTTTGATCAATACACTCAGAGCAAGCAAGTGCTGCATTCTGAGGTATCGTATTGCTTTTGACTAATAGTGACTCAGGAGGGCAGCACTGGAGGTCAACGCCTTCATCACGTATCTGTCACAGGGTGTCAAACATGCTTTATTAATTTTGGTTCAGGAGGTAGCTGAACACGGGCCAATTCAAGGCGGCGAAAGTCACAAATCAAGCAGTGGGCTCGGCTGTGGCAAAACAGACCCCGCAGCCAAAGAGAATCTATCACAACTATCCATCTCGTGTTACAGGGGCTTAGACGCGCCGTGTACAGTGTTACTGGGGAGCGGCGCTCCTTCCGTAAAGGAGTGAGTAAGTACAAGGCTTGGCACGGATGAGCTGTCATTTTCATCAGAACGAGGAAGATAAGAGATCTCTTGTACTGTATTTATTGGAGGGTCGAGGAGGATTTTAAAAAAAACGGGACTTGATGGATCACAAACCTACTTCTAATCGATCGAAATCCTTCAGTGAATTATAAAGCTATCAGTATAAAAAGCAATCATTTAAACACGTGAAAAATAAACGATTATCAGCTGCTGATAATGACTAATGCTCAAGGTCATATCAGCTGCTAATATTAAAGCCATATGAAAATTTATGTCTGGCCAAAACTAAACTTGATGGTTGTCAAAGAGTTGCATTTTCCTCATTAAACAATCGTTTTTATCAATAATATAAACTTAGGATCTCCATAGTTTTGAACCTAGACTGTCGATTGACTGGTTTTGAACAGGGCTGTTAAAAAAATAGATGTGCTAAAGTCATTATACTTATGCATGTTTATGCCCTCAAATGATGCAGGTAAATATTGAGCAGCTTTTTTATTTTCAATTCAAGTATTGGATAAAGATTAATGTGTACAGACTTTATAAAATAAAGTAACTGCTTCATAACAGGCTATGCATTGGTAGTACACTCTGTACTACCAATGCTGTTCATGTTGGATTATTCAGTGCAAAATTTCAGTACCTTGCATTAAATATTGATAAGATTCTTTAAGGCCTTTCAGAAATCCTTCATATTTTACTGAAATATTAGGAGGGAAAGCAAGATTAACCCCAACGAATAACTAACCTTGCTGCTACGACTCCAGATCACATGTGCTTCTCCAAAACACACATGAAAACTATAAGTGGCAGACCGAGTGAATTTCACACTTTGTCATGGTCTGCAGCCCTGAAACCTCTCATTGCTCAAGGAAAGGGGTTTCCCTTTGTTGGCTCACACTCCCGTTCCTGACTAAGTGGGGACGACAGCTGCTGGGTTTTCCTGACTTGGCTTCCTGCATTTCCTCAAAATGCAACACGCCTCTGCGTCCTCCCGTCCTTACAAATTTACTATGGAATGATGATGAAAAAAAGTCTGCAGAATGAAGTAGTTGATAGTAGTGGTTGACTGTTTAAGACCTCTTCAAGTCCTGATATGATCATAGTTTAGTGGTATTTAAACTCTTACATGTGTCCTTGTGCGCATTTACTGTGGTTTTCTAAAAATTTGAAGTTGTTCAGCACTTTCAAGTGCATTGCTGACATTTCCTTCACAACTGTAGGAAACCTAATATTCACAGGACTCACATCGCCTTACTTAATTTCCGTTAAACCGTATTGCGTAAAGGGCTGTGGCATTTTAAAACCTCAGAATATTGTAACTTCTTCTAAATCCAATCAGTAACAGCACAGCTCCGAGTGATCTGCACGCAGAAGCATCTCTGAAAGTCATGTGAGTTCTGTGATCCGTGCAACAGGAAGACAAACACTTACAACCTTATCCGCTCCAGGAGCCTACATCACTGGCATTCTTCTCATTATCCCATGCCTATAAAAAGGAGCTATAAAAATAATGAACTACAACGGGCCTGAAATAAAAAAAGGACCTGTGAAGTCAAGTCAAAAGAATGAGTGCTGACACAGAGATGTGTGTTGTTCTTCCATTTACACCAGTAGGAAACTATTTAAACTCTGTGTGACTTAATATATAATTTATAGATTATTCTATTCTATAGTGTCATCGGTGGCTCATTGTTATCTTTTTAAGCTATGCTGCAAATAAAGAGCAAAGGTTGATTTAAATGTGTTCACACCACATCTCCAATTTAAACAGATAGATCAAGCACCACAGATGCATACACTGAAATTAAGTTATGTTTGAATAGCTTGGGATGTTTTTCCCCCTGCTACCATGTTAGTTATTACAGGTAACTTTCTGTAATCGTTGCATGAACATGCCAGCCTGCACGAGTAGGATTTTCCATACTATTATAAAGGTTTATGTGCCCAACCTATGAGAATGAATGTAGAATTCAGGTGGCCTTCTTTAGCAAGCTTCATCATTAAGCTTTTTTTGTGTATTGTTGTGCAATTCCATATCTTTTTTGAAAAACACATAATCCTCCATCAAATACATGCAACCAAGTCTTCCACAGACCTGAGAGGGAAAAAGCTGACAATGCATTTTTGATACACACCTTTTGAATAAGCAATGAATACATCGCCTCACAACACCACACACAATTTTCCCACAAGTTGAAACGGGTGCAGTTAAACATGCGACCTGCTGAAACAGACATTTACAAACTTTACGCTGCATTATGGGTGAAAAAACAAGATTGCACGGATACAGACAACGCTGTGATGAATGCTCTGAACAGCCATTTACACCGGAACCTTCTTAATAGCTTATCTTATACAATATCTCAGTCAACTCAACCCCCCTCTGAGCAAGGATGCATTCCTGCTCGCTGGGAATTCCTTACATTCCAAACATTCATCTTTAATTGAACCTGGGTCATTGTATTAATCTAAAATTTCTGCAGTCAGAAGATGCTGAGCAGTGTTTGTGTATTTGACTCACGATGGTTTGTAATCATGCTACACTAAAAATACTGGGTCAGTTTACATAGGCTGCACTTTTATCCTCATGCATCTGGAATAATACGATTAAGGCCTTTCAAAAGTATTAATTTAAAGGTCTGAAAGATTAACTACATTGGATCTTATTGATGATTGAATGGAAGATAAGATGAATTTAACTCAAGTTTAAAAAGCAATGTAAAAATCTCTAGAATATGCACTACTACAATGATTTCAACAGAGAAGGAGTAGTAGTATTGTATTTCTTATTCTAGTGTGACCTTGTTTGCTCCAAAAGAGCAAGAGAGGTTTGAAGTATTATTTATTTCCAATCTCAACTGCTCATTCAGCCACATCCTCTCAGACATTCCTGAAAGATCATCTTTTATCGAGATATTTTTTAAATTGTGCAGCAATGGAAAACAACCTGACACACGATCATCAGTTTGTCATTTGAACAAAAAAAAAATCACAATCAATTGAAGCCCACTTTCTGTCTAACTTTCCAGGTCACCGATCCACATTGATCGACTGTTTAAGCTTCTGGCTTGAAGAGAAGAGGTGGAGGAGGATGTCTGTGCAACATGTGGCTTTCTGGGAAAAACAGAACAATGAGGTAAATAGATTTTTTTGACACCCCCCACCCTGACAATGTCTCAAGCAATGCAATTAGACAGCCTCATTATTTTCCTTTCCAAGGATGATCCATGACAGTTATTTACCCTATAGTTAGACGTTTAGATGTTAGCCTCGTATGCTAACTGACATGCAACAGGTGCAAAACTTGACAGTGCTGTCATTCCTAGTAAACAATGGAATGTGCATGGGCCAAATAGAATCAGCGAGGCAGTGCAAAAGGTTTAAACAAAATATGCAAAACACTTCTGCCTCCTGAAAATAACCCAATTGTCATCAGTAACAAGGAAATCTAAGACAAGGGCCACACAGTGTGTTTGATTCTTCTTTTGAGCTTTGCCATGAATGACTCACGGTACCGGTGAGACTGAGACCTGAAGAAATTGCATTTGATCCCCAACTTCAATGAAGTCATAACACTCTCCCATGTTGTAATGTTGCCACAGCGACGCACAACATTGTAATTACAGACTTGTGCGTTCATTTATCCCACTGTCGGAAACATCTGATCACAATTAAGACAGTGCCAGAATCATTTCACCCCCAAGCTAGAAGAGCTTGACCAGAACATGTTGCAGCAGGACATCCTGAACCAGCCTCGAATTCAGGTTTAATGCATGACTGTAGTTTCTGGACTATTAGCCACTACTTGGTTTCACGCTGAACCCGCAGCCTACACACAACGTGGCTAATCTATAGATTGTGGCCACCAGGGGGCGCTCTTAAAGGAATCAAAAGAGCGAGATGGACCTTTTGCACTGAGGAAGACAGCTGGTTATTTTTTAAACAGCCTTATTACCGCACATTTACTGTGTTGAATGCACTTTTCGGGGAAAAAAATGCATTTGCCAGATTTTGGGTTTGGGAAACAAGGGTGCTGTTTGGTCATAAGACTGGGGCAGAGACCTTAGAATGGAATTGTTTGGGGATTTGATTGATTTACGGTAACGCGCCTGTTCTCTCTTTCTCTCTCTCTCTTGGCTTAAAAGCAGCCGAGTAGGCAGATAAATCTCTATTGGTTCATCACTGCAAGAAGGGACCATTCAATTCATTGCCAATATAAAAAACAGAATTGCCATTTTGTGATGATTTACTGTCCCAATGTTAACACTTAAAATAGCCAACAGCCATAATTCCATTGAAGACAAAAGACCTTGTTCAATTATAAATATAGATTTCTTCAAAATCTGTTGTATTAATTGCTATGAGTTATTACTATAAGTTCAACTCAGTCACACTCCATGAAAACAAAGTTGTTTGTGACAGTATCTATGAACTGTTATGCAAGGTATTAGTGTATCTTCCACCAAGATTCGATTTGGTTCATAGAGCCTACGTAAAAATAAACACAAAACCCTCTCTAAATACTGACTCTATAATGCCCTACAGGAAGGGAGTGGGGTGGTTGTAGACGTACAAATAATGCACACAATGAGGCACAGACCTGTGGTTTGAGAGCGGGCATTGAGGAAAAACAAGGAAGAGAATGAAATGAAGAGTCTTAAATTGGACCATAAACCTTCCTGAATGGGAGGCAACCCCCCCTAAACAAAGCATTCCTTTTCTGACAGGGACACACCAGACAAGATGTCCGAAACTCATGTCAACAACTACAAGAGACTCAAAACAAGAAGTGTTTCTTAATTTAACTTCTCTATCTCCTATATGCATCAATAACCACAGTAGCTGACATGTCCTCATTTTATTTGTAGAACCGTAGTATGTGACTGAGGGTAAAATACGAGGAAATTACTTTTCCATGAACACCATTGTGTAAATTCAGATTCTAAATTTACTTTGACCCAAAAGCTGCATCTGGTAAAGTGGGTAATGTAATTTTACTGTTCAAAAGACAGCCAGGAAATGCATAATTGATAGTTTCAAATACACTTAAGTTTCTCTGTATGGGATGAGAAACATAATCAGCACTGAGTAAATATGACAATGATTAATCGAGTCAAAGCCAGGCAAAATCAGTAACTTAAGTGAGGATAGAATGTTCTACACAGATCTTCGATATTTCAGAAGTCACCTGGAAAACAAGTGAAACTGCAAGCGTTAATGAGGTCAGTTTGATCCAAGGAAGCTACACCGATAAGCCACAAAACAATATAATGGGAATTTGGGGAAAAGAATAAATAAATAAATTGTAAATTTAATTTACAATGCACCTGTGCTTTCTTTGACATGCTAACATGTCTTGGCAGAGGTTCCTAATCCGGTTACACACACTATTAGGTTGGAGAATGCAGCATGACACCACACCCATATGGAATCAGGAATTTTATATTGAGTTTTGATGAAACTTCCCAGTTTTGTGTCCTACTTTATTATAAATGGTCATACCTAAAACATAATTCATTTACCAACAATCGATTACTCAAATTGTGCAAGGAATATAGTTTTCATAAGAAGGCGCAAATTGTATGCAGATTAATAAAAATCCCTTCTGTAAATGTAAGTGAGCTGAGGTTCCTATATTAAAGGGTTCATTAATTCATATTCTAATTCAACACTTAAAAACAAGCAGTGCAGCTGCTTCTTCTAATGAAGTACATTCAGTCAAGTAAAATTTTGAGGTACTTGTACGCTTTAAATTTTTCAACACATTATCATGCAGTACCTTCACTAGAAATATACTCAAAGTATGTAATCTAGACTACAGCACAATGGTCTTGCATGTATTTTTGTAGTGATAGAAAAACAATGTGCTATAATAATATAACACAGTCTGTCCAATGAGTACTTTTACTGGGAATGGAGTACATTTACGTTGCTGTACTGGTACTTTGAGCAGTAAATTCCATGCTAAGTAGCAGCAGGCTACAGTAGTATTACCCTGTAGCTACAGCACCTGGAGCGGTGCCTACGCAGGACATGGCAGCAGTCACCACACAGGGAAGTAGGGCACGTTTCCAGGGGAAAAGGGCGTCTCTGCCCTTTTGCCCCGAGGGCGAACAACTTCTACAAACTCGGGACACCCTCCATACGTTTCCCCCCTCCTATTGAACAAAATAACGTAAATCCCGTCACTCGTATAACAGCAAGTGTCGCGTTTAGACGTTAAAGACAATTCATAGGAGGATGGCGTGGGGCACAAAGAGACAGGTTTAGCCGGATTCTGTCGGGTTAAAATCTTTTTCTTTAAAAAAGGAGAGGGTAGGGGGTGTGTTTGAAAGTTACTCACTCGAACTAGGTTGCTAACAGCCGCCTGCACGGCGGCCACCGGCGCCGTCAGATCCGGGATAGCCTTCCCGTCAACTTCACCTTCTTCGTGCATTATCACCAGATGGGATATCTGCTGAGCCACCGGCTCCAGGATACTTTCTATCGTCTTCGTGTGGAAAACAGGCATGGTGGCAACTTTAGTTCGCTGTCCGAGAGAAAAAACGAGTATATCTCCTGTCGCCCGGGGTGGGGGGGTTCTCCCAAAAAAAAACTCCTGCTAAAACCGCCTAAAAACGATCCCGCTAGCTTCTTTTCCTCCCACAGTTCGACCCTCCTGTGTGAAGACTACAACTACTGCCGCGAACCCATCAACGCCGAAAAAAAAAAACTCCCAGAGAGGAGTGAGCGCGTCCTGCGCCGACGTCATCAAACGCGCCCCGCCCCCTCGGACCAATCAGCGAGCGGCAAGGCGAGGTTCCCCGGCTTCCGATTGGTCGGTGGCGCCGTCGCTCCGCATCAACGCCTCCCGCTTTCCACACACAGACGGGTTCGCTTGGATATTCAAGTGCTCCCTAAATTACGTAATATACTCTCATGCCCTAAAAAGGGAAATATGTGTCTACCGTTTGCGACGAGTGGATTCCAGCCGCTGTAAATTAAGTGGTCAGACGAGTTCAGCTTTCAGCAGGTCCAGCACAGAAATTGGAGCAGTGGCTGATAGTAGATCAGAAAGTAAACAGTACTATAGAACATGATATTCCTATATATAACCAGGCAACTGATCACACAAAGTGCTATGCAAGTGCTATGAAATGTCCTTTTATGGCTATTTTTCTTATGATTCATCACAGAATTTACTGTCATACTCTGCACTCATTTTTCTAACCAGGATGATTTGCAGTGAGACATCTGAGCACCGGTGCTGCCACTTTTCCAATTACACTAAAAATAAGAAATAAGTGCACTTCTCTTATACTACACACACACACACACATATGGTTTCCAAAGGTGATAGGATCTCTGGCAAGTGTGGCCGCTGAGGTAACATGGCACATTTTTTCTCAATTAGTTCTTCATTCCAACCTTCGCACCCTGGAATAACAACAGATTGAGGATTTTTAGAAACCAACTGCCAAGCAAACCAGCTAAGGAATTCCCACAGAATCCCAAGAGGGGCTGCAAGGCAGCGGTTCATTGCCTAAAAAGGAAGAGTCCAAAGGGAAGAATTGTGGAAGTTACTCTGTTTGAACCCTTGAGTAAACATACAAATGGGGTTGAACATGTTTTCTTTTTATATAAGGGGCTGTTGCACCAAATGTCAATTAAAAAAAAAAAGCTCAGGAGATCTATGATATCCTGATTCTGATATTTGACAATGATTAAGTCAGCTATATATGGCTACAAAGGGTAAACTCAAGAACAAGATGTACTTTTTCACTTTAAACAGGCATTGTTTATTTTACACATCATATTCCATGATAGAAAACACAACATTGTTGTGCATCTCCCAAAGGCCCAAGCATGAATCTTGAAACTTCAGAGACGGCCTGCTGTTTCCTCAGCTCCTCCTGTTGCTGACAAGACCCCCTGCGTCCCGGCTGGAATGTGAGCAGGGCTGGTCTTGATGGGTGGTCTACACCTTCCCCTTCTGTGCACTCTTCTTCCTGTCCCGGCCCAGGCGTGTTCAGGCTACTCCTGTTTGTTTCATCAGCTGAAGACTGAGTAGTTGGTGCCATCCTCTGGTTCGCTGAGGTCAATGCAGTCGGTTCAAAGCTGCGCCTGTGAGCATCTTCTGTGATCAAGTCACTTTCTGATTAATTCATATATGATTTCAGGTTCAAGTTCAATTTTGTTTAATTCTAGGAGGAATGTTCAGGAGTTCTTATTATTCATTTTTTATTTGAAAGGAAGTGGTGTAGACAGATCGATACGTTATTAAAACGTACTTAGATTGGTCTAACTTAAGTGGTCAAGTGGTGAGGATCAGTGATCATTGTGTAGATTTAACTGATAGAACACATAAAGACATGGATGCATGAAAGAAATAAAACCCTGGGGGAGGTCTCACCCAAGTAGTCAATGATTTCCTGTGTTTCCCTTCATGCATGTCTATCTTGGTAGGGGCCATGTACATTAATAAACATTACATTGATGTGATATATTGATGCAAACATGCCATTAGCCATTTCCTGAAATGAGATTAAAAAGTGGCGTAAGTAGGACACTCAGGAGGAACACGTTTCGTCTGTATATGGTTCGTCAAACTGCACCTCGCGTTTTCCTCTTGAAGCAGGTATAACGTCATCACTGAAAAATCCTTAAGAGGCCTTAGAGATGAGAGAGAAACGCTTTATTTTCTGACTTATCAAGCTGATAAATGCCTTAACTATGTTTAAGTTATGCAGTAATGGAAAACATCGACTCACTTGACAATAGTGAGTTTGCATCGTAATGGTCTTTCTTAGACGATAAAACAAGTCTGTGAATGTGAACTTGATTAAAGCCAGTCGTGAGTTTTCCAGGTGTGGTGCACTTAAACAGTTTGGCATAAGTTTCCTCCAGCTTTTTGTCAGATCTGTGACCAAGAGAATGCTGGTACATACTTGAGCAGATGATGCTGTTATTGTGATTTGTTACTATTACAATTCATTGCTAATACTACATGTTAAGTAAAGGTTGATTTGTTGTTGTATATAACAACCTTTTCTTCTTAATGAGATTATTGATATGATGTTTATTCTAGATTTGTTTTCTTTGTAATTTTCATAAGCCCATGACTATAATGTTAGTTTGATCCCAGTCAGTGAATCATCTGCTGGATTGGACCATGAACAGTTGACTTTATGTATAGAGCGGATCTCCTTATTAATCATGAGTGTCCCAGTTAGCTCTGATTAATCTCCACACTCTTATGATCTTAATGGGGTGCTTGGGCACTGTGATAACTACCGGAAATATGGAATAAGAAGAAGGTCTTGATGTCTAAATAAATCTTTCTGCAAAGGGAGCTGTGATGAGTGGACCCTCCTCTCCTCCTCCACTTTGCCTGATTTGGTTTCAGCATCTGGCTGAATTTTGTTGGACATGTGCTCCTACTACAGACTATTTTTAGATGCTGCAAATATGTCATAAGTGGACACTTGACAACTTGCAAATACCGCAAGTGTGGGTGTTAGAAAAGGACCTACAGTAGTATGTTAAAAGGCCACATGAGGGAACTAAAGCCTGCATACAGGGATGCATGGATGCAGCGGTAGAGAGAGAGCTGTACGGACTATTTAACATGGTGGTACAATTAAGCTTTGAAAATGACCAATGTGAGAATATGTCTTATTCCGATAAATATTTGGACATCATGTGTTTGATGGTTTGAGATAATGGAGGTGTGTTTACTCCATCACTCCACCATTTTTGCTTGAGTTGTAATCTTTTAATTTTTGCAGTATAA
This sequence comes from Eupleurogrammus muticus, assembly GCA_036785175.1. NCBI lineage: Eukaryota > Metazoa > Chordata > Actinopteri > Scombriformes > Trichiuridae > Eupleurogrammus > Eupleurogrammus muticus. The sequence continues at coordinate 19,961,321 of JAYKQN010000015.1, forward strand.
CATGTTAGTATTCTCTCTAAAATACACACATGTGTTTGTAACAATGAGATAGATTAAGATTCTATTTGGGCGAAATTGTACACACAGTGTTATATTTGGAATCTTTCCAATTGAAAATTATACCAAAAAAACCCATTAAAAGCCCTTTCCGTCACACTGAATATGTGGTCACCTCTCTGATTTAGTGTATCACTCAGTGGGGGAGACTCAGCGGGGAAGCGTCGCTCGAGGTGTGTGACTCACAACCATTGTCATGTCCTGTGATAACAGCAGCAGCATCGAACATGCAGCGATGATTCAACAAACGCGCGCTCTGCTCTCACCGCGCTCGTGAAATCTCGGATGATTCTGCCATTTTTCAGGCGGGCTGCGGCCTCCACTTTCCATGTGACTCGGTTCGTTTCGCGGTTGTCGGCAGGTGGACGGTTATTTTCTGGGGCGCCGCTCGGGGTTTTTGTGAACAAATGGACATATTGCACCATGTTCATGAGGCTATTTCACACCTTTAAGCTTCAATATGCTGTTGATTTGCCATTTGGATCAAAATTAAACAATTCCAAATGTTTCCTTTAATTCATTTTCCCCCCCTGTAATTCAGCATTACATCTTTTTTATCTGTGGAAATGTAGGATCTTGACAGGAATTTTAAATAACTATTCTGCCATCTATCTCCTTTTCTGTAATTCTTTAGAGCGGTGTGAAGGGTTTACTGCAAATCAGATCCGTATATCATCTCAGGTCACTTTTAACATCTGGCGGTGGCCTCTGCATCAAGCTGCGTGTTCCCCACCATCACACTGAGTTTCAGCAAGTGTGAGTTCAATCATCTACGTACGGAACAGATTAATTTGGAATAGACTGTACAGAGTTCATATTTAGTGTTTGGGCTTTAAAATAGTCCTTTTTCTGCCCCCAAGCATTTCATGTAATCTACCAAGACAGGGCTCCAGTAACCATGAGGCCATTCTTCAGCAACAACGTCTCCAACCACCGCGGCCGCGACTAATGAATCATCTGCCAATTATTTTTTTTTCGATTAATCCTTTATGTCTATAAAATGTCAGATAATGGTGAGATTTGTTGTAATTTTCCACAGCCCGAGGTGGTGCCTTTTAAATGTCTTGTTTTATACAATTAACAGTTCATTCCCAAAGATATTAAATTTACAATTATTTATATATAAAAATGAGAAAAGCAGCAATAGACCCAAACACTTGGCCATCCACCTGAAATGTGTTTGTGCTTAATAGCGTATTGTATATACATGTGTTGCTGCCCTGGTGCAGACCAAGGTTAGTGTTGTAATGTCAAGTGAAGCAGCAGACAAATGTTTTTTTCAGCTGCAGGTTTTGTGCAACTACGGCCAATATGGATTTATAAATCAGATCAACTGTGATAAGTTCACTTTTCATATGCAACGTTTTTTTATTAATATCTTGGGGTGTTTCAGGCAATTTTGCAACTCAATAAGAAGAGCTTCTTTCAGGCAATATTGGATTTTCATGTGATTTTTTTTTACATCTGTGTGAATATGAAGAAAATATTCCTGCATGATTACATTATTATGTTATCCATGACATGTTCTCATTGGGTTTTCAGAAGCTATAATATATTATAATTTAAAATTATGCATAAGATTTTGAGTTGTAATATTTGTCCTAGTTGAATATGCATTGTGTTGCCTATCTTGCACGTTCCCACCAATGCTACCTAATGAAAAATAAGTAAGAACTCCACAGAACCACCAGTGAAAATACTGCAAATAAGTGAGCATAAGAGGATAAATGATCAACCGACAGATGCCACGATATGGTCACAAGCAGATCAGCAGGAAAGCTAAAACAGCCAGCAGTCTTGGCAGCCACGAAACTCAAGTGGACGAGGCAGAGCCAAGTCAGGGTCTCACGATATTTACTCGAATTAGGTTAAGCAACGAAGACGGAAATTGGCCCGGACAGGTGAAGTGGTTGATTCTGGAGAATAAGACCCGTTGGCAATTTGTCTCGGTCCAAAGACAGCGTGGAAATCATTCTCAACAGGGAACACTGTAAAGTTAAAACCTCGACGTCTCTCTTGGAGCTCCAGGTCGTCTTTGGTCTGTCGCCTGAATATCCCTGAGCCTGATTTCACTCAGAAGACTGAAAAACACGGGTGTGAAGGCGGGGCCAGGTGGGCCACGCTGGGAACCCCTAAAGGCGGAGGGAAGTACAACATGGCGTCACAAAGTCGATAAAGTAAAGATGAGCCTATGTGCATATGGGACCTTGAACTTTTTTACAGCGGCTATATTAAATAGCAAATAAAATACTCAGGGTAAACACTGGTGGTATGATATTAATGATGATAATTATAATAATTGAGTTCCATGTTATTTGGCGCAGCCAACATGTAGTGGATGTGTAAATAGCTGAGTGTTTGTGTAACATGTGTTTGTGTAACATGTGTAATTAACAAATTAATGAATAATGTGTTAATGTTGCATCAAACCAATTAAAAGGAAAAGAGTAACTTTTACTATTAGTTTTCACCTAACAATATTTGACTAATACATTTCTGAACTGCCCCTTTAAAAGTTTAGCGACTCTGTGAAGGTCACAGCTTGAATGACCGCAGATGCCTGGAATCATTCCAGTGGACAAGAGCCCCTGCTATACACGCAACACACACACACACACACACACACACACACACACACACACACACACACACACACACACACACACACACACACACACACACACACACACACAGACAAAGGAAAAGGAGGAAAAGGGAAAAATATATCCTTTCTGACCTTGATAAAACAGTGGAGCCTGGCTGGTGACTATGAGGTCTCCAATGCATGGTCATCAAAAACATCTTAGTATATAGTAAATTAAATCACTGTTTAAACTACAAAAAAGAAAAAAAAACATACTGTACAAAGTTCAGATTTCCTAAATATTTCATTAAAGAAGCAAAGTTTGTTGAAACATTGTTTTTTCTATCTCCATCTTTGTTAAACACAGTCCTTTTCTCTGTCTTCACTGGTTTTTCACATCTGTTAGTAAAGTGCCCCCCCCAGCCCTGACTCACAGTGTGTGTGTGTGTGTGTGTGTGTGTGTGTGTGTGTGTGTGTGTGTGTGTGATGCTCACTCTCTCCTCCCCTTGCTTCTTTTCTTTTTTTTTTCCCACTCAAGCTGTCTCTCACCCTCCTCCTCTCCTCTCATTCTCCCTCCATCTCTCTCTCTCTCTCTCTCTCTCTCCTCTTGATCACTTTGGTCCCTCTCACCGCTCCCTCTCTCTCCTTAATCCTCCACAGCTCTGTCACTCACTCACACTCGTACCAGCGCTCCCCGGGCACCGTCCTCACCGTCGGCGATCGCCTTCTGCCAGGTGGGCGCGCTCCCCCCCTCCGCACAGTCACCATTTCCACCCCGGAGAGTTCCACGCTGGCAGCGCAGCCCCTTCCCCGGCTGAGCATCGGGCGGAAGACCCTGGTGGCAGCTGCCGTGGGGGTCATGCTGGTCCTGGTCCTGGTGGTCATCATCCCCGTGCTGGTCAGCTCCGTCGGCACCGGCGGCGTGGACGACGGCGCCGGCCACTACGAGATGCTGGGGACCTGCCGCATGGTCTGTGACCCCTTCCCCGGCACCGGGGCCACGGGCACGGGCGTGCACGCCGGCACGGACCTGCCCACCACGGGCCTGCAGGTGGACAACGACGGGGACCTGAGTGACCACAGCATCGGCCCGCCGCTGCCCACCTACAGCGCTAACGGCCCCCAGGGCAAACCGGGGCGCCCGGGTAAGCCTGGTCCCCCGGGGCCCCCCGGAGAGCCGGGCCCACCAGGACCTAAGGGGCCACCAGGAGACGGCATGGACATCGTCCGGACTGGGATACTGGGCTTAGGGGGCAAAGGGGCGGTGAGCACCACCACCTACAACACCACGCCCCGGGTGGCGTTTTACGCGGGACTACGGAACCCTCAGGAAGGCTACGACATTCTGCAGTTCGACGACGTGGTGACTAACATCGGCGGAAACTTCGAGGGCGCGACGGGCAAGTTCACGTGTAAGATCCCCGGCACCTACTTCTTCATCTACAACGTGCTGATGAGAGGAGGCGACGGCACCAGCATGTGGGCCGACCTGATCAAGAACGGGCTGGTGGGTGACGCTTTAACTCCTCACACATTTCACTTACTTACTTACAGTTTCTGAAAATGCAAATAGTTGAAAACGATCCATTTTGTGACATTATGAGCTATGAACCCTAAATCACACACTGGGATGAACCCACATCCACACGCTGCACAGGCAAATCGAGTAACCATGCATTCATGTGTATAGAGATTTTAGGTCTGACTCGGTCTGGTGTTATGGTCCAGTATAATGACAATGCACAGTGGCATGCTGCCAGATTGTATATCTGTGCATGTTACACATCCAATGATGTACATGTCGAAGCGAGCGGAAGGAGTGGAACACTATCTCAACTCTGCACACATCAAAACACAGCCCCGGGTAGTGGCTAGTGCCCTTTGAAATATAACAAGCTTCATGGAACTGTGATGTGCTAGTACCAGACTGCCTGTCAGGCTCGATATCGAATCACAATATTTGCTACATTCATGGATTATTTCGCTATGTCTTAAAAGCCTCTGGGTGGTGACACCGATCAAACACCCTGCAAACACCTTGGGGAGGCTGCAACAGGCTGCACGGAGGGTCAGCGCTACGCGGAGCAACACCTGTAGATTAACAGTCCATCCAGCGCAATAGCTGTGCCGGGAAACTTTCATTTTCACCAGTGTGTGTTTTTGTCCCAAAGGAGCAAAATACCTCACACCGCAATGCAAGACACCACATTCCTCAAAAAAAAAAAAAAAAAAAACACAACTCACAATTCTTTAAAAACCACCAAAAATATATATACCTGTTACATTTCACAAATGTATTTTTTTCAGGGCTATTACTTTATATTATGTAGGTATTTCACTTGTCATGCTGCTGTTTGCTCAGTATATAACATCAACTAATATATCAGCAAACACTATGGAAACAGATAATTGTGAAGAAATATCAACAATAATAATATCAATATATTTCCTTACCCACATATTTTAACTCAAGTATGAAATAATCTTGCTCTCACCTTTCCTCAGAAGACAAATACACTTAGACACAATGTGCATGAAATTGCAGCTCAGCCCTTGTAATCATGATGATTCACCTGTTGGCTTTCAGTCCTGTGCACTGCTGTTTAATGATCACCGCACATATTTATATAAACATAGCTTCAGGCGAACGTGCATATCACTTATAACTACCGAGTGAATCTTTTACATCACAATGAGCTGCTTGCCGTGTATGCACTTTATTCAAATACATACTTTAGAAAACAGGAATGCAGAGAAATGGATGTTGATAGCAATGAGACGATGACATGATAACAAATTGCAGCAGGAGCTTGGCAGGCCTTCTTACATTCATATTATGAGAACAGCCATTATTATGTTAATATTCATAATTAACATAAACAGGGGTTGTACTACTTCAGCTGTATTTCTATAAGTTAAACATTGACTACATATAGGGAGAATACATTAAGACATAACATTAAATTGTTAGTCAGTGTCTAGATGTCACGCTGCTGCAGAGGGGGGGCGAGGAGAGGAAACGCGAGCTTGAGTAGCGTTGCCCTCGTGTCTCAGAAACCCATCATCATGCTGTCATGCATGGCTCAGCCGCTCCTCCCAGACCCTGCAGCCCCTAAATACATTATTGCATTCTACTCCAATTAGAACTCAATGTTCCTGTTGTGTTTTTTTTTTGTTTTTATTTTAGAACCTGTCGCCACAATCTGGTTGGAGCGCGGATTACACTTTTATTGTTGATCTGGTGAAGTTGCGTCCCTCGATCTATATTGATGTTGTAAATCTTACAGAAGATATGTTCCCATTGGACAACTGTACAGGCAATGCAACTTCTCCAACACAGTTTTTTTTTTTTACTTTTTCCTTGCACAGTTCTGGAAAGGGATTTTGACTTCATGCTCCAGATCTAACACCCTCATTTTATGCAACATTAGCCTGTTTTGACACTCATATTGGGTAAACTCTGGATTTCCAGTGCTCCACCCTGAGAAAGGTTGATAAGTGTGGAACCAGAGGCGAAGGGATAGCACGCTCTGTCCTCCTTCCTCAGAGGCGAACTGACTCTGTTGAGTCATAAGGGGAAAAACAAGATATTCACCACAGGGGAGCGCGTGTAACACAATTTTTAAAGTCCAGTCCACAAATATATTAAAAAAAAAGGGTCTTTCATCTACTTACGAATCACAAATAAGCGTGGATGTAATCCAGTGAAATAACAACCAATTTACTCTTTTGATATCATCCACCTATGATGTCATCCTGATATTATTTTTGGACCACAGTCATAATAGACATGGGTGGATGCTCCAGTCGTATAATGAATTATAGCAACCCCTCACTCCACCATTTGCATGTCTCTCTCTCCTTGTCTGTGTGTGTGCGCGTCATTTTTCAGGTCAGGGCCAGCGCCATCGCCCAGGACCAGGACCAGAGTTACGACTACGCCAGCAACAGTGTCATCCTTCATTTGGATGCAGGCGATGAGGTTTTCATAAAGCTGGACGGGGGCAAGGCTCACGGGGGCAACAGCAACAAATACAGCACCTTCTCAGGGTTCATCCTGTACGCCGACTGAGGACCGGACAGGGACGGGGAAAAAGGTCACGGCCAGAAGACTTTTCTCTAGTGAGGTCAACGTTGCGTGTAGTCACTGATCCACAGTCGGAGGGTTTTTGATGTTTAACGCCGCGTTAGTGCTGTGAGGCTGTGGATCTGTGGTTACCAGCAACTGTCCACCTCCTCATCCATACGTTCCATTGTATTCAGGGTGCCTACGCCGCTGTTGTGACGGACATGGGGGCATCACAGTGACACTTACTGCCAACGTGTCATGCCGGGGTGCAGCGACACGATTTCTGACGGTGCAGAAAGCCTCACCGTCAGTCCCGAGCTGTCATTTCAAATTCCAGTCTGGAAAAAAATCCAACAGTTGTTTGCGACCGCAGTGTTTGTTATGAACGTGCTGTTTAAAGATTTATGTTTTCTCATTCTGTATGATCAGATGTTGAGGGGGGGGGGTATTTTGTCAAAAAATTTCTCAAATATCCAATGCCAAAATGAGATTAGGATTGAGCGGCAGATACTCTCCCAAAATATGTCGCATCTGAGTGTGATCGTTTGGGAAATCGTGTCATATTATCCCATTATATTTGGCATATTGTTCGTGTATAAACTGTAAATTTGATATTGAATCTTGTCTGAACACAGTTAAAGTAGTGTCAGCGCTGCACATACATTCTATTGTGTGTCTAATGAAAAATATAGTATGTGAGATAGTTGTACAATTATATCATGTAATGGTTAGTGTGCTCATTTGTAAACATTTATTTATTTTACTCATGCATGCAACACCTGTTAAAATCGACAAATCCTCCAGATGTATGTCTCCAAAAAAAAAATTGAGCTGATAAAGAAAAATATTTAGTGTTTTTAAACCAAAATAACCATTGTGGGCTTAAGGAACATCTATCTATTGCTGTTGCTTATCTTTTGTTGGTGAATGTCCATGAATTTTCATTAAAACACAGATGTTTACACATTATCTCGTTAATGTCACCAACTCATCTACTCTGTGATCAGCTGTTCCAATCTCTCATTTTCCAGCGGAACCGGCTTTTAGTCCTGCAAACCTTGCACACACGCCAGCGGTGCAAGAGGCTATCAACACAGAGATGATCACTGGGGGGGGGGGAGGAAAGGGGAAGAAATCACAGCTGTGTTAAATGCCAAATCAAGCACGGGATGAATGTGTTTCACAATCAAAGGGAAAGACGTGTGTTTGCTCCTTAATGGGTGTGGAAACGACGAGATATGCGGGGAGACGGGTGTTAGAACATATCGTGACGAAGCTTAGATCAGTGCAGGAAAGTAATCCAGGGCAAATTAGGCTTCGCTGTGACTGCGATGAACTGTCAGAGACAACAAAACAGCTCCTGGGCCTAAACTGTAAAAACCCAACATATGTCTTCATAATGTTGGAAAAAAAGAACGAGTTAAGACTTCAGGAACAAAAGTTTCGAGGGTGTCAAAAAATGTAACATGGAAACGCTGTCCGCTCTACTCTTATTAAAGCTAATAAAATCAAAGGCTATAGATCGCCACACTGTGCAGCGTGAGAGCGTCCGGCTTGTTAAAAGCCCTCGGGTCTACACTTGAGCTTGTCTCGAAACAGCAGAGTTCCTCCAGACACAATTAAGACGGAGGTTGTGTGCCTAAGCAGAGGTCACCCGAGCCACAAGGCTGCTGAGCACAAGCACAGGCTGTTTTCTCCTCGCAGGGTGCATGAGCACATCGTCAAATTAGATGCTTCATGTCACCACGTCAAAGACAAATGCCCCTGGTCTGCAGGAAAACTGCTTTCTCTGCAGAAACTATTGCAACTTGGACATTGCCTGGGTGTCCGCAACATCTCCAAAACTCTTAAAACAGGTCGATATCACTGAGTGAAAACAGTGGCATAAAAAATGCAACTAAACATATCGGTAGGCAGACTTGCAATGGCAACAGGGCTAAGCCCCAAACCATCTGTGGTTAGAAAGATCGGTCTAAAATGGAGATAAATCCTGTTGGCAGGCGCCGTCTTTGCCCCATCCGGCGAAACTGGTGATCCTCACTCTCCGTCGAGCTCGTGAAGTGACACATACCTCTTCCCGAGGGCCGTCTGGTGTTTGACGGTGACTTCAGCTGAACAACTTAACCGACGGGGCGGGACTCCGGGGACGGGTAATTTGTGATGAAACGGCATCGAAGCTGTAACGCGACGCCGGAACCTTTGACTTACACACTTCATGTCCTCCCCGACTTCAAGCAGGTCCAGGGTTTGAAGATAAGTGTTCCTGGGAGAAGAGCCGTAAGCGGCTTTTTGTTGACGTGAGCTGCATCTCTTTGACTCGGCTTTGGGGATGTTTTCTGTTTTTTTTTTTTTTCTCGCTACACCCCTTTTTATCCTGTCTAAGTGGAGGGATTGGAAAGATTTATGCCTCTGCTGCAGACTTGTTTTAATTCGGTAATGTTCGGTATATGCAGAAGTGACCGAAGGAAATTGTGATTCATTCACCGGCTCCCACTCGCTATCAGGAAAGTGAGATGGCTTTAGTTTGACATTTGCAGGGGCCAATTGGTGAAGCATGAGTCTTATCAGGCTACTGCAGAGTCTGTGTGCATGCATGTGGGTCTGTGTGTGTGTGTGTGTGTGTGTGTGTGTGTGTGTGTGTGTGTTTGGGCCACTGTACAGGTCAGTGTGAATGTGTGTTTGTGCGTCCCTGCATGTCTTTAGTCTCCTGAAGACAGCGGAGTGGTGGACAGGGGTAGATTACTTCCCCTGAAACGTCTGCAGTGACATTAATGACAGCGTTGGTGTTGTTATCTTGAGCATCCCCTCTTAACACCCCGGGGGGGTCCAAATTAGAGGTGTTGTCGAGCTAAATTGCCCTTCATGCTCACACACACACACACACACACACACTTCCTCCCACCAAATGTACAGACACCTGCCCACACCAGAAGATGTTTCTTCCATATTGACACAAACACCAGACAAATCTATTTGGTGGCAAAAAAATCGTCAAAGACACACAAGTAAAAAATCCTTATGTCTATTACATGATCATGTTAGATTATTATGAAACATAAAGCACAACTGAAGCTGATTGACATATGACATGACCTTTGCAGGTATTTGATCAGCAACAACTACTGGAAAAGGAGATACGAGAACACAAATATTATCACAGTCTATCCTCTGGGCAGCAGTGATATTTCTACCAAATTTTATGGCAATCCATCCAAGAAGTTGTCAGGACATTCTGGCTTAAGAAAAGGCCAAAAATGTCAAGGGAAAATTCAAGGGATCTGTCGGTGGGTCTCATCCTCCAGGGGGAATTTTCCAGGCAATTCTTCAAACAGCTGTTGAGGTCCAAGCTGGTGGAACCAACCAACAGACCAGCATGGTCACCCATAGAGCCAGGCCGAATCAACGTGTCTGTAACACTGAGCAGCATCTGGACAGCTGTTCTGACGTCCTTATTCAGCTCTATTATCTCGAGGGACTTCTACGAGTATCTTTAAAATAAACAAATATCATATGCATGATTCATTGCACGAATCAAATTGGATCATTTCACTCCTAGAGAGTGACTGGAAGATGGTAGAAGGCCATAAAGTGGTCACATAATATATATATATATGAATGCAGTATATTTACCATTATAATATTCCTGCAGCCAGTGACTGCACTCACACTGAAACTAGAGAACCAACAGACCTGGTTCCTGGATTTCAGCTTTCATCGTGCCCTCCTGACCCTGATGGAGAGCTTATCATCAAGTCCTGGGGTTCCCTCTCACAAGGGTGACCCCCCCGACCTGGCGAAGAGGCCTGTGGCAGAGCGTTGGGAGTCATTCAGCCTCCGAGCCGGGTTCTTGTGTCTCTGCTGCAGCCTTCAGTCCCTGTGCTGAAGAGGACCTCTGCCCCCGCCCCTGGACAGCAACGGCCTCCTATTTCCAGAGGCCTGATGCTGTTCCCTGTCCCTGAGCTATCTGTTCCCAGCAACTGCTATATTCCCCGTGGCTCTACACCCAGAACGTGCTGCTACTCCTTGCAGCCGCCATTCGGGACCTTCTAAAGCCTCAGAGACTTCCCAGATCTCAAGTTGTCTGCATGTGGTGCCAGCCGGTCCCCTCCAGCCACCGGCCTGAGGTTCCCTGCTGTTCCCTGTCATCCGCAGCCATTGGCCCCATACCCGCTTCCACTTTTGTTCACGGTGACGTTCAAACAAAACAATGGTGGGTCACCGGTTGCACAGCGGTGGAGACGAAACCTTTTAAAACTTGTTTTAAAGGAATACTGGTAATGTATCAGGGCGACACAGGTGGTGCAGTGGGTAGCGCTGTTGCCTCACAGCTAAGGAAGGTTCAAGCGTTGAGTTGGGACCTTCCTGTGTGGGTTCCCCCCTCAGTCCAAAATACATGCTGAGGTTAATTGGAGACTCTAAATTGCCTGTAGGTATGAGTGTGCGAGACCTGTCTGGGGTGTAGCCCTGCTTCTAGATGGAATTGGCTCCAGACGACCCCTGTGACCTTAGTGAGGAACAGGCAGGTAAAGAAAATGAATGAATGGTAATCTATCATTTTTTTTACTATTCGCTTAGTGGCAAATAGTAGTTTTCATCCATATCATCATCATCAGAGTGTTGGAAAACTGAAATTGCATAATTGTAGCAAATATTTTATTAATTTAGGGTCAAAATCCAGCCTTGTATGTGCTATAAGTGAAGAGGAAAGGCTGACTGCACATATTGGACAAGCACGTATCTGCTTTTATGAAAATCACCATATTGCATCATAGTGGATCAGCATTTATGCACCCATGCACATTACTCCTCATCCTCAGTATTCCTCGGGAGAGCTATGACGGCATGCAACGCCCCCCCCCCCCTCCGCTCCATCCTCGTCCTCATGCCTGATATGGGTACTGTCCAGTTTGTCAGTGACTCAGGACCGACGGCCTTGTTCCTTGGCGGCGCTGACTGAGCCGGGGCTAACGCGCAGGGACAGGTTGAGTCATGTGGCCAGGGACACTCCGCTGGCGTGTTGCCTGTCTCTTCACCTCACCGCGCTCTCCGCGGATGCGGCTTGACAACGGGCCGCGGAGGCACGGCGAGTGCCCCTTCCTCAGCGTGACACCGGACGCCAGAGTTCAAGAACGCTGCAGTCGCTGCGGTCGCTCGGGCCTGTTTATTCTACCCGTTGGTGTCGCGCCGCATTTGTGACCTGTGGTGATACAAGAAAGTAGGAACACGAGTCTTTTTTTTTTTTGCTCTTTTTGTGGGTTTTTTTTTTTTTTTAAATATAAAAATGATCAAAAGCAGCTTACTCAAAAGCATTTCACAAAAGTGCCTATGATTAGATAAATTCACCCTTTTTCACAACTGGAGATCAACAACCTTTGACATTCAAAACAATCAGGAAATACAGTAATTTGAGAGAAAAATTCTCTTTCTTTAACCTGCATCACTGTTTGTCAGCCCCAGAGAGATCAAACCTTCTTCTACACGAACACTTTTGGATGTAGAGAGAACAATATACGGTGGCAATTATGAAAAACAAAGGTGTCAAAATCAACAGATTCACAAACGCAGAGGCTTACGCTTTAACATTCTGTTACTCCGGGGCCTGATTTTTCACACTGAGATTTTTATTGTGGGTAAAAATGTCGAGCAGAGAGGGAAGAGCGACTGAAATAAACACTTTTAACAACTCGACGCTGGAACCGGTCCTGACGAATCCGTGAATCATCGCTCTCTCTTTTTTTTTTCAGACCACACGGAGCTGCAGGATTACTGAGATGTGACATGTTAATTATAAACACGGGTGTAGGTATGCATGCATGTAGCATGTTGCATGTGAGCAAGAAGAGAGAGAGGCACGTTTAAATGTGGTGCTTTTTGAAATATAACTATTTTATCTTGTATTTTTTTTTACTCACTGTTTAATAGCCAATTCAACATCCTTGATTTAAGTTTCAAGGACCAATAATCCACATTTTTCGGACTCACTGTAGATGTGTAGCCTCACTGTTAACTGAATAGATGACAACTTGTCATCTAAACGCTGTCATAAATTCACATTTCTGTCTGACATCAGTAAAAGTTCTTCTCTCTTTTTTTTTTTTTTCAAGCAGACTTCCAAATTCTATTTGACACCGGGAGTTAATTCTCGTCTAATAACCGCGATGAGCCTTTTTTTGTGGCCGACAACATCTTCAGGTGTTGCTAACGACATTATCGATGCCTCCCAACGTCACAGGAAGTTTACGAGAGTGTGAGACAGCGAGACATCATGCACGACGCCAGGATCCTGAAACCAAAGCCGCTAAATGAAATTCACTCTGACATGTTAACATATATTCTCTGGCAATCTAAATGTGCCGGGGAAAAACATGTATCACCTGATACGTATATGTTTCCCCTTTCTCTGGCTGATCAGACCTGTGCTCTGTCTGTTCTAAGATGGGGGATAACATGAGTTCACATGAGGTTTGATTAATTAGAGAAGCTACAATTAATCAGATGAGCGCCAACACCTGTGTGGGTGAATCACGAATGTCCAGAGGGTTTAACACTCAGATGGAAACCAGATCACCTTCCCCCACACCTCCCTAAATACGCATGAATGCATCTATAAAGATCACGGCTGCTGTGAAATGTCTTGTATTAATTGATAATTCACCAAAAATGGCATGACTAAATTGCTCCAAACATCCCGTGGTGAACACTGCCGGCTCACAGCCCTCTGGAATAAGCACACATTTCCATTTGGTGATTAAAAGTAGTTTGCCCCTCAACAACGTTCAGCAAACAATTCAAGACACAAAACACCGTTGACTAACGTAATAATTACAGAAGATATGTTTAGAAGACCAATTATCCAGTAGTTGTGAGCAAAGCTATTTATTTTGTTTGCCTTCGCCCAAGCTGTTTTACCTTCCCTGACGGCAGTGGGCGGGGTGGCGGGGGGGATGATGAAAAACCACTCAGACAGGAGATTCCAAAATGTCGACACGCTGCGGAGCCGTAGGCCAACTCTCTGAACATGATGGCGAGATTACAGACTTAAAAATAAAGTCTTTACCCCCCGCCATCAGAAAATGATTTTCTCTGCTCCCGGTGAGGACCCGAAACACAATAACGCAGCAGGTTTGTGCCTGAATCCATGCACTTCTACAAAGTCTAACAAGGCAACTTCAGACTTTCACCTTATAGCTTAACACCTTTCGGAATTAAAGCCAATTTATATTCAGGCTGAGGCTTCGCCACCCTTCTCTGCCTGGAGCATTCACACTTGCTGGTACAGATATAGTCTTCCTTCAACGCTCTGCGTCTGGCCTCTATCTGTGTCTGAGAAAGGGATTGAGAAGAGACACACTTGAAAACCTCTGCAGAGCTTAACAGCTGGCTGCCCAGTAACAGGAGCCCGGTTTAAAAGATCCTAAGAATAGACGATCTCCGGCTTTAACAGCGTTAAAATCAGGACGCGTGTAAAAGACGACATTGTGTGGTGGATTCCTCGTTTTATATTTATCCACCCAAATGTGTGGCGACGCAGCCGTGGTTCACTTCTGCCCCCCCGCCGCCCCCTCATACCGCAGCAGGAGTCACTTTGCATTAATTCTGCCATGGCTTGATAAAAACATAGAGCGGACCAGTAAGGGGCTGTAGGAGGGAAGCCAAGTGAACCACGCACTAGTGGGACCTCGGCGCCAGGATGATGTCACCGCGGCCGCCTGCGGGCCTGAAATTCGACGTCTACGCTCTAACGCGGACACGAGCAACAAGGACGACGCCGGCTGACCGGCGTTAATTCGAGTTCATTATCGGCGTGTCCCGGAGACCTGCCATTAACACGCTCCTCAATATGAGTCTAATTAACGGGTCCAAGCTGCTGGAACCCTGTTCTATCCGTTAGGGATCATTCATCTGCCCCAAAGTGACAGATTTCAGAAATCGTAACCAGTAGCTACAAATTCCAGATTAGAAAATTAATTTATATACCGATTGGCCAGATATAACTGCTCTCACAAACTTTATATTTTTGGCTTGTGATTTCTTTTATCAAATTGTAAGCCTTTGGTATCAAATATGAGAGATTGCTGCCAGTAGGGGGCGCCACAAACGTGCCGAAGTTTGCATCTCATGTCGATTTGAGCAGATTTCAGACATTTTTTTAAACCAAATCTAAATTCAACATAAAAACAAAGGATGTTTTCTTGGAACATAAATAAGCTTGACATAACACACTGCTGAAAAATATTTATCATCTCAGAAATTGTATTAATTAATTAGCCTATTAATAAACTCAATGTGTTGTCCACATATTACGAGTTAGCTGATTTATCGGGAATAAACTTTTGTGTGATGCCGTAAAAGAAAATTAAAAAATCTCCTTGTGTGATGCAGTACCTTCACATACCTACACATACTCCTGGTTGGGAAACTCTGTTCTAGAGTCATGTTCAATTCATTCTCTACATTTTGGTCACAACTGGTGAAAAGGGGAGTTGTTTTATAAGCACAAATTCATATTTTCATCAGTGTTGCTGCTTTTTGTTCCTGGATCCCACAGATTGCTGCTTAGGGCTAATTTAAATCAGCAATTTTGACTGATTGTAAGTTGATGTTTTTTTCAGTACTGCCAATATGATTTACATTCATAATTATAGAGGTGCTCCCCTGACGTTATCACACCTGTACTTATAGGAGCACTAGTCAATGTGCGAGCACAGCTGTGTCTGAAGGGAGCTTTTTAAAGCCGGAGAAAATAACCCAGAAAAGACGTCAAGAGTGATGTCAGATTGGGTTTGAGACTCCAAACTTCTACCAGAGGGCCCGGGTTATAAGCTGGAAGTGTAGGGTTTGAAATGCATTTAACAGGCCCAGAAGATCTGAGGAGAGCACTCTGTACATAGAGACTGATGCAGACAGATGTGATGACAGTCGGTTTGCATTGTCGCCTGTTGAAATCCAGAATTGCTGCTTATGTCACGTTCAGAGAAGCCGTACCAAGACGTTTCAAGCAGAAACTATTGAGGTCATCGTAGGATTTGTAGCATCCAGTATTTTTTAAGTTTCACCCATACTAGTTAAAGTCAAAATATCACTGCCTGAGTTGCATTATTTTTTGAGCCCTGCAACTTAATTAACATCCAATGCAAAAATGAGTAGAGCCCCCCCCCCACAAAACAGATCCATGTTTCTTCAAATATCTTGATACTTCAGCATGAAGGGTATCTGAATGTAACCAAGAATTGACACCATCTGACAGTTTGTTATCGTAAAACAGTAGTGTTTGATCATTTATATTTAAATTAAGCAGCTAATTTTACAAATCTTATATTTTATCTACAAGTGAGTATGCACAGAAAAAAAAAACTTCACAGACTTGGTATGTACAGAGGACAGCTTCAAGTGTAAGAAAATACAGTGATAAATATAAAGTCTTAAAGTTAATTCATGTAAAGTCACACCGTTCCCATTAAAAATGGATTTTCAAATGAATTCCATTATACATCCTCATTATACAGGTCATTAACATACAATCTTTCATAATCTGTAGGGATCAGATCATTCATATTCAGTAATATTGCTAAGTTTTTCTATAAGTGGTAACACTGGGATGTTTGTACATCGTTAAGTTATTGAAAAAGTTGTATTTCTCTTTCCTTCTGATGTCTGCTTGTTCTATTTACAAACACCCCGATCTTTTCGTTTTGGATAACTTCATAAACTGTAGCAAAATAAAATCTCTTCCTACAGTTATCGGTTCTGATGGTTTTCTGATGGTACGCGTTGCTGCATCAAAGTGAAGGTTTAGCCAGTTTTTACGCTCCATTCTGCGATCCCTGTTGAAGGCATCGCTGTTATTACTGCAAGGATGGGGGGGGGGTTGTACAGCAAGTGATGCTCTAAGATATAGCCTTCATGTTTTTTAAGTGTCTCAGAGTAAAACAAAGAGAGATTGCACCTAGAAACCCATCATACTAAGCCAGGCCGTGCGATTGATGCCAATAATGTAATTCTGTGTTAACAGAGCACTCCATACCACTGAGCTGTAGTGGTGGGAGCTGTGAAACTAATCTCACAGTAAATTGCATCGGTACCTCCGACCTGCCTTTTACCTCTTTCTATTCACACCCTCGCCTCTGACCAATCTCTCCTCCCGCCCGTCGTCCCTCCGTTAGGACAAAAGCACCTTGGTCGCGTACAGCAGGATCCCGCCCAGGCCGGCCGAGGCGGCGATGGCGATGACCCTCACGAGGAGGAAGTCCATGGAGTCCTCCAGCTTGGTGTGCAGCCGCAGGACCTGGCGGTGGGTGTCCTCCCGGCTGCCCGAGTTCTCGATGACGTGGTTGGCCAAGCCGCGCTTCTCGTTGAGCGGCATCTGGGCGGCCACGCGCTGCTCGGCCTGCTCCTGGGTCAGGCCGTCCCTCTGCATCAGGCGCAGCAGCTGGGTGGCGGGGTCACTGGAAAAGGATCGGACAGTGGGGGTCAGCAAGTCCTGTTCACATGGGCTTAATGGAAAGTTACGTTCAAAACCATAACTCTGAACCATTATTTGGTTTTAAAAAATAAAACCTGCAAACAAACAGTTTAAATGCACAAATCCAAAGTGATGGTGAATCGAAGAAAAAAAAAGAAAAGAAGAAAATTGGACTCACCAGTAAACTACGACAGTGTGGTTCAGAAACTGAGTGAGCCGTCTGGTTTCAAAGAGAAGAGGCACATCGAGCACAACATAGCGGTATCCTAGGAAGGCAGAAGGGAGCATTGTGAAACTGATTTAATTAGCGTCAACACACATACTCTCTTTAACGCTGTGAAAATACTGGTAACACAATTAAGTTAATGACTTTCTGAGTGCACACACGTCAAGTTTTTTTAGACTCATTCAAGATTGTCAGAAAAATGAATCAAGGCTGTTTTTTTTTACCTCAAAGCTAAAATCCTAACAGGATTATGGTAAATTTACTGAAGTGATTTTCATGTGCAGTGAGTACAACTAACAATGAACACATTACATTGTGGGGAGGATTCCTCTTATAAAACTATCTGTTTTTTCTGTGTGATTTATTAGTGTTAGTGTTTATTGGTTATTAGTGACTCCTGCTCAAGGGTACCTGCGTTGCCATGGTAACAGCATCACCTGAAAGTCTATCAGATGACATAACACACTGTGGATTCAGGCTTTTTAAAGTTCTAGTAAGATTCTTGTGTTTGGACCTAATTTCACCTTATTCTAAGCTTGGTGAAGGTATGTGCTCTCAGTCAGACTGTCATTCTGTTTTTTCTTTAAGTTACAGTGTAAGAAGATAATAACAGATGATATAGTACCGTGAAGCGACGTTTTATTATTATTATTATATTATTATATATTATATCACTATTTATCTCACCAGAGACCAGACTTTTGGTTAATTTTCCCTCTTTTCACAGCTTTTCACTAGTAAGAGATGCCTACTGTACCTCTGAGAAAATAGTACAAGATCTCCTTCAGCATCGCTTTATGGATCTCCGGGTGGGTGATGGAGTTCAGCAGCTTCCTCTTCTCCTTGTTGGTGAAGATGAGCTGGCCGAGCTTCTGCCTGTCAATCTCCCCGTTCTCAAGCAGGATCTCGGGTCCAAAGTGGTAGACGATGCGGGAGTAGGCAGTAGTGTGTGGCTCCACCACTGTTTTGGAGAAAAAACACAGGGAACCATCGTAATTAAACAGGCAACTATTTGCATTTTCTTCACAGATTTGCGGACCATATTTCAATACTGAAAAACCAAAGGAGCAAAACGAATGGAGAAAATCATCCTTGTCAAACACCTGAGTCAAATTACATAATTATCCTAATGACCTATATTTTCTCCTCTACACAACTACACACTTTACCCAGTGCTGTGACCTTTTAATCTTCCCCACATAACTAAGCCGTCGTCCCTGCTGTCAGCACAGACACCCTTCATGACTCACACACTCTCTCCAAGGGTTTGTTTGAAAAAAAAACATCCTCATGTTCATTTCGGTACCCAATTATAGCAATGATAACACTAAAATATACGACATAAATCACAGCTCGGTCAGTGTTGGGAGACATGTAGATAAGGAAACTGAACTCATCCCCAAGTCGTAATCTCTGCGCGAGGCTGCATGCCACCATCGAGGTTCAGCTGGGGGCCATCCAAGTTATATTCCAGACAAATGGTCAGTTAATTCATTGCGGAAATCGGAGAGATATTCACCCACCTTTCCTAGCCACGACATCAGCGTCGATAATGGGGCAGCCGAGCTCCCGCAGCATCGAGGATACTGAGCTCTTCCCTGAGGCGATACCTCCAGTCAGCCCCACCAGGAACATCTGGAGGTGACGGCATAAGAAAAATAAGGAAGACATGTTTTCAATTACTAAGATCTATAATGCAACACTTTGTGCAGATAGATAGATAGATAGATAGATAGATAGATAGATAGATAGATAGATGCCAACACATGTCAATTTCTATGATCTATAATACAACACTTTGTGCATTCAGATAGATGGATAGAGAGAGAGACAGACAGGTAGATGCCAACACATATGTCAAGGCCATAAAACTCCATGAATATGAGTAAAAGACAGCAATCAGACAGCAGTAATGAATAATCATTAACTCCACTTAGTGATTCAATGTTGAGGAACTATACTGAAATAAAGATGGGTCTATAGTGCACATTAATAATGGAAGATAACGCCTTAAATTCCTGCATAATGAAACAATATGACCCCAGATATCGTAGATACAAACACTGAATATACCAATTAAACATGAGTGTAGAGGATAACATTTTTGTATTATTGTTTTTTTTGTACAGTTTAATAGTTTAGAACCTTTGTCGATACGCCCCCTGCTGTGCAGATTCTGACCTGCACTCATATGATGAACTCATTTAATGTTTAATTTGCTTCTAATGTTACTCAAAGAAGCCATAGTGAGTGTCAACAGCTCAATATCGTTTACACCAAGTTAAATACGGACAGAACGGCACTTTTCTGAATGTTGCCACTGTCACAATACTGACGTTATGCTTCTCGTTTTTACCTTGTTAGTGTGGGATATTCTTTAAATGAGGTGAATGAACGGAGGGAGTCCGCGCAGAGCGTAGTAAACAACCGGGAATGCTACCGGGCTAGCGTTAGCATCGAACGTCGGATCGGGTCAAAACGACCGCGAGTGTCCGCGCGAGCGAAGCGTCGCCATTTTTTTTGTTATACCTCCACGTTCCCTTTCGGCAAAAATCACGCCGAAATACGGAGACGGAAGGACGGGAGACGCTGGATAATGACCGGCCGCAACTTTTGAAATGGAACTCAACGGGATGCTAACCGCCTAGCCACTTAGCTTGACAAGCGCTACCTGGAAAAATGTCCTGAACATCCCGAAGCACTGAGGTCTGGTTCCGTCTGTACGGAACCAAAAGATATACTGTACATAGGGAAAAAATATTGAATATTATTTCTATATAAATACACAGAAATATAATATATAGAACATTATTTAAATTATATAAGAACCAATTCAAATGTATTAAATTATTTAAATAAAATTAAATTTATAATATATATAAATAAAATATTGTAATGTAATGTAATAAAACTATGACATAAACTGTCATGGTTGCATTTTTTTTTTTTTTTTTTTTTTTTTACACTCTCTTTTCTCACTTGTACAGCACAAAACACACTTGCTCCAAAAACGTGTTTATTTCACAGAAACACACATTTTTAAAAAGCAAAAAAATTGAAAAAAAATAAAATAAAATAAAAGCCAATCCAAATTTTTCTTTCCTGAAATAAAATATTACAGTCATTTTGCATCAGCAAAATCACAACAAAATATAGGGTTTGCCGTTTTCCTGTTGGGAAGGAGGAAAATAAAAAACATGAATCTCCCGCTTTCTAATCCGTACTTTTGCTTGAAGTCAGAACCCCAGAGGGGTTGTGGGAATGTTTGGACCTCTTTCCTCGGTGGACCGCCTCGCCGCCGTTCTCGCCCTCCTCCCGTTCCAGCCGGCCCCGTTTGACGAAATGATCGATCCGGGACTCCAGGCTTTCGCAGCACGGCCGATTCAGCAAAGGCCGATAGTTCCTCTGCCTGCTGCCTTCCATCAGCAAGCAGTGGTTGGAGGAAACGCCACCTGCGGAGGGCGAGGAGCGGAAGCTGTGTCACTTATGTTTGCCTTTTTAAATATCCTATTACCACAGCCAACTTATTCGTCTCCTTTGACTCACCCACGGCCTCCAAACCCTGGATCATCCCGTGGATGACGCGGGTCTTGATCACGCTCTGGGTCCAGTGTTGCTGCAGATCAGACAGGACGTGGTTCACCTCATCGGCCTCCTGTCGCCAGCTCAGGCCCTCGAAGCTGCAGTCGTACAGCACCAGCGGGTAATCCACCGCCATGCTGGACGGAAGAGAGTTCAAAACTCTCAAAAAAGCCAAAAAAAAAAAAAAATCATGAACAAAATCACTCAAGGCAAGAACTCACCTGTACTGGGGCTTCCTGGGGTTACTCTGAACATCCAGGAGCTGCTGGATTATCTCTGGGGATTCCAGCTTCTGGCCAATCAGAAGAAGCACCGCCATCAGGCAGCGAACCTGCACCACGATACAGCAACTAAATCAGTGGTTTACACTAAGAGGGTGGAAAGTCAAGTCACTGCTGCAACATAGCTCCTTAATGATCATTAGGTCTGATTTTAACCAGCAAAAAGGCTGATTTGGGGCAAACTTGTGCTGTGTGTTTAACATTTCATAACTTTGTGGAAGGGGGGGGGCAGACTATTGGCCTTAATCACTTTCCAAATGTTTTCTAATTGCATCCATCTAAATCCACCTTCGATCTAACACCCCCCCATATTTCTGTGGTATTTTTGCTACCTGGTGGTAAAGGAAGGCCAGTCCCTTGATCTCGAACACAAAGAGGTCGTACTGGTCTGGGACGGAGACGTTTTCGGGCTCTATGGGCCTCACTGTCGCCGACAGGATGGTTCTCTGGAACTGCAGCACGCCGTTGCCCACGTCCATTTTGCACAGGTTGCGAAAGTCGTGCGTCCCCTCGAATCTGGTGGGGGGGAGAGCGTCAGATGAGAACCCGTCGCTTCTACCAGTGAACATCATCAGCATCTGTTTTTACGGCGCCTTTTTCACCGACCCTTTCGCGGCGTCCGCCATCAGGGCCACGTCCAGGGAGCCCCGGGGGAAGTAGTAGCGGTACGTACGGGACTGACAATCGAAGCGGGCGCTGAAACCCGCCGCCACAGGGGCCCAGTCCAGGATCCTGATGTCCTGGGGCAGGACTCTATTCAGCATCTTCACGTAGGGAAGCTCGGCGGCTGTGGCGGCGGTTTTTGTCTTGGCGCAGACGTCCGTGTTTTCAGGAAGCGTGACGCCCAGACCTTCACAGAACTGAGTGGAGCGCAGATCAATGGTTATCACCTGGGGAGGAAGAGAGGTTTAGCAAATACTGTGTGAAATGGAGAAAAACAAAGTGTAAGAATTGTGTGTGTGTGTGTGTGTGTGTGTGTGTGTGTGTGTGTGTGTGAGAGACTTACTGAATGTAGTTCAAAGCTTACAGTTTACAGTGAATCTGTGCCATTGGGTTAACAATTTTTTTTTTTGAAAGGGCAGGACTTTCCTGGGCTGTAGAAGTCCAAATTCTCTGGCACTATTCCTTTATACACACACTGATCTACTATTGCAGATTTGAATGCAACATATAGTGTCTAAGCAGAGAATAAAAACATATTAAAAAGGGCCAAGTCTTAAACATTGGCACATTTAAATTTAACTAAGGCAGCATCTTGTCATCATTTCTAAGAGAAATTATTCCTACACTCTAAGATTTATGAAAAAAGGTTTTAAATTTAACATGGCAAGTATTTGTTTAAAAGAAACATGGGCCTATGTGTTACGACCATATTGCTCTTTATCAGGGCATGATGTTATATTAAAGCCTTTTATACCTTTTTTTTTAAATTTTCTGCCTCTGCTGATATTTTTTTAGGTTTCTGATTTTACCTGTTTTAGGGCATAACTTTCTGAAGGCTCCTGAGCAGCTTATGCTTCTGTGTGTTTTTTTAGAGAATTTGAACATGCATATTAGTCAGCAGTCAATAGATTATTTGAAATAATTGTTGATTAAATAAACAGTATGCATTGTTTTATTTCTCTATGGTTACTAGCAGACGTACTTGAGCCACGTCATTAATCGACTTATTGTTGCAGTTCTAGTGTTCATGAAGGTCATGAAGCATCCAGGCCATAATAATGTGGTGAAGGTTAAGTGTGCATACATCTTTCTTTGTTGTGGGGCAGCATCCTCTAGGGAAAAAAAAAAAAAGAAAGACATTGGCATTAGAGAACTCACCTGGGAAAAGGCGCTGACTCCTTTATCGGTGCGACCACACCTGTGGTAGTTGGAGCTCTGCCGGTCCTGGATCAGCCGCGTCTTCAGCAGAGCCTCGAAGAGCCGGGCCTCCACCGTGTTGTCCGTGTTCTCCTGGACCGCGAAGCCCTGGTAGGCCCAGCCCAGGTAGGCCAGCCGCAGGGCCACGTGGCGCCGCGGGTGAGCGGAGAAGTCGAAGGGACGCTCCCTGAACGCTTTCCTCCCTTTCTTCTTCCCTGCGGACTGGTCGCGTGGAGGCGAGCAGGAGTTCGCCTCTATGTCGTCCTCAGCGCCGCTCGCCTCCTTCAGCTGAGACCTCAGCTCCTCCAGCTCCCCCTCCAGCTCCTTTATCCGCTGGATTAACGCCTCTGACATGCTGCTGGATGAACGGGTGAGAAGAGGGAATCACATTAAAACAGCAACATGTTGTGATGTCACTTATGTAACATTGAAGAATAAAGTGGCCAATTCTTGAACATTCAGCTTTAAAACTGGTTTAAACTGTTCTTTCATTCCATAGTGAAAACTCAAAAGTTACATTACCTGGAGTTAAATTAAACAAATGTCAGGTAAATCACAGTTTCCTTTTTCAGGTCTTCTTTGCCCGTTTCCTATTGAACGTAAATCATCTCCAACATCTAGTTCTGATGACTTTTTGTAACCTGAGAAGAGGTAAATTGAAAATTTACTGAAGATCCTGGGACATCCTTTCGTTATATTTGATCACATATCATCTGGAGATATTGATATGCACAGCACTTTATATTGAATTATTATCAGAGTATAACTTGTGTAATTTAGACTAAATTACTATTATTATATTATAGCCTATAGTCTCTATTACTCACCAGTAGAAACTGATTAAAGAATAACGTTTATACCTTTTTCTGCACCATAACAGCTTCTTGAAGCAGCCGCCATCATTAAAACGTGTTAAATTCTCATTTTATCCTGACTCAAGCAAAAAATAAACTTACTGACTTAGGTCATTATTTTAATAGACGATATATGCAGAAAATAGCATCAATATTTCTCCAGGTAATGATCAGCCAACACCCAGTAATTACGCTAAATACTCACATACATGTACTATGTAAATACTAGTAATACTAGTTTTTAGTATCTAAGCAAGCTCTATATTTTCTGCTTTTGTTTTATTAACTTTTTAAAATATCTTAACACAATATCAGCCATGTAGCTACTGGTTAAACCGACATGACGTTTAGTTTGCTAATATCTGGTTAATATCGAGCTGGTTACACAACAGGAATATTAATGAACATTTACGATAAATAAAATCGCAGTAAGACGTTTTTACCTTTGCTTTTTCTCTCAGTGTTGCTGTGTTTTCCTGAGCTGCTGCTGCTGCTGCTGCTGCTTTCACACATGCTACTTTAAGAGTGAGTCGGACCAATTTAGAGAGCGGACTCACTTCCTGTCGCGGGCATTCTGGGAAATAAAGTCTTTATGAAGACCCCAACGTACGGAAAGATTTTTTAACGTAACTTTTTGGCTTTAATAAATGAAAATATTATATTTAATACAAATATATAATGAAATTTACTATGTAGTGTTGTGTATTTTTTTATTATATGGAGTTACTGAAATATTATACATTTATATATACACAGACAGGAAGGTCAAAGGGTTTTTATGATTGATGCAGAGTGACCACGCATCATAAAATCACACAATATGACTGTAACACACATTTATTAAGCATATTAGTACAGTGAGTGTGGAATTTTAACTTGAAATGTCATAACAACTATTATAAATGTCTCACAAGTAGCACTAAGGACCTTTATAGTAAACATCTCACACATTCACACACACACACACACACACACACACACACACACACACAATAGTAAAATTTGCTTCTAGGCTACAGTTTAATCTTGATGCCACACATGAGAAGGAAAGGCAGTCTGGATACAAATGAAGCATTGTAAAAGGTAATAATTCAAACAGTTTAAACAAATATATATATATAAAACTTAGAAATGTGATGCATCAGCCGAGGGTTTCATAGTTTTTTCGTTTCATGTCCCAACACAAACACATCCCAAGTAATACCGCAAACACCTGTAAATGGGAAAAAGGTTTTATGTTACTGAAAGCAAATTAACTCAAAGACAGTTCATATAGGCTGTATTCTGTGTCTGTGAATTTATATTATTCCGTCAAACGCATTACATTGACTTTATTATCATTTATGTCAATGGACAAGGACAATTTTTGTTGGAAATGACATATGAATGCCTTTAATATTTCAAGCAATGTAGATCCATCCATCCATCCATTGTCTATCCCGCTTATTCCCTTTCGGGGTCGCAGGGGTCTGCTGGAGCCTATCCCAGCGCGTTAAGGCGAGAGGCAGGGATACACCCCAGATGGTCGCCAGCCAATCGTGGGGCACACACACCATTCACACACCATTCACTCTCACACTCACACCTATGGGCAATTTAGAGTTTACCAATTAACCTGAGCATGTTTTTTGTATTGTGGGAGGAAACCGGAGTACCCGGGGAAAACCCACGCAGACACGGGGAGAACATGCAAACTCCACACAGAAAGGCCCCAGACCCAGGCCCAAGGCGGTCTTGAACCTGCGACCTTCTTGCTGTGAGGCAACAGTGCTACCCACCGCACCACCGTGTCGCCCAGCAATGTAGATAAATGACTCAATCATTTCACTTTTCTTTTCTATTGTGGTTTACCACAAATACAAGAGCAATAGTGATGACATACAGCAAATGTCCTGGATTTACATTTTAATTACCATCCATGACATTCTCACATGCAGGAAAAACAAACTGATAGCGTACCTCTGTGACTCCCAGAGCGATGCAGACAGCTCCGGCCCACACCAGGTTTTTCAACAGAAAACGCTTGATGGCTTTGATGCATCCCTGCAACACAGTCATAACCTGTCAGTAGCAGAAAGGAGATGGAACAGCATGGTTTTAGTTTTGGAAAAGGTGTCTCCCTGCAGACCTCTTTGTTTGCATGTGACTTGTCCCGTCCGCAGCCTTTCCTCTTCACCGTGCAGCAGGAGTCTGGTACAGCGTCGTGGTTTTTCCAGCCGATACTCCTGGACCAGTCGGTGTAGGTGTCTGCTCCACAGCAACTGAACTGTGATGAGGTGTAAAAATGTGGGATTGGCACATACAGTAACAATGATGATGCAGCTAGTCCATCTAGTATGTCTTATATTTTACTGCTTTGACCCTTTAAAATATTATTTACAGCTATTTATATTACAATATTTCAATCAAAAGGCCCTCCCTTTTAGGTTATAGTATGTTTCAGCAGGCCTTTGTCTGTCTGTCCGTTTATTTGCAAACTAAATGAAAAAGTTTATACTGGATTTTGTCAAATTTTCAGCAAATTCAGCAAAGTGAATTGATGACAACTTAGATTTTTTTGTTTTTTGGTAACATTGCAATAAATGGCAAGCATAACCTTCATAGTTTGTATTTTTTGCAAACCACCACTTTCCAAGATAGTTTGTGTATGTATTTAATAAGTAGAGGACAACAATGATGGATGGGGATCACAATATACTTGATGAAGACCTGCACCCTCAGTGCTTTTCTCATAGTTATATTATGTTTTGATGTTGACAAATCCTTGACTTTTTTCTCTGTCAAATAATACAATTTGACGAATATATATATTGGTATATAACTAATACATATACCATGCTCCAGAACTAGACCTGTACACTATCAATGACAACACATGACACAAAACACGTGATCTACATGTCACCTTTTCCTGAATCCTGTCTATCGCGTGTCTTCCCTCTGGGTTGTACTGGTAGATCGCCCCTCGTGCTTTGGTGTTGATGGCGCTGTTCATCTGCAGGAGGGAGGCCTACGGAGAACATAGGAAGCGTTTGCATGTCTGTCAGGAGAAGCATCAGAAAAGCGTTGGTCTCAAGCTCAGAAACGGAGCGTCTCACCCCGCCGCGAAACACGTAAAAGGCAGCCCCCGTGACTATCTCCAGAATGATGATGACTACCAGGAGACAGATGAACTAGTTCATGGAGAAACAAGAAGAGGGAACAGTGTTAGGAGTCCAGTCACAATTCAACAGTATCAAGCCCCTTGCTGTTATTACTCACACAACCCAGCATAGAAGAATTATTAATGAACGCCCCGATGAGGCCCAGCAGGGAGATGAGCGCGATGGTGACGCCCACAGCGATGAGGACCACGGCCACTTTATACAGGCCGGGTCCTGCAAACGTTCCCATCTGAGTGTAGGCCGAGAATCCAATAATGAAGAGGGAGAGGCCAGATGCCTGAGGACCAGAAAGTGAAATGAATGCAGTGTTTAGGTATGAAAACAGTGCTGCAGCTTTCATATTAATTATATATGAGCTGTCATTTTAGGGTTGAACATTTCTATATAAGTACAATACCTTGTTTTAATCTTGCTAATTATCTTTATTTTTCATCTTAATTATATTATTGTGTTGTCCAGTAGTTCCTGGGTGTTCATTCTTAAGTGACTCGACTTTTGGAATACACAAAAAATACATAAGAATCACAATATTCAATATTAATAATGTAATATTTCACATATTTGTCACCTCTTCTTCGTGCTCAGCCCAAACACCATGTAACATGACTGCATTTAATATGGTTGAAAAGGACAAATGAAGCTACAGTACAGATTATTCTCATTCCTCTGCACCTCTTTTCTTTTTTCTTTTTGCATTCCCATGCATGAAGTAATAATATCAGCCAAATGAAGAATTGCAGACTTCAAAGTAGATGCATTCAAACCACCACCACCACTTCGTAAATTAACACTAACTTGCACACACTGACTTATATTCAAGTATTTCCTTACTTACCAAGAACAGCGAATTGAAAAAAACAAACCAGCATTTGACACTGCAAAACAAGCACATGGTGATGCAGGAAATCTGATTCTTTTTTAGAAGAGTTTATATCCGAGAACAGACGGGAAAACGCAGACGTTCCCCTGATCACTAAATGTCATGTAATACTGAGCGTGCCACATGACCGTATGAAAATGAGACGTCCAAGGATTTGAATAGTGGATGAAAACACAGACCTACAGTAATATCTCAGCTTAACTATTTGAATAGTGGCATCACTGAAGTGCAAATAGATTAAAATGTGATCAACTAAACGATGGGCAGTCGACTTTATATCATTGTGAGAATATGATGTGAATCGGATGATCTGACCTTTCTGGTATTTATTTAATATAGTCAATTTGACTCAAACACCCTCGCTGCAAGAAGGAGCGCTTCCACAGATCATTCATCCCGACAGCAATAAGACTTTATAACTCACTGTAGTCACTTTTCCCCCACTCGTCACTTTTCTCTACACACACACTCTGCACCTTAAGTATGCATTAGCTATGTATGTGTACATGTGTGTATGTGTACATGTGTGTATGTGCGTATATATAAGCAAATATGTAAATATGTGTGTATGTACGTGCATGTATGTATGTATGTATATATGCTTTGCTTATGCATACTTTTTTTCTTGCTATTTATTAGTATTTTTTCTCCATTCTATGTCCATAATGCATACTGTGTATGCTGATCAACAAATTTTATGAATTTTGTACATAGTGTTGTGTATTTTTATTTTTTATTTTTTTTATAGTTTTTATCTTCTTTAGCTTTTATTTTCTTTGCTTTTCTTTACTCTGTACGCTGCAGTAACAGACAAATTTCCCCGTTGTGGGATCAATAAAGTCTTATCCTATCTTATCTTATCTTGAATGTTTTTTTTTATTCTTAAATGGCCCTTGAAGAGAGTTGATATTTGCAATAATAAATATTTGCAAAGCAGTAAAATAGAAATGTCGTATGAATCTATCAAATATAGAAATGTATTGTCCGTGCGTCTACTTTCTACTCTACTGCTCTGGGAAAGCTTGAAAGTGTGTGGATACTTGGAGCAGTGGGACTACTGGAACTGGAGCAGAAACCCTGGTCTTCTCCAGAGCTTCTCCACCAACACGTGAGCCGTAACGGCCGGGGGGGTGGAAACCGGCTCTGACTCCACGGGCCAACATCTGGTGACTCTGCGCCAGAGCGTCTGTCCTCTGTTCTCACATCTTTTCCCCCTTTCTGTTGTGTTCTCAGAACTCAGGCCAGGGTGCATCAGGCTGTGAAGGACCTTGCTGTTCTTCATGCATAACATCAGAAATCCTCCTCTTTGTTCCGCCCTTTGTTACTTACTGAGTCCCAGCACAGCCTCTCGCTTTTCTTCTGAGCGTATCTGAGGGGGATAAACACGCTCGGATGTGGGCTGAGGTTACCAGACAAGCTGTTGTTATGAGTATAATCTGCTGTGGGACGAGTCATTCACGTGCACTCATGAGTGTGTGTGGGTGACTCTGTGCATGAAACCTTATCTCCTTGTTCTTATTTGCCTGCACAGAAAGAGACTGAGCCACTTCACTGGCGACTCTTCTTCACGCCCAATAATGCTGAGGCTGACAGATTTTTGCAGTGTGAGGTGAAACAACCACAGGAGGGCCCCATTTGACTTTTTTAACAGCACAAATTCTCTTAAACTATTATTAAACTGTTTCCCCTGCAGAGTTTTTGCACCATATGTACATACCTAAGTACACACTGACGTAACACGTGTGCATAGGTAAATTACATAGCTTAGAAAAGTGCATTTTTCTCAAAATTTCCTTTGTCAACTTGTAATATTCTTAGATTTCTGGGAGCCTGTGAGACTGGGTTCATCAGTATTTCCGGGACTCGCTCAGCTGTGTGACTTTTGGGGGGTATTTCTACAGATGTGGCTGGCTTCACAGGGCTCTAATATGTAGAAATAGCCGCGCTAAAACACTATCTTACATGTCTAATTCCAAATTCTGTGGGCTGACCCGCCCCCCTTCAGTATAACAAAGAGTCCACTGATAGAAACCCATCAGAAGCCAGTTCCAGATTCTTTAGGGCCGCCAGTCCAGATGGAGCGATAGCGTCTATCTGCCCGTGTTTGAGGGAAAGATCTGGAAGAATTTCTTGGGAACAGGAAGTCAAATGATTGCCATCGCTGGAAGACTCTGTCACAGAAAAAGAATATTCGTCCCCCCCCATGCTTTTCCTGTTTTGAATTCCTAAGAATGGGTCCAACTTTGCACGATTTCCATCAAGGACAATTATCAAGGGAAGAGGTGGAGCAGCGGGGTAGTGAACTGGAGTATTGAGAGGAAATCGCTTGGCACAGTCACCCTTTTGTAGAAAGAGCCATATAGGGTAGAAAAAAAGAAAAAGCATCACAGAAAACTCCAAAACTCTTATATGGATCTTTCAAAATAAAGTCCCAAGGCTGGTATGAGCCACAGAGATAAGTCCACATTTTTCATGGGTTATGTTGGGTTGTTATTTCAGTTTTTATGATCAAACATTACAAATGAATAATAGCTCTTAGTGAAAAGACAACACAGAATGCGTTTCTTGTATTACATATATAACAGAGAAGGTTAGGCCTCTGCCGGAAGCTCCAACAATCAACATGCTTTTACCATCAGGGGAACATGTTTACAGAGTAAATTACTGGGAATGTGCTTCCCACCATGTGGTTCTACTTACACACGGAAGTGTTTACTCACATTCCAGCCACCGCAGAGCCGAGCGTGTCCGTATAAAACCACAAAATATCTACACCTCATTTATTTCAGGGGAAATCATAGGTGTCGTTTAACAGCATTATTTTCATGTTAAACCGTATAAGCAGTTATTTATAGGTAATACTAAAGCCATATACTATAATTACAAAACAACGCATGTAAAGTAAACCAATAACTGAATGAAACTGATCATAGTGAATACAGGGTCTGTGCATATAATATAGCAATGGTGATGGAAGTATTATTTGGAATGTTCTTCTTTCCGTAAACTGCTTTTCCTGAATAGTGAGCCTGAACACCCCCATAGCTCCACGGCCTTTTTAATATGAATGAAGCCTCGGGGCCACACCCGGCTGCAGCAGCATATCAATGGAATTAAAAGTGCATCAGGCCCAAGGGTTCGATTTGCTGCGGCGTTCCACGCCACCTCAGAGCGGATATACAGAAAGCTGCTCTACTGGCTAGGCCTGATTCCTGCAGCAAACCTGTTGCTGCGCCCCAACCCCACGTTTACTGAGAGGCTACGGGGGGGTAGGCCTTTGCACACAGGAAACAGTGGGAATCTTGGAATCAGAATCTGAGAAGAGAAGCTTTTTTCTTTTTTTCCCCTTTTTTTTATCAATGGTGCTATCAGGTAAAACAATATTTACTTTTATACACTTCTTTTGTTCTGTTCCTTATCACTGCCCACCTTCTTTCTGTTTCTCTTCAGCCTCTCCCACACGTTTCAGCCTCTCCCTTGACGTCTCCTTTGTTTTCTATCACGCGTTTCTGTGTAGCTCTTCTCTATCATCACGGCAGAGGGACTTTCGTAGCCCCGGACATCTGTGTTCTTTAATCGGCCTGCGAGGAAACAAGCGGCTGCTGTGACTTCAGAGGCTCCTCCTGCAAAAAAAAAAAGAGCTTCACACTGTTTTAAAACAGGAGATGCAGAGGCGGCCCGGCCTCACTCCCACCCGAGGATGGACGAGGATTGTAGGAAGCCCAAGACCTTCGTGTCGACTTTCCGGCTGGCCATCCAGCCTGGAGCCAGGAATTTCTGTCGGGAGAAGCAGAAGAAAGGACTGGATCCCACCAACAGGACAGTGATGAGCGGCGTCAAACTGGGAGTCGCATCTGCCTCAGGTAAAGGCTGCAGAGTTCACTGCAACACAAACTCTGTTTCAATGTTAGAGTGTTGTTTGTTACGTTTGTTTTAATTGCATCATAACTTGACTGTATGCACAACAGATATTTACTGTGGAAATACTGGGATTATATTCAATGCAGTTGGGTTCTACAACAGACATCTGTATATAGTAGTGAAACAATGATATAAAGTAGGAAACATCCCAGAAATCAGCACAATCGACATATGGGAATATTACAATATAGTGCAATTAACTACTTATGGGTCAGTGGGAAATTGCAAGTTGATCAGGTCTCTCAAAATGTACATTTTGCGTTTATGTGGATTTTGTGTGATTTGTTAACACAAAATATCTAAAGTTGTAACTGAAAAAGAATGAAAACTTCAACCTTGAATATAAAACTAGCTGATTTTTAGAGCTTTACTCTATCTAACACTAAGTTTTCAGAGTTTACACAACATGATAGTTTTGGCCATGTCCCATATGCTTAAAAAAAAGCTAAAATAAGCATAAAAATGAAGGATTGTGCATGATATAACAATGGGAAGTTTGCAGATATTTAGGTCAGTGGTTCAAAGCAAGTCTTCTGTTGGTTTTGTTGCTTTTGTCTAAATGTTGAAGGTCTGTGTGACCCGGGGTCACTGAACCCGAACCTAAACAACCTGTAATATTTCATGTGGTGGGGACTTGCTTTTTCCGTGCCCAAAGGGGAAGTGAGTCCTGTTTACTGTGAAAACTGATGTGTCCACAACACACACATGCAAACACACACACACCCTACCAGGCATTTCAATAATAAATACACACGTGCACCCCTTGTGTTATATCATATCACACAGTTTATTTAAAATTCATACATACATCATGGAGATAGTAAAAAGACATCACATCCTGATTGTTCAGTGATGGAGGAAACACTAATGAACCCAGTTTTCTAACTCCTCCTCCTCGGTCCAAGAGGTCAAACAATCACCTGTCCAGGACCTGGAAGTGTCTCTGCGTTTCAAAGAAACAATCAGAGACAATGCAGTCTGCAAAGGAAGTGACGCACCTCTTAAAAGGTGTTATCACAGGGATTCAGCATCCGAGCGTTTCCTGGCTACACAATGGAAAATAAAGGCTGATTATGAGGGAAAAATGATATTAAAATTTGCCAGGCAGGGATCTGTGGTGAGGGCTTTGGCCAGCTACAGTTGAGTTTTATGTTCATTATCCTGACGTGAGAAAGTGCAGATAAGCAACGGATGATGCCAAACTCTGTTCCGTTACAGATGCCAGGACGTGCACCCGCACAGCTGGGAACGCTGCTGGAAAACAGCCGAGCGGCCCCGGGTCACACGTCACAGGTAGAGGTGACAGAGATAATCAAGTTCAGCATAACCCACCCTTAGATAGGCTGCGCTGAGCGGACGTGTGCGGAGTCAAACCTGTTCTACCCCGTTTGTTTCTCTGTCACAGCAACAAAGGAAGTCCCCAGAGGAACCGCCGAGAGGCTCAGTGACGACACGTCGAAGGTTGAATCACCTGAAAACACTGAAATACCCTCAGCTGACAGAGAGGAAAGACAGCACAGAGCAGAGAGAGACAAAGGTAGGTAAATACAACGTTTGCTGAGCTCCCTATACGATTTATATCTGTACACATTCAGAAACTCTCCATTCTTTCACCATTCTCTCAAATATTTATATATATATATAAATAGATACAAATTTACTGATCCCTGAGCACTGTTAGAAACCTACAACACACAAAACAAGGAGAGCAATATGTAAAAAAAAACACCCTAAGTACCAACACTAACATATACAAATAAAATAAAAAAAATTATAAATAAATAAAAAAACTAATGAAACACACCATTATTATTGCTTCGATTTAGATTGAGTTTATTGCTCATGAATGGTTAATGAAAATGTGCAAAAGTAGATAAATAAAAATATTAAATAATCTGTACGTGGTTATATACACACACACACACACACACACACATATATATATATATATATATATATATGTGTGTGTGTGTGTGTGTTTATGTGTATGTATGACACAATTTTAAGACGTATTCATCAGCATCAGGTCTCTTAAAATGTACATTTTACATTAATGTTGGTTTCTTCTCATTTAAAAGTCCATTTGTATAATTTAATTTTTTTTTAATTATTTCTTTTTTATTCTTTTTTCTTTTTTTTTTTTTTTTACAAAAATGTTTTTAATATAAAAATGTCCAACGATGTAATTGAAAAATAATGATACATTGTAAGTGTTTAATCCACATGGAACACAAAACTAGTTGACAGAAGGTGTTTTTTACTTTATTCTTTTTTTATATTTTATGTTTAAGTTTTTATTGTTATACCACAGTTTTGATGTTGATCCTACTATATATACACATAAAAGAAAGAAGGTTAGATAATATGCAAAGTGACAAATTATGATTAAAAATCTCCTTTTTTATGTGTTGCATTCTACAAACTAAACTTTGACCTTTAAACAGCCAATGTATTGCATTCTTAAGTGCAATGCATTGGCTGCCTGTCGATTGCATTATTTGCAACTACGACCACGCGTGTCTGCTCCAACCAATCAGGAGCGACGGTTAGGAGCTCCGCCTCCTCCTCCAGCCGTCCACAGGTGTCTGAGATTACAGCCTCCAAACAAAAGGAGGAGCAAAGGGTCAGCAATGAAAAATCATTTTATTGATTTTTTTAAATATTCCCAGGACTTCCTGTTGAGTTTCTGGACCCACCGGAGCAGGTGGAGGTCAGAGTGGGGGGGCAGGCCCGGCTGCTCTGTGAGTTCAGGTGCAGCACGACCCCTGTGGCCTGCTGCTGGATTTACAACCGAGACAAGGTACCCGCTCAGTGTTCTCTGACCATCCCTGACCCCTTTTAGAGTGGACTCACCGTGCAGGGCCTCTTCCAACCCCAGGTGGTAGCCGGAGCAGCGAGGATGTCCGTGAGGAGCAGCGACACCCAGAGCAGCCTTCACGTCTCCCAGGCCTGTCCGGATGACAGAGGCTCCTACACCCTGGTAGTGAGGAACCAGGAGGGCTCTGCCCAGCACACGGTGTCCCTCAACGTCA
This sequence comes from Eupleurogrammus muticus, assembly GCA_036785175.1. Taxonomy (NCBI): domain Eukaryota; kingdom Metazoa; phylum Chordata; class Actinopteri; order Scombriformes; family Trichiuridae; genus Eupleurogrammus; species Eupleurogrammus muticus. The sequence continues at coordinate 19,996,293 of JAYKQN010000015.1, forward strand.
TCGGTAGGAAACTGTTTTACCCATAAGACCCTGGGCCTGTGACATTCTGCATTCATGGTGAACCTATTTTTTAGAAGTGAATCAGCTTAGAGGTGTTTCTTCTTCTTGCTTATAGCACATATTTTTGCATGTCCTCTGCATGTATCACAGTTACAGCATTAGCTTTGCTGGCTAAGTTTAACAAGAATTTATTTGAACAATAACGCTATTAATCAAAAAGACGTGAATCATTCTAAATTAATTGAGCAGCTCATTAACGTGATTCTTGTCGTGACATGTCCCATTTTCAATTGTGATCAAAACAGGTTAAATGTTATAGAGGACATGTTGTTGAACCATAAATTTGTTTGAAACTTACCTTTTTAGTGACAAAAAAATCAAGCTGTTTTAGTCACTGAGGCCTTCATCAGTTTGAGTGAAGGGTGAAGTTGTATGAGGAGTATTTGTGGAACATTAGTGGTTTCTTCAGAAGCTGCAACAATATTTGTTGACATATCCCAAAAAAAAACTTAGCAATTTTGATTCAACATGGACAACAATCAGCATGGAAAAGAATTGTGGCTTAACGCCAAAGCAGTGTGTGTCCTATGATTTTGACGACCCTTGATAACGCTCCAAAAGGGCTTTAAATAGGATCCATTGTCTTGTTAAAAACTTGAATCTGTCCTCAGATCGGCCCGACCCGCCCGCGTCCCACCCCGTGGTGTCCCAGCTGTCCCCTCAGTCCCTGGTCCTGTCCTGGACCGGGCCTAGCTACGACGGGGGCACGGCGGTCCTGGGTTACAAACTGGAGGTGAGGAAAGACGACCCCGAGGGGCCCGGCAGCTGGAACGAACTGACGAGCCGCTGCAAGAACACGTGCTACAAGGTCCGCTCGGGCCTGGAGCCCGAGGAGCGGTACCGCTTCCGGGTGCGGGCCTACAACACGGCGGGGGTCAGCGAACCCAGCCAGGAGTCCGACTGCGTCAAGTTGGCCACTTCAAGTTAGTGGAATGCTGGAATTGTGGAATATTTTAGGATTTTCTGTTCTGGTCAAATAAAGCATACTCTATATTTTTCTATAGTGAAAAAGGAAAATGAGAAGAAGGAGTCAGAGTCGTACGTCACTGTGACCATCGACACTAAACACAAGGTCAAGGATCACTACAACGTACACGAACAGCTGGGAGTGTAAGGATTCTATATATTTAAAGTCTGAAAGTACAGTTTTCCTTCCTCTGAGTGGAACAAGAGACCATAACTCACCAGAGGGGATTATGTTATGGTTAAATTCCAGTGGTAAATTCGGCAAGGTGTTCCTGCTGTCCCACAAGGAGACGGGCGAGGAGTTCGCGGGGAAGTTCTACCGAGGCCGGACGTCCAAGGAGAAGCTGGCGGCCCGCAAGGAGATCGAACTGATGAACCAGCTCCACCATCCGAAACTGGTCCAGTGTCTGGCGGCCTACGACACCTCCTCCGAGCTGGTCATGGTCATGGAGTAGTGAGTGGAAGTAGAAAAGTGACTTTGTGTGAAATGTTATTGGTGGTGAGGAGCTTCTGCAGCTCTACAGGACCCAAACACAAGCAAAGTTTAGAAAGATAGTTTGGTTTATTTAACGGATTTGAATATGTCATTGAATCGTACGTAATGTTCATTCTCAAGGGTACTGCTAAAAAAAAAAAAAAAACTCAATTTCCATCTTTTGTGCATGTGCATAAGAGTAAAATCTGGTTTGTTTAAATACAGGAAAAGCAGCTAAAAGTTTTAATTAGATTGGGTTCAACTTGAATGTGCAGGAGTTAAACTATTAAACTGAATCTACATTATTTATTTCAGTATAATTAATTCCCTCCTGTGTTTGAGTGGAAATCTTAAATGGAAAATTTAACTAATTCCTACTCTAAATAACTACTCTGCAAGTACAGGAAATATAGGGACAATTAACCTGCCAGAGATGTGTAGTTGGATAAATTTAATTTCAGCCACTTGATATAATAAATGTAAGTAATTTAAACATGTTATTATTAGTGAGACCAAAAACTAATTTCGCAGATTACAGAACAATTTCCCCAAAAATGAAACCATGCAGAAGCATCTTATTTTACAATTCTAAAAGAATACATATATGACAAACACCACATGATCCCATTTGACTGTGATATTGCCTTGTGTTGGGGGGGGGGTTGATGATGATTGCATAGTTAATTTAGAAGTAGGTTAGTCTCCATTTGTATCCTGAAACCACTAAATGTTTAACTTTAGGATTAATACTGCCAGATAAAGGAAGCAGGGCTGCAGTTGGGTAATTTCTGAGTTGTGGTTGAATGATGGTGCATCCCTGCGTCCAGCATCGCCGGCGGGGAGCTCTTCGAACGCATCCTGGACGACAACTTCGAGCACACGGAGCCGACCAGCGCCCGCTACATGCGTCAGATCCTGGAGGCCATGCAGTACGTCCACAGGCAGAACATCGTCCACCTGGACCTCAAGCCCGAGAACATCGTGTGCGTGGACGCCACCGGCACCAGGATCAAGATCATCGACTTCGGCCTGGCCAGTAAACTGGGTGAGTTGCAGCACTTTGTGTGTGTGTGTGTGTGTGTGTGTGTGTATAATGGTTTCCTTATTGGTGTGTACACTCAATCACTTATCAATGGCACATTTATATTCAGGTTGAGGTTTTATGAAGATTTCAATTGAAATTTAAGGTAATTGAGTTTTAGCATTACTTATTTTTTTCATTTATAAATAAAATGATTAAGAAAAGCCTATATTGTCTATTGCAATGCATCATGCATGAAGAATAAAAAGCACATGCATGAATCTTTGCATCAGCTAAAATAATTAAAAGATATTTTAGTGTTTTCTCTCAATATGGACTTGCATATTTTATCCTGACGACGCGATAATTCAGGCTTGAGAGAATTCTCCGTTTTGCGACATGCCAAAGATAACACCGAGGAGTCTGAATTCCTCGAGGTCCTTCACATAAAAACAACTCCTTTAATGGGCAACTGCTTCGACTCCGCGAATGCAGAGTTCGGGGACGGGGAAGTCTGGTGGCGCTCCAGACGCTTCAGCCCCAGACTGGGTGGTCTATAGAGAGGGGGGGGGTTGGGGGGGCTGCGGCTCTGTGTGACAAAAGGGTAAACAAAGATTTACAGCAACATGTCGAATACCGCAGTGTGTTGTCCCGCTCTGTAGAGGAGGGCAAACCTCTGATGGTGATGCACGGCACGCCGGAGTTCGTGGCCCCGGAGGTTATCAACTATGAGCCTGTGGGCCTGGAGACGGACATGTGGAGCATCGGCGTCATCTGCTACATCCTGTGAGTCAAACCGCAGCTCCTTAAAACCAAACCCAACCTCAATGTCTTATAGGGGAAAAAAAAGAAAATTTATGTATATATATATATACACAAAATGCACCATTTAAAAGTTTGGGGTGACCCAGACACTTGTTCCCTATGAAAGGTGACACTTTTATTTATCAAATGAGTTGCAAAATGAATAGAAAATATATTCAAGACATTGACCAGGCTACAATTTTTCTCCGCTGTACTAACATAATTGCACAAGAGATTTCTAATCATCCATCAGCTTCTAATGAAATTATAAAACACAACGTACCATTAGAACACTGGAGAAATGGGCCTCTATACACCTATATACATGTTACATTAAAAACCAGACCTCTGTCGTCAAAAAATGACTAAAGACCCCAAACTTGGTAAAATATCTAGTCAAACTTAACAAAAAACATCCTCCATTGCTGCCATGGTTTAACTATGATTTCATCCTCAATGTTCAATGGCATTTCTTTTTCTAATATTGTGAATAGTCTTAATTGCCACTTTAGGGAAAAAACCACCACTTTAGGAAAAACCCAAACCCGTAACCCCATGCCTGTGTGTGACTGATCCGTGTCCCAGGCTCAGTGGAGAATCTCCCTTCCAGGGAAACAGCGACGCCGAGACGTTTTCCCTGGTGACTGCCGCCCGCTACGAGTTCGACCAGGAGAGTTTCGAGGACATCTCTGATCAGGCGAAGGACTTCATCAACTCCATGCTGAAGAAAGACCGGCGGTTGGTGCTTTATTTATTTAATAGGCCATGGATGATGACGGCTGAACATGTCACTGAGCAACACTTCCTTTAGGGTGTTTTTATTCTTTTTCTTCAAATTCTTAAACTGTCACAGGACCAAACCATCTGGTTAATCTCTGTCCCTTTGTGCTCTAACCAGATGCAGGCTGTCCTGCGACGGGGCCCTGGCCCACCCCTGGATGGCCACTTTCACGTTGCTGAACCGCAGCTCCACCAGGAGGCTCAACAAGGACAAGATCAGGCGCTTCCTGGCCAAGCGCAAGTGGAAGGTAATGTAGTTATTTTCCAGCAGACTCGATAAATCGTCCTGTGCGGAGAGTATATTGCCATCCGATGCTATTTGTCCTTTTTCTAAACTCTCAGAAAACTGGCAAGGCCGTCCTGGCCCTGCAGCGGATGGCTAACCTCTCCAACTGGTCAGACTCTCCTGGCAACTCCTCAGAGGGTAAGACGGATAAAGACACATGCAATGCCCCCCCACCCCCTCCTTCATGTCCTAGAGCTACATGCATATGGCAGATGACTCACAGTTTCAGATTGTCACTTCAAGTTTAGGCTACCCTTTTTTATTTTTTCTCATCCAGAGCCAGGCTGGAGCCAGGAGGCGGAGGCTGCCATCCAGTCCCTGGACAAGCAGCTGCAGAGAGAACCCCGTTTCCAGCAGCCCCTGGAGGACGCCACCCTGCCCCAAGGCGCCACGGCTCATCTCACGTGCCTCGTCAGCGGTAGAGTGACACAACCCTGTGATGCATGTTAGATTATTCACTTAGTGCATGTGTGCACATCAGCTCAAAATCTCAGGTTGGAGCTTTAGAGGCAAGTTCTTGTTTTTGTGAAATGCTCGTGCCTGGAAGCCGCAAATTCTATTTCAACGCGCGATGTTTTGATCCAAGCCGGAACATTTCGGCCTCCCACGGATCCGATGTGCATCTAAACATTGTCTCTGGGAGCACAGTTTGTTCTCCAGAGCAGACTGTGGGTGTTGTTCTGTTCTCATGGAGGCAAATAAGGCGCTGTTTTATTTCCAGTTGTAATGTTCAACAGAAACACAACTGTACAACTTTTGTTTATGAGTTTAGTGAATGTTGAAAACTGGTATTAATACAAGCTATTCAGGCAAAACAAAATGTAAAAGTGCTACTTTTTAATCTTAAATCCTGAAACTTTGTGCTGTTTTCTCGATCCCAGGTTACCCACGGCCAGCGGTGGAGTGGCTCCAGAACGAGAAGCCGGTGCCTGAGTCGTCCAGAGTGACCGAGAGGCATCAGGAGGACGGGCGCTGCTCTCTGGTTCTGGCGGATTTACAGCTTTCTGATGCTGGGATTTATGTCTGCAAGGCCAGCAACAAGCTGGGGGAAGCGATGTGCTCTGCTAAGCTCAAAGTGGAAATGTGACTCTACAGATATTTATAAATTTTTTTTTTTTGACCCCTTGAGGACAATGAACACTGCTGCACAAAAGGTCATTTGCACATAATTTCAAGGCAAAAAGCGACACGTTAATGGGATAAAAGGTTTGAAGACACACACACCCAGAGACTGACAAATCACCATTTACTAAGTCTGCATTCTTTAACATGTTCAGCTAATGCACAGACTGTTATAAGCTATTTTGTTCCTTTGCTCACAAAACAGGTCACCTGAAAACATGTACATTTTGTAGATTTCTTTTTTTTTTTTTTTTTTTAAATGTTCAATGAAAATGTTTTTAAAAAGCATGAAAATTAAAGGCTGAGTTTCACTGAAACCCTTTTCCTTTAACCGCTTCCACATGCATCTTCTGTAGAAAAGAACCTGCAAAACGTCTAATAGCACAAAAAACACATGAGGTTCCTGCAGTTAAAGACTCAAATGAATGAAAACAAACATTTTTGCTGGTTTATTATAGCATCCACACAATTTGAAGATAACATTTAAAGACACTTGAAATCTGAAAAACTAAAACAAATGATTTTTTTTTTTTTAAGCAAGTCTTTCTGTACACTGTATAAACACTAATTTACATGTGACCACCAGCTAAACACATTAGAACTTTAGTTTTTGTTTTTTTTTCCCACCTCAAGCCCCTTTTAGAGACCTGAATAATTAGACTGCTGACCATGGCAACTTCAGATTTTTCCCTTTCTACATACAGTGTATTTAACATCTCATTTCCCACTGACCTGCTACAGTATGAATATAGTATATTCTATAGTCTAACCCCATGAATGCCACTTTTAACTCAGGACATACAGTTTTTCCTTTTTTCTATTGGTGCATGTCTCAAACACAAGTTTTAGAACTTTCAGATTCAGACAGTGAAACATTCTCCAAACCCAGGAACCACAAAGACAAATAGTTTATTCTATGACACAAAAGTGGCAATCATACAATTTTTATAATATAGTAACTAACCTTTTGAATAACTATTGATTTCTTGTCTAAGCTACATTCATATTCTACATGGAGAGGACAGAACCTGTAGTGCTGTGTTGACAGGGAGCAGAAATGGGCAGAATGAGCTGATGTTCGCTGGTCTTTTGGAATTGTTATCTACAGATGGGCATTTCATTTAAAAAGGCATGCCATTCATCAACACCTCTTTGGATAAAAACAAGACCTACAATTCTTAGAACAGCGATTTATTAATCCTCAAACAAGACTTCCAGCTTGCAAATAGCAAAAAAATATTTCATGTTTAGGATTATTTATTTATTTTTTCTCCTTACCCATCCACCTTTCAGCTAAAACTTGTATTTAAAAACCTGTGGAAATTAATTCAGGCACTGAATCTTGGTCAAAGAAGTGAAAGAGCTTGCTCGGTGTCCCACTTCTTTCCTAAGGCAGCGTTTTCTGTGTGGGTTCAGTCATTTGTGCACACACACGTGCCCGGGGGCCTTGCACACATGCTCTGAATGCAGTGGTCCTCGTCACGTCCTTCCACTTCCTACGGTCCCTCTTGTCTCTGTTGGATTCTCTTCTGCAGAAGCTTCCAAGCCCTCAGTACCTGCAATAAAAATATACAAAATTCACCAAAGAGCTTGAAGTGCAGAACTGGAGGACTGACGGGGTGATGTGTGCCTGACCTGTTTCCCAGTGACCTCCGGCTCCCACAGCGTGCTGAGCACCACGTTGGCGTGTTCCACCTGTTTGCTGTTGGGCCACTGGCTCTGGAGCCGCCGCAGGGCGTCCTCCGCCGTCACGCCGTCTCGCTCGGTTATCCTCAACACCGCCTGGGGGGGGGGGCAGAAAGAGAAACAGAAGGAAAGCAATTAGATTGGGGTAACAGTGCTCAGAGCGTTTGGTTATCCAAATCCACTGTGTGCACAATCTCTAAGTTTCTGACTCTGGCGCCACCTGGTGGTGGAAGTGGGGCAGTGGTGACCTAAAGGTTAGAGAAGCAGAGGTGCTGAGCTGCCCTTAAGCACGGAGCTTCTTTAACTCATAACAACCCATTTATCCTTCAAGGTAAATTATGTGGGTTATACCATAGACCAAGTGGGCCACATAGAACACATTTCTAAAGTTTCTTTTAGAATAATATTTTTTATTCCCTAAGATCTGTATTTTGACATATGTAACATTGGGCATTAAACATATAAGGATAATTAGTATATGTCACTTGGGGACTTAATGAGTTATGGCCATAAATAAGTAAGAGTCTGGGACAGTTCTTGTGACACCAGTGTCACTTTGGGTTCTTATGGGTTAAATAAAAGTAAAAAGAAGTATAGTGAGCGGACACTGAACATATTACCTCCTCCTCTGGGATGACGGTGACCCAGACCTCGTGAACCATGTCCGTCCATCCTGCCTCCAGGAGAACGGCAGCGTCCACCACGCAAACCTGTTTACCTGCACAGAGCAAAGCATCCAGTGGAGGACTGAGAGAAAGCACAGCTGTGTTACACTTCATCAGGTTTATTTTATTAGCCTTAGACTGAAGGAAAACTGATCAGGAAGTGGAAAAAGGAAGTTTAGGCATATCTATATAAAGGAATTGCCGTTTTCTCATTCAGACAAAGATTCAAATCCATTATCTCGGTAAATAAATACTTAAATATCTCTCTCTATATCAATTCTTGAAACGGGCTAGTTGTGTTTATTTGGGCTAAACATGTCCTTGTATGAAAAGGTGAATTCCCACTAAACTTAATAATTATAATAATAATAAAAACCTTCATTTAAAAACTGCATTTTGTGTTCACTTGTTGTCCTTGACTTACATTTAAATTGTTTGATCTGAAACATTTAAGCATCATAAAACCATTCAGGAAGGGGGCAAACCCTTTTCAACACCACTGTATGTGAATATAAAAATCAAAGTCCATACGATACCTTCCTCTCTGGCTTGGCCGATTCTTTTCTTCACCAGAATTGCGATTTCAGGCCAGACGATGTCTGTTAGGGCTTTCAACCGTTCCTGCATAGAAAATATAACCTCCGGTAAATCCTCAACATGCTGTGGTGTGCTCTGACATCATTTCCAATGTGTTAAAGTGTCACTTAGATTTCCTATTTTACCTTGTTTCCAAAAACCTTCCTTCCTAATGCTTGCCTGTTGATGCTTTTATCCTCATTTAGAATATCTGAAAGTGACAAAAAGCAGAAGCGTCATTGCACCGTGATGCTTCTTTCCTAGCGCTTATATAAAATGCTTCTTTTGTGATGGATTCATTTATGTGCCAGTTGGGTTGAGTAATCTTTTAAACTCCAGAATAAAGTCAAAAACACCAAAACGCATCTGCAGACCTCAGATGGAGTGCTAAAATTGATTTCAGAAAATAATTTAAAAATGCTGTAACGTGTAGAGGGAAAATAAATGATGCAACTTTTGGAACCGACATCGTCAGCGTGGATTCGCTTTAGGTGTGACACGGCTCAAATGCCATTTTGCAAAATGTTAAGTTGTGACCCTCTCTACTACAGTGTGCCATTAATCTGTCATCTGGCCAGTTTAAAAAAGTCATCTCGTCAACTTTTATCAAAATCAAAACCACCGACTGTGAGTCATCACAGCTCTGGCCTTTAGTTACTATGGCCGCCCTCATTATGTCAATCACTGATGTGGAGAAAAAAAAAAGGTGCTTCATCATCATCAGCCTGTATTTAATCAACAGCTTGCGACTTAGACATGACAAGGAGATGGATGTCACATCTCGAGCCACACGTCTTCAACGCACTCGAGCCAAATTCCTGCTGCACGCTGTGGTGGGCTGCCGTGCCCGGCTGGTACACCTCGTGGCCCAGCTTGTCACAGTCGATCCGAACCGCTCCCAACGCCTCCAGCCGCCTGGCGATGGAGCTCTTCCCGCTGCCGCTGCCCCCCGTCAGGCCGATCACATACGGGAGCGGGGGGAGGTGGGACGTGTCCTGGCTCCGGAGAAACGGGAGACAGCGAGGAGCAGGAGAATAAAAAAAAAAAAAAGAAAGAAAGAAGAGGAGGTGAAATTAAATTGCAGAGCAGCAGTTGTTAACATGACACGCAACCTGAGACTTTCAGGAAATAACATAGTGAGATGATGATGGTGACAGGCCCAATAAACAATTCATAAGCAATGCTCTGCATGATCGTCCCCCAAAAACATAAATCTCTAACTTTTTTCTTCAAGATTTTAAATGGCTTAACACTTAAAAAAAATATTTTGACATATGCGGAAAAGAAAAGCTGCTCTTTGTATCTGGGAAGTCCTTTTAGAACATTTAAAAGAAGACATATTTAAGTAGTTTATTCATTTTTGTATTCAAAAAAAACAGTTCCACTTCAACTGAGAAGTTTTGAGAAGCAGCAGGCTGGGTGAAATGATTTTCCTCAGAAAGGTTAAAGGAGGATTAAAAAGCCAAATGTACTACAGAACATTACATTATGTGACTGTGAAGTGATTCTTCTTAACGATTTGAAAAGAAAAATTCCATTAAACAGGATTGATTTGATTGATGTTGATGATCATATTTAAGTGAGAATTTCTCCTTTTTGTCATAAAATCAAATAAGATCCTTTTTGGGGGGTTTCTTTTTCTTCTCTTTCATTTGACTATACATTTCTGACTGCATATTTGCTTCTTTTATTATTCCCTCAATCATAATAAAAGAATCATCAGTACGGAAACAATTTTAAATATATTGTCAAGAAGCAGAAGGACCTACTTTGAGCGGCGCCAGGAGGGTTCCCAGCAGGCGAGAGCGAAGACTGGAGGAGCTGATCTTCTCCTCCTCGCTCTCCGTGTGGTGGGCGTCCTTAAGCAGCTGGATTTCATGGAGGACGAGAGCTGGAAGGCCCTGGTTTAAGGAAGCAGTGATTACAGTATGAGCAGCCTGGGTGCAACAAGTGATCATATGTTCAAATGCCGACTGGACTAGAATTCTGACCCAGAAAACCTTTACAACACACTTTTGAGTTTGCTTTTGGCAAATGAATGTAGTACAGACAGTGGTCAGTCAGTCACTCAGAATGAAACAATCAAAAGCTTGTGTTATTCCTACTTCACGTACAACCTACATTCTCAGTGCGTTTCCTGTTCACGGCCTCGCCGCCCCTCCTCGTCTCCTCGCTGACCACGATGCACTGCAGCAGGGGGTCGACCACTGACACGCCGTAGGGGTCGTCCAGGGGCACGATCTCCACGCGCAGGGAGGGCTTGACGTCCTGCAGGAACTCCTCCAGCCTCTGGACCCGCAGGGCGTAGGGCTCGATGAGCTCCCTCAGCACCTTCTCTGCGGCCGGGGAAAGAAGGAGAGGACGTCAGGGATACTGGCTTCTGCCTCGTAAATGTGAACATCAACGAAAGAATGAGAACATGCCTGAACATGAAAACCAACGCTTAGCATAGTAGATGTTCATTGCACCACCTTGATTTTCCAGTTTTTGTTGAAATTTTCACAGTTTAATCTCTCATCTAACATATGATGATCTGACAGCCCAGTGTGAGGACAAATGTCCAGACCAATGCAACACTTTGAGCAACTCACTTTTCAGCATTGCTTGGTCACAGACACCGATGATGAACCTCCTGTTGGCCAGCAGGCATGAGATGTTGAGCAGCGTCTTATGGGCCCCGTGGAGCCGGTCGAACGTCCCCCCGACCACCACGTCGCTGTAGGTCTCCAGGGGTTCCGCCTTCTCTTCGGGCTCCCGCGCCTCGTCGTCTTTGCCCTGCAGCTTCATCAGCTGCGGGTGGAGCAGCACGGAGGGCAGCCCGGGGCTGCACACGTAGCAGTGGCCGGCGTAGCTCTGCAGACACTGCGTGACCTGATGGGACTGACCCGGGTCCTGCAGGGGGAAGTCCGTGAGCACCACCTCCGGGGAGTGGGACAGGGGCTGCGGCGTGGGGAAGGGGCTGCTGGGGGGAGCCACGCCGCCGCTGCTAGGCGCAGAGTTTGTGCGAACATTGGTCAGCAGGACGCGGACGTCCAGGTGGCCGCACACATCGGCCGCATTGCTGTAGAGGCGGGTGATGAGGGTGGAGAGGTCCACTGCTGGGGGGATGAAAACCGGCCGGGGTTGGCTGCCGCCCCCCAGGTTCAGACCCGGGTGCAGGTGGACGTACAGCGTGCGTTCGACAAGCTGCGCCGCTGAGCTGAGCACCGGGGCGATGCGCAGGGGGAGCGTGTGGAGGGGAGACGTCAGCACGAGGACGCCGGTGCTGAACATCGCCATGTTTACGGCTCAATGCGATGAGACGTGTTGTCACAGTTGCTGAGGAGTCACAGTTTCAGGGTGGGTGAACACTGGAGGGAGGAAAGTCAAAAGAGTAGGAGATAAGATCAAAGAATTCAGTTTAAGATTATCCTCAAAGTAATTTCAAGAACCTAAATTCAAATTTACACAGAAAACAAGAGTAAAAACCTCAGTCAGAAATTTGGTCATTTTAAGTTTAAAAGGTCATTGAAAAATCATGGTTCGCAAGATGAGAAAGTAAAAACAAAATTAAAATAGAGTTTAAAGAAGCATTAATCGGGTTCCCTAAAATGTGCATTTTGTGGTGATTTTCTTGCCATTTAAAAGACAGTTTGACACAAATTCAAAATGGTGTAACCAAAAAAGAATGACAACTTTGAATATTTAATTGACCTAAAATATGAGAGTAGTTGATTGTTGTTACACCACATGACAGATTTGGCCTTATAACATTGGAAGGGTTTGTTAAGCTTGTACTTAATTGTAAATCTTATTTTCTTGGAATATTACATGAGCACCACCGTAAAAACTGGATTTTGTCCTCTATTTTTTTTTTCACACCCTAATCGCATTTACAAATGTTCTATTACTGGTTTAGTTTGCTGAGGGCTGTTAATATGCAACACCTTGCTACTGTAGTAAATGATAAACCTCACCATCTAAATAAGGGAATAATAGAACATGAGCGGTTTTCCTTGCAGTAACTTTTCAGGGCCCTTTTCTTTAGCCTATCAAATGTATTATCACCATCTTGCATTTTTTTAGGTATACAATAGTGTGACATTATAGCTATTGATGCATTACTCCTCCAAAAGGGTACTAGGAAAAAAAGGTCACAAGATTATATGTGTTGCCAAACAGCTGATTGCTATCGGCATACTACTCCTAGCCCCGCCCACAAACAACCTGAGTGGTCAGAACCTAAACCTGACCATACTATAGGTCACCTCTTCAGCCACTGGCCAATCAGATTTACAGATGCTTCTGCACATGAATGAATATACAACATAGCAAAGGGCACTGGAGCTGGAAGTGGTTCAGTGTTTAGCTCCTTGCTAGCGAGCTGCAGCCCCGGAGGGAAGCAAGTATGACTGCGCACACGGTGTTTGTTAGTCAAATATAAAGCGAAGATGTGACACTGAGAGATGTAAATAACTCATATAATGACTCAAAGACGCAGCTAGCTACTACACATACCTAACCAGCAAAATAGCATCGGAATATGACTTGGAAAATGAACATTTAGCTATAAGAAGAGGCGATAAGGATGTTACTCATGACCTTATAATAACACAGCAGCCTGTACTGAGTTATAAAAATTACAATGAGTGCGGCCCATGTGAATTGCATTCGAAAATCGCCTGATTTTAGCATAATTTTACCTGTTTTGAGCGACTCTAGAGCGATGTAAAGACGGGAGGAAACGTCCAGAAGTTCAGTAGCAATGCTGACAACATTTCTACTGGCGTGTTCGTACACGTACTGTGAAACCGGGAGATGTCTTGGGGATGTATCACCCCAGTCCAAATAGCTAAACACAAGTCACTCACACTTGAAGCAGGCAGGACAACCACGTGACGGCTTACGCGCATTCTGACTGGCTGAGAAAACAGCGGTGAATTATGGGGCACGTCGTTCTACAGCGCCCCGGGTGAGTCTCCTATAATCTGTATTTTTTCCATTTAAACAGGGTTATCACCATGAAACTGACAAATATAATTTATTAAATTCAAGGCAATAATTTTTTGTATTACAAATTTTCTGAAATGTTATGTTCAAATATGAAAATTATGAACTATTACCTTTTACTTTAATACCTGGCAAACCCGTCTGACGAGCTGAGCCTGAGCACTTCTTTAATTACTGAATAAACCATTTGGTTTTAGGAATTTTGTCTTTATAAACACCATTTTTTTTGTGCAATAAATTGTTTTTATATTTATATATATCTGTATATTGTTTTTAATTTATTTATTTTAATTAAAAAAATGTAACTTCTTTCAATGCTGCTGTAGCACTGTGAATTTCCCAACTGTGGGACAATAAAGGAGCTATCTAATCTAATCAAAAAAATATATTTTTTAAAAGTTGCCTTTCCTCTGGCGCCACCTTCCGGGGAAACGGTGGCATTTAAACCGTTCTTGAGTTTATATCACGTCTTACAAAGTTAAATGTCTATGGAACAGACCACTACATAGTATCATTGGTAATACCTGTGTGTATCCTACTATTTTAAGTCGGTATGGCTGCCGTGATCAATGCAGGAGGAGACAAAGTCAGAACTTTCAATTAATAAAATATTCTGATCACAACTGGGGTGCATGAAATAAACAAAAGGATGTATATATACAAGGATAAAGTATTTCATGCTGCACCAGATAAGATGAGAAACATTTGAGAATGTTGAAATGATTGTGATGATTTAAGTTTTATAATAATATTGTATGGATGAATGAATGTGAGTGAATATTAATAAATACATGAATAGTAATAAAATATTAAGTAAAACAGGTGTGTTGATTCATGAGGAATTATAAAAACCACAAAAACAACAAGTCTTGCAGAAGTTTTTTTTAGTTTTCAATTCATACTTTGAGGCCAACAACTTGTTTTTACAAAAATAAAAAGAAATTAACAGTTATCTTCATACTGTAGAAAGAGTTGCATGACGAAGCCCTGGGGGTAAGCTGGGCAGAGGCATTGCATAATTAGCAAAGAAGGACATCAACACAAGTAAAAACAACAGATTCAAGTAAAAAGTCATGTAATCACAATGAAGACACATGAAAGCCTGGTGGCCGTTCTGGGAAATTAAGACTCTTGCTGGGTTTCCACTTTTATTCAGAGGAGTCAAACTGAAACCATGTGACCGGTCCCTCTCATGAACAATGTGAGGACTCTGTAGTCCCCTTCAAGACATTATTGGACAGCAAAGTGCTTGGATTTAATGACCTTTGTTGCCTTAAAAAACGTCAAATGAGAGAGAAATTTGTATGAAATTCTTGATAGTGAGCCTGACATCTTTGCTGGGTGTACATTTATGAACATGGACAGGCACCTTTCATTCAGTTTAACTCCCCTGCTCTACATAAAGCCTATTGAAATACATTAATTGACTTTCTTATCGCTGGTGCTATCACTGGCAGCTGTGTCGTAATGGCACTTCTCCACACAGCGTCTGGGGAACCATCCCCTTATGCGGTCTCCCACTGAAAACCAGAACAGAGTAAGGGCACTGTCATAATACATTTGCTCAAACCATACAAAAGCATCTGTATTTTCTACCAATTTCATTTTTACCTCTCATCTGCTCCTCGACCAAAACTTTGTCTCCGTACATCCACCATCTGCAGAGAGAAAACAATGTTTAGAAGCTTTTAGAAATTCTTAAGTGGAAACCCAACCAACGAAGCTCCATGACAACTCACTTGGTGCCACGGGTGGCCAGGATTGTGTCTCCTTTGCTGAGAGGGATCCTGGGTTCCTCGGTGCAGGGGGTTCTAAAGAAGGTTTGGAGACCCTTGCTGAGAGGGCAGCATGCTCCGTTATAGTCCTCTATCGCCCGATACTGGACCTGCTGGCCGAGGTACACAAGATGATGATTATTCTACTGCCCGTTTGTTTAATTGTTGTGGGCAGTCCCCTTAGCAAACGCACTTTTGAGTGATGTCTGACTCTGCGTTTTGTGTTGCAGTGCCAACAATCTTAGGTTCCATGCATTTTTCGTATTTTACAACATGTTTGACATAGTGAAGCAAATTGCTAGTGTCTACAACTTTAGGCAACAAAATTTGCAGATTACAGGTTGTTGGAAAATTGACACAGCTCCTCTTTTTTGTGAGATGTTCCTTTGTGTCTGTGACATTTTCTCTATGTTGTTCACAGAAGTATAAAAGTAGCTTGTCATTCTGCCGCTCTGTGTTCCCAAAGCTTTGGATGCTACTCACTCACCGGTATTGGGGTGTATGGAAAAATTCATATCATAAGAAAAGCCCACTGGTATTCAGTATGAAGCAGTGTCCCGCCTAGCCCTAAGCCAGCTAACATATTACACATTCTGAAAAACCTCACCCTAAGGTCACAAACCTAGCCATTCAGGTCTGACATGTATTATTGTGTCTCTGTGCTATTTTTAAATAGATACTTACACTTCTCACTCGTTTATCAGCCTTCTGCTTCAGTTGCTCAATCTGTTTAAATAGGAAAAACACAATTACACTATTGCTGGACTTAAATGATTGGTTTTCGCTCACTCAAGACAAACGGGACCTACAGTTAAGGTGTGCTGGTGACACTTGGGATGGACCGGCCATTCAATGCCGTCACCCCTGGGCGTCCCTGACCATGTGAAGACTTGCTTAAGGTTCAGCCAGCGGGTGCCGAGGTCATAGGGGAAGATGAACTCCTCCCCTGTTTGGTAGTGCTGTATTCTGTCTTTGGCCTGTTAGTAAAGAAATGGAATGTTAGTAGCAATGCCTGGAATCGGGCAGACTTTATGGTGTAATTTTTTTTTTAGCAAATATTGTGCTTACAGATTGCGATAAAATTAAACTTTAAGAACAATGATAATGAAAGATTACAAAAATCATCTGTGTTTCATTAAATATAAAAACATCAAGTGGGTTCAAGTCATTCTCACCTTTTCCTCGATCCAGGACTCGATCGAGGTCTTGTTTCGAAGGATGACTTTCATCTGCAAAGAACACTATTTTATTATCAGAGAAATAGTCATATAATTTTTTGTTCATAAATAACATTATCACTTCACTGTTCTGTCCTGAATATACACTGTGAATGTTTA
The DNA here is from genome assembly GCA_036785175.1 of Eupleurogrammus muticus. Taxonomy (NCBI): domain Eukaryota; kingdom Metazoa; phylum Chordata; class Actinopteri; order Scombriformes; family Trichiuridae; genus Eupleurogrammus; species Eupleurogrammus muticus. The sequence continues at coordinate 20,012,835 of JAYKQN010000015.1, forward strand.
TTAGAATTTAATATTCAAATTGCCTTACACTCCGTACTTTTGTCATTTCAGTTTGGGAATCCGATATAAATGCAAGCATCGTTACTTGTTCTGTATTCGGAGACTTTTTAACTTGTTTTTGCACTGTCTTTACAATTTATCTGTTACATGTCTGTACATATATCTAAGCCTAAAAAGTTAGCTTACAAGATATTTTCCTGGTTTAACTTTAACATAAAATTCTATAGCCAACAACTTGTCTAAAAGTAAAAAACACCCAATGCACACTTTGTGGGGGGGTTAAAAAAAACAAAAAACAACGTACCTGTATGAAGAAAAGCATGCCAACGGCAATAGTGGTGCCTAGTGCCAAGCCTAAGGCAAAGAGTGTGGCAGCAAAGGCAGGTACACTGAAAGGCATGAGAGGCTGGAATTGGCGCACAGCACTCATGTCAATCTTCACAATGCTCCAGCCAAATGAGATCTGCAGGGAGCAGGAAAAAACAAGACGACAGCTAGTAACTTAAGTGTCAACTGACAAACTGAATGAAAAAACTCTGCCTAGAGAACAACTGCGGTGGTAATAAGCCACATGAAAAGTGTTACACACAGAAAAGATTCCATTGACTGTACTTGGTGAAGCGGGGTAGGGGTACTGACCCTTTCATAAAGCTGCGTGTACATGGTCATGATGAAGATGATGGCGGCGTGGGAGCAGCCCAGCGGAGCCAGCAGCAGGAAGCTGGTGAAGTAGGCGTGGTTCTGGTGGCCGCAGCAGTTGTTGATCCAGGGGCAGTGGTGGTCCATCTTCATCACGCACCTGAGGGATGGGAGGCAGAGGAGAGTCAGAGTGCTGGGGGGGGTTGACTGGTTGTTCGAGAGGACATAGAGTGACAAAGTCTGTTAAGTTGAGTGTGGATGATCGTTATGTCACAGTGGAAGAGGCTGAAACAGATTACATAAACAGGCCCATTAGGGCCCTGTGTGTATTGCAGCGTGCACAGGCAAGGAGATTTTTAACATGCACTTTTGCACTTTATAAGCCAGCGAAGCTACATTGCATGAGTGGAAGTTAGTTGCCCTCCAGGCATGCATTACACAACAGTAGAGGACACACGAGCATTAGCCAGCTCAACTTTAGCTCAGTGGCCTCTGTGGTATTAGATTTTCTTTAGATCAGCAGGCTATCTCACAGGTGAGGAAAAGACAACTCTAAAAAGTAGCTACCTGTTACACTTGCGACAGTGGTGAGATCTTGGGGCCTTGTACCCCTGGCACATTCTGCAGTACTGTAGGTACTGGGTCTCATGTGGATTCACCTGTTTGTGGACAAAAAAAAGAAATAAGTGATGTCTGATGACATTTTTCCCTATGATAGATCTCCCTAAAGGTGGATCCTTACTGGTTTCCAGCCAAGGGGGATGTATCCAGGTCCAACAAACATGGCGTTGAAGTAGTTGTAGAGGATGAGGACAGTCCAGTTGAGGAGCATGAGGAAGTTGATGCTGCCTCCTGTAGTGTCGAGTGGCCAGTACCAGATAATGGAGTCCAGAATTGCCATGGTGGAGCATATAGCAATGACAGACAGGGCTATAATTGGACCCCAGTGGCACAATCTGCGAACCTCATGGAGGTTCTCGAATGTCACAAAGGTTGACAGGAAGTTCATTTTTCTCCTCACAAGGCTAGTATCACTTTTTTGCGGCTGAAATGTGTCGACCAAGCTTCGCTGTGTTACCATTCGCCACTGCTATCTTGCAAAGTCAGCGGTGCAGTCGACGCACATGTTTTCTCTCTTCTCCTGACTGTCCAGCAACTGGCCTGGTCTCGAGTCACTGGGGCTCTCGGTGTCCCATTGTTCTTTGCCTGGGCAGAGAGCAGCATTCTCTTGGGCCACGCTGAGGAGCTCACTTCCCCTGTGGTTGACTCAAATTCCCCATCTATGAGAAGAGACAGAAAACTGACGAATCAGACCCAGCAAGGATGCATTTTTATAACACAAGAGTTGACCTGTGAAATGCTGAACATCAAGAATCTTTTGACATGCATTATTTTTTTTAGGACACAAAAGAAAACACACACATCTATTTTTGTTATAGCTACAACTAATGTACTCTAATAAAACTGATAACATCTTACCTGCACAAAACTACATTTACTTTGAATGCCAGTTTTTTTATTTTTATTATTTTGTTACTTATTAAAAACAAAACAAAACTAAAATGTAAGTATTTTTCACTTGATAAATGGTAGGAGGATGAGGCTTTGGTGGTGGTTAGAGCATTAGATGTCTACAGAATTGATTTGATTGTATTTTAAATTGCATTTTTTAATACAACAATTCATGCAAAATTTGTAGCACAGCCAAAACTATCCCCAAATCCCCAAAAAGTGGGCAAAAAAGTCAAAAAAATGCTATAACTACTATAATTCACATAAATAATTAACTATTTGTCTCTAAATATCCAAGATTAAATGTAAATAGCATGGTGATAGTACTGTCATGTTGTATAGCAGCGTTTTTTAGGACAAAGTCACTCACAGGATGCAAAGCTCGACATTTTCTGTAACACCGAAACAATGTTAATTGGCTTCTGATACAAAAGCTAGCTAATTCGTATCGGGATAAAGAAAATGTAGATCAAAGTTATATGCATTCTTAAGCGTTCTTAATCGTAAGTATATAAAAGAACGACTACAGAGCCTAAAGATTAGCGAGTGATTACATCATCTGCTAAAGCAATTTGTATACGATTTAGCAGAGAGGCTACAGGAGCTAGCTAGTTAGCTCGTCTGTTAGCCAGCTTGACAAGATACGTGTCTGTCTGGACTAAAGTTCGAGCAAAACAAAAGAAACACGGCCAACAAAACATCGTAAAGATGTGACGAATGCTTGTTGCTTTACGTATTTCTCAGGATTTTATAAAGGAAGTAAAAAAAGCTGTCACTTTAAATTACCAACCTGCTCACTTCCTTGGTTTTTCTCTTTAATTTCTTGTGTGGATGGAGAGGAACCTTTCTCATTATGACCTCAGACACCCTCAACCCCACCCCCGTGGACACCTTTAATCTAAACCACTTGTTACCCAACCACCAGTGAACTTGTTAAAACAGATTTACGTGTTGAAATTCTGCAAAAACAAAATTGACGGATATTTTGTATTTACTTACTAGCTGGATCATTTTCGGTGTTCGGGAGAAGAGAGAAGTCCAGTTCCTTGCCGGACACATTTGACTGTGACTCAAGGAAGAGGCTCCATTCTAGCCTTGTTTTTATTATTTCACAGCTAACTTGTCAAGCAGGTAGACACCTGTTTTAAACTTCACAATGTCTTCAGACTTTGAGGCATACGAGCAGGACTTTGGGACCATTACGGCGGAGATAACGAACAAAGTTGGAAAAATCCCCAAATTAAGTGGAGGTAAGACTGTTAGCGTTGTTATTAGCCGCCGGGAAGGCTAGCTAACGGGAGCTAACAGGACTTGTTGACTAATTGGTTTTTGTAGATAAGAAAAAGCTTGTCACTTTTAACGATAACTTAAAACCTGGTGGGGTTTTGATGGTAAACGAGTATAAACAATTAATATCACCCTAGTGACATCAGTCATCGGGATATTAATAAAAGATTTGTGTTGATAATAAATTCTTCAAACCCAACCCACAAAACTGTAAAATTACATTAATAGGAAGGCTACGCATAAAACATGCATAAATAAATTGCTTGATTAAACTGTCACCCACATAGGCACCATTGAATGGAAGTATCTGTCTAGTCGACAATTCATGTTCCAGACAAATAATTTGTTTTTTCGGATTATTTTTAAAGGATTTGTCTTCATCTTGTGGTCTCCACATAGATTACATTCAATCAATGCAACCAGTTTAATGATATGACAACAGAGCCTGTCACTGACGTTACAAAGACAGCATACTTATACTGGTAATTATTTTATTTTGTTGTTCAGGTGATTCACAGATATTTCAGGGTTTTTTCTTTATCAGCCTTTATTGTCCACAGGGGTGGAAACTTATTTTTGGCTAACCAAACATGACTACATGTGATCTGTTCTAGAGTTACTAAGGACATTACTAAGAGATAATGATGCAGTCAGCACGAAACACAATATGAGGTTACATCTTACACAAAACTATTCATGTCTGTGGTTCAGATCTCAGTTGTCATGCAGTTCTTTGTTATTAAGAACCACATAACCATTATGTTGGACAGCAACCGCTTAATGATAACACTCTGCAAGTTGTGTCATTTTTTTATGATTTCATTATTATTAGGACAAGTCCTTAGACAGTAGAAAAAAGACACAAGACTGCAACAGAATGATGGGTTTTGATTCCTGAATAGTAAAGAGATAAAATATTTTTCCCAAATACATATATAAAAAATATATAATATATTTTTGAGTGGTTGTGCAATAGATGACATCCAATAACCTAACTCTCCGTGTAAAGCATTCAAAGAGCCTAATACACTCATCTTACCTTGACTCTTGTCAAAATGTTGTTTTTTTATTTCAGGTTTACTTTTGACTAGGATACTAATGCTGGTTATTCAGCATGCTGTTGTGGCACATTCATTATACACAGACAGTGTGTTCTCTCATTCAAACAGTCTTTCCTGCTAAATCTGTATAGCTGTCAAAACAGGACTTCATCGTTGAGCCAGTATCACTCGATACTGAACAGTAGCCTGCTTGTTGTTGTCAGTTTGAAGTCTTGTCCTTATTTACACAGATCAAACCCTGTTTTTTGCTATGCATATATTTGTAAGCATATATGCTCATACATTTGTCCAGTCTTTATGTCACTGAATACGAGTCACACTAGAGCAGGAATGATAAATTGTCTCAGCTCGTATTAGCGTATTTGAGATATATAAATTTAGTTGTATAAATCAGTCCTTCAGTGACAAGAAATAACAATGCGGAAATGATATTAAAAGTAAAAGTTATTTTACAAACTATGATTTTTCCAATGTGAATTGTCTTGGGCTACTGTGGGTGCAGGTTTCTGTTCCAATCAACACAAACACCTGATTCTACTAATGAAGGTACTTAGCAAGGGCTCTAATTGATTATTAGTAGAATCAGGTGTGTTACTACCTGGTTGGAACAAAAACCTGCACCCACAGCAGACCTCCAGGACCACAGTTGGTGACCCCTGCTCGAAAAAGAAATATAAGAGATTTGTTATTCATTCTGTGTATGTATATTTTACAAAATTACAACCGGCCACTCTGTATCACATTTGATCCCAAATCTCAATATTGGCCACAAATAAAATCCATTGCAGAAAGTATAGAAATTGGTCAACAATATATGTGAATAATATGCATATTTTTTAAATTCTCTAAAAAAAAACACATCTTAATTATACATTCATTTTTCTGATGCAGTGTAAAATATACTGCATATTTTTGAATCAACACGAACACCAGTACAGAGCCCTCAAAAAATAGAAATACTATTAGATAGAAGACGTACTATACATGTAGTTGAGCAGGCAAACATTAATGTGAAATATTGGTGGTTCATATTGAAATCCTTTTTTTTATTGAAATGTATCCTTACAAATGAGGGCAGACGTTGATCACTAGTTAACTTCTGCTCCCAGTTGAAACTCCTAGTTTTAGTTTTTGACCACTGCTAACAGCTCCCAGGCTCTCTACTTGGAACATTTATCTCTTGCTCCGGGCTCACACTTGCCCATTAGTTTCTCAAAGGATACGCCTCTCGCTAAACCTTGCCTGACTGAATTTTCCCCGGTTCGGAATTGGCATCTTTGAAGGTGCACGGGAGCCTATTCCACAGAGTAATTCCACGTTGCTTAATCTCACCATCTGTTGACTGTGTCAGAGTAAGCCCATATGAATATGTACAAAGCCAGGAAAACCCATTACATCTACAAGTAGATGTTCAATGTTTCCTGGCACCAACAGAACAGTATACAGTTGAATTTCAGTCCTCATTAAGGTGGTTCTTGTCCCCCTGGCTCTTCTTCCTGAAGTGGGTGAATTTTTGCTCGTGGTTTGACAGTCCTCTATTTAATACATTAATATAGTTCCAGACAAAGGGCTTTTGTCACTGCCGTTGTATCTCTCTATTTCACATGTGCACAAATGCAGATAATGGTCAGGGCGTGTGAAAAAATGTCCTTGACTGTCTTCATTCAAGCAAAATAAATGCATGTTTTTATATATTATTATTTGTTACCACCCCCCCTCCAAAAAAACACCTAAGGTTCAATAAATATTTGAATAAGAATAGATGAATTGCTATACAATTTTTTTCCCCCATGAAAGAGATTGCTTGTCAATCATTGCAACTCAAATATGGAACATTTAGAAAAAAAAAAGCCTACTTCTGCTTTATTTGCCTTACCTCTGTGTACAAATCTCCTCATGTGTCTGTCAGTGGGCTGTAGTCTCGGTAAATATCCATACATATTTCACAGCTCTCCGGCACAGGCTCGAGTTTGAGCAAGAAAGCGGCATCTCACCTTTCAGTGAATCGCCTCTGGCTGTTTACTGTGTAGGTTGTGAGGCTGGACACGGGTTTTAAAAATGAATTAGAGCACTGGCAAAAGGTAATGTTGGCCCATGGTGCCTGAGAAATGAAGACCTTTGCAGTCCCACAACAGATTGTGATTTGAGCTTTAAGTTTTGTTGACTTTGCGTTTCAATTATTTAAAACGCTCTTAATTATTTATGATGCATAGGAATTGAAAAATATTTTCTCATGGTTGCTTGATTTATTTTCACTGGAATGGTTACTGTGAAGGACATATTTAAAATTACATTCATTTAAAATATAATTATCAATTAAGATTTTTTTAATAACTAGGTATTATGATGAAGTTTTAAATTTTCTTTGGAGCTGGAATATTGTGTCGTCGTAAAAAGATGCTTTAAAATTTGTATTATATTAAAATATTAATTAAAATGTCATTGATTTATTGCTAAAGTATTATTTATCTTTGCTGTAGAACAAGATCTAAAAATCATTCAATCAATTATTACATTTGACATCCGTGTCACTGTACGAGTGGATTCAAATGTTAACACTGCTTTTTTTGTTTTAAGTTGAAAATACCTTAAGTATTATAAAGTAGTTTAACATTTAACATATGTGTATTTTTAAAGATGCAGATTTGTTTTAATCATTTGGTTGATCATCTTATAAAATGTAAAAATAATGACGCCCACAGTCTCGCCTTAACATATATATTTAATACTTTTAAATTGGAATTCCTTTTGTTATGGCCAATACTCAATTAATTCAGGGTAAAGCAGGCACATCTAATATTTGACAGTCTGTAACCAGTGAAAGGTTCATAGTTTGTCTCACAATTTAGTATGTTTTAGTATGGTAGGGGCAATTTAGAAGGTAAAAAATATGTGAGATCTCCACATTTCATGTATGTGTTTGGAGATGTCACCACCATTTTCTGTTGTTTAACGGGCTGAACACAAAGACAAATTAAATGCTAGTGAAAATAATCATTCATTGCAACCTTTAATTGATCATTTTTAAATTTTCCAGCTTTCTTTACACATCTGTGATAATAAACTGAATATTTTGTCTGTTGGTTTGGATACAGCACTGCATCCTGCTGTTTAGAAAAAAAAAAGTGATGGATATTTTCACCATATTTCTCACTTAATAATTAGATAATGGAGAAAATAATCCTCAAATTAGATAACCAAGCACATTCTGCCTTATTTAAACATTTACTGATGCTTGATCGCTTTACAACCAAACCTTGTGCTTCACGGGCTGGCAAAGAGATGATATCAGAACAAAGGCCAGTTTAAATTGAGCAGAAAATTAAAGCAGTGATATCGGTGCCTTGAAATAACAATAGAATCTAGTTGGGCACACACACACACACACACACACACACACGTATGTACACGTACATGGTTCTTTGGAACCCTCGCAAGTCCTAATGAGTTTCAATGGGTAATGTGGAAGAGCAGCCACGGGGTTGAGGTGCAGAACAGTGCGCTACTCGTTCTGAGTGGGACTCCTACTTTTGGCAAGTGAGTAAAGCTGACACCTCCCTTCCCTTTGAGTTGGCACGAGGTGTCTCACCGCTCCTCAACGGAAACCAACAAAGGCCTCATAGACGCCAATAACTAAGAGACATCAAATGTTGGCTCGTCGTGTGGAGAGAATGTGTAAATATATCTTCAAATGTGTCCTCGTGTGTTGTTTTCTCCCAGCCTCTTTCTTTTTCCTCTCCCCCTCTCTTCCCCCCGTTGCGGGGGAGTTCGGTCGTTGTCATGAAGCACTGTTCCTCTGTCGGCTGATCAATATGTTTCTGTTTTTTTTCTCGTTGCAGAGGAGAAGACACAGCTGGTTCTAAATGTCGACAAACAGCTTGAAGAAGTCAGAGAGTTGGTACGTCTTTGATCAGTAATTTCCCTCCTCTTCCCATTTCCTAAATAATGAATTTGTGGGAAAGAGGGGAGGGGACATTTTTCACTGGCACCAGACAACAGCACCTGTATTATCCTGGTGGTGACATGACATGCAGACACACACACACAGACGCTTCGCGTGGCGGAGAGGAGGCTTCCTCCTCACATGATTACTTTCCAGTAATCTGCTTTAAAGTGACACCCCTATGACACATTTCAAGCCATTATCTGGAGGTGGGAGTCTTCATGTTGCTGTTTAAATACGAGCGGAGTCACCTGACAGAGACAAATTGTTGTTGCAGTTGTCTTGTTATGTCAGTGATTAGTTTCCCTCCAAATCTGCCACGGAGAGACGTGTCTAGCCACGCGTCAAATGTACTTTTACTTCATTCACTATGACATTGTTGGGCCTGTGCATGTCACTGCAATGAAGGGCCCCTCATATTTGATTGTGTATTTATGTTCAGAACAGCCTTCCTCTGTCATAACTCGTATCACAGCTGAGTGATGTGAGCTGGATGCATTTTCTCTTTCTTTTTTTTTGTTTTTTACGTATTAAAGTTAATGCCATAGAAGTTGCTCATCTCAGGAAAGTTTCATATCTTCAAGAGTTGTCTCCGTTTCTATCTTGAGCATTTGTTTTCTCGCTTTGTGCGAGTGTTTACAACACAATATTTTTAGATTGCAAGAAGAACGTGATCATTAGAGAATAGGGAAGCCTGTTCAAGAGTGATGATTAAAAGTGTACGTTTCACTTTCACACCCTGATTCATAATATGGAGTTGAATAGAATCATAGGATGTCAGTTTCTAAATGTTTTGTTCAATAAAGTGTATGAACTGCGGGTTTTAGCTGGAGCAGATGGACCTGGAGGTGCGGGAGATCCCCATCCAGAGCAGAGCCATGTACAACAGCAGGCTGAAGAGCTACAAGCAGGAGATGGAGAAGCTGGAGAAAGACTTTGTGAGTACCTAAATGCATTTTTTAATTTGTCTGTTAATGCAGTTATGATGAACTTTGTTTTATATTAAGCATCAAAAAAATGAGAGAAAAGAAAAGAAGCATGATCTCCTTACACAAACATACTTTATGACACATTTAAAACAAGCCACAATAATAATTTCCTTTAAGGTGTATATGCACATCCATTTTCTGCCCTCTCATCCAATCTCTCTCTCTCTCACAGACACACACACACACACACACACACACACACACACACACACATACATATGTGTGCACACACTCCTACATACTCGCATATTTGTACACTGAAGCTCAGTGGTGCATCCACCGAGGTTAATTCAGAGTTGGTATTTGAACTTGCAAGCAATGCCTATTGAGAACAGTGTGTGTGTGTGTGTGTGTGTGGGTGTGTGTGTGTGTGTTGCTGCTTGATCTGGCCTTGTTTAGTAATTCATAAATCACTGTATGTCTTGACTTGCTCTCTAGCCTCTATCAAAGCCTAATGAGAAGCCCAGTCTGTTGGGTCACTTGCTTCTAGTATTTATCGTTAGCTACCAATATTTAATTTTATTGGCAATTATCGAATCAAATCAAATACTCACAGCTTTTTCTATTAATTTATTATTTTTTTAAATTATAACCCTTATACGTTGCAGAAGGATTTATAAATTATAGTTTGTACTCAAATCTTTTTTAGTACAAAAATATGTATGTTTAATGATTTTTTCTCTTGCCTGTTATTGTTTTCTGTTGTCAGTTTTGTTGTGTTGGTGCAGTAATCAACCCATAGTGTGAATCCTACTGACCTTGAGCTCAAGAGTAGACGAGTCCTTCCACAAATCACGAGCGAAGTGAAATAAACCCACAACTTTTTAAAAATTAATGCCGAATTTGACATTTAAGAACTTTTAAATTAATTCACAATCCCTCAAAAGGCTGCCGACCTGAGATAGTTTCCACATTTAACCTTGTCGTTCATGTGATTCTGAAGTGTTTTTTCTATCTCCAGCTTGTTATAAACTATTGAGTTAAATAACCACCAGAGCTTTACTCAAAACCTTGAAATGAATTCAACTTGGAGCTTTTCCACCAAATGTGAACTTTTCTCTGCTGTCAATGATTTATTGTTGGGTAGCAGGAGCCTGGAAGGACGGTATTCAAGAAAATAATGGTTAATCATCGCAAAACCGCTCATTAAGTAAAGACGTCATAGTCAGAATGATAAATGTTTGATTATTTTGTGTTTGGTACAAAGTTAATCAGTTTTATTAATTTAGCTTTCCACTTTTTTTTCTTGATTTTAGTCATATTCATCTCTTTTAAACAAAGTGTTATTCTTGTTTTGTTAAAACAAGTCCAAATTGAGCCAACACTTAGTAAGATAAATGATCCGCTGGTGGAATAAGATAAGTCTATTCAATATTAGACTAATTGTACCAAACACTAGAAATTCAATGGCTTTTCTATAGTTATCACTTAATTTTAAGTACATTTATTGTTGGCATGTCATTTTTTTCATCATTTTCTTTGTGTCGTATAAGACCTCGCTACTACTGAACCACTGATAATCAAAAGTATTCTAAATTAAATCCTGCTTGAGCATCCACCTGTTTCTGTACTCCAAGCATTTATGCAATAACTTATATTATTCACCATATATTATGGAATTACATTTGGGACTAAAGCAACATTTTTCTCCAACTCCTCACTATTCTGAGTGCAGAACCAACTACTAAAACCAGCATAAACAACCCATTAGGATGGAGATATCTCGTGCTAGTGATCAGTGAGTGCACCACAGAGACGTGCAAACAGAGATCACAGAGGAGATCTCCGTGCCAAGACAGTTTGCTTTCCTCGCCACTGGCATTTAATTGGCAGACGATTAATCTTTAACTTTTCTTCTCCACACACTTACCGTGCTCCATCATCACGCAGCTGACACCCGCTGTGGAGGATATCGGTGATTATTCTCATTACTTGCATTTTTATGCCTGTCTTAAGGGCGCGAGTGAGGAAAAAACTAACAGTTTGCAGCCCCCCTCATCTACTTTATTAAAGTAAATCATGTTGTCCTGCATGTGCAGTACTTAAACAGAATAGATATGTGATTCTGCAGTATTCAATATACTGCAAGACAATTCATCTATGATGTGACATTACATTATATGTGAGCTAAAGTAGAAAGAATACCCACCAAAAGGCTTTTCACTGCCTTTGGGTCAACATGTTCATGTTTCAACACATTTCATCCCATTGTTGTATGTCATACGTCATATGTTTGGCGTTAGTGTAACTCAGGAGGAAGTATTGCAATACTTCACTCCACTCCTAAATCCTTTCTTCTATGTTATGTGGGATGGTCCATATGAATAAAGAGTAGAATATTATTGACCTTAACTTTTCCCTTTCACACCTCTGTGTGTGGCGTGTTCTGATGAGGATCACCCACCTCTCACGCAGCAACATCTGATATGTCTGGTTTTCCCCGTAAATTGATTGCGTTCACAAGGCGAGAACTTCACCCGCCTTCAGATGTGCCGAAAACGCTCCATCCGAGCTCAGCCTCTCACTTCCTGCAGGCCGACGGAGGACATGACACTCGGCTCGAAAGGTGTCTGGCGTGGGGGGGAAGAAAAAAAAAAAAGGCAATCTCCTTTTCTTTTTAATGTAAAAAGCTCCAGCTTTGTTGTGCTTTCTGCGGATATCAAGGCCTTTCCACTCCCTCACCACCCCACCCGACCCCCTGCTGCTACAGGCCTCCCACGGGTGTCTCCCCCCCCCCTCTTTAACCTGCTCTCTCATCCTCCCCCCATCCACTCGTGGTTTGAAGTCTTCCTACCACCGGTTGTGCCAGCTTGAGACCTCGTTCCTCGCTCCTTTCCAGACAGGGGCCCCGAGTCGACCCCCGGTAACCCGGCCATTTCATCCAAGAAGACAACTTATCAAACGGGCATCCCAGAGGTGTATATGTGAGCCGCGGCTTTGTTGTTCTGGCTGACGGCTTCATCGCGATAATAGAGGGGCCGCTGGGGTCTCGGAGGCACTGGCCCGCGACAAACCGGGCACGGCAGAAGCCAAAGGGGATGCCAGTCGGACTCAGAAAGTACGAGACAGGAGCAAAAAAAAAAAAAAAAAAAAAATTAAATGAAAATCCCATTTGATGGAGTGTGCAAGTCAGGAGAAGCAGAATGGCGTGGCTCTTAAAAGTGTCTTTCATCAGGCCCCAAAAAAAAAAAGAGGCCTAACATAAGCTTAATTTAATGAAATCTATCGGGTAAACAGAGGCGCCGCCTTCAAAGGGGCCACGTTTAGTCCGTCCCAGAGGGGAAGGTGGGGGTCCGCAGATGTCCGCTTTGTCTCAGGAAAAACACCATCTCATTTTTTTTTTTTTTTTTTTTTTTTGAGGATGTGTCTCAAATTATGTACCCTGCTAATTGTAAATGTCTGATGCCTTTGACATGGGCGTGATGAGATGTCAGAAGCGGCGGCGGTGCCTTTTTTTTTTTTTTTTTTTTTTCTCCAGTCCTGGAAACTCATGGTTGGTGGCGTCTTCTCCGTTGTCAGTGCATATTTTGAATATCAAAGCTGCTCCTTTTTCTTGCTCTTTTCAAAGGTTGTTGTATTGTTATATCAGTACTTTAATACGCCAAGTTAAAAAAAAAAAAAGGGAATATTTTTAGTCTCACGTCGCTTTCGGTGAACCTTACAGTTAACATTGTTAAAATGTGTCTGACCTGATTTTAAATCATCATTATATTGGGCAAACAGAACTAAAAACGACCGTGTCCGACTTGCCAGCTTGTTTAAGACATCAGTTGAAGTCTCACAATCAAATATTGGTCGCGACTCACAAAGGTGCATCTCTACGTTCAGTCTCATAACTTCACATTAGTTCGAATGTTTAGAGCGATCTGTCTTAAATACTAACAAACACGTTCTCTATCAATATTTCTGTATCTTCCTTTAAGCCCTCTTGTGTGTTTTTTGCACCAGCATGACTCCTCCAGTCGTTGCTCTCTTCCTGCAGCAGATGGTGGTATTGCTCTAAGTATTATCTCCCACTTGAGGTACATGACAAGGACAATATTGGGCCCATTTACCAATTACTACGCCTTTCACATGTTCGAGTGGACTTGTTATGATAAATCATTCCACTTATTACTCTGTCTGACCTCATCTTTATGCTCTGTAATAAAAAAAATAATGTTATTGAAAACGTCCTTGCGGTGAAAGCTCACTTTTAGTAAAAATGTGCCTTATACTGGTCTTGGTTACAACTTTATTAAGTTAAGGTTTTTGTCTTTTTCAATAGCCAAAAACAAACCGAGCCCTTTAATGATAGAGGGTACTCCAATAAAGGTTAATTGGTTGTTATTAAATATCAAGTTCTGACAAGTTTCTTGTTGAATGCTTCTTTATCTTCCTGGTTGAGTGGGAACAGGTTCCAGTTATGGTCAAGGCTGTTTTGTAAATGGCACAAGAGACGCTTTTAATTTTTTCGAGTGCGATGTGGCGGGATTCATTTCATTAGGTCAACTCCAATTTTGCCTAAATAAAAAAAGCTAATGTTAACTTGTGGTAATTTTCTGTACACTGGTTCGTCAAGGACCCTGAAGATGATTTGATTGAAATGTGGAAACACAAATGATGTCAGTCAGTGATCAAAACAGATTTCTATCAAATGTGCACATACCTCAAGTGAGGCCAAGGTAAAAGTCACACTCTTTATTCAGTCTCTTATTATCAGATTAAATTAATTTATTGTAGAAGAACGAATGGATGAATAACTATTAACTGCACACACGGCTCAGGCTGCAAGTTTGAGAATTTTTCCACGCTTTCTGCTTTTTTTTGTAATATAAAATGTTTTGTGTCTATGGGATACTTTCTTCTCTGAATTAGCATGTTAACAGTTTTAAAACTTGGGATGCATTTTCAAGTACCGCCCAAACATAATCAATAAATCCACTGAATAAGAGGGTGTTCCTCAATTATGTTTAACTTTTTTAATTAATGCTCATGGGGCATGTCAAGGTTGTGCGGAGACTATTCAACTTTTGCAACGAGAGTGACGGAAAACATGGTAAACTTTGGCACAATTAACTAAAAAAGAGGAAAGTTAGCATTTATCAGAAAGTTAAGAAGCTCTGACATCATGAAAATCATTTCTAGTAATGGAGATTTAGGGTTTGATGGGAGATTTCTTTGCACTGCAGTTCTCACAGCATTGTTGTAATCCATCTGTTGGGGGGTTCTTGTTGTTTTGGCCCCCGTCCTCATTACGGTGACTCCTGCAAAACGCACGACATGACAGACCCGACGTTAGCTGGATGTTCGACACTTTAAAATCGCCTTAGGTCGCCTTGTTGTTCCCCGGCGCTGCGGAGTAAAGGCAGATTGAGTCTTTTCATGGCGCGTTACTTAACAAGCCATCACTGACACCAAAGTCTAATCACTCATAGCCCGCCATGAAAGTGCTCTCCCTGATTGATGGGGATTTTCCCCCCTATATTTCCTCTTAAGCTGGGTGCAGATTTAAGATTTAAACAAATAGATGTTCTCCTCTGCTCATGAATCGTGTCTTTCATTCAGAAGTTGTTGTACGTCTTTGTGGATTTGTGGCGTCGGAGGCTTTTCCATGTCTCCTTTATGGACACGGAGATGGGATTCATTTGTGGATTAGCTCTTTGTCGCTCAAAACTCAAACCATGTTTTCAGTGGGGGTTTGATGGTTTTTAATGGCAACAGTGGGTCAGACATGGGTTGAAGGACAAAAGGATGCGTTGTCGCAGCATATTCGTATTCCATCATTCCAAGATGTGAGAAATCAGAAGATCACAATTTACATTTTTTTTTTTAATCAATGAATGTTTCGGGTTATTTTTTTTTATTATAGCAGACACTGATATGTGATGTGTTGTTTTGTATTAAATCAACCATAACTTTACTCTCTTACTTAAGTAATTGAAGCAATTATGGTTTCAAATGGATTTGTTTTTATTATTAAAGTTGAAAATGCAATTTTGACAAGGTATGCCTTAAAGGCTATGTCAGCATTTCTACCACTAGGTGTTAAACTAACCACTATTTTCTATATACTCGTATCTTTTGATTACTGTTTCAATTAATAATGTCAGAAAATTCTTTTGGTTTTTCGTCCTGAGCATCAGTATTCAGTTTCATAGCGGGCTAAAGGGATAAAAATCACCTCGTAGAAGCTGGAACTAATTTTGTTATTAAAAAATGTCTTAAAACGATAGTTTAACAATCAAAAAAAGTTAAGCCAAATTAATTTTCTGTTGACTAACATATTATAATTGACTGATTTTTGCAGCTATATCCAAAGAAATATTCAACTCTTTCCCATTATTAACTTTTAAATAATTAAATTCCCCGTCAGTTTTGAGTTTCACAGCGAGAAGGACGACTAAAAGTAAGATGGAAACTGTTTTTTTTTTTTTTTTTTACTTTTTTGTTTTGACCAAACCTGATATTAAGGTTGCACGAAAGTGGAGACTCATTACAAAGAAGTGTTTTTTTCTAACAATTTCGTAATTTGTGGAGGCATGAGCTTCCAGATGAAGTGGGAATACTTTGCGCTTCGCCGCCCTTCCACAGTCATTAACAGCACAACATTAACAGGGGGTTAGCCGACTCGCAGAAATCTCATAAACTATAATTTGTAAGCAGCATCGCCCCCCGACCCCCCCCCAAACACACACACACTCCCATCTCTTTATGTTAACACTTGTTTGTATGGATGGGGGTATCTGCATTTACGCCCCGAGCGCAGGTTTTGTTTGGCAAAAGTGTGCAAATTCGTCCGTTATCCTTCCGCATGATCGTTTTTTTTTCTTTTCCCCCCCTCTCTCCCCCCTCGCTTATCTCTCCCGGCCCCTTCCAAAGTCGCCGCACTTCCACACACACTGTGACAGCGATCAGTATAGCTTTCAGACGCTCGTCTGGCTGAGTCGAAAAACCGCCAGAGCCGAGGCCCTCCCAGGTCCCCCCTCCGCTGTCCTCGGGGCTTGTGTGATTGAGTGACTGGAGTGAGCGGGGGCCGGAGATAATAAGGGGGGGGGGGATATAAAGACATGGGGCGATGATATGATAACATCCCCTTCCTCCTCCACCTCCCCTTCACTTCTCCTTCTGTTCTTCTGTTCTGTCCTACCCCGCGATTTTCCATGCGCGGAGCCTGTCCCGTGCAGGAGTGTAAACCAGAAGTGACATGTGACACCCAGTCCCCAGTGATGTGCTGACAAGCGGGTACTCGAATAGGTGACAATGTTTTCTCTCTCTCTTTTTTTTTTGCCAGACCGGCTTAAGCATGGCGAAGGGATTCATGAAGTATTTATGAAATATATTATGAATCATCGGGTCTGTGTTTTTTTTTTCCCCCCCCCCCTCTTTCTGTATTTTTAGGCAGTGGCATTTGCTTTTTAATAAGAAAAGCCGCGGTAGAGTGAGGAGGAACTCTTTACATTGCGTCCTCGCGCATAGTTAAAGCTTTGTGTTTACACATGTTTTAACCCCTCCTCACACCCCTTTTTTTACACACACACACGCGTGCAGACACACAATTAAACTTAGTTTCTCCCTCTCATCCTAAGTGTTTCTAATGAGCGAGCATGCCAGAAAGAAAGGGAAAGTGTTTTTTTTTTTGCTCTCAGCGACCAACAATTTTTCCTTTTCTCTGGTGTTTTTTGAAGCCTGCAGTGGAAGCTGGCTGTGGCCTTGATCAGAATTACATTGTGGAAGATGAATTAAGGTTTTTTTTTTTTCTTCAATTATCCCCAGAGGTTGGCCACCATTAGAGCATCAGCCTACTCCTGCAGTGAGACTAAACTCTTTAGTTTTGTTCCCCTCATCACCATAGAGCACTTGTTTGTTCTGCATTGTCAGGCTTTTTGTATACTTTTTGCCTTTGTGCATTTTTATTCAGAAAATGATCTGTTTCCCCACATTCAACACATGACCAGGAATACCCAGTAGAAACAAATCTGTTGCCTATTAAAAACACAATCAAATCATCAAATTGCTCATTAAATACATGCTGTTTACTTTTAGCTTTGCAGTGGTACACTTTTATATATTCCCCTGCTTTTTTATTTTGAAGAATAAACAGCAAAAGAATTTTTTTTGTAAATGTCACATGTTCTTCTCTTCATCCTTTCATTTCCTTTTTTTTAAATCGAGTAATTTCCCCAAAAGTAGTGCAACGCAACTGCAGCTCCCATTTTTCCTCCAAAATTTCTGAACTGTTGTGAAATCCAGTACAAAACCTGCAGACTCCCTGGAAACTGGTAAGTGTATTGGGAAGTTCAGGAGGGCACATGTTGGAAGGGCTTTGGAAAGGGGGCCTTACTGGCCTCATCAGCATTTGAATGTGTCCTGGCCAGTGAAATAACAAAGTATACATAAATATATAGAGATAATGATCTGGCTAAGTCCCTATGTGTGCTGCTGTATTCTTATGCTAATGAGCGGGCTATTCAGCGCCAACAATGGTCACATTACAAGAAAAGGCAAGGCACTGAAGGAGATAGTCTTCTGTCCACTGACGGACGCGTACACGCACATGCTCAGCAGGCCCGACTCTTTCCCTTTGTGTCTAGTTTTTTTTTTTTCCTTATATTACATTTTTCAATTTTAGATAACACTCCAAGAATAGACATCAAACGAAAAATGAATCATAAATCGAGGTCAGGAGTGAGCCTCTTTTCCAAAGCGGAGAAAGGGTTAAAAGTGAAGGTATTTCTTTCTTTAAAAAAGATGGAAAGAGCGATAGGAGAGGAGCTCTTCTCAGCGGAGGGTTCAGTGAACCATATGTAGGTAGCCACAGGCTAATGGGCCGGTTGGTCCCTGGCTTGCCAGGTATCCCACATTGCACATATCCTAACACCCCCCCCCCCCCCCCCCCCCCCCGCCTCTTCTCTCCTCGTCATCCTCCCAACCAAACATACATCTCTGCTACCCCTCCCACCTTCAAAAAAAAAAAAAAAAATCCCTCCTCCACTTTCCTCTAATCTCACCTTTTTCTCTGGTGCTGACCCGGGGAGGCCCACTTTATTCCCCACTGCACGCCAGAAGCCAGCGTTGTGATCGGAGCCCGGGCCCCTGCGCCGGTTCCCCCTCTCCTCTCCTCTCCCCGTGCCCCGGCTGCCCGCCTCCCCGACGGCTCTGCTCTATTGATTTACTCCTTCCAACCCGACGCTGTCTGTCTCTGTTTTGCACCACCAGCACCTAGGTCCCTCATCTCTATAACCCTCCCTGGTTTCCCTCTCTTTTCCTTCCCTTGCTCTCTCTCTCTCTCTCTTCCTTTTTCTTTCTTTTCTTACTTTTGTCGGGTCTTTCTTCCCGTCTCCTACCACGCAACCACGGGCAGGGTGAGAGCGACCTGACAGAAGAAGAGAGGAAGTAAAAGATGGGAGGACGGAGGCGTGGTGGGGGGGGGTGAGAGGAAAAGGGGGCCTTTGATTTTTCATTAGAAGCGCCTCCATATTTTAATATGGGGTTTAATCGGGCCCTCATGCCTTAAAGAAATAACCATTGAGAGATGATCCCTCGGCCTTCAAAAAGTATATGGCACTTCTTCAATCAAAGCCCTCCTCGAATTTGCTCTTTTGTTTGGAGTTCACTTGCAATCCTTCCCCCCCTACCCCCCCACCACCCCTCTTCTCTCTCCTCTTGCTGTCTCACGGCCTTTGTGGGTACAGTCGTTAGGCTTATTGACTGATCTCGGCTGTACTTAGCAATAGAAATGACTTTGACAGGGAAATACACCACTGGTATCACAGAGGTACAAGCATGAAAGGCTTCTATAAGAGTGGTGTACAGCAGGCAAGCAGCTAGGTCCCCCCCCCTCCTCAGGTAAAATCCTGTTTACTCGTGGACTAACATTAAAATCTTCGATATACACTATGATAATATGCATTTTTTTATTGTATTAAACCTACGAAGGCTCTTAATGCTAAGCTTGATACGATGCAAGTTGTCTTTGACCTTTCAAGTGACTTTTTTGATGCTCACACACTCTGTCACCCTGAATAAAAAACAACCCTCTCTACCTCGTACCTGTTTAGAGATGTTGCAGGCTCATTCATTACTTCGCCGTGGTTGATCGTTCACCTTTTTCTATTTGTGTGTGTTTTTTTTTTTTTCGGTGAGAGACTCCTTCAGGTTTTCATGGAAGTCGAACACAATGCCGCATGTGTGTGTGCGCGCGCGCGTACAAGCCACCAAAGCGCCAACCCGTGAGCTAATGAGAGGCCCCATGCTGTTATCTGAGGCTCCAGCTTCTCTGCCGCTGCTGCACTTCTATTAGGGGGAAGAGAACACACACACCGGGCTACCGCTCACATATGTTGCTGGCGTACGTTCTCCAGAGGAGGTTTCCCCCGGATTGCGAAAGGCTCGTCGAAAAGCCTCAGTTGTACATATAGTAGCCCGGGTGCACGCCCGCACTCCACAGAAAAAAAACAAAAACGTGCACAACAGACAGAAGTGGAGGAGTCGGTGGCACCAAAGACCACAATGAAACAAAGGCACAAATGACACCCTCCTGTGACAAATCCCGACTGTAGCTGCTTGCCTTTTGTCTGATAATATATCAAATGCATTAAAAAAAGAGCACTTACTTAATTGAACAACCTCTCCCAATTTGTTTGTGTTAAAGGAAAGAAGAAGACAATAATGTGTGTGTGTGTGTGTGTGTGTTTTCCTTTGTGCAGACTGTGTGTGTGTGTGTGTGTGTGTGTGTGTTAAACCCCTGCCAAGCAGAGATGCATTATTTAAGACGCTGTTGTGATACTTGTGCCTGCTTAAAGGTCTCAGCTTCCTTTTAACGCCATGCCGCATCGGTCCACCTCTGCCCCCACTTGTGTGTGTGTGTGTGTGTGTGTGTGTGTGTGTGTGTGTGTGTGTGTGTGTGTGCGTGTGTGTGTGTAGGGGGGGTAACCAGAGTGGGACCTGCTGGCACTGGTCCCCACATCACCTGGGAAAATATCACAGCGGGGGGGGGGGGGAGAAAAAGGAAGTGCTGCAGACAACCTTTGAGTCGTCTGTAGCAACACATTCTTGTGAACAGGAGGATTTTAACCCAATTTTCTGCCATTTTATTGCTGTTGTTTCACTTTTTGCAAGATTATTTAAGGATATTAAACTGTCAGAGAAAGTGTTTTTATTTCCTTTGTATTTTTTTTTTAAACATTTAATGCTGGTAGTTTTGAAATAAGTTTTGATATACAGTCTGTCCACATTCACAAAGCAACTCAGAGTTGTTGGATGCAGGCACACAGGAATATAAAATCCAACCTTATTAAGTGTAAATTCAGAAATCCCCAGCTGTTCTTCTGGTGCTACATGCTATTGTAAGTTGAATATGGTTAACTACTCTTCATGCTATGCCACCACAGCCATGTGTGCAGGGCGGGGAGGGAAAAGCTCGGGAAAGTGGAGGGGGAACGCGTCTGCGGAGGAACTTCAGGGTCCCTCATTACACTATGCCCCTGGGTATTTTTACGCCTTTCATTTCCCATCTAATGAACTGTTTACGTTTTTTTCCAGCTTTCCAGGCGGCACAATTATTTGCGCTTGTCCTTGTGTCACTCGTTGCACTCGGTAAAAAAAAAAAAAAAAAAAGCGAGGAGGAGAGTTGGAGGGCAATCGAAATGTGTATATAAAATATTGGTTTGTTTGATTTTAATTATTCCCAGTATTTGAAGATGGGGAACTTTTCTTTTACATTACAAAGACTGAGATCGTCAGTAGCATTGAATTTGGAAAAAGTGGTTGATTTAGAGTTTATTTCTGTAAAGAATGATTTTTGGATTTACATTCCTCTTATTGGACTATGAAGGAACTTCAAGTTATGCTATATATTTAAAAAAAAATATTTATAGCCATGTGTGCATACATATACTATAAAGCAATACTACACAAAGAAAAGATCTATATTTTTGATATAATAAATAAATAAATAAATATAATTTGCTGCTCAGAGGATTATGGCAAACTGATTAGCATATCTGATATGAATTGTTATGCATGCATATGTAATTACATTTTGATGGGTAAAGAAGAATCCTTTTTTTTGCCCCCCCCCAACCCCCCCCGTCTGCTATCCATGTCAACAGAGGTAAAACGTGTGTTTTTGACAGGACAGCAGCACCTCCATCGCCACATTTGACGGGATGTGTGGAGTTTTTTTTTTTTTTTTAAAGGCGGGCCACTTTGCATAAAGTTAAGATGTACCTTTGTACTTCTCTCGTGTGCTTCCGGGAATAGAAGCAAATTTTCACCCAAGATTAAAAAAGTGACAAAAGACAGACCTTTCAAAAGGATTTAAAAAAAGCTTCTTCTTTTCTTTTTCTGAGCAATAAGGTATCTTCTGAAAGCTCCCATTCTTTTTTAGATTACAAAGCCTGATTAGTTGGTTTCCTCTTAAGATGCAGAGTTCTCTAGAATGAGACATTTTCAATGGATTTTTCTTTATAGAGTCTCTTTTAAATCATATAACCAGGTTTTTTCCTATGGAACAGGTACCCCGTAACTACTTTCCTGACCTCGAGTAATCCTGTTTAACAATATTTTGCTTACCGCCCTAACTTATAATCAGAATCTGTCACTTCATTAAGCAGTGGATATGGCACAGCTGTTTATGCTTTGGGAAGGCAGCAATCACTCAGGAATCAGTAGTTTTTCCACAGGGGGGGATCCAAAAAAAAAAACGGAGTGTACCTGTAGGTACAGGGGGAATAGCGGCAACACTTTCATTTCGGTGACATTTCTCATTCTTTATACCTGCTTTGTTATCTGTGCCGTTCTCATTGCGGAAAAACTTCATACATTCATCTGTAACAAACAGCTATTTAGAAATACCAAAAAACCCCGCGTAAGGTTTGAAGGCGACGTAAGCCTTAACAATTCAAATCAATGCTTCTCCCAGGCTTCCTCGTCTCAATTACTGGTGGAGTCGTCTTTTCCCCCTAAGTTGCACTGCAGCTCTTTAAGATGAAACTCCACTTAAATGGGATATGTGGGTGTTTTTTTTTTCTGGCAAAAAAATGAGTGATTGTGTGTGTGAGCGTGTGTGTGTGCCTTGTGTGTGCATGCTGTTTTCAGCTTGATGCTTATTGTCTTTCTGGTTTTACTCAAATGTGAAATGTCTTTTTTTTTTATTCCGACAGCAACACACTGACCGGTCTCATTTCTTCTTGCAGAAAAGATTTTACACGCTTGCTGACAGCAGAAGTGCAATGAAAACTTAAAATGAAATGTATTCCATTTTTTTTCTCCAAATCATACATTTTTTGGAATGATTTATTCACCATAAAATCATGTCAGTTATTTCTCTATATTAAAACAATATTTTGCAAGAATTTTCAAGGTGTGAGAATAAAGAACCCCCCCATATTATAAGTGCATTTTTATACCATACAGCACCATATATATTTAAATAATTAATTTCAATCAAAGAGGCAAATTGAGGATTTGAAGAATCACATATATATATATATATATATAAAATACATTATTTAAATTATTAAATTTTAGATGTTATTTTCTGTCATATGTTAGTGTTATAACAATCAACAAATTTAATTATTAATGGATAAACGGCACAATCACAAAACAATGTTTTTGACATAGGAGATGTGCTCCTTCGGTAATACATGTAAGTGGGATATATATATATATATATATATAAAGTGGGTGCTGCCGTTGTGTGGTTAGCTCAGGTCCCTGTGGTTGAGTATTGTTTGGGTGCGCTCTTTATCTAATGGGTTTTTGTGGTCTGGGTCAATCAGGCCCTCCGTCTACCCTGTAATTACTCCAGAGAACTGTGGCCCTCACTATCACGATAATAACAGCCAAATCACATCAGCCATGACTTTCCACTCAGTGCTCCAGATTATGAGGAGAGACAAATAAGAAAAAAAAAAAAAAAAAAAAATCAGCCGGCTCAACGGTGATTGTTTCCAAAGTTATTTCAATCAGGGAACTTGATATCATCACTCTTGAGGTTAGAATTGGCTTTTTCAAGTTGGGTTTTGTGCTTCTCTCGTGGAAGGTGGCATCAAAGTGCATCGCGCAATAGCTTCTTCAAACTTTTACTGATAATAGAAAGATAGTGGGAGAGAGGATATACTGTATATGAGAAGGGGGGAAAAAATGTCCCCGGCAGGTAATTGGTGTTCTTTCCCCGATTCTCCCGTCTTTGTCTTATTTATTTAGAGTCGAGGACTAAGTAAATATAGAAAATAGAAAGAATCCGTGTTGAGGAAAAAGTGATATTTTCATTCCTAGGCTGTTGTTTTGTCTTTGATTTTTGCCCACCACCTGCAGCCCACCTAGAAAACCCTGTCAAGGCACGGGGAGAGAAAGCGAGGCGGGCTTAGTAAACACTTTTTTGTGTGTCTGCTGCCGGAGTGTATTTAGTTTAGAGGGCATGCCAAGAGGCGGTTTTTCTATGGGTCGGGTGTCTGTAAACAAGCGGTACAACGGCAGCCCACTCTTCCACAATCGGAGGTGGCACGCTCTGAAGTGTGTATGAAATGTGTGTGTCTTTTGTTTTTGTTTCTCTTTTTTTTTTTTTTTTGGACATGGCATTCCCTCTTATTCTAGCCTATCTGGAGACAGAGTGTGTATGTGTGTGTGTGTGTGTGTCAGGGAGAAAGAGAGTGAGAGAGGCAACCCTAAATCCGATGGGCCGCCAATGGGTGATGAATTATTCCCTGTCTGAGTCCCAGCATTGGTGTTATCACAGAGCCTGCCACTGCACTGGGATGACAGCGGTGACAGCCCCCAGAAAAGATTTAGCGCTGACAAGTGATACTTCCTCATAATACATCTCCCTGGCTCTCTCCTCTGCCCCCCCCCCCCCTTGTTCCACAGCCTCTTCATCCGCACAAGATGAGTTTTTTTATCCCTCAACTTGTATTTGTTTAAGTGGGCCGCTGGGCAAGGCGGTGGGGGGGGTGCTCTCTGCCACCACTTCTGTGGCACGAGTGCACCGGGTTCAGTAGATCACCTTGGAAGGTGGCATGGACAGGAAGCCAGGCGTGTTTGTTGTCAGTACATGTGTTGCATCGGCACACACACACACTCTCACACACTCACACACAGCCTACATGCGTATGCCTCTGTTTGTCACCGAGTTCCATTAGGGGGCTCTCGTGCTTAAGGAATGCCCGTTGTGTTTGTGCATCAACAACAGTACTAAGCCATATTTCCCCACTTGTTTTCTCTTTTTCTCCTCCCCCCCTTCTCTCTTTTTCTCCCTTCTCCTTTTTGTCCTTCTCATCTCCCTCATCTCCTCCCCCCCCCTTTGCAGAAAAGGTCACGCATCGCCTACAGTGATGAGGTGCGCAACGAGCTCCTGGGGGATGACGCCAGCTCCTCGGAGGGCCAGGTGAGGTGCTAATCAGGGGCCCCGTCCGACACCAGTGTGGGTGGCTGGCCGGGCCCCCGGGGGTGAGGAGGTGGGCCCCTCGTAGGGGCCATCGAGAGCCTGAACCACGCCATTGTCACCAAGTCATGCGGAAGGAACACTGTTTAATGCAAAGCTGGGCTGCCAGTGAGTGGGCTCAGGGCATGGGACCAGTGTCTGGCCAAAGCCAGATTATGACCAGCGCACACACGCACGCATGCACACGCATGCACACGCATGCACTCCCATGCACTCCCATGCACGCGCATGCACACATGCACATGCACGGCTAAACACACAACCCAACCCCAAATTTTTAATCCAAAACCTCAGCTTCCACACTCCAACCGTCCTACAGCTGTTCTCCAGCCGGGTGTAGACTTAGGCCTATTATAGATCCTCCATCAAGATCCACACACACACACACACACACACACACGCACACACACACACGCGCACGCACGCACACAATTGTTAAATTATGTTCCTTCGTCTTTTTTTAAACTCCAAGGGTGGTGAACCTGCACAATGCAGATACTCAAAATGAATAAAGACGTGGGTTTTTATATTAGCGACATATGGTACAACCCTCAAAAAAAAAGAGAAAAATCCTGAAATATTTCGTGCAAAACCTCATAAAAATTGTCTTTTAGCCCCTTAAACATTTAATTTATTAGTGAGTTTCAGCATTTGTTCAAAGCTGTTGTATTCTATTTGACGTCTTTATACTTTTGGTCTATATCTATCAGCATATTCATAATTGATTGATATTATTCATTATAGGTTGATGACTGACATTTTGTTTGAATGTCTGTGCAGCCTGTTGAAATCCAGGGATATAAACAACAATTGTCAGCATTAAAAAAAAAAAAAAAGAGAGATTCATTCCCTGCCGTTATGAAAGTGGCAGGGAAGAGGGGAAAAACAATTATCTTGAATTGTGATCTTAATTGCCCAAAAGATGCCACATGTTCTTTTAAACTTAAGTTGTTTTGCTGCATCAAAACAATGATACATCAACCGATTCAGCAAACGTGGTTTTAACGTTTAAGACGCTCTTACCTATCGCTCACCTGCACAGCTGCCACTCACACGCAGCCACTCTCAACTATGACCAAACGTCTTTTGACTAATTATATATTGCCTTTAGAATAGGCTGTCAACTTGCAGGGGTTATTGTATCTCAAGGCGCGAGCAACCACACGTGCATGCAAATAAATGCTTTGCATTTGCAAACCTGCACACTGGAAAAAAGAAAAAAAGACAAAGACGAATACTGAAATGCATATTTGCACATTTACTCCCTCAGTGCTTTATGGGAGTATATTTAGATGATTCACAGCTAAATAAAGTTGTCTTTCTTTTTTCTTTTTTTTGAACATTTCCTTATTTCCATTTCAATGATGACCCATGAACTACACATCTTAGAAACATATGTATCGTGAGCCAAGACATGTAATTGATATGCATATTCCTGGCAAATTAGCGAGACACAAAAGTGACTCTGACATTTTTATGCAGAAGTTGGAGGAGATTTGCTGTCAGAAATGTCACATTTGAGACACACTGATGGTTTCCATCAAAATATCGTCAACAAAAAGCTGGAAAAATATCACATCTCATTTCAAATCCTATTTCTCTTTCATTAAAAATTGATGCAGAAATATCTGTAAGTAATATTTACAAAATCTAGAATTCACACATCAAAAATAAAATTATTTAAAAAAAAATGAATTAGAATCAATGTTTCTTATTATTTTACAATAATAGTACAGATTTAGTAAATTGCTGAATTATTGTAATTGCTGTTATAAATATCAAATTCAATTTTATATTGTTTTATATTAAATGTTAAAATAAAAATAAATAATTTATTTATTATTTATTAATAAAACAATAATTTAAAATATTTCAGTAGTTCATCCACAGCTTAATTTTCTTCTTGTTAATTCTTAATTTTCACTTTATATTACCACAACAATATAAATTCTGAAATGTAAAATTATATTAAGATAATCTGAAATTATAAAGATTTCATATTTTACTGCACGGCATAAATTAAGAGTAGGCAGAAATATACTGATCTTAAATTGTTTATTTTTTATTTTCCGGAACCTGATACACTTAAGAACATTTTATTTCTAAATAATACATTCTGTTTTTCCATACTAGACATTTTTTAATTTCCTCGATTTTCTTTTCCTAAAATGCATTTCAGAAAACACCATGGCTTACTAGGAGTCTTCTCAGACTTGGATGTTTAAACAGGCAACCGATGATTATAAAATAGTGCAAAACACATTTATTAATCAGAGATTAAAATGTCTGATGTGAACATTTAAAAAAAAAAAAAAAAAAGTCAGTTTTATATCTAAAGCAGACAAAGACATAGAAAGAGTTCCTGCTGGGGGCAAATGCAACGTAAATAGATGATATGCATTCCTCCTTTTTCTCCCAGGTGCCATATTTACCTCATTTTCATTTTAAAAACTTGTGCAGATAATACCCGTCTCGGTCTTGCTGTGAGTGGAGTACTCGGGAACTTCAGGGTTTTTTTTTTATCTAACGAGACGGCGGCGATAGCAGAGGGGAAAAGATGGCGGGGGCCGGGGCAAGCCGGTCAATTTAATTCCTGACGATCTGAAAGGGGTCAGGATCATTTCATATAGCCCTGGCTGAGCAGATCATTACCAGGCACAAATCTGTTGGTTACATGGCAAGGATTTATAACTAAGTAAATAGGGAACCGTCATAAGTTCTGAAAATGGCGTGTTGGCCCTGCGATAATGGCTAAAGGACGATTTAATAGAGTTCGGCATTTATTCGTTATCTGTATGCGGACAGAGACTGAATTGGCACTATCACTCGTTTTTTTTTTTTTTTTAATAATGTGCTAGGCTACCATTGCACATTTTTTTCCCCTTTCTGTTTCCTCTGCATGCAACACACGCACAAATGCTGGTGCACACACACACAGGCGCCACACACAAAGCAGCGAATGCACACACACACACACACACATTTTTCACACACGAACACTACGGAATAGTTTCGATTTCAGTCACAGCAGAAGGCTTGGCCACAAGAGATTGTGCTGGTTTGAGCCGGCATGGACCAGATTTTACAGGCTACAAAGGAAGCAGATTACCACTTGTATCGAATTCCGTATTGGATAAAAAAAAAAAAAAAAAATCTTTTGTTTGAAAAAAAAAAAAAAATTGCTGATTATCATAACAGAAAAATTGCAGCAGTGCAATTTTGAATACTGGCTGGCATCACAAAAACACAGGGAAAGGCGCTCATGCAGGAGTAATTATAACATTTACAATATTCTGTATTTACCGCTCTATATCTCTTGAGCGACGCCAGCGTCGTTGGCCACACCGAAGAATGAAAGAATGGCTGCCAAAGGAAAAATAGAAGCTAAACAGGGAGAAACCAGCACCACGGCTCGACGTGCCTCTCGTATAGTTTTAACAAATCCTTCCGCGAGGACTTGTAATCAGCCAGGCGGCACAAATGAGCTCGAACAAGTTTTGTTTGGCGCCCATTGACTGATGGCGGAGCCGGGGGTGAGGGATCGCAGGATCCGCTGGAGTTTGTTCAGGCCCCGAAATAGGCACCTCCACGGTGTGGTTTTAAACTTTGGCCCCTTTAATAATGCATTCCTAGTGGGGAGCTGTAGATAGTTCCCACTCTCCAGTGAGTCTTGTTACTGCCCACGATTTCAAGGGCAAGAGCTCTTTAGATAAACCAGCAATTCTACTTGTAAGATATTTTCTTTATTCGTCATATAAATAAAAAGTTTTTGATATGAAAAACTATTTTTGGGATTGCTGTTAAAATTACTGGGATGTGACGTGCAAAATACTTGATGTATTTGTTTGGGTTTAATATAGCAAACATTCATCCTCAAATCCTTATTATGTGAGACAGTGTGTTTACTCGTGGCGGAATATTAATAGAAGAAACTAACTTTTTTTTATCCATGTAGTCAAGGTGCAAATGTTGGTATGTTTTATTCTTAGTATGATTTATTCTGGTCATACGAGAAAGTAAAAGCGACCCGATGATTAATTTTAACCTCTTTGTCACTTGTTTTTAATGATTCCTTAAAAAACCTCAAAGTTAGTCATCAGGTTGATGAGCAGATCTCATTTCACGTCTCTTTACATGATGCAAAAATAATTCCAGACTCGAAAAATTCCCCAAAATAAACCGCAGTTAGTTCTAATTGCCCCCGAGCCGCTTTTTAGATCTGCTAACCTTTGAATGTTGCCCAAGAAATGTGGATTTGAGGAAAAAAAAAAAATCAGGATTTCTTCCTTTCCCTTCGGTGAAATGTGTTTCATTCCCACAATAAGCCGCAGCTTTCTCCTTCCTGCTCTCCAGCCAGAACTTAAGAACGGGCCGGGCTAGCAACCTTTTTTTTTATTGTGATTAGGCATAATTAATGACAAATGGGATTATTGCCCTTCCCTCAAATGTCTGATTTCACTATCAGAGATGCAAGGAGTTTCTGGGACAGGGAATAAGCATTTCTTATTTACTCCTCTTTAAATTTGCTATTCTCTTTTATCAAAAAGTTTTTTTTCTTTCCATGATCTGTATCTGTCCTCAATAATAAGCTGCAGTATACACATACATACAGATATGGCCTCGCATGACTTCCCATACACAATCTAAACGGCATGCATCATTACTGAGGAACATAATATACATAAAATATGAACTTATCAGCATTGATAACAAACAGGGCAGGCGGAGTGGCTCAGCATTTCTCACTTCCACAAGGATATCTATATTTATTTTGATTCCTTTTTCCAGAAAATCAACAGTTTCTCCCTGAAATATTTTAAAGACGCCGACTACATCGGACTCATTTCGTTCTATTCTCTGCTATCCTTGATGACGTTGGTTGATATCGGCGAGTGGAGCGATCCGTTCCCTCTCTTTTGTTTAATGTGACAGCGCCAGGACTTGATCTTTGTTTGTCAGCCGGGGCGGCGTGTTTAGCTCCGTTTTAATGTGTTTGTCTTGTGATTTTCCAAATGCTAAACACGCAAACAGATGAATCGTCAAGGTTAATTCTCTAACCAGGCACCCGACTGATCTTCCTCCTGCCATGTTTCTGCTTTTTATCTCTCTGCTTCACTCTCTCCATCTTTCTCTTTTCCCTCTTTGCTC
The DNA here is from genome assembly GCA_036785175.1 of Eupleurogrammus muticus. Classification (NCBI taxonomy): domain Eukaryota; kingdom Metazoa; phylum Chordata; class Actinopteri; order Scombriformes; family Trichiuridae; genus Eupleurogrammus; species Eupleurogrammus muticus. The sequence goes on from JAYKQN010000015.1 coordinate 20,042,841, forward strand.
TCGCGACGCAGTTGATAAAGTTACGTGAAGAGGTAAGTGCTTCTCTGCTCTAACGATTTAAATTCCGCCACTGAAATTTCCATTTGCCCTCCTCTCCTGTTGAAAATTAAAATCAGCTCATTTGGACATTTTTTTTTTTTGCATGTCTGATGGAACAGCTTAAAGGCCAAGTCAGAGATAATGAATTCACCGAAGGCCAGTTCCTCCAGTTTCCGCTCCCTTAAATATAAGAAAGCATGGATGAGATATTATTTCCGATACGTCTTTTTTTGAAGACAAATATTGAGAATGAAGCCGGGCTTGGAGTAGCTCCAGTAATTAGGCCCAACCTGGTTCAGGACTTGACCAACTTCTTAGTTTCAGGTGAGGACACCTGCTTGTGAAACGTACTGTCCTTTCTTTTATTGAATGGGAGCTTTCTGTAGTAAATGGGAGGAGGTGATCATCAGCGTTATGCTGTTTCACACTGTAGTGTACATGCCATCAACCATTGTTTTTTTCTTATTAATTTAAACCATTTCAATGTATTCCGTAATTCATAGTGTACCATAGCATGCCATTGGTGTCATTAGGTTTCATCTCATATGTTAATGTAAATAAGTTCACACACTTTCAACTCATTTATTGGTTATTTTTATAGTATGTCCCAAACAATGCATGCGCTATTTAGAATTCAACATACAAAGGGAAACTTACTTATACTTATTTATATCATATACAACAACAGACCTGTTAGATGAGGTGAGTATTTTATCATAAATAACCAATGTTAAAGCATTAGGATGTTGCCTACAAAAAAAAAAGTCACAGTGATCTATTTTACTTTTAACTATTCATGTAAATTAAAAAAAGAAAATTGTTGTGTCCAGCTCCATCAGCAACAGTTGGCATCACTCACTCCATTATTTCTCGCTGACGTTTTAGCATCCGTATTCCCCGTAACTTAAAATACGGATGCTGCAACTGATCCGTTCCACTCATTAACTTCGTAAGTTTTAATTCATCTAAAATAAAAAAAAATAAAAGCAAATGCAATATTGAGAAACCATGACAGCCCGTCTATGCTTTAGATTTCTTTTAAGACTACCTGACCTTATCTTAAACTCCTGTGGAACGAAGCGATGCGATTAAAATCAATGTATTGAGCTTTATTGAGTTAAGTAGCACATTTGATAATTGCTTTAAACTTCAGGATTTGCCATTTACCAATATAAATACTATTTGAGAAGATCTTTATATTGTAATGTTGATTCTGAATAACTGTGCTGCTCTGTAAGTAGCAAACACAGCAGTCAAACAACATGTATAGTTATATTATTATAGCCTTTATGAGAACGAGAAGAATCTTATTTAGAGCTTCTTCTGCGTCATTTAAGCTTCTTGAAGCAGCCGCCATTATAAACGTTTGTTAAATTTCCCAAGTCATGCATTAGAGAATTTAAAAATATGTATATATAATGGTCTTTACTAGGGTCATTGTGCTATAGGGCATAAAGAGTATGATTCTTTAAATTTAGGATTAAGATGTTGCCAGTAAGAGATAATTTAGGCCAAAAACTCACTTTTGCTGATTTAAAAGGATGATTATATGTAGTATTTTTCCTTCTTATTGAGGCAGATTGTCTATGGTATGTTGCTTGAACGTGTATTTGTAGGTGCACGTACACTGTGTGGGTTAAACGTGACTGTTATCCCGTAATTCAATTCCTATGAAAGCTGCCCCGTTCAGAGCGATCCATAATTCAGCGAGCCAGCCTTGCCCAGATGCCATGTTATCACACTTTCTTACCTTTTATTTGGCTGTACTTTTGTTTCCCCGTCTTCTTTCCCACCTTTTTGTGCATTTCCTGCTAGCCTGAGGGTCAGAAGACATCTCGAGTTACCTCGCCTGTCTGCTCCTGGTGGAACGGCCCGCTCCGTTTAATCGCTCTTGATTCGGCGCCCTCCTCGCCATCGCACTTTCTCCATTGCCGTCTTTTACCCTCCTGCTCTTCCTGCATTCGAATCAAAGGCTGGCACAGCTTATACACACTTAAGCCTTGCTTTAAAAAAATATATACTTTTTTTTTTTTCCTCCTTCAGCTCAAAAACATGTTTAAATATTTAGCACCCATATTCACAGCTGTTTGACACTTGTAATTCCTCGTCTTACAAGTCCCAAACAAACGGCACAGAAGATCACACAGTCAGTCTGAATCACAGCTGTCATCATTATTCACTTTGACTCTCCCCCACCCTTATTGAAATAATAAGGAAATCATCTGAACTTTGGAAAATGGTGATAGTAACCGCCTGTGTTTGATATTGAAAAAAGGCATGAGAGCGAAAGAAAAGGGGAGAGATTTTCTTTTGAGCTACAGCTGCATTGTTCCGGGGCTCCCTGTTAATAACTTACAACTGAAGAGTGTTTCTCGACGCGTGCGAAGAAAAAAAAAAAAAAACGCACAACAAAAAAACACCATTTTTCGTGATTTCCTAAGAAGATCTTTGTTCAAAATGTAGGTGTCAGATGAAAAGGCATACATGCATAGGCAGAAATGGCGAGGTGCACCGGTGCCACTCACACACGCGAGATATTTATCATATATTGCATTTAGATGCTTTGCTAGAAGGCTCCATGAGACGATCACGTGCGATTTTTCTTTGTTTTTCTACAGAAGATAAACAACAGATCTGAATTGTGAGCCGGTACTTCAGCCTTATTCTAGAGGTTCCACAACGGTCATATCAGCACCACGGGGGGTCAGGCCTTGATACTGGATGTTGTAGCGCAGTAGGGGCCGGGCCGCCACTCTGCATGTCCCCTCCATAAACACGCTGACGGGGCAGATTTGGGATTTCACTCGCCAACTACAGTGTAAAATCTCAGCTGTACGCTTGGATAATTTCGCGTTCCCCTGGTCGTTGCGTGCTATGCACATATCTGACCAACAAATTGCTTTCCTGGAGAGAATGAGTCACTTGATTTTTCTTTTTTTTTTTTTAGATTAATTTTATAGACGTAATCTCCCTTCTGACAGTACCTGAAGTGTACTACTGTTTAGTTTTAATTATACGCGCGCCATTAATTATTATTATTTTTTTTTTTTCCATGGTGTCATCTTCGTGTGTTCGTGGCTGGATTGTTTCATTATTAGGGCCATCACAGCGCGCCATTACCGGATTCTCAGTAGCTGAACTCTCACCCTTTCCCTCAGGTTCTGTCACCGTCAAACTCGGGGCGCATTATTCTAATGATCTCACACACACACACACACATGTACACACTGCTACTGCCGCCACCACCTCACACACTCCCCCTCCCCTCCCCCCGGCCCTAAAAGAAGACAGAACGAAGGAGAGAGAGGGAGGGAGGTAGAGAGAGAGAGAGAAATTCAGGAGGAGAAAGCTTTGAAGTGGCTTTCCATCGCGTAGAGTCTGCCGGCCGTCTCTCCCCGAGACGTGTCACCTTTGCCGAGAGGGAATAGGAAAATCACGTTTCGAATGGTAATGATAACATACTAATCACTTGAGCTCTTTGAAGAAGCCGGGGAGCGCGCCGCTCTGTCAGTATCCCCGGCCGCCTCGCGCTCCCAGGCACACACACACACCGGCACTGCAGCCGCGGTCTAGGTGTGTTAGCTTAAGCATTGCATGTCAATATGTCCCCCTCCGTCTCAGCCCATCCATAGGGGCTCATTATAGACCCAGCTCGGGCTCCATTTTCTCCAGAACGTGCACGCCGCCGCCCTCGTCGTCGCCGCCATCTCCTCTGGTGTCGCTACCACTTCCGCGCCGGGCCCCCACCAGGCCCTTTTGCCAAAAAAAAATGGCATACCTCACATCCCGTGTTCCCGTTTTGCCACCCGTCCATCCCTCCTTTGCCCTCCCTTTAACTATTAAAACCAATCTCTGCTATTTTAATTGACATCTGTCATCAACGAGGAGGCGAAGAGAGGAGAAAATACGAGTTCAGAGGCGGCTCTCCGCCTCCCTGCTCTTATTGTCAAACTTTGAAAAGTGTGTTATTGATTTATGCTCATCTCTCGCCGTGTTTTTCCCCATTTCCTCTCGAGTTGATTAGCGGCCACATGTTTTGACAGCCTAACCATAACTAGAGGTTTCTGAGTCCGCTCGTGTGTTGGGCATAAAGCCCTCGTCAGAGAGGCGGAATGTCATATGTGGAGTTTTTGAGTATCGAATGTGTGTTTCGTCTGATCAGATTCTTAACATAGCATATTAAAGCGGCCCTCAAAACATTCCAGTAAACATTTAAATAGTCCATATTCACTGCTGTTCATGGTCCTCACCACTGAAGGCAGTGTGGTTTAAATGCATATATTTATGTGAGATTGTATATAAAGTGTATTCTTAGTCTTAATGTAGGATTATGGGATTCATGATGAAACACTTATAGGTTCTGGACAACTGCAAACACAGGAATGCCAAGGGACTACTAATAATTACCATTGTATTAACATTAATTAAGGTTTTTCCTGTACTCTCCTAATAATTTGGTTGCCGGGTCTCATTGACAAATTGTCTGTAGCCGTTAGCTGAGATGAAACTCTGCAACATAAAAAAATACCATAATACTTGAGACATTGTCAAGTAACTTAAAATGATAATTCACAAGTGGCTAAAACCAGAGAATTCTTTGTACAGGTGAGAGATATACTAATTAATTCAGGAGAATAAAGGCCACTTTAATTTGACATATATATTAAAATGGCAGATTTGTCCTAATAAGAGATAAAAGCCATCATCTCATTAATATTTGTATATGCAGAAAACAAATTGACTTATTCCAAGTGTTTAAAAGTCAAGAAAATACTAAATCCAGTGCTGGTTCCCTATTCTGTGTATCCTTTATTAATGTACATAATAAACAGCGTATGCTGTATGCTTAAAACGACTTAAAACACAGTGAAATGTACCTCAGGGTCAATTATGTACCGTGTGTTAGAGCTTTAAGATGGAACCCAAGGCCATCAGTCAACAGATCAGATCAGATCTTTTCTCGCCTCCTGCTTGTCAGACATGAATTGTTAAGCAAGAGAATAAAACCAAAACCTCTGTTTTTTTTTTTTTTTTTTTTTTTTTTTCTCCTCGGTATCTAAGGAACCGCCATCAATTGATAATGTATGTGTGTATATACAGCACGGCCATCACCTTGATACTCACAAACATCAACTTTGGGGGGAAAAAAAAATGATCAAATTGCTTATTTAATTATTTATAAAACACATTTTCCTCTTGATATGCCGTCTGAACTCCTGCTTTCAATGGGCAGCCTTGTCAATTGTTGATAGCTGTGAATAAATCAAGGGGCTGAAGTAACTCATGCATCATGAATTACTGTTTTGGTCCATTAATGTGGATAAACAAGAACATGAAAAGAAATCTGTTGATAGTCATTACACCTCTGCAATAATATTAATCTTAGAGACATATGATATTGACAGTTTGGAAAAAGCCCATATGATCAGTCTTTAATTATCTAAAATTGTATTTTCTCCTAAATGTTTCGCCTCCTTCCCTTAACCTGTGTGTGAGCAGAAGGGGGTCGCGCTCCGAAACAACGCGACGAGGCGACGAGGCGACGAGGCGACGAGCCACAAAGCGGAATCCTGTTTTTTTTTTTTTTTTTTTATGTCCAAGATGAGGCGGCAACACCTCGTACATTGTCAGCCGCGACATGCGTATCTTTGATATTCCATCAGCATATAACACATTGTCATCCATGAAGGTTATTGCAAACCTTGGCTGTATTATGCCGCGTCCTGTCTGTTTAGACGGCGTTGATGCGTTTCTTTGAAACGGGTCCCAGCCCTCTCAATCAATTTTTGTCTCGTGTTTGTTTCTCTGGCTTTATTTCTTTATTTATTTTTTTTATATATGTTTTTTTTACCCTCTCCCTCCCCTCCTCTATATGTGTTGCAGAGAGCGCATCTGTTGGACAACACAGAGAAGCTGGAAAGGTCATCACGGAGACTGGAGGCCGGCTACCAGATAGCGGTGGAGACCGGTACGTATTTCGGGTTTGGATTGGTGTTGGGAGGAAGTGGGGTGGCGTCTTGGCTGAGGGGGGGGGGGGGGTTCAAGATAGGGGTGGGGATGAGTGAGCGACAGCAAATTGTCTTGCTCATATGTGAGGTGAGTGGAAATGTGTGTTTGTGTGTGTGTGTTTGGGGTGGGGGGGTGGTGGTGGGTCGAGGGGAAGGAAGGGAAAAAAAAAAAACCTCTTTCCTTGACGCGTGATGACATTTTCGGGAGCACATCAAAGAAACGACGGCGAGGGAGAGAGAAAGAGAGAGAGAAAGAGAGAGAGAGAGGAAGGTGTACAGGCGACAGATCGAGAGCTCTGCTCCCGAAGAAAATTCATGCATCTCTATGGCTGTGTGTGTGTGCGCGTGTTTGTGTGTGTGTGTGTGTGTTTTTTTTTTAACACAAACAGACAGGGGGTCTATGAAAATAAACAACGTCAGCTTTCCTCCTGAAGTTCTTAATTCAGGAGTGCAGCGGGAAAGAAAAAAAAAAACCCTCCATAATATCACTTTCTAAATAAATCTAAATAAAAAAAAACACACAAACTCTTTTTTCCCTTCATTATCAAGGTTGGGTTCTTTTTTATCTTAAAATAGGAAAAAAAAAACCCTCATTTGGATCTTAAATAGATTTAACCAGTTAGCATATTTTTTTCCCTCCTGTCTTCCTTCCTGACAGTCACCACATTATTGAGGCGCAGTGTATTCCTCAGAGAGGTATCAAAGCTCATTCTTGAAGTATCAACCGGCTTTCCGTGGCTTCCGTTGTAGTTTTGAAAAAGTTTGTCAATTTACACTATAATCGCGGGGTGGCTGGCGCGCGCGACATCGACAGATTTAATAATTCAAGTCAAGGAAGGTTCACACGCAGACCACCGGCTTTTGATGTTGCCTGTAACTTGCATTCACAGATTCATAAATACAATCTGCGTTCGCTCTCTCTCTCTCTCTCTCTCTGCTTGCTTAAAAAAAAAAATGTGGATTCACACGTCTCGGATGATCCCGCCGTGTTTCTCCAACATGTTAGATTCTGCGAAAGCGAGATTTTCTTCTTTTTTTTTTAATTCTACTATCTTTCAGTGGAGTGGCTCATTTTGACGATGCGCCTCACAGAGCGGTGTTCAGTACCTCCCGGGTCGGAGCCACACGCCCTTTGACCTCGGGGTCGCCGGCCACTGTCTCATCCGCCGTGTGCGCGGCTAGCCGGGGAACAATGCTCGTTTATCCCGCCCCGGGTCCCACACACACACACACACACACACACACACACACACACATACACACACACACACACACACACACTTGCCTGGTCCACGCCGACCCGTGGGGTGTGTTTGTAGTTTGGTGGGGAGGCCTCGCCCCCGCGCGTTTAATCCGTGACCCCGTTCCTTTCGCTCCACTGTCGATACCGAGCCTCCGCTCAGATGCACAACCTGAAATGGCGGTGTCTCCGGGGTCAAACGCAGGCCGCATCTGCACAAAGAACACGGCCGCAGCGGAGAATACGCAGCCCCTCCGCCACGCTCATTACTCTATATGACCATCTCTCAAATGCAACAAACGCACAAACATCTGGTGGCCATATTCATCCTCTGGGTTTAAGACAGCGGGATTTAATTTAGCGTTTTTCACTTATCTCTAACTATATATTTACTCTCTCGTTGGTCCCCAAACGACGTCTTTTTTTGCGAAATCCTGCACAATTTAGATCATAGTCCTGCGATGCTTATTGGAGTAACACAGCACTTTTTTTTTGCAAACACTAAATTGTTTTGCTTTTATAACCCAACAAAGGCTCCGTATATTGCAGATCATTTTCTTTCACACCATCAAATACAAGATGACAAAATAAAAATACCAGGAAGCGTGCTATGCTTTACTCGCGCACATTAGGAAAACTGCATTGGCAGACGGTACAGGATCCACTTTTCTAATATAGAGGTGTGCCATCCATAGACTTAAACAAGGCTAATTTGACGTTAAGTGTTCCTCCAATCAGAATGCCTCTTGTCCTACTGTAAATACTCTTCTAGCCACAAACCTCAACTCTCTCCAGACATCTAAGATACTTTTTTTCACACGCAGCACTTGAGCGTCATTATTTTTGCAGTAATTCAAAGTTGCATTCTCCATCCACAATGACACAGTAGCCCTTAAGAACTGTAATTGACCAATGGGGGCAGGAGGGGGGGGGGGACTAAAAGACATTTTATTTCAAAGAAGTAGATCCTGAACAAAGAAAATGACGCCGAAACTCAAGCTTTGCCCCCTTTTTTTTTCTTTTCAGTGTCGACAATATATCTCTTAATGACCAGGAACAAAAAAAAGCCAGGATGCTTGGAGGTCACATTTAAGGGGGGAAGAAAAAAAAAGAGTTGGTTCTAAGAAAAAGATGAGTCTTCACACGGTACTTTTTTGATCAGATTTTAGTTTTTTTTTTTTCTCTTCCTACCATTCTCAATGTCTCAAGTGCATTTAGCGAAAAACAAAGGCTTGCCAAAAGCAGTGAGAGCCCTCTCAGAGAGACGTGAAGGAGACTGTTTGGACACGCACAGCTTTTTACCACCCTCAAGAACCAGGGTCCACTGTTTGTCTCATAAATAAAGTATATAACTTCATTAGTGAAGAGCGGCGACATAAAAGCCGCGGCGTAGCAACAAGCAGACATGGGGGTTAGCCCAGTTAAAGAGGGCCCTAAATAAAGAGGGAGGGCATGCAGTTAGCCAATTTAAAGACATTTGAGTCAGGGGCATTAGAAATGCCCAAATGTGGAGCCTTGACTGATGTTAAATCAAAGACATGCCAGATTTGAGTCCTTCCCTCCGCAGTTGAAAAATATTCTGAATGATTTATGATTGCTTGTTTAGAAATAGATGGCGTGTCAGAAAAAGACATCTAAGTTGCAGTGATTAGCGGCTCCACCTTTTTGATTATTATTCATTGAAAATCGTCGAGAGTTGAGTCTTACATACAGATTGACATGCAAGACATGGCTCTGTAAAAATGTTCCCTCAAGCCCCTGCTGAATTTTTCTAGCTACCGTATTATAATAAAACAAATTAGTTCTGCTTACAGACAACTAATAAACAAATATCCTTATATTAAGCTTATTTTGTGTTGTGTTGCAATATAATAATAATAGTAATAATCCAGAATATTAATAATGTGTGCTGGGAACAAGCATAATGCAGCCCATATTGTTAAATTTAGTTTCAACATGTAATGTAAAGCTTTGTCCAATAATGATATCCCTGGTTCCGAAAAAAAAAAATCCATCTCAGAGGAGATGAATCGAAAAGAATGGAATAAATAAACCCCGGCAAATGTGGAGTGCGTTTACTTTGAAAACGCCATCCCGCTTTATACTCGCTCCGTTAACACAAATAACTTTGCGACGGCAGCAGAATGAGCCGCTGAAACAAAGACGCCGGCAGACAAAAGCGTCGCCACTCTGCATTTTTAAAGGTGGCCGCGTTTTTTTTTTTTTTTGGTCGAGCGTTCTTCGCCGTTTAGGGCCTGTAATCAATCCGGCAGAAATGGGGAAAAAACCCGCTCATTAGGGATTGATTTCAGTCCCGTTTTTAGATAAGCAGAAAAAAAAGGAGGGCCGGAGCCGGGGGGGCCCCCGGGGGCCTAGGCCGGGCCCAAAGTTCACGGCGTGCCAGGTAGACAGCAGCACCGCGGGCCACCAACTTTATTAGGACGGAGATAAGCTGATTAGACTTTGTCAATCAGAGGTGCCAGCGCCTCAGTCATGATCCAGGAGACTTTCTTTCTGCCCCCCCTCCACTCTCACAATCTCCCTCTCCTTTTTTTTTTGTGATAAATCATTGAAGCGAGCAACAAAGTGGCAGCCATCGCCGGGCTAAGCTAAGCTAAGCTAAGCTAAGCTAGGCTAAGCAGCCCCGCAGTCTGTCACCGAGGACCCTGTGATGATGTGACGGCTATATTAAAGACTACATCAATTTGTTTTAGAGCAGTTTGATTTTCAGCTGCAGTGGTATTAAAAAGAGAGAGAAGGGCTGGGGGGGGGGGGGGGGGGGGGGGGCGAGGAGCACGTCGGCGTCATCGAACATGATTCCAGTGGCAGAGCAAGGGGTGCTGGGACGGCAAGAAATAAATAGATAAATGACAAAGTGACGAGAAATAAATAAATATGTTTTTTTTGTAAACATAAAAAAGTCTTCATGGCTCCCTTTTGAAGCCGAGTGTGGCTTTGAGTCTTGCTGAGCGTCCATGGGCGCTGGAGTGGCCCAGTAACACAGCGCACGGTGGACCCGGCTCTCTATCTCTCCCCCTCCATCTTCCCCGTCCTCTTTTTCTTTTTCCCTCGCTCCCGCTCGCTTTATTTTCTCCCCGTTCCTCCTCTAAAGATCAGACTCGGCGATTCTTTTTTTTTTTTTTTTTGGTGCGAGGCCACCAAAGTGGTGCTCGAATCCTCACATCCATAAGCAAACACTTACCAAATGACATAATCAATTACATTCATGAATCCCAAAGAATGTTTGTAGAGGTTATTAGCTTTTGACAGATTTATTATTCAATTATCTGAAGATAGATTAAGACTAATTTGTAATTCTATAGACAAACAAATTTAATCGTATATATATAAATCTATATGTGTGTGTGTGTGTGTGTATGTGTATATATATGTATATATATCTATATGTGTATATAATTTATAGTTGGAGTAAATGTAATCCTTATTACTAATTTATTTTAAAATGTTTAATTCCAAAATACATTTTTAACATATAAATTTTTAAATGTATGGTAGAATTATATACACTATATGCGCTATGTAAATCTTTTTATTAGCAAGAAGCCGAAGTCTTTCCCACTTCCTTTTTTTAGTTTATTCATTATGTTCTACATTGTAGTTTGAATATTTTAAGGATGTCTTTTTCATTTACCCCTTTTTAAAAGGACAGTTTGCTAAAGTGGATTTCCTTGAGGTATAGCATAATAAATGACTTTTTTGTAGGCTGATACAATCGGCGTGTTGTATTGTGTTCAAAAAGAATATGAAGTTTTTTGATAATTGTTTGATTAGTGGCGCCGAGAGCCAGGACTTAAATATTTCACAGCTTGAGTTCTCAGCTGAGGAGAAAGGAGGCCTTTTTTTTTTTTTTTTATAAAAAACATTCTAAAGGAAAAGTGTGTTTTTCTCCAGCTATTTAAAAGGGAAATAATTATTAAAAACACTCCCGCACTTTTTTTTTTTTTTTTTCTTTTTTAGCTTGAAACCATATTTCCTAAATATATATATATGCTTCAACGCATAACATCTCGCTCTCAGAAAATCTAGCCGTGGGTGAGCTGTTTATCGGTAAACCCCTGGTGGATGAAAGGCGTAGCAATAATGATTTTTTCTCTCCTAATCGGACCTTGTCAGCAAGGCGTCTTATCGTGGAGAGGAAAATGACACCGATCCTATCGAAGAGCCTGGAGTCCGAGTCGGCGGCGTGCGCAAACCCCCCCCTCATCCCTCCCCCCCACCCCCCAATCATGGCCGGCCGTGGCCCAGCCATATCTAGCGCCGCCACAAACAGCGAGCGACGCTTTTTTCATGTGGACTTCAAAAACGTTGCGAGTCATTAAAATTGCACCCGCGTTCGGCGGCGGGGATCAGCCGCGCCGGAGCGAAAATGGGATGTGGGAAGAGGAGACTCGCTAAATGTGTTAATTCCATCCTCACATGTTTACGGCTTAATTTTAATCTGTTTGAGGGAGGAGGAGGCGGAGGAGGGGGGGGGGGCGATTGGAAAAGGGGAAGGGGGGGGGCAAACGAGAAAGCCTCGCGCTGCAATAAATCGCCATTATCTTTGACACCCTAGGACTCAGCTGTTCTAGGGATTTAGGGGTCCACTGGCAACTGTGTATATCGCGGTGCATGAAAACAGCGTTTACGCTTGAACTGCGGTGGCTGAGGTGCAATCACCAGTTTCAGGCAGCACAGACAAAAGGCCCCGCGCTCACAATGGCCGGCGAGCATACGGACCCTCAATGGAAGAGCTGAACCAACACACTCGAGAATGCGTTTGTGTTTGTCTGTTTCTGTGTGTGTGTGTGTGTGTGTTTGGCCGTATATCGACAGGTGTCGTCACAAAACACAGAAAAATCCAAATCACAATATTAGCTTTACTTAAGTGGATGGGGAGATTTTTGTGTGAAATTAAATGGGCCGTGCACGCCGGGGAAATGCGTATCAAAAATGATCTTAATTTGGATCCACAATCTCCGTGTCCCGCTACTAGGTCTGCGTGCAGCGCTAGCTAGCATTAATAAAATTATGAGAAAATCTAATAATTAAACCTTTAGTCAGTTATTAGCTTCAACAAGGCTCTCCACATAATGAGCCTCTTGGAAGTAATGATCTGACTAGAAAAAAAGCTCATCGGGCGCTTTCAGGCTTAATAAAACATGAGACAACATCGCTAAAAGAAAAATGAAAAATTTCAACTTTGAAAAACATCAAGATTGATTTTGAAATTCGGCGGCGACTCGATCAAACATTTACATGTGCAAGACAAAGCCTTAATCCATAACTTCCTGCACGTTTCACCTCCAGACACAGAAAACAAACTCCCCTCTTTGTCGCCGTCATGCAGTGAAAATGTCATAGGCCGACCAGGCAACATTAAGTCAAATACATTATTTACACAGCATTGGCATTGTTCAGTGGTCAACTACATCAGCGTTACAATTAATCCTATTTTTCATTTATCATTACGTTTAGTCCTATACATAGTATTAAATGTTGAATACAGTTTAAAATACAGTGTCATTAGTAGTAACCTTGAGATAAGTAATTCATAAATTGGTCTATATTGTCGATCATACCTGATCCAAATCATTTATTGATATAATCTAATCCTTGTCTCAAGACATGAAACAGCTACCAATTGCTAGATAGTGGTATGCCACTATATCTTAAAAGATGCCTCAGTCCCAGCCTTAAATCTTTTTTTTCTTCTATTTTTAGGTTATAATAACTAAAAAAGATACCCCCTGTCGTCTTGCATGCAGATAAAAAAAAAAAAAAAAAAAAAAAAAGTGTAGCATTGACCTCTGGCTGACAGAGAAAGCTGAGGGGGAGGGAGGAGAAAAGAGGAAGCAGCAGAGAGAGCGATGGAGAGCTAAGACAACAACTGTGAAGAGCCGCATAGGGTTAAAGAAAAACTGTTTCAGAAGGAAATGGGAGACAAAAGCGAGGACTCGGAGCCCCCCATGGGCGCTTTAAAGAGCCGCAGCATCTGAGGCGCTGGAATATTAAAAAAAAAAAAAAAAAAAGGAGAACCGACCATAAAAAAAAGAAGGAAAAAACTTCAAATTGCGAAATAAAGTCAAGCGTTGATAGTGGAGGAGAATTGTGTTTCTTTGTCACCTACATCAGAAATATGACAAGAGGAGCTCTGTAAAATTCTAAGAGTATATATATATATATATATATATATTCAACAGCTACATAAAAATGTTATTTTTCACATGTACCAATTCCAGAAAAATCCCCCGTAGCTTTTATTTGACCAGCAACCTTTGTTTAGTGGAGACGTGTTTTCATTTACAACGCAGTAAAGTGACAAGCATCTGATTTTTTTTTTTTTTTTTTCTTCTTCTTCTTCTACAAAGCACTTGAGTAATGACAACCGAGTCAAACTACCATTAAGCAGTGTATCTTCACAGCAAGTCTGTCAAGCCGGCAGACATAAATGTGCTTCTTCTTCTTCTTTTATTTATTTTTTTATTTTTAAATGCAGATTCACTGAGTTTTAAGGAAGACAATTGTCGGGGAAAATGCTGCTATTAGTGCTGTACCCTCGTCACTGCTGTGTTCAAATAAAATGCTGATAGGTGTATAAAATCTCTTGATAGTACCAACATCTCATAAATCATAATACCTTTTTTAACAATGTAAAATATACTATATTTAGAGCCTATAACTGTGGGCATATTACTTTTATTTCCTCCTCATTAATACCTTTTTTATAACTTAAAAAACAAATAGATGTTTGATGAGGGGGAATCATTCTCTTGTATCATATATTGACAAAAGTATAAAATCTGATAGATGTTAAGAACTAATATTCAATTCATCTGTGACTGTCAGCCATTAGAAACCATAAATAAGTATAGTTCATAGTGATGGCACAAGAACAACATGCACAGTTAGAATTAAGTGTCAGATTTATCAGTGTAGAATCTACCCAGCTGACTGCTGATGCCATTAGAATGTAAGTAGCCTGCCATCATTCACTTACTGAAGCTATAAAATAAAAAAATATACTCAAGAATAAATATTTTTTCTTTTTTTCACTTAAATACTGTCACCAGGATTTTTCTTGCCTTCACATTAAGTTTATAAATTCATGTTTTCCTGCCTTTAAATATTTCTATCAACAGAAACAGATGTCATTGTAATAGTAAAAATAACTGGAAATTCATGCAATTAAAGAGCTTTTTCTATTTTATATATGGTTGTTTTATGTTTCCATATAGATCATAATTTCACTATATTATAATTGTAGAAATAACAATGCATGTTATTATGAATGGACATAATTGTCGGTATGTTTTCATGGCTAAAGATGACAGGTTTGAGGGATAGTTTGACTCCAGTTATTAGTAGATTATTCTGAATGTAACTCACGCAGCTGGAGACTACATCCAAAGGGCTGTGAGGAAACAGCCCAACAGCAGCACTGGCTCCTTCTTTTTTTTTTTTTTAGCCTAAGATGGTGAAGCTGGTGCTTTGTTGTCAGAGTCATTTAGCAAACGCGCCGTGTGTGTCAGTTCTCGCGTAGCCACACAGATGTTTTTCAGCCGCACAGATAGAGACCCTGTAGCCTCGCGTCTGCAAACTATGTGGCACCTTTTGTGTAACAATTAGCGAGGTTCGTACTTTCAAATTACTTGGTTTAAATCTTAAAAAATAGTACAACCGCCGGTGATCCCTGCAGTATTGTAAGTGTTGCCTTTTAAGCGTTGAGGAAAATATTTGATCCTGCGTTAGAATAGACCCGTATCGGGCTAAACGCGGTCATTAGCGCTTTATTAATCTGCATCTTCTGCAGACGCAGCCCCAGCCTCCCACCCTGCAAGACACGCAATTATGCTGCACAAACACAGTGGAGCACATTAGCCATCTCCGTCTGTCCTTGCTCCTCTTTTCCTCAATGGTAGCCCCAAGGAGCAACCCCCCCCCCCCCCCCCCCCCCCCCCACACACACACACACACCCCCACCCCCTGTCAAAGGAGCTTCCTCCTTGGCTGTCCTGTGCCCATCAGACAGGAGTGCCCGCCCGTTTAAGACACCCATGGAACATGAAACAGAGCCGGGCCGAGATGTCAGCTGGTTGCCCCATCTGTCAGTCAGTGGATGGTAAAGCTTTTGTCCTGGGGGGTAACCTTAGGAGTGCTCTGCGTGCTACTCAGCGTGTTTGCGTGCACGCACACACGCATGCACGCGTGCAAACGGCGTGCACGCCGCTGTCAGACAGGGAGCCTGTGCAATCCCAGTTTTGAGGAAAGCGAGCCACAAACAACATGCTGACATCGTCCTTTCAGTTCATGGGCGACTCGTGTGCACGTGCTGTACATTTTAAACAAACTGGCCACAATTTAAACCTGGATTTGTCTGATTAAAAATAACCGGTGTGATTATCACAACGTGTTTGAGTTGCAGAGATTTTAGGGGGGGGGGTGTAATGTGTAGTTCTCAGAGAAATCGTCCTCTGCTGGACTGAAGTTAATTAGTCTCATTTCAGATCTCGTCACTTTCCTATGAAAAACCACAGTTGGTGGAGCACTCGTCAGAATTTTAAAATGCCTCCAATTTGTCTCTTTCCTCTCCCGGTTCCCCTGTTAAATAACATAACCCTTGACAGTACAAACAGTTTGACTCCCATATAAATGAAGCGAGGTGCCGGCTGATGGAGGCTGGCCGGCTGGTTGAATCCAAAGCACCAGGCTCCATCCGTGCATTCTACCTTTTGGTAGATAGGCCGCGCCCTTGAGCTGCTGTTGGAGGGAGGCGCCGCTCGCTCTCAGCCTGTATGAAGGTGCTGAAAGGGGGGCCTCTGTGCATGCACGGATGCACGCACATAATCCTTTGGACGGGTCTATGCGAGCCCAAGAGTTCCTAAAAAGAGAATGCACGCAGACAGCATGAACTTATTTATTTACCACTGAGTTATGCTTTTTGTAGTTGTGCCTGTCAAGGATATCAGCACAAGTTAATACGTGTGCTTTTGTGTGCGTGTGTGTGTCTTCTAGTAATACGTGCATGTTGCACGTGCTTCCCACCTCGCCTCAGCCTCAGATAAAATGTGATTTATAACAACAAAGTCGTCCCTTTCCTGTGCTGTAATCATTTTTAGTCAACTTTGACTGTTGACTGCCATGTAGAAAGCTTCCCTTAAGTGGTCTACATAGTCCCCATGCTCACATCAGTCAGCCTCACCGCATGATGTATGTAGTGGTAGTCCTGAAGGGCTGATGTATGCACAGCCCTGCACCGGCAAGTCCTCCCCGAGCACATCTATGATCTTGGGTTACTCAATCATCAATCAAGGCCAACTGCAGCGTACTGTACTGTACTGCCCATCTTTTAAAGTGTGGTTGTGAAGGACTGGCTAAGAAGGCCTAGGGGACACTTTCTGTGGTCTGGACCGTCTCAGGTTTGATGTGAATACGCGCGTGGTTACGACTACACACGGTTGATGAATTGATCTGGACTTTTTTAATGTTTGCTGAAGGCCACCTGATAGCATGGATGTGCACATTAGCGTTTTATTTTGTAATTTTGTAATTTGTAAAAGAATTTCTGCTCTAATCCTCGTCATTTGCAACTTTGCATAATCTCAGAGCAGGAAATTAAAAGCTCAATTTTACAAAGTAAAACATGTACAATTTGACTCTAATATTTAATAGTATTATGTTATTCCTACATAATGGATATTAGTCATGAGATTAGATAGAACTATGTCAGGTTCCACTATTTATCGCCTGCAAAGCTGCATTTTAAATAATTTTCTTCCTAAATGAGAGCAAAGACAATTTACAATGCAAACTGTTTCCTCTATAATTCACCTGTCTCACATTCCTTCCATACTGGCATATTACATTTACCTGAAAATGCTAAAGACTAAATTTCAGACATTCATGGACAGCGGGAGCAAACATGGAAGGCAGCACAAGAAAAACAGAGCCGGAGAATCAAAAAGAAATATACAGTACATTCGCTTTTCCCCACAAAGCTACGCCGCATTCATTATCTTATCCAGAATTCAGAACCGTACGATATTGCAGTGATAGAGTTGCATGCCAATTTTCCTGTGTGCTTTAAGTGAGCTATTGTGCTGTTTTAATGAGCTGTTTAGACTAGTGGCCGGTTGCATTTTGGCTGTAACAACCAGCTCAGTGAATAATTGTTATTGCCTCTTATTGTTGAGGCCAGATGTATGGAATTCATGCAAATTCAGAGCAAAGGGAAAATGTGTGTGTGTGTGTGTGTGTGTGGGAGAGAGAGAGAGAGAGAGTGTCTTGGAATAATTGTATTCCAGATGTCCCCCTTTCATGTGAAACACACACACACATGCACACATACACTAAAAGAACAGAACAGATGATGGTGATGATGATTAAGATCTTAAGCATATGTAGGTACTGCGTTGTTTTAGTGTGTGTGCATGTGTGTGTGTGTGTGGGTTGCCGTGGCGTTTTTGAACATTGCATTTCTGCTCTCTCAGTCTTCTGTGACAGGTTCACCCATCTCTCCTGGGGAGGCCTTCACTCCCAATTTAGACGCAAGCGTCGCCGAGTGACAACGGCGGCTTCGTCACCCTACCTTCCTTTTGCGATACGACTACAGTTAACTTAACAAGTCTCGATATGTGAGCTCCATCTTTGATGTAATTGATTTGAGTGGTTTGAGCATATTTCTCGCGGTGAAGTCGATTTTTTTTTTTTTTGGTAGATCCGTCAAGATGATCAGAGAGACGCAGGTCATTTCTGTCACTTTAAGAAAAAAAAAAAGTCATTACCTTTTCTCATATTTTACATAATCTACATTGTGCTGCTCGTGCTTGAATGTCCGTCATTTAAAAAAAAAAAGTGTATGTCAGCTCGGTACAGCTGTTCAGAAAACTCCCGGCCATCAGGATGGGCACGTGTGGCCACGCTGCACTCGAACAGGGGAAGAGCAGTGGCACAACATCACGATCCATCTGCCCGTGCCTACTTGTTGTACAGTGATCATAAATGTCAGCGGCGGAACGGAAATCAAAGAGCCCTGTGATGCAAAACCGTTAGGAAGGTGGTCCCTGTACAAGCAAATCTTGTATCTCAATATGTTTAATGTCTCCATCGGACCTCTCATAGGCCTGGCTTTAGCGTGAATGTGGATGTTTTTTTTTTTTTATTTTTGCTGATGAGATTCAAGTACAGTGCGTTTATTGTTTGTTCTTTACTTTGATGTTTTTTTTTTTCTGCCTCTGCACCACCATAAGCTGAGAGGCTGCATCTGTTTTTATAAAGCATGATGAACCACTTTACTGCAATAAAACAAGCACCGCTTTTTAACGCTAAAACTATCATCAGATCATAATTTAGATCGTTACAATCTTCCGTCTGATATACATGGAAATAAATTGATAAAGACGCGACGTTTACTCCGTTAAGATCTTTGATGATCTTTTAACGTTAAAGAATCCTTTTATAAATGGTCAAACTTGTGCGTGTGCGTGTTATCATACATTTGTGTCGTTTGCGGGGGTGAAGTTGCGTTGAGTGACAAGGACACGCGTCTTGAGCCACCTGGATTTATTTGGGCCAAACAAGAAGGGCCCAGGTCTGTCGGCGTTCCGCGGTGGGGCCTCGCAGCGGCGAACAGAAGGTGCCTCCTCACAACTCACACCTGAGCTCCTCCCGGCCTGGGACCCATCTCTCTGCCTCCCTTCCCTCCATCTCGTCCTCCATACCACACACACACACACACACACACACACACACACACACCCTCCTTTCGCTACCGTCTGTATCCCCCCTGCACTCCTCTCCCAGGCCGTGGCCTGGCCTACTTTTACCTCTCCCGCTCTGGACGCTTTGATGTCGGCCACGTTGGCCCTCTCCACAGATCATGTGTACGTTTGGAGTAGCCCCCGCGCTCCATCCTCGGCGTGTTTATGAATATACATTTCACAAACAGGATACGTAGTTAATGGTCTACAAAGAGGGGCGTTCTCTCTCATGTATTAGCCGTGCTTATCACAGTAAATAATACTAAGGTTCGTAGTGAGCCACTCTCCTGTTCACTTGACTCTCCTTCCTTTCTTTCTTTCTTTCAGACACTGCTGAGTTTGTTCTCCTTTTGTGTTGATGTTTTTTCTTTTTTTTTTTTTTTCGTCTCCTACGAATCTCTCAACTCAGTTCCTAGAAAAAAAAAAGGCTTTATTCAGGGAGGGAAATGTGTGTTTGCTTGTCTGTTAGAATCTTTTTCATTTAGTCTTGAAGTGACAGGGTGTGAAGCCGGGTAGGCGTGTGCGTCTCAGATGAAGTCAAACGCGCAAACACTAACAAGGCACCGAGTTGGCTGCTTCGTTTTTCAAGGTAAAGTAAAACTAATAAGATTCAAATGTTCCTGGTCAGTTTAAAGTCCTTTAATGTCTTTAGACGTCTTAAGACATAAGTGGCATGGAGGCTTAAATGTTATAATGCTGTAACACATAAAATAATAAAATAAAAATAAAAATAATAAATAAATGGTGAAAAATCCAACCACAACTTAAAAACCTTTATTCAATTAATAAAGACTAAGGAAACACTAAATGTACTGTTTAATTGAATTGTTGGCTGATAATTGATTAATCTACTCTGGCATCTGCTGAAATCTGACAAAATAAAATAATATATTAGGATCGTTCCTGTGTGGTTGTTGCTATGTTTTTGGAATGCACTTAGCATTTCCCCAACTTAGCAACCTCTTTTGCGTAACTGCATTGCGAGCCCGATATAGTCGCACTGACATATTTACTGGCTTTTTTATTTTTGTCCAACAAGGCTGTGCAATACAATCGTCGCTCGGTGCTCGCGTTCGTTGCTCAAGTTCCTTTACGTCCAGTTCCATTATTCAGTTTGCATATGGCAGTTTCTTGGCTCGCCATGTGCCGTGTAGTTTTTTCTTTGTGCGGGTCAAGTTATAAAAGACTACCTCTAAAGGGATTTGAGCGTCTCCTTCAGTCATCTGGTTTCAAATTCACTTCTAACGTTCAGTGTATATATATATATATATATATTCTTAAATTCAAGCGCAAATGCATGAGACAGAGTCAAGTAAATTAGTCATAGATTATAATAATCATAGATTAATTCTTTCTAATAAGTCTGAGCCATTATCCATAAGGGACTAGTAGTTTTTTTCCCCCACATTTCATTACATTACAACCCTATTGTGACCATTTTTCACCTGTGGTTAAAACAGACTTTGCACTTTCGGGGACCTCGGAGGTTAATTGGGCAATAAAAGGCATGTTGTCAAACCGTTTTATGACCACCTCGCTTTTGGGGGAGAAAAACGAGCTAATCAGCGTCCACGTTGAGGCATAGACAAAACACTTGTTGCCTCGGTTCCAGTTCTGGAAGGTTGAAACCGTGTGTTGTTAGTGGTCCACACTCACGTATTATGATTTGAAGGTAGGATGTGGCCTAGTCGTATCAACAGCATCTTTGACCTTTTGTCAAAAGGTCAAAATTGCCCAAAACCAATGTTTAAATATTGTCTCATTTCTAGACTTAAAAAAATAAAAATAAATGATTACTATATGATGGACAGAAGAAATTAAAACGAATATACAATTAGGAAGCAAGCAAAATAATAAATAGCAGAATATTTATGTTCTACTTGTCGTCTACTTGTCCTTCTAGACGAGAAAAAAACGATGCACATTTTTATCCTGAGGTTTTCAGTCTCCTAGAAAGTTATTTAGAAAGTAAGTTTCTAGCCATTGTCTGGATTTGTGTGTTGGGCCAAAACCATAATACACCTTAGGCTTTATACTAGGTTTATGTAATTATAAAATTGGTGTATTTTACATAAAAAACCCACAAAGATCATGATTTTGTCAGATCTTTAAACACCAAGCTTTTGAGCTACTGGTCCCCTTGGGTTATTAAATGTGTGTCTAGAAACCTATATAGTTAAAATTGATTTTAATATATTGTAAAGGCACTTAATGTGTGCTGTTTAGCTTTTAAGTTTATCACTAATTGATTGCCCATCTAGGTGTGGGACAAAAATATCACAATAAATGTTTATTATCAAGGATCGTGTTAACATAGAATGTCTTCCTCATCTGTATGTCAGCACAAGCAATTACGATTTTTTAAAACTCACACACTTCATAGTCTTAAACTTGAGGCTTATTACCAATACAGGGCACAAGTGTGTGTGTGTGTGTGTGTGTGTGTGTGTGTGTGTGTGTCCACAGATAGCGCCTGGACAGGCTGTATCTTTCTCTCCCAGGCTGAAATAATGAATAATGTGTCAGCCCATTCTCCGAGACGTCTGAGACAGTAATTAGTGGATTGCTTTGAGACGGGCCGGCCCAGGGCAGTGGGAGGGGCCGGAGGGGAGCGAGGGGAGGAACAACACGTGGGACGCCGGAGAAGAAAAGGGCCGCCCACTTCATAGTCCTGATGGAGGTTATATTTTCTGTGACAACTGGACCAGAGTAATCAAAATGTGTTAATAATCCCTTCAAAGGGCCTGGCGGCACATCAGTGAGAAGCCTCAGTGAACGCCAATCCCCCCCCCCCCCCGGTAGACCCCGCCCCCGCCGACCCTCCATCACTCTTCCTTTCTCCCCGTCCTGCCTCTGTCTCCATGTCTTTTACTCTGTTTCCGTTTTCCGTGTCTAGTTGAACTTGCACCAAAGTTACATATGAAGCTGCATCACTTCCTTTTTTTCCAGCACGTAGTCATAGCCCCCCCGGGGAAGCTCCCAGGTCAGACTATGTAGGTTCCAATAAGTTCTATCTTTTTGTTTGAGGATTAACACAAAGGTCAAAGTTCACAAAGATGGCCAGATGGGGTTGCGTTGTGCCAAACATCCATACCTTCCGCCCCTTAAAGGGGGGGGGGGGCATCAGGATCGATGCGCTCGATCGATGGTGGAGGTGATGCTGAAAAGTTTGATTGCATGCATATTGATCAGAGGGAGGCTAAGAAGCTGTAAGGCTATTGATTTGATTTTGGATTTGCACTGTTTTAGCTGATTTATTTGTCTACTTGTTGGATGGAGTGTAGATTAATTTACACGTATGCAGACAACACACACGGAATAAATTAATGTCAGATAATTGTAGTAAGTGAGAGATTTGAAATAAGTTTATTGTCTGAATCAATATTTTAATCATGTGTAGTATTGCATTAAAATGCCATTTCACTTCCATTTATAAATCTATACTTTGCTCACATGCGCAACTTGCTATCTTTGTAGGGTCCCTCATTTGACTTCATTCTTCCTCTAGCATCTAAACGCCTTTTTACAGACCAGGAAAGTGATAATCACAGTATTCCGCAACACAACAAGTCATAATGTTAACTGAGACACACTCATTGTAATGACAATGTCCAATCAACATCATTCAATTTTAGTTTAATCCTACACATATAATAATTACAGGTTACCTTATAAATAAACACATTCAATAGAATCAATATAAAATGACATTCAATTTTTTTGTAACTTTATATTCATGTTGACTTTAATTTACCTGAAGTCTTGGCCACGGAAGCCCTGCCTCATTTCGTAGTCCGGTCTGAAGCCGCGTGTCAGGATCGGTTTGAGGCATTTAAAAATGCATGGGGTCCAGGTGAGATGCCGGAGCCCCGGTGCGACCTGGGAGCGGTTTGCGCCGCGTCTCCGGAGAGCCTGTGTCCAGTGTAGGGCAGGGGAAGGGGCCGCGCTTAATAATGGAGCCGCGGCATCAAAGGCACGAGACTACCGCTGTCTGACATGAAAATGTGTGTGTGTGCCTGTGTGTGTCCTTATTTCCCCATAAGTTAACATCAAAGCTGTTTTTTTTTTTTTTTATCCAGTTTCTTATATATCAATAGTAGATGTGTTTGCATGACTATCAATGCTTGGCATGTATGCAGGATATAAATATATTTACTGTATATATACATATATTTCTATGATCACAATAGGGCCCTCACTAGGTGGTGTGGCTCCCTGGGAAGACGAGCGTAGCTGCGAGCGCTGGAGGACTCATTGACTTTCTAATGATTAGCGGTCAGGCCCCCAGCCCGTGCTGGTACCAGGGGTTCGGCCTAGCCACTGCTGCTAGCCTCTGGCCACCGCTATCGACTCACCCGCAGCCCCCTCTCTCTTTGGCCTGCTGGCGGTGTGTCAAAACCCATTAGCGGCGAGCTTCCGCGACTATAGAGGAGGATCGTTTTTTAGGTTCGTCTTCTTCTTGCTCTCCTCTTTGCTTTGCCTTCCCCCCCCCCCTCTCTCTCTCATTTCTTCTCGTCTCCCATCTCCTCCTCCGCCCTGCTGAAACAAAGAGAGAGAGAGAGGCAGGGAGAAAAAGGAGTAACCTCCGACAGGAGTCGCTCCAGTTGTGGTATGTATGGCTCCGTATTGATCTGCATCGGTAGCGGAGTAGAGAGTTGGAGCGAGTTGCCGCTCACTTTCAAGTCCCACACATTTTTTTTTTTTCCCCGCGGAAAGACAAGGAAGTTTCAGATGCATGTTGACCTCCTCAGGTCCCATAAGCTATGGAGATTTGTTTAGAGGAAGGGTTGGGGTGTTGTAACATGTACAGTATATCTGTTAGAAATAAGTTCAGGGAGCTATGATCTCCATATATAATCTTCTAACATGTTAATTCCCTGTTATGTGTTTTTCTTTGTCTTTGTGTGTGTGTTTGAGAGGGAATATTGCGTATTACGTAGAGCATCTTTCTACTCTTCTTGTTGGGTTTGACCTCTTGACACACCTGGATGTTTCTTTCAAGTTATTGACCGAGTGGAACTTCTTTATTAAAACAAAACAACAAAAAAGAAAGATTGCATGGCTTGAATTAGAATAGATGTTCACATCCACCTGTGCACAGCAGTCTGAGCTCAGTGAGACAGCATCCTTCTATAACCCAGCACTTCTCTTTTCTGATGAACTCCCCGGAGAGAAGTGCCTGTCAAAGACTTTGTCCAAACAACGGGAAATCTGTGGCAAAAAAAAAAAAAAAACGAAACAAAAAAGCCCAAATACTTTTCCATCACTGTTCATCAATCCGTCGAGTTGTGAATTCATTATTTATTTATGGAACTTTGGGGCGGGTTATTTGAATAATGCGGCGTACGAAAACAACAAAATGACAACCACACCAAAACCACCCGAGGGCACATGCCAACACATCGCATCATTGTCATCCTTCCTGACTTTGCCCCCGTGGGCTTACTGCTCAGCAGGTAGCCACACACACACACGCACACGCACACACACACACACATTCACACTAACGATACACACTCAACATTGGAATTTGCTTTCTTGCACAAATGCACAGGCAAAAACATACACAATCATTTCTTTTTGATAGGCAAATATAGACTATACACAAACTTTCTGTCTATTTCTCTCTCTCTCCATCTCACACGCACATGCACACACACACACACACACACACACTGCACAGTATGTATGCACCACGCCCTCGGGCCCTGGAGGCGGCAGCAGTGGCATCAGCGGTCTGATGGATGGATCCTGTCTCCTTGTGATCTCCACTTGTCAGACAAGCGTCACACAAAGCCCAAACACAAATCAACAACACCGGTACGGAGCACATGTCAGTTTGATAGGACCTTGCGGATGCCTTCCCATCCACCGGCTCGCGACGAGGGTGTTAAACGCGTGCCTGTCAGTGCTTGGGCTATTGATGTATCCGGCTCGCCGACTAATGGCTTGAACAGATATGTTTGGTTTATGCTGTTAGTTCTTTTTATGTTGAGCTTTGTTTGTCAATGAGAACCATGTGGAGGGAAATAATAGTAATGTTTTGTAGTGTGTTTTTTGGGGGAATGGACACAGCTCACTTTCCATCATGTGATCTTCCAAGCATGGCCCGCGCCGCCCCCCCCTTCCACGCCGAGCAAACGCTGTTCACTCAACACCCGATTGTCACAGGCGAAACCACAAAAGGCGTCCAACTTGTCCAACAACGGCTCTCTCCTACTACCCAGACAGCAACAGCCCAAACCAGGAAAAAAACGAGGGAGAGCCCACCTTTTGTTTACTGCTCTCAAAGGTGGATCACGGGCCAGGCCTGGTAAAGGATTGTGACAGAGGTGATGTCTAAATTAATCATTCATGCTCTTTCACATGGGCTACAGTAACAGCCCTGAAATATTAATGACAGCTGCAGAATAAATTTGATTCCCTTTTCTCTCTGATTATAATCCACAGGCGTGCTCATACACACATGTTTATTTATGCCCTGGAGATGAGGTACGGGGTCACTATCAGGAGTTTGTCTGCACACGTAGAGGAGACACACACACACACACACACACTCCTTCCCTCTCCCTCTTGCCACTTGCACTTGTGTACCAGCTCATTGTTTTGGAATATGTACATATTTTTCACGTGTGGTGGGCGAGTGGGCTCTACATTATACATTATATGCTTGTACCGTAGGTATGATATACTGTGTGAATACTGTGCAGCTGCCAGCCAGGGGTTCCGTTTGTTATTTTAATTAGGTGAGGGGTTTTTTTTTTTGGAGAGCACGACCCGTGAGCCTAGAGCCTAGAAGAGACGGGTGGATGGAGGGTGTGTTGCGGTGTTCCCACCTCTAGGTGGAAAATTAATCGTACCGTTCGGGAAAAGCAGCTTAACTCACAGCGGCGTAACCTGGTCTTAGAGCACAGATAACTATCAGCTGTTTATGTCTCGACATGTCACCGGAGATGTGTGTCTTTCCCTGTCGCCGCCCTGTGTCCTCCTTTTCCTGTGTCCGCCCCTCTTTTCTCCTGTAATGAGGAATTCGGAACGTGTCGACAGAATAGGAATCTAATCTCTCCTCTCCAAAACATTACAGGACACACAGGAACTGTAGGGATGTCAGGATGAGATGTTTCATAGGTGTGCATGATTGGTAAACACATTAAACCAATCGAATTGAGTTGATTTAATTGATCATCGGATGATCAACGTGTGGTGTGTGCAGGTGAAGACGAGCTATTTCTCAAGAAGAGCTGATGCACAAATCCAATTTTTGTACCACTTCCATCAAGAATAAAAACCATAGCTTGCATAGCCCCACAATGAATCATCATAGACTTTAGATATTTGCAACCAAATAGGTTCCATGTGGGTCAAAATGTCATTAAAAAAAAGGTCTGGTTGAGTTTTGAGTCGTCCTGTTAGCGAGAAGTAAATTTTCCGTTCTAGCTTATTTTTTGCAGAAGCAATTGTGTGAAAAGTTTCTTTCATTCCTGTTGTTTGTTTCCTTCAGTGCTTGTTTGGACAATCAAACGCCTGATGAGCCTAATTACACATCATTCAGCTGTCAGCTCCTCTCAGGAGACGGACTCGTCTCATATAAATTCATCGTGGCGAGCTAATGCTACTGTCAAGCCGGCCTCGTCACGAGTTGTCCGCGTATCAAAGATGATGTTGCATGATATTTCGGGACATCACAAATTAATAAAATAAACAAAACAGAGTTTTGGATCTAGGTGTGATTTGATGTGTTTGGTGACAATCCCTGAGGGTTAATTTTCATTTCATTTCTCTCTTTTGTTAGAGCCACTTAAGGCGTTCGCGCCGCTATGAGTTTGTGTGGTGTTTGTTCTCGTGACGCCGCGGGGACGTTGATTTGTAGCTCGCCAGACTGTCATTCTGTGATTTCAGGCTAATCTAGTTTAATAACATTTTGCGTGATTTATGTCTATATTTTGCTATGTCATGGCCCGTCGCGTTACACGCATGCATGTGGCGCTTCTATTAAGGGTAAATAGAAGTAAGCCTGGGCATGTCACATAATGTGTTTTTTTTTTTATTGTGTGTGTGTGTGTGTGTGTGTGTGTGTGTTTCGGTAGCGTTTAGCCTCGTCTGGCTGCGCCACGGCGTGTTTGCCTCTGTGACATGACGACGGCCGCAATGCCACGCTCTGCTTGAGGTAGAACATATCAGTCAAGAGACGTTTCCTTCTCCATTTTTTTTATTTTTTTTCCCCGTGCGAGTGAGCGTGCGCAATTTTTCTCATGTCTGATTGAGTGTGAGCGCTTTGTACACGGATATTTCTGTGTTGACACCCGATGTGCATATTGGTGTATTTGTGTGTGTGTGTGTGTGTGTGTGTGTGTGTGTGTGTGTGTGATCCTAATGATGCCTTCCTCCTCCACTCTATTGGGCTGTCAGCACGCCGCCGCCGCCGCCTGTCACACACGCCGCCCCCCCCAACCCCCCCAAATCTTGCTGAGATAGGTCATTTTTCAGTGTCAGGACAGACGATTCACGTTGGCACCAGATAGATCCAGGACACATTGGACTCATTATTCTCTGTTTGCTTGGTACAGAAATACACGTTGACGTGTGCCGGAAGGTTCGAGCTGAAACTCCTACAGCATATCTCAGTGCTTTGTTACCATTAGCCTAATTAAACTGTGTTTCTGCATCTCAGGTGCGGGACAAGTGTGAAAGATCTACTACACACAAACCTCACGGCTTTAGTTTTCTTTCACTTATTTGGTTCAATCTAATTAACAGAAAAGTTGACAACTCTGTAACCCGGAAACTTTTAGAACACGCTGTCTCCATTATTAGAAGTGTCCTACTACACCATGCGTACCAGGACGGGACATCAGGAGAAACGACACATGCAGGACATTTTTTTTCCCTCCATTCTGTTCTTCTGGAATATTTCGATTTGTAGGTCAGTAACTAAAACCCTGATTCCTCTTTAACAGCCTCTCTGCTCTCTCACCCTTCGCCAGCCATCCTCACTCTTCCTCTCACCCTCTCCCACTTGACAGGGTGGCTGAGAGTGTGTGTGTGTGTGTGTGTGTGGGTAGACGTTTGACAATGTGGGGTAGGCGGGGGGTCAAGGCCCGTGGCCCGCGAGCGTGGTATTTTAATCTGGTCTATTTGTAATGACAGGCCTCCTATGAGCGCAGAGGAGTGGCAGGTTGAGAGGCTCTGACAGGTTTTAATCGCTGTCAGGAAAAGTAGGGGAAGAATGTGCCGGCTACATTACACCCCCCCCCCCCCCTTATTCTCAACCCCCCTATAGCCGTCCTCTGTCGCTCTGTCTCTCTTTGCTCCTTTTCACCTGTCTCTCTTAAAAAAAAAAAAAAAAGTGAGTGGAGAATCTTTCCTCGTCCTCCTCCTTCCGCCCTCTTTCTTTATTTTGGCCACTATCCAGGAGTCACTACCTGCCAGTGTAATCCCTTTTACAACCCCCCCCCCCCCCCCTACAAGGACCCTGCCTCCTTGTCTCCACTTATGTGGACAGTTGCTGACATTCCTGGAGCATAAAGGGCCGGCCCGTCTCCGCGTCCCCTGGTCGCTGGCACGCCGCCCGACTCCCTCTCTATGCCAAAGCAAACAGGCTAATATGTGATGAATGAAAGGATAAAAAAAAGTTGTATTGTTGTGATTTTTTTTATTTAACTTACATGGCTTTTCTCTTGTACGCAAATGAATAATGACAAGAAAGCCTGGCACTTACTTTGAAACTAATTTTGTCTCGCGAAGCTAATAGGAAACAGGAAAAAAATGGAACTGGAGATTAAATATATATTTTTCATCATAAAAAAAACATACTGAAATATCATAATTTATATCTGCTAAGTCCGTTCTGATAGATGCTGCTAATTCACACTAAATATGACAGAAGATATGTCCTTGTGATGCAAGCCTATGTCAAAAAGAGACAATATCCTTATATTAAAAAGCAGCATTACACATTCTATAGTTTATTAAGATCATGTCAGAAGTAGAGAAAATGCTGTACATGAACACTGTACATACATAAACATATACATATGTATATACAGAGATTCATTTTTGATGGTAAATTGATATTGTAATGATATCAAATTAAACGAATGGTCAAATTATAAAAATGAAATCGACCTTGTTAACAAACGAATAAGTCAAACTAGAAGTGAATATATGACAAATGATGCCAAATGTAAAATCCAGGTGTATTTTAAGCATGCAGCTTTAGAGTCAACATCTGTCTGTGCACGCGCTGCAATTAATTAAATTCCAACATGGTGTCTTGACGTTGGATAAGTCCTTGTAGCCTGAATTCAATGTTTAAATCAGCGTATTATATCATCAAGTGGTGTTTTAACTTCTCACACAGTTTTATGTAATTCTCCTCAAAATAACATGATAAAGACCTAAAAATAATGGTAGACGGATGAAAGTTAGTGAGGGAGCCGTTGGTTAGGCTTGATTCTGTCTCTGTGAGTCCTCTGCTTCATTGATGACAGGTTCACATTGTATTTGACCCAATTTACGCACGACTCCCATCCAGCGCTACTTTCTGTAACCACTAAAAATGCGGAGGAAGCGGGAGCACTCTATGTTTCCTATTTTAAATACGTCTTTTAAAAAAACTTTTTTTTTTAACACTAGTTTATATAACTTGAGTGTTTGGCAGGCCGCGTGTAGCTAATGACAGGTCATATATAGCCTGACGCGCAATCAAGAACACATTTTTCATTCCTTTGCTCGGGGACGGATCCGTCAGCGAAAGGGCGGGGGGGGGGGGGAGTCAAAACACAAATGTAAAAGTACCTCAAAGACTGACAAGATGGCCAATAGAAGTTTCCAGGTTTAAGTTTAACTTGCTGCCCTGCCTCCTCTCTCCTTTTGGCTCGGGCCGGGCCGGGCTTTGCCCAGGTGCCGTCTGTGCCTATTGGCGCTAAAGCCGGGGGAAGCTGGCACACTCTGGGCATGGCCGCGGCCCCTTCTTCCTCAAAGGCTCGCCTCGTCTCCCTTCTTTTCCCCCCTTCTCACGGTCCCTGCTGCTCCGTAGCCCAGGGAGCTCATTAGGCCAGACTTCCTCTTCATTTAATCCATTTTTCATAGCCTAAAAAACAGTCCCTGATCTTAAAAATCCTGGCTAATTTAAGCATGGATGTTGGGGAAAGGAGTGGAAAATATCATGAAAAAAAATAAAAAAAAAGCAGGCCCGTGCATGCTCTTTCATATGTCTGATGTCAAAATTAAATGTTTTTATAGACTCGCCCTATGGCCAGAATGGGAAGGTGCAGAACCAGCACTAGTATGAACAGTTCCTGGGTGAAGGACCCCGATAGACAGCGTCCTAGTCCAAACACATCCTCGCCTGTTGTCTGTGGGTCTTGGGGGGAAACCAACGTGTTAACATGGCCTAATGAAAACATTGGTAATAACATGCTCCCTCTCCTTGTTCATTTAATTATGTATCTCCGACTAGATAGCAGAAGGCCCCCGTAGACCTCCAGCTCCACTTGTTGTGGAAGCGAACTTTCATTTGTAACTTGGATCCTGGAGGGGGGAAGGATCTGTTCTGTTCAGAGAAACCAACGCATTTTCTCATTCTTTCTCCAACGTATGTTCTCTCCCAGCGAAATCCCTCGCTCTCTCTCCATCTCTCTCTCTTAACATCGTGTTATTCCTGTCTCAGTTACTTATTGATCATAAGAAACTTTATATAAATACGGCTTCTTTTTAAGAAAACACACGAGTGTCAGTATTCTTATTGAAAGCGCGATGTCTCCCATTATATCCACACAAACACGGCCAAAGTTAACATCCTCAAAAGTTGTCCGAGGCTTTGTCCTTTATATCTCTCTACGAGGACAAAGCTTTTTTTTCCCTCCTTTTTCTTTTCTCCCCTCATCCAGGAAACCATCACAGCATTAATATACCTCCCAGGTATAAAGTGTTGATGAGTGCCTGTCTCCTCAGGCTGACACTTATTTCACCAAAGGTCTCAGAGCAGAGGTGGGGGGGGGGCATGGATGGAAGAGAGAGGGGGAGAAAAAAAAGAGCTGCTTGCATACCCAGCTAACGGATGTGGTGGAATTATTAAGCAGCCTCCACTGCCCTCTCGTTAGCCTCCGAGCCGCCTGGTGACAGAGGTGAGGCGGAGGAAGTTGCGGAGGGTTGAGAGAGGGTGGGGGGGGGCCGGGTCAGCGCCCCTAAGGGGCAGCGTGCAGTGGCCGTGCCAGGCCGGGACCTCCGGTGCCTCCTCTGTCAGCGCGCCCTCTGCCCCGGGCCGCTGCAGGGAGGGCGGACGGGGGGCTGTCACGCGTCGGCCTCAATTACAATCAGGGTACCGGGGGGGGGGGGGGCAGTGGGCATGCAGGAGGCGGCCCACTGTCACGCCTGTGACACCGGCGCCGTATCACACCTAATCTCCCATGCAGATGATGTTTGCAGGAGTCACTGTGCGACTTTTTTGCTCTTATTCCATTCCGTCGACTAAACCTACAAAACCTTATTGTGCTTCAAAAAAAAAAGCTATAAATATTTGAGAGGTACACAAACTAGACGTATGTTTTGTTATACAACTCTGTTCACTTTTAAACATACATACCTCCGATGGATTCAAACACTGTGAGCAGCATTTCCGTGCACACCTTACATAATGTTTTTTTTTGGGAATTTTGACAACACTGAAATATTATTTGCGCTATAAATACGGCTTTGGGTACATTTCATGAGTCAATGCACACATAGCTGGTGTATTGGAATCTTTATACCATTTTGCGTCCTTCTCTCTCTCATTAATATTTTCATGCAGACCAACAAAACAGTCAACCTTTGTACTGTAGTAACTTTCAAAAGTTATGCCTGCAAGCAGTGTATTTTTTTTGTTAACATAGAATCAGATGTATAAAGTCAGTAGCCCTCATCCATATATATGGTAGTAGTCATAGCTTGTTTTACCTCATTGTTCTAGTTCTCTGGCCTGTACAGAGACTATGTGGTTGAGTTCCAACAACTCCCGTTGTAAAACCTGCGCGCAACTATTTCTCGCAAAAATATTTTATGCATTAGCACGGCACAGAACTGTAAAATTTATTGGCTGTTGAAGCAAAACCAGATTTCTTTCTGGTCTGTTTGCTTTAATCATATACCTGACAGTCCGGCTCTATGAGGACTGTTGTCCTTTCTGCTCTTAAGTGGTCAAAATCTACTTATTACAACTTTACAGTGTGTAATTGATTGAATTAGGCTATCCCCAGCATCAGGCATGTGGGGCTTTTTTTATGACTCCTATTTAAGACTGTGGTCTTTCAATTTAAAAGCATGATTTATTGATTTTTGCTTTGCAGACCGGAACGCTTGCACTCTGATATGTTCTGCTCCATTTTTCTTTCTCCTCAGTCCGAAGCGGCTTCTGTGCACTCGTGAAACACCTGTTCTCAGATTTGACGTGCAGTAACTATCACCTGTAAAAATTCCCCAACCAATAGAATGCAGGTGTACTGGTAACCAATGAAATAATTGCATGTTTATTTTACTTCTTAGTGCGTCTCATAGAGGCTGTTACTCTAACCAGGTTTATCCACTCCTGCCCTCTGGGGAGTCATTAAATCTACTTTCTTTGTTTTTTTGCAGAATCGTTAATATGAATGATATACCTTTTCTTTTAATATAATGTGTACATATCATCACCCATACTAAAATAATAGCCTTTTTTAAGGAAATGAGTTTTTGGCCTAAATCATCTCTTGGTGATGCTGGCCATTAGTTTAATTTAACTCTGGGTAAATGTAAGTTTTGAGTTTGCACTATGAAATTAAAAAAAGAGTTTAATCCAGGTTTAAAGATGCTGAAAGTCACACTAGAATGTCTATGAATTGGCCTGATTCACTTTACACTTTAATGTTCCATAAGTGACACACAGTGTTCTATGTATAATACACACATACAACAGTCATGGCTTTTTGGGTTGAAATGATTAATAAATAGGATCTTGTCTGCATTAAATAAAGTGTTTCCCCAAAAGCTTTAATAGGATACACACATTTAAAGGTACAGTCTGTAAGATTTAGCTAGCCTCACACAGCCAGATGGTTTGTTATACGTAACCATCTGGAAAGGCAGCGCTTTTAGAACACACTTGGCGAGAGATTGGACAAACGATCCGTCTATCACTGTCTATCACTGTCTGTCACTGTCTATCACTGGCACAGTCACGGACTCGTGATCACAAGATCTTGCGAGAAGCTGTTTGGTTCTGTTTGTGTTGGAAAAACAGACGGGAATCTGGAATTCTGCCAAGCTGGGTTCTCATATCAATTGAGCGTCCTTGCAAGGTAATCATTAATGAGCATATAGAGGTGCAAACATCTCCAAAGTGGAATATGATATGTATAAATATGAGAGGTATTACATTAAGTTGGGCTTGTTTTAACTACTGGGATCAGTTTTCTCTCTCTCCATGTTGCACCACCATGTTTCATCATGTTTTTTTTGCATTTTTCATTGCCATCATATGTAGCTTTTACATATTACATACACTGTATATATTACATTAATTGTCTTTTTATGCAAAACCTTGTAAAGACCGCAAAGGAAGCATGGAGCCCTGATGGGTGGAAGTTATTACTCTAATAAGTAAAGTGAACCCATCCACAAGTAGGCAGGGGTTGTTTCATTGGTCAACGCTAGAACAGGCGTTCTATTGGCTGGGTGGTTTTGACCAGGGTTGTTGCACACAAAAAAAAAAATAAATAAATCTGAGAGCAGATATTTCAAAAAGTGCACAGAAGCAGCCCGAGTGCGAGGAGGAGAAGGTGTGGAGCTGGAGCAGGAAATCTATGCAAGTAACAATGTACAAAATCTGAACGTGGAATGAATAAATCATGCAG
Organism: Eupleurogrammus muticus; assembly: GCA_036785175.1. Lineage (NCBI taxonomy): Eukaryota > Metazoa > Chordata > Actinopteri > Scombriformes > Trichiuridae > Eupleurogrammus > Eupleurogrammus muticus. The sequence goes on from JAYKQN010000015.1 coordinate 20,076,757, forward strand.
GCACCTCATTGGCCGCCTTCATACAAGTTTTATGTTGCACATTAGGTTAAGGGTGGACAGTATACATTTTTAACACTCTTAAAGTAATATATACTTGCATGGATGCCTACACGTATCATAGGCTTTGGCTGGCACTTTCTCCTTTTCTAACTTTATAGATTTACTTAGAAGCATTGTGGGTCTACTGATACGTGTGATTCTAGCCCAAACTGTTGGTATCTAATGTAATCTAAACAGTCTGCTTCTGAGGCATCGCCAGGACTTGTGCGTGTATGTCATAAACAACATTACAGTCTTTTAATGAGCTCGCACCTAGCATGCTCGTATCTGGCGGTTACTTCCAAACAGCAGCGTGTGAAAAACAGACCGAGGTAAACGGTCAAAAGTGTGTGTGCTTTATTTTTGTTAGAGAAAACGTCAACTAGGCTAAGTGCAGTAAATGCAGGTTAGTAATAATAATTTCTAGACAATTTTCTTCTTGAAATGCCTTGGCTTGATAATTAATTTGTGCTTGTTTTGATGGTTAAAATAACCTCTGGACAAGGTGTGTGTTGATGTTTTTGACCTCCAGTCATAAAATATAGACACAAAATGTTCATTAATCCGCAAAATAGTGAAATTGTTTAAAACACTAGCAATTAGTTTTAAAAAATGATATTGTTTAATGAAGAAATGTGTAATGCATGTCATGGATCATGTATTTTTTATTCTATATATATATTTTATGATGTTATTTAACACTTAAAAGGTTAAACATATTCTTTGTGATCTAAATATATGAACCCATTATACGATATTAGAAACTGAAAACCTATAAGCACTGGAATCGAGCGTCGGGAATTGATAAAATTCAAAGGATGCCCGACCCCAGTTGTTAGCACATCTTCAATCTGGACCAGCTGTTGCACAGTTGTGGCGTGGACTTATCTTGTAGCACCTTGTGTACAGTTAATATGTGCACACGAACACCCTGTAACAATGAATATATTGAAAACAGAGATGTCGGTGGTTATTTTTTCCCCCCTTTCTGGTCGCCGGGCTGTGTGGACCACGTGCTGCTTTGCACTGGGAATCCACATACTTATATGAGGAATCAGCATATTAGTATTAGTTTCTCTCTATAGGGTGTTGTAGCCATGCCTGGCTACTGCTGTTCCTGTCAGTCATGACAGGGTCGCATACCATCATCCTACCCCTGAAGAGAAAATGACACCTGGCTAAAAGAACCACTGTGCGGGAAAAAGAAATGTTGTCTCACCTCCCGGTGGCCGACCTGTCTAAGCATTATGGAAAGATTAGCTCTGCCAGATGGCATGCATTATTCATGAGGTGAAAATAAAAGGTATCTAAGGTTGTGTTATTACAGACTTGATGACTCTCTCTTTGTGTCTCCCTTTTTCTTTCTCCGCGGCGAAGCCGAACCCCATCAGCATACCGTAGAACCCGCAGGGAGCCGCGCCATCCGCGGAAAACTCTCCGCTACCCTATTGTCACCTCCATCGGCGTGCTTCAAAAAAAAAAAAAAAAAAAAAAGCGAATAATTTTGTTCGGCGGCTACGGTAACAATGTGTATTCCTCAGTTATAGATTAAAAGCAAAGGAGTTGCTTTAAAAGAGAAAGAGAGGCTAAGACAAAAAAAAAGACAAAAGAGAGCGACAGGCAGGGGGAGGTTGGGAAAAAAAAAGGGCCAGCTCCTTAGTTGACAATTGAGTTATAATATCATGTCCTTTATGAATAATTAATTTGATGGCGCTCAGGCCCCCTTTAGAAGGTAGATTAAATTAGTTCTGCCATGTCTTAAAACTTAGATATGCTTCATTAGTGTGGGAGACGGTGGCAGGCGTGTTGGGTATTCACTTGGCCTGTTTTAGTTAATGATGAAGAACAGGAGACACCTCGTCACCCGGGCAGTAATGCACACCATTATATCACAATTATGTCAGTTAACAGAGAAATTCAGCAATCCAACACATGTGTTGGTTACCTCTGTGTGTGTGTGTGTGTGTGTGTGTGTGTGTGTGTGTTGGTCTGATGATCCAGGATTTATAATCGCTGTGTACAAGCTTCTGAATATCAAGTACGCATTTGTTTAAAATATATGACTTGAAGTTGTCTTCAGCTGAGAATTTTAGTTTTATCAGAATAGGTTGGTTTGCCTATTTAAATGTTTAGTTCTATCATTCCAGCGATCACTGATTTCATATTCACTCATATAACATGTAAAGTTACACTCGATCGACTTTCCGAGAGAGAGGGTTATTAAGGGTTGCGTTTTTCTCGGAATTGACTCCTATAAAAAAAAAAAAGGACAATGTAAAGTAAGCACAAATCAACAATACTGTATGCGAGGGCTTTGACATGCCCTCACATGTCGTGCCATGTTGTGTGTATTCACAGTGGCAGCTGACAATAATCTGCCTTCAACTCCATGGCCCCGGTCATTGTTAAATGAGGCGCATGATGTGTCTCTCTTTTGTGAGTCCCCTCTGTGCCTCGTATTCCCCCTATAATAGCAGTATTATTTTCCTTTTACCAGAGCGGGGAAGTGCAATGGTATTGCCCCAAATTAAAAGACAAACTTGTGTTTGTGCCGTCCGTCGGCGCGGCCACAATGACGCAGTGTTCCCATAACAGACTCCACTGTTGCCCGCTCAAACGAATTTGTCAGAGCACCTTGGGTTTGCTGAAGAGAATTTGATGTATCATCTTCGCTTAAGGGGCGGTTTTCCTGCAGTGGATTGATTATACATAATGGAGCTGCAATACCAGGGAGAACGCCTGTTTAAAGTTCATACAGATAATATATAAATGAGGAAAAAGCTGTATAAAATGATCATTCTCACAATCATACTCTTTCATGTGATTTTTTTTTTCACAATTCTTATGATCAGTCACAGTAACTTTAAGTAATAAACAATTCTTGACATTTGGAAATGCAACCACAATGCATGTCTAGTTAATAAGATGTGTTGCAAACACTTCTCTAGCATAAACACTTATTAAGGAATTCTAATAAAGTATAAGACCATAGATGTAAATTAACTCTATCTAAATCAGGCTGATTAACATTCACATGTAAACTGAAATATGTATTAATGTGGTGCATTGTCCTTGGTAGATAAATACTAATGATACTATTTAAAATGATAAAAAATAAAAATAAAAGTGGAATGTGGGGTGCTCGTACCGTATGTCAACTTGGTTAAACTTGGGCCTATACCCATCACGAGTGATTTATGTATATAATATATAATATATAATTTATATATAAATGCTCTCTTGTAATATTTCAATATCAAGACTAAACTATAAAGTTTCACTTTGGAGGACTTGAATCAAGTTTGTAATGGGACATTGTGTGAGCATCCAGGGAAAAGACATTGAGACAGTGGTCTCTTACAAATACCTGGGTGTTCACCTGAACAATAAACTGGACTGGACCACTAACACTGATGTCCTGTACAAGAAGGGCCAGAGTCGACTTCACCTGCTGAGGAGACTAAGGTCCTTTGGTGTGTGCAGGACTCTGTTGAAGACCTTCTACGACTCCGTCGTAGCATCTGCCCTGTTCTACGCAGTAGTCTGCTGGGGGGGGCGGATGCACTGACGGGGACAGGAGGAAAATTGACAAACTGGTACGGAAGTCTAGCTCTGTACTGGGATGTCCTCTGGAGTCGGTGGTGGTGGTGGGAGAGAGGAGGATGTTGGCAAAACTGACATCCATCAAGGACAACCCCCATCACCCTCTGCATGGGGTGGTGGGTGCGCTTAGCAGCTCCTTCAGCCAGAGACTTAAACACCCTCGCTGCAAGAAGGAGCGCTTTCGCAGATCATTCATCCCGACAGCAATAAGACTTTATAACATAACATAAACATAAACCTCACTGTAGTCACTGTCACTTTTTCACTGGTCACTTTTTTCTTTTTTTCTTTTCACACTCACCCTGCACCTTAAGTGTGCATTGGCTATGTATGTGTACATGTGGGTATGTGCGTGGATATGTATGTCCATATATATATATGCAAATATGTGTGTATGTGTATGTATGTAGGTATGTACGTCCATCTATGTATGTATATATGCTTTGCTTATGCATACTTTTTACTTTTTTTCTTACTATTTATTAGCATTTTCACTCCATTCTGTCGATAATGCATACTGTGTATGTGGATTAACAAATTCTGCGAATTTGTACATTGTGTTGTGTGTTTATATTTTTTTTTATAGTTTTAGTTCTTTTTTTATCTTCTTCAACTTTATCTTACTTTTTCTTTATCTGTAACGCTGCAGTAACACACAAATTTCCCCGTTGTGGGATCAATAAAGTTTATGTATTCTATTCTAATTTCTGTTGTCATATACGTTATAATAAATTTATGGTAATAGTATTAAGATTTGATGCTGTAAAGCCATTTAATTTTACACACTGTACCTTTAAGGTAATGACTATGAGTAAAGCTCATAGTCATTGCTTTGCTGGTTATTGAATCTTGGAAAAATGGCCAAACAGAAGAGTATGGAATTAATCTAGTCACAATGCTAATGCTAATGCTAATTGGTACCAAGAACATTGGCCTGGCCTTCTTGGTGCATCAGACTATAGCCAGTGTTAACACCCAGCTCTCTCCTCTTTTTTTGTCTTCTTCTTCTTCACTTGATGAGTATTAATGAATTCAAAGTTCGGAAAGGAGAAAAATCTTTAAGTGTCTCCGACTGTCAGTTCCCGTCAGTGCGACCGCTTCTAATGGCCCGCGCCTTCCATTCAGGCTGATGTTTGAAGTCTCGCTTTCATGCCCTCCTTTTCCTGCGCCGCTAAATTGCCGCCGACAGTCCCGTGTCCCCACAGATTGTTTGTTTGTTTTCGAAGCATACTTGTTTTACATATTATTGACGTAACAAGGATTAATTTCGTGAGCTCTTAACAGAGAGGGGGGGGGGTACACGGCTTTCTTATATTCAAATAGGAGGTGATCGCGAGTCAGGTTGCAATCTGTTGTCGCACCGAATGTACCGATGCAACGTGGAAGGACTTTTAAGAAACTCAAAAGCGATGCCAAACCTTTTTTTTTTTTTTTTATAAAAGTAGGACGGATTTTTCATGTCCAAACCAGTTGACGGGGGGGGGGGATAAAACACAGCTGGGCAGGTACAGTCAGGCTAGTGGTGATCAAACCCTGATCAAGACAGCTTTAAAACACAAACAGTGGGGTTGGAGGTTTGAATCCAACATGGCACATCAGCTATGTTGTTTCATTATTATTTCTTTTTTTTGCAACAAGAGCATATTGGTAGGTGATGAAAAGTGCAAAATGCTCGCACTAGTGCTGAGGCGACAAAAAAAAAAAAAGAGAGAGAGGAGGGAGGCTCCCAACAGTCCTTGTCAAAACATGCAAATGAGCTGACGCCAAGTGCTATTTTGACGAACGTAATTAAGGTGTTCCAATTTGGGACATGTTAATGGAGAAGACTACAGGCCTCCCCCAGGTCTTCACTAATCATAAAGCCTTAAAGCTGCGTGTGTGCACGTGTGTGTGTGTGTGTTTGTGTGTGTGTACTTTCTCTCGCTCATCTCCCGTTTTTTTTTTTTTTTTTTATTGGATAATGAACTGTTGTGGAGTGTTAGATCTCCTTTCGCAGTCTTTCACCGAGTTTGAGGAGATAGGCAGGGAAGAGCTGCCCGAGGTGTGGCGTTGTACAGATAATTAAAAGGCAAGAAATTTGTGTTTGGCTCTTTGATCTGCCTGTCAACTTTCTGATTAGAGACGTAAAATCCTTTAATCAACGGTAATGCGATGATTAACGCTCCTAAACTGCCTAAACGAACCAGAGGAACGTCAAGTTTCCCCCTTTCTTCTTCCCTCCTCCTCCATATGCATCTCTCGCTCAGAGTCCGTTTCCGACAAACTAGAAAACTTCGGCTCCTCCGTCGGTTCCACCGGGGGCCGTTAGATGAGATGCCGTGTTTGATTAGGACCAGCTGACATGTTGTTTGCTTCTATAGGCTCGGGATCAGTACAGTTTAAACACACTCAACACACTCATCTTCCAAATCCAACACAATATTCTCCTTTTTAATTTGACATATCTGACCTGTTTAAACATAGTTATCATATTATTACAATGCTCACATGCTGCGTCAACATCATTTATACAGCTACACAGTTGATAATTAAATCTAGTTATTTAAATTGCAGACCGAAGCACTTAAATTCTAGTTTTCAATAAAGTTTATATGCACTACATTTTCTTCTTATTTTTTTTATTTACATATTGTTTATTTTTTATTATTTTAGCTACAATGTGGTCGGTACAATTGTGGGACACAAATGTCACCACTATGAATAATGCATACACAAATTAGCTCATTCAGATATGGGTTTTAATTCTACACTTCATACATTTTTTTTTTCTTTTTCACGGATTTGCCCAAGTTTAATCAACACATATAAAAAAACATTTTCCCAGCACTGGAAATGGAATTAATAAGTCCGCTCTGTTTGACTCAGAATAGGTGAACGGGCTGACCAGCCGTCTGTAGAAATTCTTTTTTTTTTTTTTTTTTTTTTTTTAATTGAAGACCTCAGAAAGCAACGCTCCTGCACCGCACATTGTTGCATGTGGGGGGGCCAATCACAGCAAACGCCCAAGTCCATTAGTTTTCATTTGGCCGGTTCAGTAAGACCGGTTGATTAAGTCCAGGCAATTTGCTGCTTTGGGGGGGGGCGTCGTTCTCTCAGCCCGCCGCCACGAGCCGGGTTGTTGTTCAGGTTAATTTAATCTGGTTTGTTAGACATTTTTTAACAATAGCTTTGTGGCTGACGAGACTCCGCGGCTCAGTGTAAAGGGGTTCGCCGTAGTTTCTTATTATTACGGCGGGACTTTGCATATGAATGCGCTTTGGATATTTGACTATGTAAGTATTTGCGTTTACATTACTAAACCATGGACAGGTGTATAATACTGCGTCCGCGGGGACATGTAAGTCTGGGTAATTTCATGAGTGTAAAACAAGATATTCCTTTTCAAGCCTCATCAATTCTCATTGAATTGAACGGGTGAAGGGGACCTTGTTGCTTTAAAAAAAAAAAAAATGTAAATCTGGCGATCTGAGAATTTGACTTTGAGACTGAGGTGAAAGGAAAAGAGGAGGGGGAGCTCAAATAGAGAGGAAAACGCTCTCCTCCCAGGTTCAGCCTTAAACAAATGGTTTCCATTACCAGCTGTTCTCCTACAGGCCCGGTCATTTATACCCATTAAACTTGCGTCTTATCACCCATAAGACGTCCTTACGTCTCTCCATCCACCAATTGTCCATAATCAGCCATTTAAAACAGCGGCGGAAAAATTCCTTTTTCCACCTTGCTTCGGTCTGACGGACAGGCAAACGAGCCGGGAGGAGGGGAGGGGGGGGGGTGGAGGAGAGAGGGATATTTTCTGCGGAATGATGAATAGGCCAAGTTGAGTGGCTGACTAACAGAGATCTGTCTTAATCAGAAGTGATTTGTCAGAACAGGAGCTCTGCGGGGTCAGGGCGCAGGCGATGAATAAAACAGAGGCTGGCGGAGTGAAGAAAGGCCCCGGAAATCCACCCTGACTGCCCACCGCCGCTCATGCACATGCAAAGGGAAAGGGCCGAGTCGCTTAGTGGGGATGGACCAGGATGGCTCCACTCCGCCTTGCCCAGAGCATTTATTGTTTAGTTCGTTTTAAGCACTGAGACTGCAGAAAGAAACACCAAACACCACCGATACAACACACTACCACTACAGTAGTAGAATCAAGGTGATGAGGATAATTCACATTTTCTCATTAAACACTAGGAATCTCATTGACTTTTCACCAAATCCTTTATTATGACATAACAGCTCTACCCCCCCTCCATGAGATCCGATGGCTGGCTGCTTTATTTTGAGCTACAGCTCAGTGCGAAGGTGCTAGCCTCGCGGCCTGTGGGCTCAGCATTACAAATACATCCCGGTGTGGTTTAAACTTTGATGGAGGTGATAAAAGTGTGTCACCAGGCAGTTGTAGGCTTGAGAAGTCCTCAAAAAAAAAAAAAAAGCTTCTCTGGAAGTGTATAAAGACAGGTAACTTTATTCACCTGGGAGGCACAGGCATATAAGTTGTCTGCTGCACTGTGCGTGTGTGTGTGTGTGTGTGTGTGTGTCTCAGAGAGGGAGCGAAATGTACTGTACGGTCTAACACTTATCAGGCTCCTCCTCACTCCCCCCCTCAGCCCTCTGGTGGGTTTCCATCCCCCCGTTTGTTGGAGTGTGTGGCTTGTGTCTCGACGACAAAAAGTGTGTGTGTGTGGTAACCTTCAAAAAAAAAAAAAAAAAGTGGGTCTCGACTGCTTAAATGAAACGGAGCTGTGCTGGGCCTCAGAGCACACCACTGTCAGGTCTTGTACCCTTTCAGCTCTGGGGGGACGGAGAAAAAAAAACACAACACAGAAAGTGTGTAACTGCACTGAAACAACTCCTGTAATATAGATGATGTTTCCAATTAAATAGTGGTGGAGGTTTAGGTGACTCTGTATTGTCTTTAGCCAGGCTGACCATACACGGACAGTTTATAATATATATTCCCCTAAACACGTCAATAAATAACGAGTTGAACCCTGAGAATAAGGTAAAATAAGCAAACCTTTCTCTCTACATAAATAACCTGTTTTACGCCAATTCTATTAGGCCCATTTTACATTTTGCAAATGATGTTACCACTTACACTCGTAAAAGTTAATTGTCCTCTTAATATATTTTCCAGCCATCTTATCATTATTAGCTAAACAATGAAATAAAACAGAAGTGCACCGCGCTGTCTCAATGCTGTGTCCATCACGGATTTACGGGGGAAGAATTCCTAATCCAGACCTAATTTTCCCCTCAATCTAATTTGTGCCTTCAACTTTTCAACACTAATTCTTTTCCATAGTTACATTAGAGGAATGAGCTGAATTAAGGCTCTCTGGTGCTGGTTTGAGGGTACTGTAATGGAATAATGGGCTTGTTAAATGGACCTTTGGGGATGGGGATCTTTAGCAAGTGAGTCAGAGCAAGGCCTCTGGGCCAGGGTTATTTAAATTGTTAATAGCTGTTTAAACTGGAGGGGAATATTTTACTCACTAATGAGCAACAAGTCAGGGGCATTAGGAGTAAATTATTTCTCCTCTCCTGATTTTTTTTTTTTTTTTAATGTCCTTAAATTCAATATTACTCCATATTATTTGTCCTGCTCAAAAACTATATGCTCATTTTGTATTTCTTTAGCTGACCAAAATCCTGCATTCATGTTATATGCAATATTTTCCAACAAACTGAAGCTGATCAAATCCTTGAGCCTTCCATTAATCCTCTACATGACATTTTCATGGGGCTTTTCAACTCAATATTTTGCACCATTTGTTGCCCAACAAGTTATTTTTCTTTCCCCTGTAACAAATGATGTTTGACACAGACCAGTGGCGATCGGGGTTTAAATAAGATGAATGGAAATGTAGATACATGTCAGAAAATGAGTAATGTAAGGAAAGATGCATGATAGAGACAATGATTCCCTCGGGAGGTGGTGTGTGCTCCTCTAATGGCTCACTGGGTGAAAGAAAGGGAAAAAAGAGAATGAGAGAAAGAAAGAAAGAACAGGGGAAAGACCTTAATGGCCACAAAAATACTGTTTCTCCCATCAATCTCATAAGCCGTGATGAAGCCTTTTAGTCCTTCAACTCAAGACACTATTCATTTAACTGCAAACGGCTCCAGTCATGGATACCCATTGAAAGTGTCTTCAATGTGACATGATTAGTTTCTCTTGTAATAACACATATAAGTTTTCATTCAACAGCTGAACTTTTGTTACCGTCTCGTACTGTTATTTTTTTGTGTCTTGTCTTTCTAAAGATGTTGAAAGATCTCCCTTTAAAAGTCAAGGTTAAGAAGAAAAATCTGTTTTCAATTAGAAAACGTGCAGTGATGAGGTTTCGTACTTGATCGGACACTATTGAACCTAAAGTTTCAGACAAACAGAGAGATTCACAATGAGTCCGCTCTTTGCTTCTGTTCCATTCTTCAGTGAAAAGAAGCTGATTTCCACAGCCGTTTCTAATTATTCTACGGCAGTCGGGTTAAGATGCCACCTTTGATGGCCTTTCCCCCCCACCCCACCCCTCCCCACCTCATCCATCTTTTTGCACAGTGCAAACTTCCCCAATAATGCACTCGGCACCAAAACCCCTGGTGCTGCTGCAGCGCTTGTCACACTCATTTATTTAGGAAAAAAGCCTCAGCCCTGACAGAGATGGATAGATGTGCTTATTTGTCTCTTTAACAGAAGATTTCCGCTACAGCTCCCTTCCTGTTTATCCCTTGTTCCTCTCCAATGGGGGCGAGGGGGGGGGCTCCTGTATTTTTATGGTTATTAATACCTGCACTCGGTCTTTTAATCTGCCCTATTTGTCACATGTGACTGTCTGACTGCACTGTTTAATCTGGGTATCCTTCAATCTGTCTCGTCCCAGATTAGAAATTAATGAAGGCAGGAAGAGACGCATTTGAGTCAGTTACAGTGTAGAGGGGGGGCTTTGGGGGGGGGGGGGGTGAGTAGAAGACGGATGTCGTATATTTGACAGTGCTTTTTTTCCTTCTCTCCTCCCTGATCCCCTTCCTCATTCTCTCCGTTTCTCTCTCTCTCTCCTCTCTTGTTTAGCTGCCAGATGTAGCCCTGTTTTTTTTATTTTTTTTGCGTACACCCCCCCCAACCCCCAACCCCCAACCCCCCCCAAACAGGCGCTCAGCACGTGGGCCCTTTGGTGTGCGGCACCTGTGTAGTGTAATACAGTCAGCAACTGCGTTGTTTATTCCGGATTTTGTTTGGTGCGCTTGAAAGCCCGTCTTTGATCCATGCAAAGATTCTTCACTCTTTTTCCTCTCTCCCCCCCCCCCCCCTCCTCGATTCATCCTCTGCCTCCCTCATTTTTAAACGCTAATGCCGTAGCAGTGCGTTTTTTGGGTGGCGGTAGGCGGGGGGGCTTATTTGGTTCATCTTTTCTTTTTTCTTTTTTTTTTTTTTATCGCTTTTCTTTTCTCATCCCCCGACGCGAGGGACAGAGAAAAATGACAGTGACCAGTGACGAGCTTGTCAGGTGCCTTGTCGGGGATGTTTTATAAATGTGCGTTAATGTGTTTACATCCACCACTGCCGGGGGGGGGGGGGCGTTTAAAGAAAAGGAAGCGGCTTAATGAATATTGCATCGGCTGAGTGGACCCCACCGGCGGCGGGATGCTGGAACTTCACATCTGTTTGCTTCAGCATTTTAAGAGGATTTTAAAAGCTCTCCATCTAAACTGTTGCATCTGTACAGTCAATGCATGAAATGTTTGTTGTATTCAATTGCATGCATGATCCTTTATCCTTCATTTCCACTTCCGTTGTGATAACGAGAGGAGGAGAAGTGAAGCTCCTTTTGTCCCCTTTTTTTTTTTTTTTTGTAAATGTTTGACATCCGATCCCCTCACGTTGCATCTGCCTCTTTCACAGAACAAGTGGGACAGGAGATTCTTTCCAACCTGCACGGCGACCGTGAGAAGATCCAGAGAGCCAGAGAGAGGGTGAGTTCACGGACGAGCGGCGCAACAGTCGCCGCCTTCTGCACGATTTGCAGAATCGACACACACACACACACACACACACACACAAATGTGACACACCCCACCACCTTGGACACGCTTACACTTGTGCAGACAAAGGTCTCTGTCAGCAGTATTGTATCGGCAAGGTACTCCCTCCTAGTTATTGATAGCAGTAGAATACAGTCGAGTAGAGTAGAGTAAAAGGCATTAACACACTTCTCACTCAGGAGAGTAAATTAAAATTTAAGAGTAAAAATGTGCAACAAATACTACGATTCAAGGTAGAAAAGATCCTAACATGGCCAAGAAATGCAAAGAGTGTCAACAGATGGGTCCGTGATGCAGTGCTGATAAAGAAGTTAATATATAAATAAGACATAAATTACGTTATTCATTCAAGGTGCGAGATGTAAGCAGACACACACATATAATGCCATCTGATATATTTTTGGTCGTCGATATCTCCTTCTATCGATTTGAATGTGATTCTTTTGCTCATTTCAACACATCAGATGTAGTGAATCTGCTTTTCTTGAGGCTGCACATTGTTGCTGCCTCTATACCATCCTTCACTACTTTCCCCCCCATTTTCCTCCACTCACGTTCGTGGAGTTTTTGCCAGCTGCCATCCTCCCTCTTCCCCTCAGAGGGTACCCCTGCCCCCCCTCCCCAACATCCAGCCAGCCAAACAGACAGGTAGGCAGAGACAGAAAAGACCAAACACAGGAAGGGGGCCTCGGCCCCTCGCAGCCCCCTCAACGCAGAATGCTTAAAGATCACATGGCAGTGGGCCTCGCACGGGCGATTTCAAAGGAAATCAAACATCTCCTTTCAAAACGGTCCACGGTGTCTACTGAGAGTACCTGCTCTCTCTTTCTTTCTGCTTTCTCTCTCCCTTCTTCCCATGACACACACACACACACACACACACTCAAAGGGCTTTAAAGGCAGTTTGTGAGGCTAAACTAAGAAAAAGCCGAGATATAAAGACACAGGACTGAAGAATTGGTTAACAGCTCTTTTGCTTCAAGGGGCCGGGAGGTGAAAGGGGTCGGGGGGGTGGTGGTGGGGTGGGGGGGGTTACGGTTTAAGCATAAATGCCAAAACATGAACATACAAACAGACACATGCACATTACAGAAACATAGCGATGCTCAGCGGGATGTGTGGCCTCCTGTTTGGCTTTTGTGGTACAAATAGAAGTCGGCCAGGTTTCAACACTGGGTCAGAGCAGCGTGCTCCCAACTCTGAACCCCTGAGAGCAATGAAGAAAGTGTTTTTTTTTTCTTTTTAACCATTCTCCAGTCTAACTCATACAGTAGCAAGAGTTGAGTTTCCTAAAAGTGTGTTGTCTGTATACTCACATCAATAATTAATGTGCACAAAATTATTAATTTAAGGATATAATTGACTAATTCCTGGGAACCAAAAAAAGGCAATTTGTATGCACAAATAATGAGTCTGTTTCCCCCAATAAACACTTATTTCCCTGAAATGACTACATCATACATCATCAGATCAGCACATCATCCCTCCCAATTTGTTTGCATTTCATGAGGAAGTCAGCACTATAAATGTAATCTGCTGTTTCTGTATTTAGAGCAAAACCACCTGTTAAAATAACAACTATTAATTTGAGGGGGTTCTTTATTATGAAAGTCTCATACGATTTAGCAATATTCTTCCCTACCTCTTACATCACAAGCTTTTATATCTCTGACTCCTTTTGGTTTTTGATAGACTGAAGTGATATATTTTACACCCAAATGGGCTTTATTTTATAATAGTCATTACAGACCTTACATTTTAATCCTGCAAAATGACCCAGTCTGTATTTGTCAGATTCCTCCGTCAGAAGGTACGAGTACTCCCCTCCCCTCCTCCTGATATAGAAACCCCTGTAAATATTATTTTTAAACCATCGACAACTCCACTGCACTAAAATGTCAGTTGGTTCCATTTTCAAGTTGAGGAGGAAAAGCGTGAGATTCGGTGGGAGAGAAATAGGCCTGGAAAGAAGGAATGATTCAGAGAGAGATGTATTTTGGGAGAAAGTGAGAAGCGTCTAGGGGACAGATCTGTAGTTGGAGGCAGACATCAGGCAACTGCAGGACTTGTTGTCTTTGCCAGAGGGCCCAAACTCCATCAACCCCCCCCCCCCCCCCCCCCCCCACCACCACCACCACCTCCTGCCCTGTACCACATGCATCCTTGGCTTTGGCATCCTGCATCACACCAGCTCAGGCTGTCAGAGGACGGGAAGGAAGGATGCAGGAAGAAGAAGAAAGTGGCAGGGTTGGGAGGAGAGGGGCCAGACAGATGCAAAGTGAGCCAGATTAAGCCGGGGAAAAAAACACTCGATGCTTGAAGAGAGGCGATTAAATATAGACGAGAATGGAATATAACGCATGGATGAAAAACATACTGAGCGACTTAGTTGTGGGAGCAGTTATTATCTCAGAGAGGGGTGAACATGAATGACTCCTTGAATGGAGATGAACTCGTGCCCACACGCCCCTGTCATCCTCTAGAAAACCCGACTACAGATCCACATTAGTGCCATGTCAGCATTTTATTTAATTTTATTATTTTATTCATTGTTAGCACCATTTCTGCCTGTTTCTCCCCCACCCCCCCTCACAGTGAAAGTCGCCATATCTGATAAGAGCATAGAAGGAAAACAGTTCCCGTGACCCCTGTGGGTTGACAAAAGGCAGAGAGACAAGATGCTGCTGCAAGGAAAGGGAAAATATCCAAGACAATTAGCGCGAATAGTCACGATCATTATGTACATTTTGCTTCAAGGACTCGCTGTGATTGCAATCTATGTCACATGCAGAGGGCCTTTATCACTTCTGGTGCTTTCTCATGATGGCTGTATGGACTTAAGATTATATCCTTAATAAAGACGGAAGGTTTAGCCTCTAAACTTCAGAGGTTCCTTTCTCAAATTCACCTTATGTATCTAGGCGTCATATAAATAATGTACCGTAAAGTTCCTCCAATCGCAGCCATTCAAACCTAATATCAATGGGACAGACACAAAACTTTTAGGAGCTACATAGAGAAACTTAAGAAAAGAGATGTGGAATTATATCAAGATGAATTTTGCTAATTAACATCACAAATATCAACACTTCATATAAAAATAACAAGAAAAAGTGCAAAATACGGGATTTTTTTAAGGCCAATAGCACAAGGCTGCACAACAGTGCAAACCTGCACCAGCATGCAGCATCACTAATACTTTTGTGACATATTTACACCAATAAATATTTTTTGGTTATTATGTAGTTTTCGTAATTTCCAATTAGGAAAAAAACTCCTTCTTTGTCTGTCTTTTCATTGCAATGTTAGGTTGGTTAGCTACAGTAGATTAGAGGTTTTAGTAGCAGTCAGAGGGGGGCTTGGTAGATAATGGTTATTTTTTTTATCTCAGTTAACTTTGTTTTATAACCTTGGATCTGAATGGAAACTTGAACTTGTCTGTCACCGTTTTTTTCTCTCCTTCCAGCTGAGAGAAACCGATGCCAATCTGGGGAAGAGTTCTCGCATCCTTACCGGCATGCTGAGAAGGTAAGAGGCAGGTACGGACCCTGTTTCTGCTCCTCTCCCTGTCTGAACGCCACACCGTCACCACCTACAGATTTATGACATCAGATCAAAAGCTTCTCTTCATCCTAAATAATGTGGACAATAATGGGTAGAAGCAAAATATTCGATGGATGCATTAACTAATAATGTCTACATTTTAAATGAAATAATCTATAGTCAGTTTAATACGGAAAATTACTCATGATTTCACGAGTCGCATTTTCTGTGTGTATTTTCTTCAAATCCCACTATTATGTATGTTGTATGTTCCCTTAATGCAACACTTAGCTCTCTTCATATTGTAGAAACGCAGTGGTTTTTATATCGAAGTGCCTGGTTAAACTGAGAGCAGAGTAGCTCAGCACAGCCTGCTGCAGAAAAACAAGCACACACTGCCTACATGTCTCTATTCTTTTCTTCTCTTTCGCTCTTTGTTTTTCACAACGAGCACTTACAGCCCATGTCCAACTTGGAGTCTTTGTCTCTTGCTCGCTAGTTCATGCACAAGGAAGCTGCCACCAATCACACAAACACCAGACGCCAACACAACTATCTCAGTAGTCCCTATATCACACACACACACACACACACACACACACACACGCCTTAATATCTTGTCACATCTCCATTTCATAAAGTGCCTGTGTGCCTACCCCTGAACCGTGACGCCACGGTTTTGTTTCTCGCTCCCTCTTTCTTGTTTTTTTTTCTCTCCCCCCCTCCCCTCCTCTCTCGCCCCTGTCGCCCACTGCGGATTTTGATTAAGAGTAATATGTAAATGACACCGACTAAATGTAAAAATCCCGGGGCCAGGAAGGAAGTGCCAATTGAAATGGATGCTTCAGTGCCCGTAGACAATTTGGAGGGCGGCTCGCGGGGCGGCCGGCACTTACCAGAGGAGGGGAGGCCCGCGGAGGGCTGGGACGCCGACTGTAACCAATATTTCTGCATATGTCTCCATTTTGTCAAGTTTGATTATGGGAAGAGGGGGTGGAGGATTGTGGGAGGTGGAGGGGGGTCAACTCGCCTGTCATGTCACCCAAAGCTGTCCAGAAATCATTCATCATCCCCCCCCCCCCCCCCCCTCTCTCCGGCGCTGAAGTAAATAACACACACTTATTTCAATATTATCATATTAATGTTGAAGTTCAGCTGTCACCTAATGGGAAGACTTAATCAGACGTAGCATTTAAGCGGCAAGCTGCCAGACCCCCCCTCACCCCCCCACGCCGGCTCCTCCACCCTGCTCTTGACGTGCCTTACCTCTCCTGTTTAGCGCCTCCGCTCAAATCAGGATTTATGAGGGCTTTCCAGAGCGGGGGGGGGGGGCTTTCTGCTTGATGGGAGCAGCACAAACATACCCCCCCTGCCTTTTTCTTAACAAAACGCCTCTTTTTTCCCTTGCAGCTTCTTCACTGTTTGAATAGAAGAAAGAAAGTGTTTTTTTTATGTTGTGAGGTTGTGGGCTGGGAGCGTCAAATCTAAAGTCATTTATAACCAGAGATGGAGAACTGAGAAGAGGGGGGGGGGGCGAAGTCCAGGATGGTTCAATGATATCTCAACACTCCCCCCGTTTAGGCAATTCTTCCTCATTTCCCCATTCATTTCATTATTTGCTTCGCTGGGTTCCTGCCTTTTGATTAATAGTTTATTTGTGTGCGATGTCAGAGCAATTGTTGTCTCTCTTTACACAGTCGGGGTTGGGGGTGTTGAGGGAGGGGGGGGCGCTTGCTTTGTCATTCCTCACTTGTTTGAAACAAGCTACAGAAGTCGTGTATTGCTTTAAGTCTCCCACCGGCAGTACGTGAACGACTTGTGCAAACAAGGAAGTGCAGTAAACCTTTCCGGCTGCGCGTTCTAACCTTGGCATCTGTGACACGCTCAGGCAAAGGTTGATGAATATTCCATTGTTGCGTTTAATTATTTGTCCGTGTTCCTTTTGGTGGGAACGCAGCATTTAGCTAAATATAAAAGCATGTTTTCTTTATTTTTTAACTGTTGTCCAAACCAAGAGATTTATTTTTTTTTGCCATTGAACTATGCTACCATAGATTTAAAATTGATTATGAACAGACGTCAGACGTTAGCCTTGATCCACGTCGAGACAAATAGACTCGGTGTGTAAGTGTGTTCTGGGTTCTTGTTCTTTGTCGATGTAGTTTATTTAAAACTCGCACCTCTTCTTTTTACGTCTGTATGGTCTGGCAGATATCACCCCGGCCGACAAACAATTAGACACTCATTATTCCAGCTGTCAGGGTTCAAGAAAGCCAATTAACTTAAGTACTCCGTGAATATCACTTATTGCGGGAGAAACATCCAGAGACGGACACGTCTCGAATAGCTGTTGCTTTGTTTGAAAATGAATCTTTACAAATTTTCTCACCGTGAAATTTATCACTGCCAAAGAGGGTAATTAGTATAAAACCTGTTTATTGGTGCCGCCGATGGTCGGGGTTGTGGATTGATAACTCCGCTCAGAAAACGCATCCTCTGTCTCATGTCGGCTCCATTCATTCGCTGAGCGGATGTCAGTGGTGTAGTGGTGGTCCTCTGGGTTTTAATTATACCGTGAGAGGCACGATGATGAAGCATAAAGGCGATCCTCATATTATATTGATATCTGCGATCATCAAATCATCTAATATCGTATGTTTTAGAGCTGGTTTACCATCACCACTCGCTTTGTACCACAAAAAAAATACTTTTACATGTGCTTTTACCAACTTTCTCTAGTTGTGAAGAAGTCAATTTTATTTTTGTATAAATGTCTGTATTACAGTATAAATGAAGACTTTCTGTTCTAGGTAAATGTGATATGAAATATAAATAGGCACATTAATTATATAAGCAAGGTTAGCGCTGGACAATAGTCTTAGAATATTTTATATTCATTTCCACAGCTCAGAGAGAGCTCAAGTTTTAATCTATGAATAACACTTTCCTACGACTACTCCACTGACGCTGATATCTTTTATCATTCAATTTTTTCTATAAAATAAAAGATGCCTCAGCCCACAGACTCGAGCATGGATTAAATCCACAGTGACAGCGCAGACCTGAGTCTTAATCAGCTTCAGAAATTGTCTGATGTCAAAGTTTTTATTGAGTTTAGAGCGTTTTGTTTCACTTCCATACACACGCCTTTTTGATGATACCTGTGTTATCTGTAGCATTAACCTTCCAGCTGCTGAAGGCCGAGCATCGCAAGCATCTCACCCACCCACAGGCAGAACAGTTGGGAATGGGATGTTCCTCCAGACCCAGTTAGGACCACTGGGGCTCCTGGCAGCTTCATGGAAGGAGGAGGCACAGTGAAGGGCAATGAAGCAGGGAGGACGAGATGGGGGGGGGGGGATGTATATTTTGAAGCAGAGGGGTTGTCTGCTCTCGCTGGCAGCTGATCCCACATGCAGGTGGTCGACTCAGTCGCCAGGCAGATCAAAAAGTCAAGGCCCCGGGTGGACCTCCCTTTGAAATGGGAATGGGGCCTAGATATCAGACAGAAAACATAAGCAAGCTCCCAGCCACAGAACAGCTCCATATTCATGGCCGGCACTGGCAGCGGGCGACGGGCGCGCGGCACGGACACAACCTCGGCCTTCAGAAGACGACGCGTACACACTCTGGACACTGATTAAGAGATCAGCCCGTGAGGGGGGGGGGCAGCGGCTCAGAGCCGACGCCGTCGCACTGTCACCGAGACGCCGACTTCCTTTCTTGAGACGTGTTGACAAACAGAGTTCATGTGTGGCCGAACGAGATTTCTCCAATTTTCCCACAGTGTTTCCATCTGGTAAACTGCGGTGGGCGTTCACTCCAGTATTGTACTCGAGTATGAAGTTGAAGTAGTTTTACTTAACTTGAGTTTTTCCTTTTGATGTTACTTTGTACAAAATTTCACAGGGAATATTTTACTCTCTGCTCCACTCAATTTATTTGACAGCTTTACTTACTTTTCAAATACAGTCACAATTACTGTTTAAATTGTCCTTTTTTAATTATTTATTGATGAATGTTTTATGCATATATTTTGTAAAATTGGTATAAAAGTGTAAGTGTAAGGTGTTTTTATAAAATATCTTATGATGCAGTACCTTTTAATATTTATCTACCCCAAGTATCTAATGATTTGCAACATCATAATAATATTGTTTGTTAGTGATAATAAATAATAAATAAAAACAAAAAATATTGCATAACACAATCTGTATAATGATGATAATAATAATAATACGAGTGATTAAAAACAAATATTATATGATAGTCTGTTTGATAATAATGATAATAATAATAATAATGACATTATGTAATACTGCCTATTATAATAATAATAATAATAATAATAATAATGTAATAATATTATACTATACTATAATAAGTAAGGGTTTCCTCTTATTTATTCATATATATATATATATATATATATATGTGTTATATATATGTGTATATAAATAAGAGTAGGGTTGGTAAATGATTATTTTAAATGACAGTATTTCTACTTTTGCTTAAGTAAATAATGAGTACTTTGTCCCTAATGATGCCAAACTGTGTGCTACAGATAGCTAAGAACAACCCGCTGATTCATGTCTCACTACAATTATGGAAAATAACATTTGAGCTATTTATATTTGAGACCAGTTGGCAGAAAAAGAAGCTGTACAACTTGTCCAAAATCAAGTTTGCTGCCTACCTTATTCATAGAAAACTGGGAGTTTTTCCTTTTTTTTGCTTGGCCCAATAAACCAACATGCAAACAATGTCAAGAGCCAAGAGACTGAAGTGCATGGACCCAGAAAAAGCATCTGGAAAGGGAACTTCTGATTCCCTAAGATCTACAAGTTTGTTGCCTCTCTCCTGCATTATTGGCGAATATATATTCACTCTCTCTCTATCCGACTGTCTGGAATATTAACTACTGGGATATGTAGGTCACATATTTAATGGAATTCAACTCTACCAGTGTGCCGTGGTGGGATCGCAGTCTTAGGGGCCCCTCTTGAAGTCTTGTTATGAAGTTGAACAAAAAGATTAGATTTTTTTAATTGAAGCTGAAAGATAGGGCAGATCAGTTCTGATGTTCGTGTTCACCTACCTTTTTTTTTCTCCTGTGTTTGTGTAGCACTGTTTTTTACGGTGAGAAGAGCAGAGGAGAAAATTTGGGGATGGATGGGGAGGGTAGCGGGGTCAGGAGTGTCAGCCCGCTGGACTAGAAGCAAATGCATCACATGCAACATACATTTACAGTCCTACACGCTCATATATTTCCTCTTTCTGCGTTTGGCCAGGATATTGGAGTGTACTGTGACATTGTGTAAGACACGTTTGCCCTATTTTACATTCTATTTCACTTTGTCATCGCAGTGGCCAATAGCTAAGCTCTGTGTTTCCCGTCCCGAGAGTGGCGGCTCGCTCCCAGCGGGTCCCGCTGTCTCTGATCTCCCCTCCAAGTTGCTGCCACGATAATTCCATGTACTACATTTAAACACATTCCCTTTGCTTTGCAATTTGTTCAGCCTGGCATCATTACCACCCTACTCAAGCCCCACTCCCCGCCCCCATTTCGCTGCGTCCCCTCGGGTCGGTCATTTCCCTGGCCTTTTCTGCCCCCTCCAGGGAAGCCATTCTGTGCTTTTTCATGTCCGGTCTGTTTTTATTCTGGCAAAGGAGCAAAGTGCCAAAGCATGAATCGTATCTTCCCTCTCCCCCCCCCCCCCCCCCCTCCACCCCCCTAGCTAAACTTTGTACATATCAAGATGAGCGCAGCTGTTGTGTGTATGTGCATGCATGCACACTTCATGGGTATGTCCAGTGGATTAGGGATCGCAGATTTTTTTTTTTTTTTTTTTATCCAAATAGCTGCAAGGATCCATGTGATGTGTAAGTTTCATCATGTGCTCATGCTCATGTGGACAACCTCTCACTTTCCAAACATGCAGCTTATTATTCAAGCTTGTTGTTCTGTATGCACAGCGTGTATGCACATCTTTTGTATGTGACATCTTCATTATTCTGAATCATCTGGAGATTTAGAGACCACGTTGGAGTTGAAGATTTATCACTTCGACGCCACTTGTTTGATTGGTCGGTCTGCACACCTGCAAAAATTTAACTTAAATTGGTCAGGAAATGAAATAACGAAGATGAGGCATCTTGATTGGTTCTTTTGGGCCCCACGTTCACATTCTCACCAGAGGCCAGAATCAAAGCGACAGAGACCCCCTCTTATTTTTAAGGTTTGATTCAGTTGACTGATGCTTTCAAAACAATGAAAATGAACCAGCGCACCTTTGGTTTCGAATGGTACGTCTGGGGTGAAAGCTCCCTTAAATTAATTGGTCTCTTTTAAGAGGACAATGATATATTAACTACTTTTTTTCTTTTGGATTAACGAGTGTCGGATAGCCGCTTTTGAAAATCTGCACTTTTTCCCCGTGTTTGGGAGCTTGCAGCTACTTTAATGTTGGTGTGTGTCTGTGCATGTGTCTGTGGCTGCAGGCTGCTGCTGGGACACTGACGGGCTGCGTCTCAGCCTCATTACTCGCTGCTCCTGAGCCAAACAAGCACCACCGCCACCTCTCTCTCTCTCTCTCTATCCCTCGCTCTCTCCCTTCTGCTTTATCTCTGTCTTTTTTTTTCCTCTTGTCTTTTTCTCTCTCTTCCTCCACCTCGCCCATTAGAGAGTGCTGATGGGACGTTTTTTGCAGAAAGGCAGAGACACACACACACACACACACACACAAGCCTGGGCTGCAGAGGAAAGGGGTTGTTGACAAGGGCAAAGACGTGTTGTTGTTTTATATAAGGGATGCATTTGTCTGTCGAGGATTGACTCGCATAACTGGCTGCCAAAGCCCCTTTTATTCTCCCTACATATCTCCCTCATATGGCGGTGAAGGAAAAATTCTTAAGGTTTTTTTTTTTTTAAATAACAGAATCATGTAGAAGAATGTCAGCGTCTGAGACAAACAGCTCGCTCCCTACAGTAGACGGTGTTTGTTTAACGCTTTCTGATTCCATGAAAGTTGATAAAACAATCAAAGCACAGCTCATACTTTGAGTGAAACGGGTACACCAGCTCTATTAGCGATCATTTGGTTTTTTTCCCTTGAGCTGAACATCAATGCCGAACTTGAGCTGTTTTAACGCCATCACTTCTCCGAGTGCTCAGGGGTCGGCCAAGCGTGACATTGAGGTGACGCTCGGGGTCGACCTTGCTCACGCCGGCCCGGTTGACGGAGCTCCTTTTTCTCACCTCCTTTAACCGTGACAGACTGTCGTTCTGACGAGATGACTGGAGATCAGTGGCGCTCTCATCCATTGAAGTGGCTCCAGGTGTCACTCCAAGGGTACCCGCCCCGTTTGATCTGCCGTCGAGCGCCTGTCGGGCCACGGCACCCTCTGATTTTCCGTCAGAGGGGGAGAGAGGCTCTCCTGTCCAAAAGTTCCGATGCTACTTTTGAGTGACAGTACGGGAGAAGGTGCTAACGGAGGTAACCTCGCGGATTGGGAATGGGCGGTTTTCCTTTCTAGCGGTATTCCCTAGCTGCCGTTTAGCAGTCATAGGAACCCCCCCCCCATCGCTAATGGTAGCATTGTATAGAGGTGAACTTGATTTTGATATGCCGTGGCCCGGCATTCCATACAACACTAAGAGAAAACAAAATAAACATCAGATGAAACCAAACCGTTTCCACTGATCACGCTGTGGGCCTTGTCTTAAAAAAAAAAAGAACAAAAAAACCCATCCTCTCCAACATCTTCAGATGCTGTCCAAAGGAGGTCCCCGTCTTCACTGAGGAGCCGCAGCAAACAAAAAGGGACAGATGAAACAAAATGGAGGAACGCAGCTATATATCTTTTTCGGCAAACACAGACTGCCTGCATCCTTCCTCCCCTTTCATTTTATTATATCCGTTACGTTTTCCCCCCACCTACTGTGAGCTTCTGTAGAAATTACAGGTGAGATCTCAGTCTGTGGCAGGGCCTGCCTTTCGTCTAGAGGGAACGGGGAGAAGGGGGGGGGGGGGGGCGAGAGACTGAGAGGGAGAGGAAAAAGAGATTCATGCTTTGCAGTGCTGCTGTGTTGTTTGTGGAGCGCACTCTCTTCCCTTTGTGTGTCTGGCGATAACTTATTCAGCACAGGGCCATTCATCCAGGGGTTGAGCGCAGGCGTCCGTCAAGACGGAAAATAATGAGGCGACAGCAGCGCAGAGGATAGCTTTCTCCCTCCGCCTAGGTCGCCCCCCCCTCACACACACACACACACACACACACCCTCCTCCTAGCCTCCTATTATCAGCCGATTTAAATAGATAATAGGGAGCCTTCTTCAGGACATTTTGAAGCAATTAGAACCTATCACATTGTCTCTCCCCTGACTGTTGTTCCCTCCCAGCGAGCCGTTGTGCAGACTTCTGGGCAAACCACGCAACAACTGCCTGGGAGAATGTGGAATGCCGTTGCATTGCTGGATGCTGCCGGTATTTGTGTCATGTGCAGTAAAAAAAAAAAGGCTGTTTTGTTCCCTATATATCTGTGATAGACTCTACACCTACATCATGTATGAATCCCATGTCTACGCCATAAGTCGCTCCTCTAAACGCTTATATCCCTTTTTTTATGTTTTAAGTCAGGTCTCATTTAGTTCTTCCTCTCACCTTCTTTGTACAGTCTAAGAAAAGTCCTTTGTGATCCTGAACTACAGTCATAGAAATTATTTGATAAACCCAACATGTCCACTCGGGTTTACATTTAAAACCACTACTATCTATAGTTTCGCTCCCGACAGAGATCTCTTAAGTAGTTTTTTTGCAAACAGTGATAGTCTCAAAAAATAAGTCGGATGTCGACGATGTGTTTGCATCAGGTTTGATGGTTAAGTATAGTTTTTGCTGTTATTGCTGTTGCCTCTCAGATCTCTCTTTGGCAGGGTGCAAGAGCTTGAAATATTTACAAATGCTCAATTTTGACTTGTTTTTTTTCCCCCCCTTTTTATTTCTTCTTAACCCATCAATCATTTACTGAGCCTCTGTACGTCTGTATCTCATCCTAACAGACCCCCAGGATGGTGCAATGAAACAAAGGCGGCGCGTTGTTGCCCTGTTGTTGATGGCATAAAAGATTCCCTTCATCACAATGGGCAAAACTATAAAAGAAGCACCATTCCTTCTTTTTTTCAAGGAAGTGGAAAGGTTAGAAGGCGAGGCATTTGTAGGCATCGGGCTCCCGTCAAAACGCATCAACAACAGACTGGTCCCGTTTCTGAGCAAAAAGCTTCTAACCTTGAGTGCTTTTATACTGAAAACACAAAATAGATAATTTTTTTTTTCTTTCCGAGAGGCTGAAAAGCGAAAGGACAGACCCCATCAGCGACACATCTGTTACTGCGGGTCGCTGCTGCTTGTTGTGAAGGCTGTTTAATCATGCATAAAACTCAACTATTTTGACAAGAACCATAAAGAAACAGATCTTTTAAAATAAATTATATGCAGAATACAGTGTCACAACCATATAGCGTTTTTTTCCTCTGGCTGAAAATCACTAACTTGGAGTGTTGGGATGAAGCGATTATGCGGAGAGAGAAATATAAAACGCTGCATGTCAGTTTCGTTTCTATGACAAAAATATCTCGACAATTTCAAGTCCGGCTGACCACAAATGAGCTTTTCTGTCTTTCTTTTTTTTATGATAGTTTCCCGTCTGACATATCATAAAGCTCAGGATTGAAAAAAAAAGCAAAAAGTGACTTTCAGTGCCTTTCTGAAAAGTTTTAAGATTTTCAACTCCTGCAGAAATGCTCGGGAAAAGCCACAAAAAAAAAAAAAACACATTTTCTCTAGGGGTCCACACACTCTATCCTCAATTGGAACAATTGAAATAAGACACTGACACTGAAAAAACACGATATGGACAAAAATCCTGCTATTATTCAAAAATCCTATCAAATTTTAAGTATCTCGGATCAAATAACATAGAAAAGAGATTAAAAAGTGCAAGGTTAAACATCTTTTGTAATGTAGTAATTTGGTTCTTTTTCAGGTCTATTACTTCCTTAGTGAACGAGCATGTGAATAGTGAAATTTCTATTCAGATTTTGGAGAATAATGTTGTGTTCTTCCCACATATTCATGCATGTGTGACATTAGCAGACCCTATTACTAGATTCAGTAGGACTGATAAGTGTTGTGTAATTATGTTAAACATTCAACAACACTAATTAAGGTCATATCACATTATCTAACCTTTAAAAAAGATTGAAACTGGTTTTTAGACCTATTTTACTATCATTAAAGTGGCCAATATTTCTCTGTATTTCACAACTTATTTATTGTAGGTCGGCTACATACATTCAAATGCATGTTTTTCAACAGCAAGGACGTCTGAGATACGGCATGTGACAAAGGGAAACGGCAGACAGACGGATCCATAATTATTTGAATTAGCCGGCCCTGACAATGATTCAGGCATGACCGCCGAGACGTGTCGCACGCTTTTTGTGTGGACGATTGAATTATGGCGTTCGACTGACTAAATCACAATTTCTTTTTCGCGTGACACAGGTTGTTTTGTCTCTCTCTCTCTCTCTCTAGATGTCGTTTTTGTCCCAGCGGTGCATTCCAGTCAAATGGTTAGGTATTGAATCGTACCAGTCGTCCCTCGGACTGGTTAGCATTTAGCGACGTTTAAAGGGGCTTTTTCTCCTCGATGGATACTCGAAACCATCATCTGCTGGAGCCAAAATCCTAAGGACAAAGCAGAGTTATGCCACAAAAGCCTGTAGAACCCTGATCGGTGCAGAAAATCCCAGTGAGGTCCAATGCCCATAGAGTCCATTTTTAGCCCGTGGACCATAGGAAGTTTGCTTGATGTTGTATAATTAAGCGGTATGCAGTTAATCCTACCAGACTGTTTGGCAGGCTTTTTTTTCCACTTTTTTCACTCATATGTAATTGTCATTCATAAAAAAACGGTTGTTCCCGTCGCTTGTACGTAGCGTCAACAGGGCTTTTGTATCAGCGTAAACGCTCACGTGCACCTTCATGTGTTAATGATCCGGAATAATTCGGGAAAGCGGATCTCCGACGACACGCCGCGGCCGAGACGCTGGCTGGAGTCGAGCGCGGAACGCGTCCCGAGGCCCTGGGCCTGGCGCGGCTCCTCCGGGGAGGGAACCAGCCATGCACGGCTGGTAATGACAGGTTCCATGTTGCCCGTGGCCTGTGGCCCGCTGCACTGTTTGTTTGGAGAATGGTGCTCGGCCGTGAAGTGCTGGCCCATCTGGCAGCAGTTCCGTTGCCCCCTTTTGGCCCGGGTGGTCGGGGCTTGTTTGGCCCGCGCCAGCCAAGCAGACTGGCATCCAGGAGGGAAGGGAGGGGGGTGTTTCTGACAGAGGAGAGGGGCTGTTGGCTGAGCACCCTGGTGCTAGGCCAGGCCTGCTGCCAGCTGGAGGGAAGACTCCCCCCCCCTTCCCCGCTTGAAGGACCATCTTCACGTCTCTGTGGCGACAGGGATCTCAGTTTGCACCTCCAGGGTCAACATCATCCCGTCGTTATCCGTCTCGGCGTGAACAACCTCGCACTGAAACCCTCGCAAATATATATGTTTGTAACTTTTGCGACAGCAATAAAAGACTACTCTCATTTCGTTGGTTTTCTGAGTATACCTGTAGTACGATAAACCAAGGGAATTTATTTACTCACACTTTCCCTTGACAGTCCGAAAGTTCGGTTGCTCATCTCGCGTCTGCCAAAGTTCATACAGGGCTGTGAAATTGAAAAATGTTGACCTATCAAGAAGTTCCTTGACTCCTGCATCACCGAGTGTTGTTTTTTCCTGAATTGTTTCCCTATGCCGTTGTCAAAATCCAAAAATAAATGCTAATCAGAATTAGGGAAATCCATTCACAGTGACTAAGTTGATCTTAATAATAGTAGTAGGAAGTCGTTAAAATTTCTTTTATTTTCTTTATCGGAGGTCAACAAGAGGCCATGAACTCTCACCTTTGACCTTTGTGCCTCGAGAATAGATATTAGGAAAAAGAAAGAAGCGCAAATTAGCGAAGGTCTTTAAGCTCATTTGAATAGCTAACAACTCAATTGCTGAATTGGCATGAGCTGTAGCTCGATGGAAACAAAGATATCCAGTTATTCCTGAAGGACTACTTAAAGCCCCGCAGCCCGGGCCCGCTTTGTTTATTTTCCGAGTGTTTGCCGGGTCACGCGGGTACATCCTGTCAGCCGTCGTGTAAACTTTAACCCCCAGGCCCCGTACGCTGATGGCGCCAGGGCTAACATTGCCTCAGTGTTAAGGGGAAGTTGTGAGGACATTGATGTCTTGGCCTAGCATCCCGGTGTCACTTTCCCAGCCTGTTTGTGTGGAGCCCCCCCACCCCCCTCGTTCTCCTCAGCTGACCTGAATGCATCACTGGGTATCACACGCATGTGAGGAGCCTGACATCCCGGCCAGCAACAAATGTTTTCCTACTGTTAGCTTTTGCATCGCCATTTAACAGAGCCCGCGTCCTTTGACCTGGCTAGGCCGAGGCGCTGTTTTTTTCCTGCCTCTTATTTTATTTAACAAGATGTAGACGCGCACCCGTCCCGTCTAAAAGTTTCCCTTGTGGTATAACATTTCAGGAAAGCCTTGACATAAACCATTTCTAAACACTGGTTTTCATTTCGCCAATCTTTAATTACATCGTTTGGTCGAGGCCGAGGTACAGAGTTGAAGCGGAGCGTCATGTTAGCAAAGCGTATAATAGTGAGGGAGACCACAGCCAGAGGACAGAGGGTTGAGGAGACGGGAAAATATCATACACAAATAAATACTGGAGGAGAAACAGAAAGATTAGGGTGCTAAGGGTTTCACAGACCTAATGATTTTAGCAGGGGTGAATTCCAGCAATTAAAAGTCTTTTGTGATGATAATGGTGAAAATTTTGGTTGTCATTTTCAAAGTGCATAACAATAAATTCCATTTAACCTCAACAACCTTTATTAAGAAAAAAATATAAGTACGTAGCATACACAATAGTAGAAGTGAAATGCATGCGAGGGGCTTTTAAGACGAGTGTGTGTTCTGCGTTTAAGGAGGAGAGAGCCTGAATATAAACATGAAATACTTCTTCCTCTTCCTCTCCCATGACCTTAGTATGACCCTCAACACGTCCTATCCACTCCTGGTATGGATTGCCACTCATCACAACAGATTTTTGGTACCAATGTTACGTCATATTTTCCTGATATGATATTTATAACCTTATTTCCACTCGGGCCTTAAGTTTGAAAACCCACGTTTCAACAGAGGGCCAGTCCATTAATCGTAGATCCACCAACCTCTGGGTTGCATTCCAGTTGCACGCTGTTTCGGTCCATTATGGTGCCATGAAGAGCAGCATTGTAGCCCAGAGCAATAGACAAACCTTCCTCCGACTCCGAGACAAAGGCGGCTATGAGGTCGCGCCTGAGGCCAGGACTATCAGAGCTATCAGTCCAGCGGGGAGAGAGAATATAACAACGGGCCCCGTGGAATAATGGTGTCAACTGTGGATTTGTTTAGCCTCATTTGTGCGAGGAATGTCCCCGGTTTAATGGTGACGTGTCGCTCTCTATTGACTCGATCGGGTCGGATTTGACCCTGTTGTTTTTCCTCCTCCTCTCTAGGCGTATAATTGTTTATTTTGGTGTTTACTGTATGTCGCTGCTGTAAAAACGAAGGTGAAGGTGACTCAACCCGCGTTTCAAGCTTTCTTCTCACGCAGGAACCTGCATCGTATCATAAACTGTTTTATAAGCCTGATTAGAAAGATTGCTTATTTTACAGAGCTTAAATTACAAATGGATGTTTTACATCTCTTTCTAGTCATTTAATGCCTGCAGTTATGATGGGAAGACACCACAGCATCCACAATAACATTTTCTTCTAGAGCTATTAGCTTGAATCTTCCTTTTTTTCATATTTCCACACTAAAAGCTGAAGAGCTTTTTATCTTCATTGTAGTCCCGCTGTTATAAAGACGCCTCGCCAGGGTTCTGGATGCTCGTAGCCGTCCGTTATTATCGAGCCCCCTTCTGCCAGGCCTCACCCTATTGAGTCTCAGCACTTCCTCTACCTGACTGGCTGGATAAAATGATTTATTTTCCTTCCCCTCTTCCTCTCTAGTCAGAATTTAGCTTCCCCCCCCACCCCCACCCTGCCCGCCCCCTCCCTCTCTAACGGTAAACGTTAAGATCCAGGAGCGGATCAATGGCTGTTATCCTTTGATGTGCCGGGACGCGTTACAAGCGCTGGCTTCTAATTGGAGCGGAGAGCCCGGGATCAATGTTGGCTGTAATTGCCTGACACAGGGATGGGTGTGAGACTTTATTATCATTAATATTTAGACATGATGTGGGAGGACCAGGCCCGGGCTAAATGTACAACGGGCGGCACGGGCCTTTGATCTGGGGCCGGATAAGTAGATCGATCGGATAGAGAGGGGGGGGGGGGGGGGGGGGGGGGGGGGGCTGAAGGAAAAGAGGTCGCAGGAGTGCGGCGACCTGCACGGACGAAATGAGCGAGGACGGCAACCTGGGTTTTTATTGAGTTTCTCTGGGAAGTTTCCCCTAGGCCCCAGTCCGCCTCATAGCTTTATATATAAAGGCTAAAGCAGGAAAACATGTTTTATTACAAAAAAGTAGGCAGCCGTCACATTTACAGAATGGGAACAATTATGAAATCATTAATTCCGTAGTTTCTGAAAGAGTTGCAAAATAGCTAAATAATAGTTTGGCATTTCCTCTTGAACTTCACACAGATTAGTTTCCTCCTTAACTAGTTTAGTGAGAATTAGAGGGACGGGCGATAAAGAAATATTTAGTATTTAGTCTTTTTTTTTCTTTTGACAGGCTCCATTGTTTGGAAGACGTAACTGAATGCGAGGCGGGGGGGGAGGCCCTGTGGGGGCTGCGGCCGCATCCTCAGTATCAGAAAACACAAAATGTGCTGTTACTTAATCTTATGAGCGAAAGAGGGAAGTTTGAGTGTCTGGTGGGACTCTCCCTGTCTGGCAGCGTGGCCGGTGGGGTCACAGACACCCCCCCCCCTCGAAGGACTGACACCTTAATCATTGTACTTAGCAGGACAAACATGGGTAACAGGTCTGGACAATAGCAGGTGTGTTCCTTTTCATGGTTGACTTTGACCTACATTATCCATAACATTTTTTCAATCATTGTCAATCAATGCTTTGAATAAGATGCATCCTTAAAAAGAAGCAACTTAGAGTGCTTTACCATTGCAAAGACATGAAAACTGTGTGTTATAAAACTGTGTGATTCACAACTCCTTAAATAGCATACTCTACTTTTTTTTTTTTTTTTTTTAAAGATGGCGCCACAGTAGGCAGCCTGTTACGCAGCTCTAGTCTTTTCTTTCCTTTTTCTGGTTTATTTATTCTGTTTCAAGTTCTTTTTTGCTTAAATTTGATTTAATTTGCGACAAGAATGGACCCGAGTAGTGTTGTGTGTTTTTTATTTTTATTTTTTTTATAGTTTTTTTATCTTCTTCAGCTTTATTTTCTTTTCTTTATTCTGTAACGCTGCAGTAACAGACAAATTTCCCCATTGTGGGATCAATAAAGTTTTATCTTATCTTATCTTATCTTATCTTATCTTATCTTATCTTATCTTATGTAGTATAATCGTTATATTTACACTAACACTACTTGTTACTGCTTGTCCTTGATGGAAAAAAAAAAAACTAAAAAAAAAAAATCAGGTCTCTCGACAAATAGCTAAATTGAATTATTAGACATTGAGTCACATGAGAAAAACTCACTATATCCAAAAAAAAATGATATAGTATACGCTGTAAAGTCACTGGCTTCCACTTTTAGTTTTCCCCTTCCGTGCATGCCAAGAGTTGTTGAAGTTTTGAAATCTGTATTTCTCAGCTTTGTCTCCGTGTTTCGATGCTTTCCATCCTCCTCTAACAGCACATTGTGTGGAGGCTATGTGGAAAAACCTCAGGGTTGTGCAACAAATGGCCCTTTATGTAACATCTTGATCATTATGCCAGCTTCAGCAGTGTTATATTTACACACACGCACACACACACACACACATAGTGTCTTGTTCAGTAAATGTGAACAAAGCGTGCACTGTCCATACACCTTGTAATCAACGAATAGGATGTTTTCTCCATTATATGCACTTTGCTCATAAATAATAAACATGTGACAAGAAAAAAACAGAGCTCTTGGCAGAAAAGCCAACACTTGCCATGTAGAAACCCCTCTTTGCATCCATATTGAAATGCACTGTCCTCTCCTCATAGATAACTGCAATAAGATGTTGTTTAGTTTTTTTGTAAGGGAGCTCATCTAACGGTTCAATATTAAAAGTTAGCTGAGTATGCTCTGTGTGCTCGCGTGTGTTTGTGAAGCGTACCCGTGCACGAATCCGTGCGTGCACACGCCTGAGTGCATGGCGATGAGGGAGCGAGATGAGAAACGAGATGAAGAGCCGTTCAGAGGAGCTTTCTCACTCTGAGGCGTCCCCATCTGTTCGCCGGGGCCTAATTGTTCCTGGGTACGAAGACACGGGAGGAGGGAAAAAAAAAAAAAAAAAAGCAACTGTACTCGTCCTCTGTCCCGGAGTTATTTCTGTAACATTAAAAGAGCGCCACCAGCATGCTCCAGATTATTGCCATGTAAATAATGGCACTTGGCTCGATTCCCCGCTAATGAATGCCATTTACTTTTCCAAACGAGGATTAATTAACGAGCGAGGACCTCGCTCTCCTCCCACAGGGAGCACGGCGCAATTAGCTGCCAGGAGATGGCTGCTAATATTTGTATTTTTTTGTTTTAAATACATCTATATGTATGTGTGTGTGTGTGTGCGTGCATATGTTCCCGTGACACAATGAATAACCTCCTAATTAACTGTCTGCTTATTTCTGTGGTGAAACGCAGGCAGAAGAGGAGCAAAAGCAATCGGGTGTAAGGGTTTTTGTTGGACACCGGTGTTGGACATTGTTGTTGGGAAACTGGGGGAAAAGAGCAGAGTTTGTGCTGCTTTCGGAGCCAGTCTCCTGGTTGCAAAATAAGGCCCGGGAAAACAAACAAGGGCCTCAAATTAGATTTCCCAAAACATAGCATTCCCTCTCATTTTACACACCACTGTGGCCTGGAGACGAGAATAGAATAACCCGTGAAATCCGCTTCAGATTCAGAATGGCACAGTCACTGGAACACTTGACATACCAGTGCCCTCTGGATCTGATGACAGAAAAAAAAAAAAGAAAAAGTTTTACTTTATTTACCTACCGCAGGCTTGTTGTCAAACTGCCCTGCTACTTTTAGAGAAATCTACACTGTCATTGATAGGACAGCCGAGCCATTAAAAACTTCTCTTTCCTCTCCTTCTCCCACTTAAATTCTTGTGTCAAACGTACATCTCTTTCCTCACTCCTTCCCTCCCGTGAGTCTTTTTTTTTTTCATGCTGTTAAACTGCCTCTCCTCGCGTGGGCTGCATGAGCCGATGCACTTAACCCACATGAAAAAAAAAAAAAATTAGGATGAGGGTTGCTTCTGTCGACAGTAGCACCTTTTGAGGTGTGGACCCCCTCCTGAGAATCCGAGACTTTGATAATGCTATCCAGCTCAAAGGGTTAAACTCAAAAGGGCCCTGACAGAGAGAAATATGAAGGAATCTGTGCCGCCAGGTTTAAACCAACACGCTTTTCCCCTCCAGTTAATCAGGTACTATAACGATGTTCATTAAATATCATTATGTTTATGTTAAAAGACAGGACTCTAATTAGAAGGAATTGCTGTTTAGAAAAATGCAACACTAATCATTAAGTGGAGCACAAGAGGTGATAAAGTCCATATTAGATTTTCAGCTTTTTCTTAATCAAACCACAACTTTTACTATATTATCATTGAGATAAGAGCTTCCTCACAATAAGGGGGGTGGGGGGGTGTGATACCCATTAAAATAACTTCATTATATACGATTAAGTATTTTCTTCAATTTTTAGTTTATGCAAATAAAACATTTTCCTCCCATATGTCTCCTCACAAATATTCATCATATTTTCCAATATGGAAACAAGAAAAATAAAGATTCCCCTATAGAGTGTTGTCAGGTGCCAGTCAGATTCTGTGCAGCCTTCAGTTTCCTTTTGACGATATTTCAACCTAAAGTAAGAAATGGGTCACGCTGCTTTAACACGTCCAATAGATTTTTAATTGTCCTTTATAAATGCAAATCACAGAGGCAATAATTACATTAAATGCATTTTGTCACTTCGTTTATTTGCAGTTTTTTTCTGATCTGTAGGATTTCATACACTATGCAATGCATCTCAATGCATTCCTGTCCTATTGGCTCTAATACACACAGACACACACACACACACACACACACACATACACACACACACACACACACACACACACACACACACACACACACACACACACACACACATATAAACATATACACACTCACTTAAAAAGCGATCTGCAGATCTGTTTCTGTTTGTTGTTAATTACCAATCATGTTCAATGAATACATTACATGTATGCTTATATACATTTAATTTGTATATTATATATGAAAACTGTGAGTAAGACTAGAACAGGTCTTCCTTCGCCCCCCCCACCCCCAGATTCTGTTTCTGGTCGCTGGCTCACCTCTCGGTGTTAAAATGAACAAGTCGCGACTCTCCGCCTCGACCACGCCCGAGCACACGTGAGCACGGCTGCCAGGAATAGAGTTTCTGTTTGGGTCCAAACACGTCGCAGGGTTACGAGTTTGTGTTGCGTGTTTGCCATGGATACGCTCGTACAGTACGCTCGAGATGTTTGGGTGTGTACCTTTGTGTGTCCGTGTGTGTGTGTTTATGAATTTTTGAAGAAATATGGACTATTTGTTTATGCAAATAATGCACTGTACTGCAGACATTACACTCACAATAACTGGTAAACAACAGGAAATAGCCTCATTTTTGCTGAGTAGAAATTCACGATCCTGAATAACATTAAAAGCTGTTCCGACGTCACGTGCCGGTGCTTTGAACCCTGGCCTTCTCCTTACTTCTGCCTCTCTCTCAGGGGAAGGGCGAGGGGCATGCTCCGGGCTGCAGCAGGTTCAGCAGGTTCTGCGTGACGTGCGGATAATTTCGGATCCGCTCCGTTTCATCATCTCTGGCTGTCAGAAGTTTGTTTCTGAAGCGGGAGCCTAAACACTCGCTCCCCCGGTTGATGTGTCACGAGTGGCACTTTGTTGCGCGCTTGTATTTGTTCCTTTGGCAGGTTCTACACAGTGGGAACGAACAGGGA
Organism: Eupleurogrammus muticus; assembly: GCA_036785175.1. Classification (NCBI taxonomy): domain Eukaryota; kingdom Metazoa; phylum Chordata; class Actinopteri; order Scombriformes; family Trichiuridae; genus Eupleurogrammus; species Eupleurogrammus muticus. The sequence continues at coordinate 20,111,310 of JAYKQN010000015.1, forward strand.
TCGTACGGGGGGGGGTTGTGATCTCTGTTTAGTATAAACCAGGGCTTCGTCAGTACTTGTTGTTACAGGGTTTGATTTATTTAGCATTTGATGATTCCCACAATCTCTCTCATTCAGATGCACCCCAACATATGACTTTTTATTTATTCATTATTAAACTTAATTAACGTATGTACCATCAGCAAGTATAAAAAAAAAAAAAACATAGAATTTGCATTCAATTTACCGCCACAAATTCGAGCACACAGGCAGAGTTTCAGAGTTTTTGTAAATGTAAAGAGATGAGGAATAAGCTGTGATGGATCATTCATTATATTTCTGTTATTCCATTCGACGGCATATTCAACTTTTCCAGTTCTAAATGTATTGTTTCCGTCTGTGCACATCGTTTATTGCACGCCTGTCCATCCTGGAAGATGGATCCCTCCTCTCTTACTTTTTTTTTCACCAGTAAAAGGGGAGTTTTACCTCGTACGATGTGAGGGTTTAAGGACAAACTGTAAAGCTCATTGGGGCAAATCTGTGATTTGTGATTCTGCGCTATACAAATAAATTGAATAGTTGCATTTTAAGTTAAATTATTTCCAAAGGACAAGCACACGGGCAAAGTTTCAGGAGATGGAGCTAGGAGTGTCATTGTGTAAACGTGAGGAGTGCCACGTGAGCGGGTTAGCGAATAAAAGGATGACTAACCACGGCGACTTGTGTAGAACCGGTCCCTCTGGCCGCGGGCCAGGCAGGTAATTCCTCCGGTGTAGTTCCGTAGTCAGACTGTCTGCACATTTCTGCCGCTGATGGCATACCAGGGGCGCCATTTTGCCTCTCTCCGAGACAGACAAGCCGGAGGATCTGATTGGCCTGCCGCCAAAGCGCACTCACAAAGGCTCCTTTGACAGCGGGTCAGTCGGTTAACCAAGCAGTAGGCAGAGGGAGAGCGGGATAAGCCAGGAGAAAAAAAACTCTTTTTCACCTCTTCACCCCTAGGCTTCATTATTAAAGGGTTCCTCACACACACACACACACACACACGCAAAAAGAAGCTTCCTCTTGTTTTCAAAAATAGAGAAACATGCATTTTCATTTTTTTTTGTTTTTTTTTTAGGGAACAAGGTGAGTTAGTGTCTCTGTGGGCCTTCAGCTCTCATTTGGAAGAGTGTGTGTGCCGGTCGCAAATCAGCGGACATGCGTCTCCGAGCGTGCACATTATTCATCAGTATACGTGACCTACGCTTGTATGTGTTGTTTGTGGGCCCACATCCTCTGGGCCGTGTGTAGATATTCAGCGCCGGCAGGACGCATGCTTTAAATATGTAAAATAGTACGCTGTCCGTTATTCTCACCTGTAGAAGGAAAGTATATTGAAGGGGACTGTTCGTCGTATCTATCCAAATATCTGTGATGTCAACTTTTTTAGAAAACCTGCCGCCATTTTCTTTATTAGCACCTCCCTCTTTGTGAATTTGTGGCTGTTCCAGCACAAATGTTCAGAAAGTTTTGTTTGTTTGGTTGAAACCAACTCATCTAATGCGTTAATATCGAGTCTGCGTTTCAGCCCGGCAGATAAACGCGTGCTCAGTCATTAGCCCGTTCCTTGTTATGATGTTGATTGAACCTCACATCTTATATTTTTATCATAAAGCCGCGTAGGAGCTGACACGGTATAGCGTTAAATAGCTGCTGATGTTCTCCTTCTGTACTCCGCCGCTCATTATCTCGCCGGTCCAGGCCTCCGCTTCCCTGCTTTCCTCCGCTGCCGCCCGTCTCCTCCCCTGTGTACCGGCCGCTTTGCATACGACTGATGTTTAAATGCTGCATTGTTAACTGACGTGGGGTAGCCCTTTGCTGACCCGGGAGGTATTTGCTCGTTTGATCACGGGGGCAGCAGTTTTAATGCATCGAAGCAGCGCCGCTGCGTAAAGCCCCTCGGTGTAAGTGGAGAGACGGAGGGCGGGAGGCGGGCAGGGCGCCGGATGCACGGGTTCTGCAGGCCTGACGGGACAGAAACCAAGGTGGTTATTAGAATATGTGTTGGTCAGCAAGGCCAGAGGGGACGCTGCTGACCTGGCACTTCCACTCATGCCGTGGTGGTGGTGGGTGTTGGCATTTCTAGTGGGGGGGTTGTGGCTAAAACAGGAGAACAGGGCTCCATTGATAAACTGTTCCGATATTTCCATCCTAGTGTGTTTATTATAATGGGGATATTTGCATGAAAGTATGGGCATTTGTTTCGGGCCTTTCTCTCTCTCTCTCTCTCTTTCTTTTTTTGTTTTGTTGTTTATCCTTCTGCTGTGTGATTTGCATCGTGTAGGATAGACTTCTCACCACAGCCATTAGCCACAGGGGCTTTTTTTTTCTTGTTTTTTTTTTTTTTTCCCGAAGAAAACTTTTTGTTTCGCTAAAGTTTTCGGAAGAATTTGCACAGAAACGGCGGCTCCGTCGCGCGGCTTCTCCTCCGTGCCCTCGGTTTGTCACGTCGAGCGAGAGGAAAGGCTGAACCCGAAAAAGTCTCTGTGTCAGTGGTGGGAAGAAAAAAAAAAAAAAAAATCATTGTTCCTTTTACATGTGTCTCTGGGCGCGAGGATCCCGCTTCGCCAGCTGAAAACACAACAGAAGTGTTGAGAAAGAGGGAAAAAACAACGACAACGGCAGTGTACATTTGTGTTTACGCTCCGGGACCTGGATATCAAGACCCTGTTTTCCACACAAGCGGGGGGCTCTGACTCCGGCCCCCTCAAAAGAAAATATCGAACACCCATGCACACTTGTAGCCTCTTCCTTACCCTTCTTTGGCCTTTTTTTTACTCTATCTATCCTTTCCCTTTCTCTTTGGTGCTTTTTCTTTCTCTGAGGGCGGCAGTGACCATTAATATTTGATGGCCAGTTCCCCTATGAGTTTCAGAAGCATTCCATAGTGGAAGTGGAAGTGGTGTGTGTGTGTGTGTGTGTGTGTGTGTGTGTGTGTGCTACGGATGGAGATTATTGAAGGAGCCTGATCAGGACCAGTGGATTGACCATAATCACAGATTAGAGTAAGACTATATCTGTTATCATTAAGCAGCTATATCTAAAAAAAAAAAAAAAAAAGGAAAAGGTTTTGCTTTTCAAACACTCTCCTGAATAATCACGTTAACGTGGCTCAGATTAACTCCCTCCTCTTATATCCATGTCAAGCACCGCGGATCCTCCCGAGATTTCATAAACCGGATTCCGCAAATATGGATTGGCTCTTGCATTTCAAAAAAAAAAAAAAAGTCCCAGAGCGGCCCGGGTGTGCCCCTTGACTTTTAAACCGCGGTTCACAGGGAGGAAGCAGAGGTGAAGCAGAAAAATCTGCATCTCTGGCGGCGCCTCCACGCCCACGCCGCTACGAGTCGAGTCGAGAAAGAGAGAGAGAGAGAACGCCACACGAGTTCACCTCTAGCGGTGGAAGGAGTGTTCTTAGTCAATTAATCCAGGCTGTTATCAGTTCTGTTCTCCTCTGCCTGCGTCTCAGCTATTTTTTCTGCAGCAGCCTGACCCTGCATGGCTTCGGGCCCTGATTAGCGGCGTGTCAGAGCCCAGAGTGTATTGATCGCGCCTCCGGAGCACTAAGCAAATGTAGCCGGAGCAACAAGTCAATAACGCTTTTACTGCAGCCATGCCCACCACGCTGGTGGCTTCCCCCGCGCGCTCCGCCTGCTTATTCTATCAGGGTCGGGGGTGGGGGGGGGGAGATTTGGGGGATGATGCAGGCAATCATGAGCAAATCAGTGTCACTCAAAGGGCCGCGGGGGGTGCTCCCCCCTTCCTTTTTTTATACCTTTAACTCACGCTCCTCCTAAAAAGTCTACATTCTGGCCTTTAATTCTGGTTCTAATATGGTTTAACTGGTGATTATTTCCCGTATTATCATCTAACTTTCCCCTCTCTCATCTCTCCCCAGCCTCTCTGAGTTTCGACACAGGGACCAGGGAAGCTAGTCTGCAAATTTAATGGAACAGCATGGATTATTTAGGCTGACTAAAGCTTCCCTTGTAGTGTCAAATGGGGGGTTGTGGGATGACATTATACCCCCACATTCTCTCCCTCACTCTCTCTCTCTCGCTCTTTTTTTCCTCTTTCTTCCTGCTCACCTGCTGGATAAAATGATCCGTGCTCACACGTCCAAACAAGATGTACCTGGCAGTTCATATAATCCTTAATTGTTGTGTGTTATTTCACACCAGATTGCCAGACACTCCACTGATGCAAACACACACACGCATGCTAAAATTTCTCCTACACAGCCTTCTCTCTATAGTCTGGCAGCAGCGTGAACCTTGGACGGCTCCGTCGTTTCGTACCTGCAGGACAGGGGGCGAGGAGTGACCCGCCGGTCACAGGGTCAAGTTCAAGAATGGGCTTCTTCTCTCCGCTCGCACCCGTGGCGTTCGCCGTGAAATCCAAGCTCTGTCTGTCCGAAACACGAATGTGACCTTTATCCTTCGGAGGAAATTAGTTTAAGGCGCTTCTTTTATGGTTCAGAATAACTGCTATTGTTCCTTATTTTTAATATCTGATTTATTTATTTCACTCAAGGATCTGGCCTCAGCTTCATGTTTAATGTCTGTAACAGCATGTTTGGATGCATACTGGTTCACATAATGTCTTTTAAGGACATTTTTGATGTGGCGTGGGTTGCTGCAGACACACCATGGATGTGTAAAATCCCCTGTTTTTTTTGTTTACAGATAAAATAAAAAAAGAGGCGATGCACGCAGACGTATGTAACAGCGGTGTGTAGGAAAATGTGTTTAATACGGCCGTGTGTATGGGAATGTTTGCAGGCTCTAACTCTGCCAGTGTATGTTTGTATAAGGAAAAGGGTCAGCGTGTGTGTGTGTGGGTGTGTGTGTGTGTGGGTGTGTGCTTTGTATGTTCTTTGCGTAGATGTGTGTATTGCTGACGGGCGATATCACTACATCATCTGGAGGAGACGCACAGGATGCAAAAAAAAAAAAAAAAACGGGACCACATGGGACTCCGGGCAAATATTTGGAGAGTTGGTTCAAATTGACAAACAAACAGCACACGGAGGAGCTTCCTTACCAGCTAATAAAAACCACTCAGACATAAACACTAATATCCTCGTCGCTGAATCCTAAACAGACGTCGTTTCTTGGCCGAAGGAGTTTAAACCGTTTATCTGATGAATGGGTTTTGTTTGGAGTGGAAGCCAGTTGAAGGCACCTCATGAAATGCGTTCTTGTGAAGATAAGTGCTTTGATTCCAACTTGTATGAAACTATTTCAACTAATAACACTATGGAGGATGATAAGAAAAAGCTTATTTTTTTCGCCCCGTGTCTTCTTTTTACCATGGTTGTAACTTTAAAGTATTACTAAAGGCCGAATCAACCTTCCTGGAGCTGTCTTTTTCAGTTTTTTTTTTTTTTTATGCGAGTTCAGACATTTTTATCAGCATGCCTGAAGTAGTCAGGTCAAATTTCACAACAATAGAGTCGGTGTTGGGTATCACATCGTGAGTGTGTATCTCGCTGCTTCCTGGACTCAAACTTTAACAGAGAAATGCCTAAAAAAAGGAACTAATAAAACCCACGTCTTCGTCTCTCTAACATTAGCTTTTAGTATTTGCAATACTAACATGCAAATATCACAAATATCAAAACTATTGCCCCCCCAGGTGTTCTGAAGCCTCCTGGCTCCACTCCTCCTGCAGCTTCCCTCTCTTTCTTAAAGTAAAGGTGTGCACAAATGATTTACGTCCAGTATGTGCTTTAATGAGATTTCAATACTGAACAAACAATAAAAAAAAACGTATGGACATCATCGTTTTGGAGGCCTACAGCCCTAACGTCTAACGTTACGCCCTTTTTCAGCGGGGCCAGTAATCGGATCTGCAGCTGGCCCCCGGCCCTTCGCAGAATGTATACAAGGGGGATTTTGTGTTTTTGGGAAGAAAAAAAAGCGGAGAGGAATGTCAGATATCAGGGTGCAGGGATATTGCGTACTCCATAATCCCTGAGTCAAGTTGTAGTCCGGGAGTGAAGGCATCAGCTGTACGTTTATTTATTCACGTTGTAAATCACTTGCAAGGGATCTGCAAACGGACAAAGGAAAACGCTGCAATATCAGCGGTAGGAGGAGGAGGAGAAACACAGACATGTAGAAAAAAAGGGACTGTGAGGGGAGGAAAGGAAGACAAAGGAGGACAGAGACACAGAAGGAAGACAGAGGAGAGCAGAGGTCGAGGCGGGGGATGATCTATGTGTGTGTGTGTGTGTGTGTGTGTGTGTGTGTGTGTGTGTGGAGCCACCTGTAAACACAACAGCAGCATCTGAAGCCGCTGCCGGCAAAGCGAGTTCTTGAAAATTCCAGAAACTGTTGCAACGTGTGTTCAATTAGAGTTCAAGTTCAAGTCAATTTTCTCTACATGGACTGGTCGTAAAGAGAATTTGGAATCGCGATACTTGCTTTTACCATGCATACTACATACATACTACAGATATAGTCAAGACTTAGACAATAGGACATATAGACATTAAGGTGCAAACATATAGACATTAAGGTGCAAACATATAGACATTAAGGTGCAAACATACAGACATTAAGGTGCAAACATATAGACATTAAAGTGCAAACATATAGACATTAAAGTGCAAGCATATAGACATTAAAGTGCAAACGTATAGACATTAAGGTGCAAACATATAGACATTAAGGTGCAAACATATAGACATTAAAGTGCAAACATATAGACATTAAAGTGCAAACGTATAGACATTAAGGTGCAAACATATTGACATTAAAGTGCAAACATATAGACATTAAAGTGCAAACATATAGACATTAAAGTGCAAACGTATAGACATTAAGGTGCAAACATATTGACATTAAAGTGCAAACATATAGACATTAAAGTGCAAACATATAGACATTAAAGTGCAAACATATAGACATTAAAGTGCAAACATATAGACATTAAAGTGCAAACATATAGACATTAAGTGCAAACATATGGGTAATAAAGTGCAAACATATAGACATTAAAGTGCAAACATATAGACATTAAGGTGCAAACATATAGACATTAATGTGCAAACAGACATTAAGGTGCAAACATATAGACATTAAAGTGCAAGCATATAGACATTAAGGTGCAAACATATAGACATTAAGGTGCAAACATATAGATAATAAAGTGCAAACATATAGACAATAAAGTGCAAACATATAGATAATAAAGTGCAAACATATAGATAATAAAGTGCAAACATATAGACATTAAAGTGCAAACATATAGAAATTAAGGTGCAAACATATAGACATTAAAGTGCAAACATATAGATAATAAAGTGCAAACATATAGACATTAAAGTGCAAACATATAGATAATAAAGTGCAAACATATAGACGTTAAGGTGCAAACATATAGAAATTAGCATGCAAACATAAAGAAATTAAGGTGCAAACATAGACTTTAAAGTGCAAACATATAGACATTAAGGTGCAAACATATAGACATTAAGGTGCAAACATATAGACAATAAAGTGCAAACATATAGACATTAAGGTGCAAACATATAGACATTAAGGTGCAAACATATAGACATTAAGGTGCAAACATATAGACATTAAGGTGCAAACATATAGACATTAAAGTGCAAACATATAGACATTAAAGTGCAAACATATAGACATTAAAGTGCAAACATATAGACATTAGGGTGCAAACATATGGACATTAAGGTGCAAACATATAGACATTAAGGTGCAAACATATAGACATTAAGGTGCAAACATATAGACATTAAAGTGCAAACATATAGACATTAAAGTGCAAACATATAGACATTAGTGTGCAAACATATAGACATTAGTGTGCAAACATATAGACATTAAGGTGCAAAAAATATAGACATTAAGGTGCAAACATATAGACATTAAGGTGCAAACATATAAAAAAATAAGGTGCAAACATAGAATAGAATAGAATAGAATAGATAAACTTTATTGATCCCACAACGGGGAAATTTGTGTGTTACTGCAGCGTTACAGATAAAGAAAAAGTGAGATAAAGTTGAAGAAGATAAAAAAAAAAAAAAAAAAAAAAAAAAAACATATAGAAATTAAGGTGCAAACATAGAAATTAGGGTGCAAACATATAGACATTAAGGTGCAAACATATAGACATTAAGGTGCAAACATATAGAAATTAAGGTGCAAACATATAGACATTAAGGTGCAAACATATAATAATTAAGGTGCAAACATATAGACATTAAGGTGCAAACATATAATAATTAAGGTGCAAACATATAGACATTAAGGTGCAAACATATAGATAATAAAGTGCAAACATATAGACATTAAGGTGCAAACATATAGACATTAAGGTGCAAACATATAGAAATTAGGGTGCAAACATAGACATTAAAGTGCAAACATATAGACATTAAAGTGCAAACATATAGACATTAAGGTGCAAACATATAGACATTAAAGTGCAAACATATAGACATTAAGGTGCAAACATATAGACATTAAGGTGCAAACATATAGACATTAAAGTGCAAACATATAGACATTAAGGTGCAAACATATAGACATTAAGGTGCAAACATATAGACATTAGAGTGCAAACATATAGACATTAGGGTGCAAACATATAGACATTAAGGTGCAAACATATAGACATTAAAGTGCAAACATATAGACATTAAGGTGCAAACATATAGACATTAAGGTGCAAACATATAGACATTAGAGTGCAAACATATAGACATTAGGGTGCAAACATATAGAAATTAGGGTGCAAACATATAGACATTAAGGTGCAAACATATAGACATTAAGGTGCAAACATATAGACATTAAGGTGCAAACATAGATAATAAAGTGTATGGACACTAAATTAGACATTTTCCATCTCCTTTCCTCTCTCTGTCCTCTACATCTCTTGTCTAACTCTCATACTCTTGCATATATGCACTCTCCTCCTCCTTTTCTCTCTCCCTTCTTCTCTCCATCCATCCTCCTCCCTCCGTTCATCCCTGCAACACCTTTATTCGGGAGAGAGCCGGGTCCCAGTCTAGGCTGCTGCTGGCCGGGGTTGTTAGCCGCCAAATAAAAAATGGATGAACGCGTAAAGCCCCGGTGCTGGTGCTGTTCTCCTGCATCAAGTCGGCAGAAAGAGAGAGGGAGCAAAGTGGGAGCCGGAGAGACGTGGAATACCTCGCTCCGACCACGTCCACCAAGTGAAAACCTGTCCATCTTTTATGTCAGTTTTCTCAGTTGTAAAAAAAAAAAACATTTTAGTCAATACAGCTCAGAGAAAGATCTGTGGAATTTTTAGGGATCGATAATCTCAACCCGAAATGTTAAGAAACTAGTTAGATCTCTGGATAAATACAAAAAGACCTTCTAGAAACAGTACAATTTGTCTAATGGATTTTACACTGTACAGCACATGAAGCACAATCCAATATTCTCACATCCGCATCAGTTTGAGGTGTATTTACATATCTAATTCAAATTTTAATGAAAACTCCAAATCTCCACACATGGTGATTTCTGAATCTTTAACATGGTCAGAAAATATCTGCAAAGAATCTTTGGCCTTCGCAGGTGTTGAGAGCTGTTCATTCACACTTGGTAGGTGTGATAGTGTTAGAGGTGAGGTCTCGTTTTCTGGCTCTCGTGGCGAATGAAACTTGGCGTGTATGTTCGAGACGAGTTTCAGGATGTCTCTGGTGTTTGGAACCGCAGATAATAAATTAACTTCATAGTTGTTCTTGCAATAGGCTGCTGTGTTTAGTGAACATTGGTAAATTACAGCTTCTACCAATAAACTGTGTGAGGCGTTTAGGGAACATCGGTGAATTACAGGTTCTACTGATAATGTGCATCTGAGGTGTTTAGGGAACATTGGTAAATTACAGCTTCTACCAATAAACTGTGTGAGGCGTTTAGGGAACATTGGTAAATTACAGTTCCCACTGTAGCCGTAATGTGAGGCGTTTAGGAAACATTGGTTAATTATGGTTTATACTGATAGTGTGCATACGAGGTGTTTAGGGAACATTGGGAAATTACAGATTCTACCTAAAAACTGTGTGAGGTGTTTAGGGAACATGGGTAAATTACAGGTTCTACTGATAATATGCATGTGAGGCGTTTAGGGAACATGGGTAAATTACAGGTTCTACTGATAGTCTGAATGTGAGGCGTTTAGGGAACATTGGTTAATTATGGTTTGTACTGATAGTGTGCATACGTGGTGTTTAGGGAACATTGGTGAATTATGGTTTCTACTGATAGTGTGCATACGAGGTGTTTAGGGAACATTGGTAAATTACAGGTTCTACCAAAAAACTGTGTGAGGCGTTTAGGGAACATTGGTGAATTACAGCTTCTACTGTAGTCTGCATGCGAGGCGTTTAGGGAACCTTTGTGAATTACAGATTCTACTAATAGTCTGCATGCAAGGTGTTTAGGGAACATTGGTGGATTATGGTTTCTACTGATAGTCTGCATGCTGTAAATTACACCTTCTACGAATAAACTGTGTGTGAGGCGTTCAGGGAACATTAGTAAATTACAGCTTCTACTGTAGTCTGCATGCAAGGCGTTTAGGGAACGTTGGTAACTTACAGTTTCTACTGTAGCCTGAATGTGAGGCATTTAAGAAACATGGTAAATTACAACTTCTACTGATGCATACACTGAATGGTGGGTTGATCTATTTCTTTACATTTATATCACAGGTTGTCATGTGTTTACTAAATACCATGAATAGAAAACAGAAATACATTTTTTTTAAGCACATATTCATTTTTTCAGTATCACTTCACACTGCCGTCTCTCTTTCTCCGTCCTAAAGTGCGCTCATCAAGGTGTGAGTGTGTTCTTAAATGCTGCTCATCTACGGGGAATTAAACGATGTTGTAAATAATTACAGTAAATGGCAATTAAAGGCCTCCTCCAGCTGTGTGTGTGTGTGTGTGTGTGTGTGTGTGTGTGTGTGTGTGTTCAAGTGCGCGCAAAAAAAAAATCATCATTTATCTCGATCAGCCCCTCGGGGGCAATAAGCGTAACGGACGTGGTGGGATCAGATCTCTCCGGCAAACAGGTCAAGTCATTATCCCGGCGGCGCGGCGTGAACCTGATCTGGATCGTCTGTGCTCCGTTCGCTTCACGCGCTCGAAGCGTCGCACGTTTCTCACCTTTCTTCACTCAAACTGGAGTGATCGCAGGCCCTGTCTTTTTTTGTTTTGTCTTGTGTGTGTGTTTGTGCGGCAGGTGTGTCCGTGTGTGTGTGTGTGTGTGTTTGGCCAGACAGCACCCTGTGTGTGTGTGTGTGTGTGTGTGTGTGTGTCAGTCTACAATGAAACATTTATTTGTATTAGTTTGTGATAACAAGGCGATGCATTAGTTAGGACTTACCCCCACCAGTGTTCCACCTCCATGTCCATCACTCAAACCATTTGTGAACACATTGATCCTTCCCTCCCCCTCTCTCACCCCCCCTCCCCGCCCCTCCCCTCCTCTCCCTGCTGTATATTCCCAGGGTTTGGAGGGAGGAGAGCCAGAATGGGTCAGACAGTCATTGATTTTTATTTTATTGGTCTACTAGTGGAAAGAGGAGGGATATGGGAAGGGCCTGAGAGATGCAACTCTGCAGCTAAGTTTGTTCCTAGTGGAGTGTGTGTGTGTGTGTGTGTGTGTGTGTGTGTGTGTGTGTGTGTGTGTGTGTGTGTGTCCAGCCACCTTTAAGAGCCATCAAAAACCGTGTGCCCCCCCCTCCCCACCTCATGTGTTTTCTATGTTTTTTGAAGGAACTAGGGAATGTAGGACGCTATGGAGCTGGCACGAGGGACCTGGACCCCAGCGCACACACACGCACACACACACACACACACACACACGCACGGAGCTGAGGTGTATCCCGGTGCTCATTAGAGCTGGTAATAAGGCTGTGCTGCTGGAAGAGGAGGGGAAAAACAGGGAAGGGAAGAGAGGGAGGGAAGGGAGAAAAAGGCAAGAGGAAAAAAAAAAAGTGAGATTTTAAATTTTAATAACACTGGTACGATTTTGTAAATCTTTCCTGACAGAAAAGTCCTCATTATTTTCATCTGTCTCCGAGGAGCCTCTCCTCCAGCTCTGCCTCCCCGGGTAAACGGACTCTCTCTCTCTCTCTCTCCTCCTGTCTCTCACCACTCTGTTTCTCAGCTGCTTTATTGTCCATTTCTGTCCTTCCTGCTTGCTTTATTTTTCTTCTTCCTTTTGCACTCTTCATTTTGACTCTCTCTCTCTCTCTCTATCTAATTTTATTCTCCTTTTCTCTGTATTTCTGTCTAGTAAGGCGTTAGCTGACTGGCTAACACCAGGAGTCAGTAGCATGGACAATATTATGAGCTGTTATTGGCTTTTTTTCTTTAAGGGGGGGGGTGGAGATGGGGGACAGGCAGAGAAAATACTAGGGGGATCATAGTATCACAGTCGGTAGGGGGGGGGGGGTTACAGTAAGCCTCCTTAAACTCTAATGTGTGTGTGAATGTGCAGGAGTGTGTGTATGTGGGTCAGCATGTGGGCAGCACTGATGTACGTGCACTGTGTGCAGCACTCACACACACACACACACACACACACACACACACACAGACACACACACACACACCTCTATGTCAAGTGTCAAAGCTGGAGGATGGATCCGGTTTGATAAGTTCTGTTCTGTCTGGCCACGTGTCAGGACGGGATCAACCAGACGGCAGACGGAAACCATGTTCTTCACTCTCCCACCACCTCCCAATTTTTGGAATTTTTTTATTTCTGTTGCTGGTGGTCGTGGGGGGGGGTGAGTTTTGTGTTTTAGCCGCTTCTGATGTCTGAGGAATTTTAAAAGGAAACTAAAATTATTTTTTTAGAGGCTAATTTGACTTGTGAGACGATGCACATGAGAATTATAAAAATTCTCTGTCCTCTTCCTATTCGTTTTTCTTTTTATTAAAAAAAAAAACTTGTGAGTGAGTGACCAAAAGTATGAAGCCTAAAATGAAATAGGAGCAAAATTCTTGTATTTTTTGAATTAATACTATATATTAGCCCCATAAATAAAGCTTATTTATGTGGCTGTAATGTCTCTTGCTAATATTATCTTCTGGTTCCAATAGAAAACGCCACCCTGGCTGTAGTGTAACATAAGAACTGAGCGGCCGTTTTAGCTCTGTGGTGGTTACGGAGTGTGTTGACTTTAATATCCCCGCTCAGCTGTCACGGGGAGAGACTGTGGCTCTTTACAGTGTCACTGACACTATTTTATTTATTTCTTTTTTCTTTTTTTTTTAAATGGATTTCAGCATTGCTTAAGTGAATTATGACTGCACAGCCCCCAGCTCCTCCCAGTCTGTCTGGCTAGGCCTGTGTGTGTGTGTGTGTGTGTGTGCGCGCCTGTGTGTGTGTGTGTGTGTGTGTGTGTGTGTGTGTGTGTGTGTGCCTGTGTGTGTGTGTGTGTGTGTGTGTGTGTGTGTGTGTGTGTGTGTGTGTGTGTGCCTGTGTGTGTGTGCACCTACAGGTTCCCTGGTCAGAGGTGACACTTGGTTCATAAACCTCTGCAAGATCTCGTAGTTTTAACTTGAAATATCGTGAGCATTGGAAGATATATGCGTGGATGTGTGAGGTTATGATGACGTTTAGTTGCTCACAGTGGATTAATACACACAGCTGGTAAAGTACGAGGCAGACTTAGGAGTTAGACAATTTTTGGCAGTTTAAATGAAACCTGAATTTATTGTAATTGCTTCAGCAGTTCAACTCTTTGACTGGGCAGCGCTGCGATTCCATCAAACTTCTGTTCCAGTGTTCGGGAGAAAGAGAATCAGATGAGCCACTTTACATTACACTCCCAGACATGTTTTGTTAGATTGGTGTACAGAAAAATCAGTTTAGGCCAAAGTTAGTATTTTTAAAATATGTTTCCCCCCTGAGAAATCTTAAATCGCAGCACTGTCATATCCTGCCTGCTTTGAACGTCTAAGTGTTTGAAGTTGTTCAGCGTTGTTTTCTACCAAATCACACTCCGTTTTAATGAATGCAATTCTTACAGAATTTAACACCCCCCCCTTCTCTCCCTCTCTCCTTCTCTCCTTCTCTCTCTCTTTTAGCTCCTCATCCATGAGGCTAAAACTAACTTCCTGTTCATTTTTCCACCCCCAGGCTCCCAGTCGCCCCCCCCCCCCTCTCATTTCCCAGTTGAAAAATTAACAAACAACACAAAGCAATCTGGATTCTCCCTGCTCACACACACACACACACGAATCACAAATTCATGGTGCACAGGCACCTCCTCTGGGTATTTGGCTGGGATAAATAATCATTCTACATAATGAATGTCAATTAATGGGGGGAGACGTGGCCTTGCTAAGCATGCTCTGATTAGTGCTTCTGTGGGATCCCCTCCCCTGCTGGCTTTAGCCAATCATTTCAGCATATCGTAGCATCCCCAACGCGGCTTCAATCACCACAACATAGGCATGTGGGCACATACAGTACGCTGTGAGATTTTATTTTGTTATTACTACTATCTTTTACCTTTTTACTACAAAATATCAGCTTGACCCACAGCGGGACACATCCTGTGCTGCAGGATCGCACAAATATACCAGTGTGTTACTTGTGTTGCGCACATCTCTGTGTAGGTCACGGTAATGTATGCTTTTTTTTTTTTCTCTCTTCCAAGGATAAAGTGTCTGCATGTGTAGCGGGGCCACTAACAAACATTAGCTGGAATGAGCTCTCTGGTGTTCCGCTGCGTCTGCGAGAGAGATAAAGTGTCGTGTTTTTCTCCTTGTAACTGATATACATCAGCCAGGGTGTAAATACGTGGCCCGGGGGGGGTCGTTGCTGCAAAAGGAAGTTCTGCAAACATATGCACACACACACATACGTACGCAGAATTCTGTGTTATGCATCGTTGTTGTCTCCTTTCTTTAAAGCGTGTGCTGCAGGTCTGAGCTGCTGGACTGCTGCACGGAGCTCAGACAGGGGCTTTAGAGGGTAGCAGGGTGACTGAGCACCCCCCCCCCCCCTTTAGTGATAAATGGCCACAGCATGGGCTATTCATCTCCTGCTTAGAGAAGTGGACAGTGCCCCCCCCCTCCTCCTCCGGCCTCTCCCCTACCCCTCCACATGTCAGCAAATGTGATAATTCTCTCATTTGTCAGGAGCAGCGGAGGGTTCGGGGGTTTGCTGTGTGAGAGTGTGTGTGTGTGCGGGTGAACAAACTCTGGTGGATTTTTTTGGGACACACACACACCACACACGCGTGCAGGATGCTCCATCCACGCAGCAGCACCAGCATCCTCCTCCTCCTCGTCCTCGTCTCTCCGGCCCCTCACAACGTCTTCTGGCCCTCTTTCCCCCAGCTTTGTGTTTCGTTGGTTCAAAGCCCGCTCTTGTCAAGTTTACTTAGGTCACAGTGGGGAAAAATTTAAATGTGCAAAAGAGTGAGTCGTTTTATGGCAAATTCCATCAGTAATTCAGTGATTTTATTACCTCCAGGAAACTACTGAGCTACTTTTTCCACTTTATTGTGCAAATAAAGTTTTAGAGGCCGTCTGCTGCATGTGTGCACGCATGCGTGTGTGTGTGTGTGTGTCTCATGCTTGTTTATAAATGTCCTGCTCTTTTGTTGTGTGTATGTATGTGCCATCAGGTCCGTATGAGCATTTTTACAGAGGCTATAAGTGTGTGTGTGTGTGTGTGTGTGTGTGTGTGTGTGCGCGCACAAGTGAGAATTTCTGAGAAATTTTAGACAAGAGCATTGCAGTTTTCGGAAATATTATGTGTGTGTGTGTGAGTGTGTGTCTGTGTTTTTTTTTACACTCCCATGCCAGTGATTGTATACTAATAAAACATGTATGCAGACCTCATGGTAGCTATTAAACACGATAAGCCTCCAGTTGATGGCCGGTCATTTAGTTTGCACATAAACATGTGACTGTTTTACGTGTTTAACTTTTCTCTGTAGACACAATATGACTTCTGTGAACCCGGCCTAATCTCCCTCTCTCTCTTTTTCTCTCTCTCTCTCTCTCTCTTTCCAGGATCATCCAGAATCGTATCCTGGTCTTCATCCTCGGAGCCATCATCCTCCTCACCATCATCCTGGCCATCTATTTCAATGTGCGGGGCCACTGATCTCCCATGTACACACACATAAACACACACACACCCACACACACTCTCTTCTAACCCCCCCCCCCCCCCCCCCCTCCCTTCCCTGACACAAACACAAACACACACGCGTGTGATTAATAGCGACAAAAGCGTTGTTCTGCTGTAATTAGGACAAATGGTCCCCATGAATCACCGTTTCCAAAGCCTGACAGGGAGCTTTTTTTTTTTCCATCTCTTTCTCCTTTTCCTGTTTGCCGTTCCTTTCTCTCTTTCTTGTTTCTTTCTTTCTTTCTTTCTTTTTTTCCATTCTCTCTCTCCCTCTCTCTGTCAGGCTCTCTCTTACATCTCCAGGGACAGAAACAGGGGGAGATGTTTTTATGACGGTTAATATTTTTCACGGTGGTGATCTGTGTGGACTCGCAGCCCATCCTGTTTTTTTTTTTGCACACAGACACAGATATGTAGATTTTGTTATTTTTTTTTCTGTGATTGAAGTGGCTCAAGTGTTACTCAGGATGTGAGAGACAGAGAGAGGTGAGAGCGGCGTGCACATGTAGAGTTGGGTTTCACGTCGTAGATTCAGGCCCATGTGACGTTTGTTATAACCACCAGACACACGTTCTGTTGTATGTTCGAGCTGTTCTGAGGACGGTGCCTTCAGATAATCTGATAACGTGCTGTTCACACTCCTCTTTAAACGCTCAGAGCAGCCCGAAATAGACAATTTCGAAAATTATAAAGAATTATTGCAGACAGGTAAGAGCATTTCTGCAGCATTTTCATCTGTCAAAATTAAATAAAACCTCTTCTTTTAATGTTTTTAATGCAACACAGAACTGACCCCAGCCTCCACACATGCAGTGCATACATTTAGTTTATTTTTACAGTTTTTTCTGACATTGTCACCAGCTTCAATGAGCACATTCCCCCCCCCCCAGCAAAGATTTCCATAGCCCCCCCCCCCTTGTTGAAATAACTAACTGTCATTGTGGGACATTCTCTGCATCAAACTGTATGTACTAACATTTAAATCTGCATCATGTATAGTGTTTTTGAGCTCAATACAAGTGATTCTGTTTCTATTTATTTATAAATGCATAAATGAGTTTTCAATTAAAGTCTCTGTGCTACAACTGTACATTTTACGAAGTGAAGTGAACATTAATCACTGTTTTCCTTTGATTTGGTTGTTCAGTGATTAGACTAAAATGCATTTACACGACAGGACCAACAGGAAAAGTTTTAAATTCCAGTCTTTTGTTGCTTTTCCTCTGTTCATATAAATGGAGCAAACTTGTTTCAGAACTTGTAGTTTTTGTTCTGTGTTTCTGCTTGTTAAGTTCTGACGAGTGCGACGCCGCGCGTGTTTCTGTGTTTATACGCGCGCCGACTGATGATGTGATGCGTCTGCAGGCGCCTGAAAAAAAACAAAAAAACAAAAAAAAACGTGTGCTCGAGTTTACCTCTGCTTCAATTCTTCTGGGGGGGGGGGCTGTTCTTCAGGGGGTCGTGGAAGAAAAATCTAAAAAAATTAAGAGCATATTTGGGGAATTTTCAGAAGTCGTGTTACACGTGTGTGTGTGTGTGTGTGTGTGTGTGTGTGTGTGTGTGTGTTTTTGTGTGTGTGTATGTGTGTGTGTGTGTGTGTGTGTGTGTGTCCCGCGGTCGGTGTGGCGCTTCCTGGCAAGGACATTTAATATTCTGTTTCAGGGCCGCGGTCTTCATTTTCGAAGATGCAGGGGTGCACCCCCCACCCCAGCCACCCCCGCCCTGCGACCGTTCCACAGCCCCCCCCCACACACACACACTCACACACACTCACACACTCACCAATCGCGGACGCCGCCGTTTGCTTCAAAGCCTCAAATTAATGGCCGACAAAACAGCGCCTGTGAGCGTCCCACGCGGGGCCGACCCACCAAGAGTTGTCATTAAAGTCCAGGAATAATGAAATATAAAAAAACAGGAAAAGGGGGAGGAAAAGAGGAAAAAAAGGGGGGAGGGAAGGAAGGAAGGAAGTGAATGAGGAAGCTCTGAGGTGATTTTTTTTTCCGGGGGGGGGGGGGGGTCCCTGGCAGTTTGACAAAGCTCATCTGGTAATGACCCTCAGTGATTGTGTTTTTCCTCCTCCACTGTGTGTGTGCAGCCTACCTGTGTGTGTCTCTTCTCTTCCTCTCCTCCCTTTCTACCTCTCTCCTGCCACCTTTCCCCCCCCGCCATCCCCCCCCCCAGCCTGTCAGACGAGCGGAGCGGTAGCTAGCGAGCGGCGGTGGAAGGCAGCGTGGCGGCGGCTTCTATTTGAAGTTGTAATGGTGTCAAAAAGTCAGGGCTGACTGACAGACGTCAGTCCCACAGGGCCTCATTAAAAACAGACCCACTTGACAAGGAAATAATTGAGCGCCGGCGACAACTCTGCGAGGGGGGGCGTGGGTTTTGGGGAGGGGGGGGCAGGGTTGGGCGGCCCCCTCTGCGTTTTTAGATGTTTATATTTTCTTTTCATTATTAGCGCCGAGCTATTATGTTCATTAAGAAATGGCATTAAAACAAGTAAAAAAAAAAAAAAAAAAAAAAAGCGAGGGAGGGAGGGGTGGGACGGGCGGAGGAGTGGAGGGGGAGGGGAGGGGGGGTAACGATTTGTTTAGAGCCCCCCCCCCCCTCCCCATCCTGTTTTATTATTTAAACAGGAGCGCTGTCATGTGATAGCTTGGCAGACATCGGCTATCATCTGCCCCCCCCCCCCTCGCCTTTTTTCCACCTCCATTTTACCCATCCTCCTTTATTTTTTACCCCCCCCCCGCTCCGTCCATCTCTCTCTCTCTCTCTCTCTCTTCCTCGCCTCATCCCTTCCTTTCTTCCTCTCCCTCTGAGCGGCGGGTGTCATTGGAATATGAACTAGATTATTCATCAATGCCCCTCGTGCCCCCCCACCCCACCCCACCACCAACCCCCCCATTCGCTGATTTGGCTTTCGACAAGCGTCTCACCGCAGAAGCCTGAGGATGAAAACTTGTCAAAAATAGGTTATATCTTATTCCAAGGGGCAACAATAGCAGCAGGTACAGACACCTTTTAATATTTAATTTAGACGGGTGTTAACCCTCCTTAAGTGACTGGAGCTGTGTCTTCCATACAGACGCAGGGAAAGGGGGGGGCAATTAATTATTTCATGTCTGAAAAAGTGATTTTTGAAGCTCCTCCTGTTTTTGCAGAGGACAGGACGGAGTCCCCGGGTGTCCCCCGTTCCTCCTCTGAACCGCTCAGCGTTTTTTTCTAACACCCAGTGATCGCATAGCGGGAATTTCATCAGCGGAAATGAGGAATTCTGTCTGTGCCCCCCCCCCCACACACACACACACACACCCCCCTCAGGAAACTCTGTGACACAGCAACAGTAGACGACGCCTGATGGTTTTTAGTACATTTACGTGGTGGGATTCCAACAACGAGGGTGGGCGCTTCATCTCCAGGAGTGTCCATGATGCTGCCCCCCCCCCCACACACACACACACACACACACACACACACACACACACACACACACACACACACACACCCAGAACAACAGCCACCAAGAAAAAAACCCACAATGCCACTGTTTGAGAACTACAATGAATCTTCTACTGTTTGATTCAACACAAAAGCACACGGACTGTCGCATGTATGGTGGGACCCCCCCCACCCCCCCCCCCCCCCCCCCCCCTAATAAAAACACACACGCTCCAGTGTACGGCCGTCAGAAGAGGAGCCATGTTCTCCGTTTGTACACCAGTGTCCTCCCAGAATGCCTTTCTTTCTCTACCCCGGCTCCTTTATCTGTGTTTTTCTTTCGCCCCCGTCGGTGCCGTCGAGCGTTTTACTGGCGTTTGTGCTCGACAATGCCCCCCATTATCGAGGCGAGGCGTGGAGGGGGGGGGGTCGCCACATATTACGTACATGGAAGTTTTATGTGCCTGTCTGTGTGTGTGTGTGTGTGTGTGTGTGTGTGTGTGTGTGTGTGTGTGTGTGTGTGTGTGTGTCCAGATGCAGCCCGGGTGTAGAAAGGTGGCGTTGGATTGTCTGAATGAACAAATGTGTGTTTTGTGTCGCTAACGTCGTCATTTCCTGTCGATCGGTATCTTTATTATTCATCCACAGGCTACGGATCAGACTGAGCGGCAGACTTATGGGAAATGACGTTTGTGATGTCTGTCAGTGTGTGTCTCTGTGTGTGTGTGTGTGTGTGTGTGTGTGTGTGTGTGTGTGTGTGTGTGTGTGTGTGTGTGTGTGTGTGTGTGTGTGTGTGTGTGTGTGTGTGTGTGTGTGTGTGTGTGTTGTTGATTATCTGTCATTAAAGCTACTAGAAGCTGTTTCCTAACTCGCGTGGCCTTCCTCTGTCTATGAGCATCAGCGGGTCGAAGCCGGGCTGATCCAGGCTAAACCACACACACACACACACACACACACACACACACACACACACACACACCGTCTCCATCTTACCTTCCCTCTCTCTTCTCCCTGTAGAATTCTGCCACAGCCTTTGAACTGAAACGAACACTTTCCCACTACAAAGACAAACAGTTGTAACCAGCAGTGTCATTTGCAGGATAATGAGGGCGTCGGGAGCCATTTTTGTTTAGCAGCAGACGCTCTTTTTTTATTATTATTTATTTATTTATTTATTCCAATTGAACGCCTGGTTGTCGGCTTCACGTGTGTGAATGAATGAAAGCTCGTGGATGTTAAACGGGAGGTTTTCAAAAAGTTCAGGAAGTGTTCAGGCCAAGCGACCAATCACTGACTGCTGATGTGTCGGCCATTTTTAGTGAGAATAGCTGCTTTTTTTTTTTTTTTTTTTACCTGGGAGGTTCTGGAGTGGCCTGGACGTTCAGAGAGGCGGCGTGGGGGGGGGGGGGGGGTTTAGGTGGGGCTCGCCCCCTGTTCAGTAATTTACTTTGCATACGGCGTCTTAGCAGACACGATTCTAAATTTCCAACTGGGAGGCATCAGCGGAGGAGCGGCTGTCTTCAAACGCCGCGCTGCCAGTCACGTCTCGGCGGCGGCGGAGATCTGAGCGTGCCGTGATAACCCGCGACATCTTCCTGGGAAAAAAAAAAAAAAAACGGGGAGTCGATCAGCTTTGATGGAGCACATCCGCCATGACAGGCTACTGAAGAGCTCACTAATGAACTGGGGAGGGGCTGGGATGGGGCGGGAGGGGGGGGGGGGGGGCATCGCTTAGCATGACAGCGAGGTGGTGGATGGGGGATGGACGGACAGATGGAGGGAGAAGGTGAGTGTTTGTTTGCTGCCGTCGCCTCCTGGAAAACGCACACGGACGGAAGGGAATCTGGACACGAGGGAGGCGGCAATGTGGAACAACAAAAAATAAAATAATACCCCCAACAGCCCGTTGCACCCCCCCCCCCTCGCTATGAAACCTCCGCATCAGATGGTTGGAGGTAATTAAATATTCATGAGAGGGCGTCCAATCCTGGAGCTCGGTGGCCCGGTTTTCTCCACACAGGCCAGGAAGTGGATTGGATTCTTCTTCTTGGAATCCAAAGGTTACAGATGTTCACTAGTCAGAAGCTTGTCATGTGATGTATTTAAATATATATATATATATATATATATATATATATATATATATATATATATACACACTGATGTGGCCTCACATGTGTATAAGTCAAAGGTTTTTATCTTCAAGTGTGTTCTCAACTAGCAACTAGCAACTCCAGTGTTTCTCCACCTATCTGTCCATTCCGCCTTAAATTCTCTGTCCTCTGCATCTACCTTTCTTTTCTTTTGTGGTTTGGAGGAATCCATTTTTGTTTGTAAATGACCTGCAGACAGAAAAAGACGTTCACTCCAACCTCATGTCGCTGTACTGTGCAGTCATAGGGTGATTGGCTACGGTGAAATACGCCTAGAAATAGCATGTTGTAATTTATTACGCCTTAAACACTATGTAGTGATAATAATAATGATAATTAAAGATGTTGTCTTGGTCCGCATGGCGTCGGTTTAGAGGCTAGATTTAGTTTTCCATTCCTGCTCCATCACACTGTTCCGTAAACTCTTGAATCATGAGGCTAACTTTCACTGCAAGGCCGCGTATATACGACCCCTTCACATCCCTGCAAACACAAAGCAGACAGGCCAACACACACACACACACACACACACACACACATACGCACGCTCACCTTGGCGTACACACACACATAAACACATAGCTCTCTATTGAGACATATGGATGTGGCAACAAAATGCACAACTTTTTGTTCATCTCAAGGACTCGTGAGGGCCCCAGTGAACTGAGAGGCCATATTGATTTTCCCTCTTTTCATGCTGTGACTCTGGGATTACCCATTTTCTCATTCATTTTTAAAGGCAGCTCGTGAGATTCTTCCTTCCTCTCTTCTCTCTCTCTCACTGTTTTTTCTTCTTTTTCTAACCCCCCCAACACACACACACACACACACCTCCACCAGCACAGCGGTTGTACCCACCCCTTTTCTACAGCCAAGTCCCTCCTTGACCCTGAAAATTGTAATTCTGCCATAGATCACAGCTGCTGAATATTAGGCCTTACAAAAGCAGTTAAATAAAATATGTTGAAATCGTCCAATCCCAGAGGCCACAGCTGAAATTCTAATCAGGTGAGAGAAAGGGGAAGGAGTCAGCGGGGGGATTATGGGTAAAGAGAATCGTCTGGATCTACCGGGCGAAGAGGGAAGATCTGACATGGAAGAGGAGGGATTGAACCCGAATCATAGCAATCATAACGCCGTGTCATGTGGCGGCGGCCGACCGCGTTTGAACTGTATAATGACGGAAAGTGAACCTAAACCTCAGAAATGGCATTTAAATCAAACCTGAGGTGATATTTAACACTTGATTACCCGGACATGATGCATGCATACACCTCATTTTTCCAACATGCTGTTATTTGTTTTAAAAAAACAAAAAAACTGCCAATATCAGCATCGCCTCCGGATAAAAGTCTTCAAAGTCGCCAGCTCCAGCGTCCACCACCGACGTTTTGTGAAATAATTGAGTCTCCGGGTATTAACGCGCCCATTTTATGCTAAATATGCCAACAGGAGTGTGGCCTATGGGCCTTCTTTTGACCGGCGTGGGAGGGGGGGTCAACGCATGTTAATTATTCCGGCAGCGGGAAAAGGAAGCGCGGAGGTCGACCCACGTCAGCACCGAACATGGGACAGCGCTGCTCGGGATTAGCGCGTTTTCCGTGATTTTTCCTCCATAAAGTGAAGCAGGAATTGTGAAAAAAAACACGAACCGCCTTGTGTGACGTCACTGCTCCGGAAAAACTTTTCTTTCTCTCCCTGTCTCTCTTTCTTTTTTTGTTTTTTTTTCCCGGGCTCAGCCACATGTAGAAAGGACCGGACCGTCCAGAGAGGGGTGATTGATCGCGCTACGATCCCTCAGCGGTTTCTCCAGACGCGGAGACGCTCGATTACACTCTGGGATCAAAATGCTGAATTCACACCCTCCCCTCCAGAGAGAGAGAGAGAGAGAAACAAACATCCCGAGGCCTTCGCCAGGCAAAGTCTTTGTCTCTGGCAGCAGAATAACGCGTCCACCGAAGTCTGAACGGATATAAACGCGAGGCTGCAGCTCGTCTGTCTGGAGGAGACGCCACCACGTCCCTATTAGGCCTCATTCACTGTAAACCACCATACAGAGTTTAGCATAGGACACACACACACACACACACACCTATGCCTCTTTTTTTGGACATTTACACAAAAGATTGACAGAAATCAGGCAGCTGATATGACGTGAAATGCGTTAAAGGCTTAAAACAAACTGCGTATGTGAAGCATAGTCGTTTTAAACTTCCTGGTGGAGTGTGTGGATGCTTAAAACAACACAATATTAACAAATGATTTTTCTTCGTATTTTTAGTAGCGTTACAGCTCCTGTTTGCCATACCTGCCTCTTAAGAATGATTCAAAGATCGATCAAATATTTGTCCAGACTTTGAAAAAAAAATGGATTTAGTTAGAATTTACCTTTTGTTCCTTTTAGTTTGTAAGAAGAGGAAAAAAAAAGAAAGAAAGGTTGTGAAACCAGGCTGAATCAACGCAAGGACAAAGCTGTATCTGGAGGTTTTTATCAAGGTCTGAGGGAGATGGGGCGGATACAAAGGGGTAGAGTGTGTGTGTGTGTGTGTGTGTGTGTGTGTGTGTGTGTGTGTGTGTGTGTCCACTGTTTATTTTTATTTTTTTTACAACACTGGAGTGTGTCCCATAGAAATGTACAGCCCATAGAAATGATGCTAATAGACAAAAATCTCTTTTTTTCCCTCTTCATGACTCGAATAAAGCTCGCTGCTTATTCAGCCCCAGACGCCGCCACCACCACCGCTGCTGCTGCTGCTGCTGCTGCTGCTGCTGCTGCTGCTGCTGCTGCTGCTGAGCCCATTGAAATCAAATCAATCTGAGCTGAGGTCGCGGGTTGAAGGACGGGGCCGTTTAGAACGGGAATGATCTTAGGATCGCACTGCGTCTCCTCCCGACTTCTCGGGAATCGCAGTGTTTTATTCATAGTGAGAAAACTGAATGAAAAGTTTCCGCCATTCTCGCTATAACAAAGTGTATCCTAGTTACGTATAATTATTAACTAGCCATAACTCGTGTGACCTAGTCATATGGAGCCTCTTGTATAAAGGGTTTTAATCTCCAAGTGAAATAAGCTTATATAAAATCCAGGGAGCGCTCATCCATTGGTGAGTGAAGCCGTGTGATTGTGCTGTGGCCTTGGCTTCCTATTGGTGCACACTGGACGTTTGTGTCCATTATGCCGGACATACTGTCAGGTAGAAGCACGGCGCGTTCTTTCTCTATGCCGCTACACACACACACACACACACACACATGCGCACACACACTCCTTTATTGTCTGCAGAGATTAAAAAGTGAAGCCTGCATCAATGGGGTGAGTTGTGTTTGCACATGACATGACGTCTGCAAGGCCCACGTTTAATCACAAATCCAGGTTTCCTCTTGCTGTGCGTTGAAGTGGCTTCAACAGAGAGCCTGGGGATTTTATTTTGGAAAAAATATATATATATACATGCAAGGAGTCAGCGACGGAGGCCAAATCATTGTCCCTGCCATGAATTTCATGATGAATGATGATGAATTTGCAAGTCGAGGAAGTCAAAGTAGTGTAGGTATTGAGAGTAATACTAGCGTAGCATCAGCAGCTGAAGTTTATGGACTGATCCAACACAGTCTAGCTAGTTTTAGATCTCACCAAGGTTTTGATATAAGTAGAGAATCTAACATTATGACCCTGCTCTCACAGCCTGAAGCAGATAATAGAAACACTCCAGTACTGTGGCAGTTTGGTCATTTTTACTAACAGGTAAAAACACACTAAACGCCAGCTTTAATCCCTCATGTGCACTCATGGTCTGAAAGGTCAAAGCTGAACTCATAAGTCACTGTAAACAGTTATTGGCTAATGAAACGTGCTCAGGTATTTTGTTGCAGTGAGTAATCGTCCTGAGCTGTAACCCACTGGGATATCTTGTTAAAGGATAGCTGAACAATTTCTCATGTCCCCCTTTCTAAAACGAGTCAGGTACCCGTATGCACATTTAAGCCTGCTGTAACCACGCCACGTGTTTTTTTTTTGGGGTTTTAACGCCTACTGTGACACTTTCCCAGAAAGGTGACGTATCCATTTCACTTGGACGTTAAAGTCTAATTAGTTGTCATGAATGCCTCATAGGGTTCTGTAACCAATCCATTAAGTGTGTGTGTGTGTGTGTGTGTTCAGAATTCACTTGAACAAAGTTGCTGACTGCGGCATCCTGTTATCCTACTGGTTGAAAAACACATAACCAACGTCTTTGGACTTTAATTGCATGTCGTACTTTCACTTGACAAGCAAATGCCAACTATATATATATATAAATGTGTTATTATATATGATATTGTTCACAGGTTTTCACAGCGTTTCACGTACCGATGGAATCCAGAAGGAGGAAACCTCAGACAGCATCAGGACAGGAGCTCTGTGATAATGTACAGTACAGAACGGCTCGGCGAGTTCAAGTTCCCATCGTCTCATGATCAGTACTTTACTATACAGTGTGTGCACTTTACCGCTCGAGTCTAGCGCTGAATGGCTTTGAATTCTTGAGCTGAGGAGATGGAGACATGCCTGTGAGAGGTCAACAGGCTGTTTCTTTTTTTTTTTTTACTTGGCATTGTACTGCCAAAGTAGTTATGCTTACGGATGCAGCAGAAAACCCTGCTCATAAGTGGGTGGATAAATAAGGTTACAACTGTAAGGCTGCACATTTGGGAAATGAGAATATGTGCATGTATTTAAATGCATGTTTTTACCACCAGGATGCGTGGTGAGTGTCTGCAGAGCTTTTTAACTCCACAGGTTGGGAATGGTGATGTCTCTCCACAGAAGACATGCCGACAAGGACCGAACATGTTCCTGGAGGCCATGGTCCAAAAGCTTCGCTTCATGGAACAAGGAGCATGTAGAAGGGGTAAAAATCATCTGCACTACGTCAAATAAATATGGAATTTTTCTATAAAAGTTAGGTAGTTATTGGGAAATCTGGTAAATGTGGCTTTATGCTTTAGACCATTTCATGGTGCTAAAATCTGTGTTTTCCAAATCCTAAAATCCATTTATCATGATTTATCTATAAGTCTCTGTATTGGATTTATAGATATTCAAAACATCATTATTATCAATAAAAGTTAAAATCCCATTGACTTACATATCACAGCGCTCTCCTGCAGCAGCACTTTAGTTCCAGTGTAAAGCTCCACATCACAGCTCCTCCTCATGTTGCTTCCCCGGCGCTTTCATTACAACTCAAAGCTTATTTGTCCCATTTCTTCCTGCACCGATGATGCAAAATCACACGCTAAGATGTTAGCCGGCCTAGATGCTAATATATTCCTAATGCTAACGCAGGCAAATCATCTTACAAACCGAGGAGATTAAAAAAACGTCTTTCTTATTCTTAACAGTCAGACTTATCCTATATGATAATCTGATGATTTGTGGTATTATAACTGCACATGAAGGCAGCGGCGCTGAGGAAACATGCAGCATCACAGCTAGTGAGCTATTAGTAATAATAGTTCTAATTATCGTAATAGTTTATATATAGGCTTAAAGCTCTAGGGGGGGCCCAAGACTCTAAATTCTCATGTTCGTCATGAATTTGCCGACGGATTCAGCTGTGATTCAGAGTCCAGTTCTGCCGTTGATGCCTAAATGCGTGGATGGCTTCGACCTTGGGTCCAACCTATCAAACCAGTCCTGAAAGGGAGCACCCACAGCTACCAGAGCCCCCGTGGTTTTACATGTGAGGCGCAGTGATACGCAGCCAGGCGTGGTGGTGATGAGGCCTCCTGGTTACAGCACGGCTCCTTAAAATAAAATAATAAAAAAATAAAAAAAACTAGAATCCTCTGCTACAGGGAGCCGGGGGTCGCGGGGTCGTCCGTCAGAGAGGCTCCTCGCTGATGGACGGCACTCAGAGCGCCGCGCGCCCCATCCGACGCGGCCCCGACCGCCGAGAGAGGGCCTTCGCAGGCAGGGAAATAAATAAATAAACAGCAACATCAAAGGGATGTTCAAAAGAAAAACAAAGCCTGCACACGTTCGTTCGCAAACACACACACACACACACACACACACACACAGAGGCGAGCATTGGCTCTCGCATCCGGCGAGAGAGAGAGAAAAAGGAGACTGGGGGAGGGAGGGATGAGGAGGGGGGGAGAGAAAAATACAAAGGACTGAAAGCATACACATAGTTTACTCTCCAATGACACTCGGCTTGAAGAAAATCCAGACAAAACAAGGCAGAGTGGCGAAAATTGGAGCGTTTGATGGTTGGGTTTTTTTCGGCAGCGAGAAGACCAGGAAGCAAAGATCAGGCCACGGCCGCGCTGCCAGGATCCGCGTTTCACAAGTACTGTAAGAAACAAACAGGCTGGACGATGGTCGTCCTCGGCTCGACCTTTATCCCCGCCGTCTATCCATCGCACGTCAATTACCGATGACGCGATATCTCCAAACGCATCTGGTTCTGTTGTGTGTGAACGGATCGCATCAAAAACCCGACGCCAACGTTTGACTGAACCTTTTTGTGGCGTTGAAGTCCAGATCCGTTTCTTCCGTAGTGCCTTCGAGTTTCAAAAATAGAACCACTGCATCATGCATCATACATCAGGCTCAGGATTTACTTACTCAGTCAAATAACTTCTCCTTCATCAAATTCATTTCTATACGTGTATAAACCTCAGAGCAGCAGAGCTAATCACTTTAGCTAATCACTAAAGTATGATGTAGAAGTGTTTCATTAAAAGGTTAAATCCTGGTTGAAATCTGACCAAAAAATAAAAAGGTGTCAACACAAGTAAAAAAATTAAAATCTTTGAAATTCTATCATTGTCTTTCTTTTTTTGTATTTGGAATCATGGAACACTTGGAATTGTGTTTGTATCGAGCTTGATAAAAGTGCATTAATTTGTATTAATTTTGTATTTTCCTTGACGAATAAACATAAATAAAAAAAATGAACAGCTTCCGCCATTTTTATGCCAATAAGTGGGTTTCCACGCAAAGAAAATGCAAATTGATGCCTGGTTCCGTCCATTATTGTTTCGTGATTATTGGGAGACAGAGAGATGACATCATCAGAGAGCTTGGGCGTATCCGTGGCAACAGCTGACACCCTGATCATAATTGATAATTGGATTGATCATCGTGTTTCTTTGCCGTTTTCCTCATTAATGTCGGCTTCTTTTATCAACTTTTATCTGTTTCCATAGCCAAAAGCTGCTTTTACCTTTTATCGGTTTTTCATTTTTGGCTTTTCCATTGAACTACTACTCGCACTTTTTGAAAATGTGAATAAGAAAAGTTGGATGGGAACTGTTGATACTGTTCCGTGTTCACTGTTCACTTTCCAGTGATTCGACATGATGCATGATGGACTTTTTTCACGGCACCTGTTTTGACATGAAATAGTAGGTAAACACGGTTCAGGTTCAGTTCAGGTCAAACAGAGTCAGCTACACCTACTATTTCATGTCAGCACGGCTACCGTGAACAAGACCTCTTCTGCCGCTCGCAGAAAATCAAACCATGTGTCCAGTTATTATTTCAGGACCTCATACATTTGTGGAGCTGAGACTTGCGTTGAACTCCTGTCCGAGATGGAGACGAAAAAGTCAAACCCCCCCCCCCCCCCAAAAAAAAAAAAAAGTTGGAGAAGCTCCCTCGAGGCGGCGAATCACCCGAAAACAAGTTCGAGCTGCAGAACTTTTACCCGTCCGAGACCCAAAGGATCCCATCAAAGATCAGCCTGCATGTGATTGTGATTCAGTTCAGCCTTTCCCGAAAAATGTGCAAAACTGTTTTGGCTCGCTCGTTGCACCTCGATAAAAAAATGCATCGAGACGCCTCGCCTGCAACTGCAGGGTAACGCCGTGTCGTTTGCATTTCAGCGGCGGCCTTCCTCCGACCCGTCACGCTCTCCCTTTGTCTCATTTGCGCGATTCCTGGGAAGAGCACGCAGCTAAATGTTATTGTTTCCATGATGGTGGATATTGGCGAGCGGGAGCCTCGGCAGACTGCGAGCGCTTCGCCGGGGTGGGGAGCTCTGCTCGCATGGCCTTGAGTTAGTCAGCATGGGCTCATCCCATGAAATATTGAGGAAGCTGGAAGGGCTGAGGCCTCATGTCGGCGTGTGTGTGTGTGTGTGTGTGTGTGTGTGTGTGTGTGCCTGACGGTGGAAGCGGTGGATGTTGTGTCAGCTCCCCCAAACCAAAACAAACTCTTAGCCCCCCCAGTGTACGACTAAAATCAGAAAAGTGGATTGCAATATACCTTCCATTGAAAATATATGGTTCTCTCTCTTGTTTTTTTTCGCTGCCTCACACTCGCCCCCTCCCTCCTGTTTCTGCTTCACACACACACACACACACACACACACAGCAGCCGGGCTCTCTCCTAGATTTAATCTCGTCCTTATTCCCGCACCCTTAATCTTTTTGTTTCTTTACATCTCCATTTCCCTATGCAAATCAGTTCCTCTCATCTTTCTGCCCATTCTCCTTCACTTTCTGCTCTTTCTTTCTGTTTTTCAATCAGCCGACCGAGCTGTGTGCGTGCGCGTGCGTGCGTGTGTGTGTGTGTGCGTCTCGTCGCCCAGCGAGCTGAGCTACAGTACAGACAGTTTAGTACAGTTGAAAGAGCACATCAGACTTCTGCCCTGCTCCCTCTGAGGGCTGATAATATGGGCCCTCCTTACCTGTTAGGAGCTAGTGAGCCGCTGCTCCTCCCTTTAAATGAACTTCAGAGGTGTGGGGGGTTGGTTGGGGGGTTGGTTGGGGGGGGTCAGATTGACAGGAACACAGCGAGGGCCGCCCCGTCTGACTGGCCGTCCTGTCAAGGTGAACCCAAGGTGCTCTCCCAGGCCCACGCCGCTTTCCACTAGGCTGCCCCGCTGAGCTGATTTGTTCTTAATGGTATAGTAATGACCAAAATAAGCACACACACACTCACACACACATGCACACGTACACATGCACGCACACCTTCACACACCAACTCCCTCCCTCGCACCAACTATTGTCTCAGTCAAGGGCAGGAAAACTTAAAGGCCTATGCTAGCTAATTTAGCGCGTTAACATCAGTTGTGCCTCCCTATTAATCTCTGTTTCAAAGTATGCAGGGGGGGGGGGGGGGTATAAGGCAGAGTGTGGTAACTGTTTGAGAAACCATTAAGAGTGCGTGGTCTCATTTTCCAACCCTGACAGATTCTGCATAGCAATAAAGGCGGAGGGGGAAGCCTCTCTTTAAGCCGCAGCACCTTAATAGCCTGTATGATGACACTTTATCTATAGTTTGTGCATATAATCACCAAACTAAAGGGGGTGACCCCGGGGGCAGGGGTTCACCCGCTGACATTTGACATCTTTATAATTAACTGGGAAGGTCTAATCTCTGCCTTCAAATGACGCGTGGCCACATTCCATTTAATATGCTTATAAGCAGTATGTATTATTCAAATATGCAGATGAGGCGCTGTTAGAAAACAGACTTTTTGACACAGGTTTCTCTCTCTCTCTCCGGGGCAGGGGGGCGGGGACCGCCGGTGGACCTGCAGGGATCGGAGAGCAGCGGCCCCCTCTGAAATTTTCATTCCTTCGAGAAAGACGACGACAAAGTTTCGTCTTTTGTTTTGCTTTTTAAGCCACTGATGGGGGGACAGAACAGGCTGTGGCGTTTTAAGAGCTTTGAGTAAAAAAGGGAAACCTCATCCTCAATTTGTGCAGCAGTATAAGTCCTCATTATGAGACATTTACCTTTTTTAAGAGGGCGGGGGGGGGACAGGGACTGCTTGTGTGGCTTCAGATGAAGAGTTTTAATAGTTTTCTCGGGCGGCCATCTTTGCACCGGCTGAACCAGCGGAGCTTTTTATGGATGCGGGCTCTAACAGGGCGGGAAGAAAGAGCCTCTTATGTTCGCTTTTGGCTTGAGTTACTTTTGAGAGGCTGGTGGTCGCCGGGTCGGAGGCTTCAGTGAGCCGGTAACCACTACACGAAGCCCTCAGTCCTCACCGGGGCAGCTCGCCACGTTCACAGCCTCGTACCCCCCCACCTCAGGGAGGGGGGGTCAGACTTATGAGTAGCGTGTGCCCAAAACGCCTTTTCATTTAACATCACACATCCTCGCTGCAGTTTTATGTGAAATCAGACATGTAACATTGACTAAATTTATATATAATATGTATTAAAGGTCCCATATCATAGTTTTTATTTGTTCTTTATTATTAGTATAAGAGGGTCTAGGTGTTTAAAATGTTAACAGATAAATACTTCAGAAACCGTCAAATCAGCCAATCAGAGGAGAGGCTCGTTAATACTAATTGATCATTGGAGCTCCAGAGAGAAGCTTCTGTGTGGAGATGTAAAATAATAATAATAATATATAGAGAACTTTAAATGTAAAACTAGGAAAAGTACAATCTGGGACCTTTAGGATGTGAGATCATCCCCACCTGGAATATTCACCCATTCATCTTCCGTCTTTTGCATCCACACCGAGCACTTGTGATGACGTTGAGCTGCCTTTTATCATGAGCAGCTGCTTTCTAAACGCTGTTAAATGCTCATGTTTAATGTCTGTGAAGGCTCTCAGAGAATCGGAGTATTAAAGGAAAGCAGACGGGCGTTGTCAGAGCCTCGTCTGAAGCTGCCTAGTTTTTTTTTTTCCACCACTCCACGTCCACTTCCACGTTTTTTGTCTCCTCCCCGCTGCCAGGTGTCAGGGATGTTTCAGAAACAACCGCGTTGCCCTTGAATTCGTCACATTACCTTTACATGCTGCTTCCAAACTGTTTCACTGAATTATATTGAACGAAATAGAAATATTTTTCCATCTCGCTCACGCCTATCCCCAGTCCGCCGTTTGGCCGTCGTGGGGTTGCTATTGACCGGCATCAAATGCACCTGTTTGTTTCTTCCTTAAAGGTTGTAAACATTTGTAAATGAGCGCTCGCGTGTGTTGGAGGCATATCAGCTTCTCTCCGCGGCGTCCGTGGGGGGTTTATCGAGTGAGCGCTGCCGTTGATCCGGGGCTGTGAATCCTTCCCTGCCCTCTCGTCTGCTTGGAGCCTGCCCCCAGCCTCCCCCCCCCCACCACCACCACCACCCCCCACCGAGCGGCCTCTGGTTCGTCTGCAGCTCCGTCTGTCCGGCAACGTCCCTTTAACTCAAACTGTGGCCTTTCAGCCACCTATTCAAGCCGTTGCAATCCTGCCCTCATTCCTTTTATCCTATTGGTTCCTGCTTCGTTAATTAGTTCCTCACCTTGATTGTTCCACCTGGTGAAAGGTCGTTAGGCGTGTGGTCGTCTGCAGGACGCTCGCTGGTGTTTCTGTGAGGACTCGGGTCCTTTAAAAGATATGAATCTAAAGGTAGGTAGAAAACTAAGTTGTTAAAGCTTGAATCATTCCTGTTTTACTCAACAGCTAAGAAATGTTGCCTTTATGTGCCGTGAGAAAAAAAAAATACTAGACATAAAATATTTTTCAGGAAATGTATTTATTTGTGCCCCACGATTGGCTGGCGACCATCTGGGGTGTATCCCCCTGCCTCTCGCCATAAATGCGCTGGGATAGGCTCCAGCAGACCCCTGCGACCCCGAAAGGGAATAAGCGGGATAGACAATGGATGGATGGATGGATGTATTTATTTGTTGGCCTGTTCTGGATAATTTCACTACTGACTCATTTCAATCGCTTACTGAAGTACAGAAAGTGACGGCTTGAATCGACTACGTCTTGCAAACTTTGATTAATACTGAAAAATGTTATGGCAAAACCAACCACAATGCCTCATGGGTAATGAAGTCCAAGTTCAAGTCCGTTTCCTGTGAATGTCCCAAAACCAAAATGACATACAGTCTCTTTTTAATCTAAAAACAAATCAGACACTTTAACTGCTAATAAAACCAACTAATGAATTATTCTAACTTATTAATGGTGTTTTTAATTATTCTTTTAAATTACCTGTTCTCAACATGTCATCTAACTGAGGAATAAATTCTTAACTTTTCTTAATTCATTGCTTAAGTACAAAAGATTCACAGGAATTTTCTCTTTTTTTTTTTTTTACTGCTAACGGAACATTTTTTTCCGCCACGCCTGCTTCACATTAAAAGACAAATCGTTTTCTTATGAGCCCCAGTCCAGGTATCAGGACAGTCTGGAGAAGGGTCGCGGGAGGTCAGGTAGGCCGGACCCGACTCCTGGTCCTGGTCCTGGTCCTGGACCAACATCACTAATTAAAAGTGCACAGCGTAAATAAACAGGAAACACTGTTTCCCGGGATTTTACTAAAACAGACCCATCATATCAGATTCATAAATTCATGAAAATCACACATGCCGATCTCTGGTCTGCGTTTCCGCTCCTCAGATCTCTCATCTGTACAAATCTGGCAGCGGCCGCCGCCACACATGTGGAGCGAAGGCTGACGGAGAGGCTGCGGCTGGACCGCTGCGTGGACAGGTACCACGGCACAAACCCCCTGTTTCTGGGCTTGTTGGGTGTGTTTGTGCCGCTTTATCTCACGTAGCCAGGTACGACTGGTTTCTGCGTTTTCTAAATGTCAGCAGCTCGAGGACACTTATCACGGCCTTGTTTTTAACTGTCACCCACACCGAAAAAAAGTGAAAACCAGGTGCCTTTTATTATTATTGGCAGTGCATTTTTGATAAATGTATTTTGTGCAATGCCTAAAAAATGAAATGCATTTTAAAAAACATGATTTTTTTTGTCGTTTGCCACAGTCGGGTACACCGGTGTTACTCAACTGTGCCGTAGTGTGGAAAACTACTTGTGCCGCGAGCACCGTGAGTTCTGACCGGGGTTTGCAAAAACACATTTTAACTGCCTCCTTCATAAAAACAACATGAGTTCTGCCCAAAACAGACGCAGCAGCTGCTCCTCTGTTGTATTGCTCAAGGAGCTGGAACCGCTCTCTCGACGTGATGTAAGTTTAAAAACTGCATCCAACTCTTTTTTCTGTCTGTGTTCATGTGAATCGATCTAAAGGTGCTCACACGTCCTATAGCACGGCGCCATGTCGCCGTGGGTCCGCCCAGACGGGAGCGGCGACCGCTGCAGGGTTTGATTTGCAAAATGCCAGACAGAAGTGATACGCTGTGAAATATGCGTGGGACACACACACAACATCTTGTGCATCTGTTCGGCGTGCATGTCCGCCAACAATTCCTCTCCTAGTAAAGAGAGGCAGAGAGGGGGGAAGCAACAGGCCTTTTGGCTGCCGTGGCGGCGGGTGATTTATCACTCCGCTCGCATTCACCTGTTGTTTTTCATAGGGCCCAATTAGAAGCCTGCCGCGTGTGTCACGGCGTAAAACGGCACTCACGCGGTACGCCGTGTAAAAATCAGATTAACCCCCGGAGTATTTCCCGTCATCCGCGGATAAACGTGAGGCTGCTTTGGCGTCCCGAGTCGGTGTCACGCAGCACTTTGGCGTTTTTTGGGAGAGCGATGTTAAAGTCGTCCCTCTTCTTCCTCTCCTCCTCCCCCCCCCGTGCAGCACACCTCTCTCCCCCTCTCTCCGTTTCCATGCCCTGCAGATTGTCACCGTTATTTACCAAATATAGTCTGACAAAGAAGAAGTGGTATTTTTTTTACTGATTGAAGATCAAAGTGGCAAAGTCTCCTCCTCACAGCCCGCCCCTTCTATTAGCCGCCCTTAAGAACAGAGGAAAACATCAATTTCTCCCACATCAATGGCGGCTTCATAATCAATTGAAAAAGACACTTGTATGGGGATGCAAATCTTATCTTTGTCTTATTAGAGCTTTTAGAAGATGCATGTCGGGATTTAATGTTATGAAATAAAAGGGGGTCGCTTTTTTTAATCTAAAGATGCAGAGGCGTTAGTAATGGTCCAAATCAAAGCCCGGAGACTGTGGTAATTACTGGAGGAGTTTGCCTATCCTTATTAATATTGATCAAATATTACTGTGATCTGATCTCTGGGCTTATGATGAATTTGGAAGGTGGTTAACGAGCACAAAGAAGAACATGGCACTGCTTTCCCCCTCGGTGCAACAACTGCAGGCGAATGTCCACTTTCCTCTCAGAAAGGAGGGAAAAACAGGAGATTTTAGTTATGTTTGAGGTTAAATTTGGTAAAATATTTCAGTCTCACATCTCACACACACACACACTTTCTCATATGGCCGTTTGTCTCTGTTCTGCCTTGAGTCATAACAAGGAGATGCGCACTCACAGCGCTTGAGTGCTGGAAAATAACACTTGTGTCAGAGGGAATTCAAGGTTGCGTTTCCATTGACCTGATGATGCTGCGCGCGGCTGTAAAAAATGGCCCCAAATAGGCTGATGTCCTCTAGGCAAGAGGGATTCTCAGAACACACCGATTCATCCCGCCAACAATGCGGCGGATGATCACAGAATGTTAAAAGATCCTCATTTTGAAGTGTAAATAAGGCGTTGGTTGGAAGGGGCACGTTTTCTACGCAACGCAGCCAAATACTTAGAGAGCTTCCTCATCGCCAGCGCTGCTGTGGTGGTGGTGACCGAACATGTCATTTTCATGCCTGCAACGTAAAATATGCATCACGGGGGGATCTCGGAAAAAAGGTGGGAAAATTCATTAGTGTTTATTTCATTGAAATTCATATATCAAAATCCTCCAGCTATGAGCACATGAACAAAAGAGCACAGGCGCTTTGGAGCCACCCGAGCATTGATCGCTGCTCGCTTGAAGCCTTCAGGAGGCTGTCGGACGCAAAACTTGAGGCCAATTGATTTTTCTGCATTAATTTCTCAATTAGGATCCTCGAAGAAGACCACAAGGGCTGTAACAGCTCAAAAACTCTGGTTGAGGCTGGAACATGAAGCTTTGGGGCCTTATTGCATGCATGCATGCATGTGTGTGTGTGTGGAATACATGTACACGCGGTACCTGATCTACTTAACACAGTATTATTATGAACGATTTTGGGATCAATTCTCAGGAAAAAGGAATACCTGAGAGGTGATCGATACGCCAACCGACCGTGCCCCCGAACTTCACACACACTCACATCCCTCCATCAGACCCCAACATTAAAACAAAAGGCAGACAGAGCTTTAAGAACAGCTGTGAGCGTGCAGCAAAAAAAAAAAAGATGAATATTTGAACAAAGAGGGTGCATTCATGTGTCCTCGTAGCGTTTCACGTGTCTCAGTGTGTTAAAATGACAACTGTTGGATTGTTGCGTCTTGCTAATTACCTTAAGATGTCTGACACATTCACTTATCGCTAGTTAGCAACATGCTCTGCACATGGTGGACCTTTCTGTTTGACTTCATGTTTGTTGCTTTCAACTCATTTCAAGTTCTAAACCAAACATTCTGTTGTGCATT
Source organism: Eupleurogrammus muticus (assembly GCA_036785175.1). Lineage (NCBI taxonomy): Eukaryota > Metazoa > Chordata > Actinopteri > Scombriformes > Trichiuridae > Eupleurogrammus > Eupleurogrammus muticus. The sequence goes on from JAYKQN010000015.1 coordinate 20,148,450, forward strand.
TAAATACGTTATCCTAACCAAGTTCACTGTACTACACTGTATTTCTCCTCCACTACAGTTCAGTTCCAGGTTTTGCACCATCACTTCACTCCATGTGACAGCTCTTATTTATTCAGTGTATTTACATGCACACTTGTATCCTGGTTATTTAGTTTTGTGCATGTTAAAAACATTCTTCCCTCTCTGAATGCCTCAATTTAATACATGCATACATTTTGGACCAACCAATAACTGGTGGAATGTGAACATACAGATATTGATTAAATGTATTTTTAATGCAAGTACATATAAACTAGTGTCTATAGTGTACAGATTTTCATTTAGATATGGGTGCATGCTGTTTCATGTTCCCCTCATCCAGAGATAACTGTGAAAGCAGAAATATGAGTCTTTATAAACTATAACATGCTCACATCTTCACCTTCATCACGTATAGTTTTTTTTTTTGTACTTGTTGCCTATAAAGACCATAGACCCACGTCTTATTGTTGAGCTCATCTTTTATTCTGATAATGAAAACGAAGACAAATGAACACAGGTTTATTCTGATTTGCATCGACGGAACCCGTTCCACTCAAGGTCACGTCTCAAGTGTTAAAGACGCGATTTGTGAGGAGGAATCGTCCCCTACTTAACAACTCGGCAAATGAGCAGTTGTGTGGCGCTCAGATAAAAAAAAAAAGTAGTCCTCACTTCCTCTCTGTAACCGACTTGATTTTCCGTAAAGATGGTGACACATTGTGCGACCATCCTTCACTGAACTAAAGTGCCTCGGTACCTTTTTGGAAACAGCCCTGAACTCAGCCAATGTTCACTCGGGATTCAAGGAGCACTTCTACGTAAGAGAGCGGCACGATTGACGCGATAGAATTTTTGTGAGAAACAGAAACGACTATGAGAATGGTGTTAATGTTAAACAGCAGCTAAAAAAAGAAAACGCCCAAACTCGCAGACAGTCGCACAAAGACGACCTGTTTCCACCGGGCACATAACGACTCCTCATTCAGGCCCGAGATGGTCAGCTCGCCCTCGCCGTGACTTCAATTACGCTCCGCTGTAGAAGACACTGTTCCTTCTCTTTCTTCTCTCACAATGAGGCCTCCTGCTTCCTGTTTGGAGCGAGTACCTTCAACGAGATGCTCCCGCTCTCCGGTCTTTCTCCCCATGAAAAGATGTGGTTGCTCCCCCAACACAAACCAGGGGGTCAACAGGAAGCCGCTTTCTATACACTCACATAGACGTCCCATGCATCTGCTCTCAGCTTTTGTTTTAATCGCCGAGAGGTCAACGACTCGGAGGTCAGAGATTAAGATTTATTGTCTGGCTTCTGTTTTAGCGGCGGACAAAAAAAAACTCAGCGTCCCTAATTTGTCGGCATCTTGCAATCGCGACTGGAAACACTGAGATTAGAGCTTCTGTCATCATCTCCTCACCAGGCGCTGCGTTTCTTCCTTTTTTTATGAAGAAGCCCCATGGAGTTTATCTATCTATGATTCATTTTTTTTTGGTTTAATGAAACAGATCGTTGGTGATTTTCTGCGCAATAAAAATCAACACAGGGAGAAGACAGGAGGATAACTGGACTTTACATTGAATAGAAAATGACTGCTCAGAAGGTCGAGTGGCACAAACACCTTCTCTCCCATTTAACACTGTTTCCTAATTCTACATCAAAACAATATGTTCTATCCGTCCAAGGTGTTATTTTCACATTTGGAGATCTGCTGAAGATTTTGTGTTTTAAAGTTATCATGAAACACTTCCTATGGACAAAGTGATGCAGACCAGAACATATGTTGTTTCTACCTTATTGATTATGGTACAGTAGCACTAATAACTTGTAGGTGTGTTTGTTTTGTTCAGTTAGATTTTTTTTAATTCATTTTAGCTGCTAGCTTTGCAAGGAAGATGGCTGCCATCACATCAGGTTATCTCCCAAATGGAAGAAGGTGTTATCCAGGTGTTGTACCAGCTAAGGTAACTAGACAATCAGTGGAGCTACCAATAAACACTTACTAAAATTCTACTAAAATTATCAACAGAGTTTTTAAAGCAACCAGCCACAAATATGCTGAGCACTCACAATTATTTGCTTTCATTTGAGGTCAGAAACATAAAGAGCAAAAGGTCACATTATGGTCACATAAGTAGAATGAGAAATATGAAAGTATTTGTGGTGTGGAAACACTTCAATTATTAGATAACTAACCATATTTAACATGTTCATAGTTTAAATGTGTACAATGGAACCAACATCAGGGAAGAAACTTCCTGCATTGGAACATGCAAGTGCCAAAACACCACAAGCTGCACAACGCAGCGGCAAAAAATTCATTTAATTTGATTCATTTCAGCAGCTAGCTTTGCAAGGAAGATGGCTGCCATCACATCAGGTTATCTCTCCAAATGGAAGAAGGTGTTATCCAGGTGACAATCAATCAATCAATGGAGCTGTCAATAAACACTTACTAAAATTCATTTAAAAAAAGTTATTAGTGCTACTGTATCATAATTGATAAATTAGAAACAACCTATGTTCTGGTCTCCATCAATTTCCCATAGGAAGCTGTTTCATGATATTGTTCAGACCCAAAATCTTTAGCAGATCAACAAATGTAAAAATAACAAATTGGGTGAGTATGTTGTGATGTAGAATTAAGACATTAAGACATATATTAAATAAATACTAATAATCTCCTCTGGCCACCTGACGCCTGGTGCTTTCACTGTAAATCCAGTGTGAAAATATGACTCAAACCACCGCCCGCTGGTGTCTATAGCCGCTGACCTTTAAGTCACATTTACCAGGCATACGGCGGCTTGGCTCGAGATGCTGCCGTGACGGACAGGTGAGCGGTGTGCGTGTGTGTGTGTGTGTGTGTGTGGCGGGCCCGTTACACAGGTGACCTTGTCTCTCAGGTGGATTCCATGTTTAGAGAGTTCAGGACCTGGCCCGGAACCTTGATTAATGACTATCGCGTCCATTTCTGAAAAACGCTCGCCGTGTTTGCTCTGGAGGCGACGGGAGACAGCTCACGGAGCCGGCCCGACGCGGTTCCCACGATGCCGAGTTTCTGGGAGACGCTGGGCTCCCGCTCGAGTCCAATACCTACAGTGATATGAAAAGCAGCGTGCCTACATTAATCATCGCTGTTGTCCAGACGAGGAATCTCCGGATCCCACTCCTGGGATTTTTCTGGGGAAATAATTTGGCGCTGCGTCCTGACATTTGATGTATTTTGATTATTGATTCATAAACTCTTAACCTAATGAAATACTTGTTGCGCTCATTTCGTACAGACAGAAATCTCGAGGGGCTCATATTGATTTTAGATGAGTCCAGAGTCACAGGCCAGTGTGACTCACCCTTCCTAACACACAATATTCTCCCCTTTTACTCTGCTGTCTTCATTGTGATTTGTGTTGCGGCTGCTAAATGGACTCCAAAAAAAAAAAAATCGCAAACAAAATATTTTTTGCCACATATCCACCGAGGAGCTTCATAGCTCACAGAAAACCAGACAAAGGTCGACTCCTCTGCTTTTCTGGTGCAAAGACATCGATGTTAACAGTTCCATCAGTTTCTATATGTGATAAAAATTCTGAGCATTTTAAATACGTTGTAAAGGAATTATAAATGCACTTTCAGCACATAAACCACATTATTTTCTAATGTATTGTTCTATTGTGTCAAATGATTAGAGTGCTCAGGGGCAAAAGAGCAGAGCGGCTTCTATTATAAGGAACATATATATATATATATATATATATATATATATATATATATATATATATATATATATATATATATATATATGAAAGAGAAAGAATGATTCCAATTTTCAAGGGTTAACTCTTTCCTCATCATCCACATGTTTTGATGTATAGAGAATAAATCCCGCTGAGAAAAGTCTTGCACCACGTAGCCCGTAATGTAGAAACTTTGAAAGCTGTGGCTTGCTGAAGTTAACAAATACATTAGCACTATTCAAGGAAACAGGATTAACCATTTGCGCACAAATGTGCAAACACATTCCAGGCATTCACTGTCTGATTTGCTTTTACCCTAATGAATAATATACAGCACAAGAGTTTTTGTAATCAGGTGAATTAACTCATCAATTTCTACATCCTGTCCTTCCAAAATGATATATATGAATTGAACCATTAGTATACATGTAATTATGGCTAATAACAATATTATCCTGCTGATAGAATTTATATGAGCTGTACTAACAATGAACTTCTCTTCTTAAAAAAGCGAGAATTTGCATTTGATTAATGTGACTAAAGTTAAATGCTGTGTTTCACTCATTATAATAAAGTGAACAAACTTCATTACAGAGCACTGGAATAAATCAAACCACCTATAAAACAGGCATATTTTTTTCAGATGGGGGAAAAAAAGTGAAATTGACCAGTAGTAATATGTTAATCAGCAACCAGAGACCTTTTAGCTGGTGTGGTTGGCAACATGGATGCATGATGGGTAATTAACTGTTTGCAAACACAGGACGTGCACGGTGCACCGCTGCTACCTTCTCTGCTGGAGATGAAACAAAATGGGTGTTCTCGTAGAAAATTGGGTGATTTCTCAAAGTATTCTGGTGTTCTGTGTGAGGATCTTTTAAATCGGTCTCTTTCATGTAGAAATTATTTATCCAGGTATTGTGTCCCATACTGAGAACAGAGGCAGCTTTCGTACTGTACTGTTAAATCAAAATTAGCAAACATTTAGTGAAGGTTGTACTTTCAAATCAAATAAATTGATCATATCAAATGAGTAATTTGTAAAAAATGTATGTTTTTTCATGTAGGATGCAGGCACTACAGACTATGCATTATTTTAATTGTGCAGCTTCTAATTATTTCACTTTTAAACCATAATATGCAGAGTGGGATTCAGAAGTCTAGTCACTCTGCATGTTAGAAATGTTTATTGACTATTTAATTATTCAACATTAAAACAAAATAATTCTCCTTTGAAACCCTAAAATGATCACAGGTAGAACGTCTGTTCTGCAAAGAGCTTCCTGAATACTGATAAGAGGCGAAATTAACTGATTTTATATAGACTATTATAAATTATGGATATGTTTTTTTAGTTTTTACAGCGACCAGCCACAAATATGCTGAGCACTCACAATTATGTGCTTTCAATTGAGGTCAGAAGCATAAAGAGCAAAAGGTCACATTATGGTCACATAGCAGAATGGGAAATATGAAAGTATTTGTGGTGTGGCAACGCTTTAATTATTAGATAACTAACCATATTTAACATGTTCATAGTTTAAATGTGTACAATGGAACCAAAGGTCAGGATCAGTGTGTGGATGCAACATCAGGGAAGAAACTTCCTGCACTGAAACATGCAAGTGCCAAAACACCACAAGCTGCACAACGCAGCGGCAAAAAGCAAATAACGCCGCTGGCCGCCATCGTTCCAGCTTAGCAGCACAGCGCAGCCTATCATCGTCCTATTAACGGGTCCTGTAGATTAGAATCACCGGGGGCCGGCATCAGAGGCAGGTGTCCCCCCCGCCCCATGTGGCAGGCGTGATAACTCCTCAGGTACCTGCTGAGGCGATCCGGGGGGAGAGGCCTGGCCCCGGTGCTCCCCCTGCTTTGGTCTGGCCTGTGTGGGCTCAGGTTTGGAGGGCCCCGAGCAGCGGGGGGCCTCTTCTCCACCCAAAAAAAAAAAAAAAAACGCAGCCACACTAGACGAGAACCTGGTTGAACTGAACGCCGGTCCCTTTTTTCTCCCCCCCCTTCCTTTTTTTGCTCGCCAACGCCACTGGCTGGGCTGCAGCCAGAGGAAAAAACACAAGCGCGGCTCTCACCTCGTCCAGATAAAGCGTATCAGTGCTCATTGAGCGGAATCGTCTGCTTTCATGGCGCTGCCTGGCCGAGGTGCCTTGATAGGCACATCCACGGCACTCCAACGCTACGCCGTGCACATAATTCCTCATCACCGCTATTTGACAACACTGCTGAGAGCAGACGCACAAGAATTAGTGTCACGATATTTGTTTTCATGCCTCTAACAGCATGATGACACGAGGCAATATTTTTTAATCAGTAATTCCGGATCTTGTTTTTGATCTTGTATTATTTATTTATTTCCCCCCCCTTTTTTTTTTTTTTTTTTTTGCTTGAAAGGCGTCAGCCATGTTGCAACAGAGTGTACGTGTCACCGGGATCCATGTTTCAGCTCTATTTATGACGGCTGCATTTGAAATTCATTGTTGATTTAGTGATTGCTCCGTCAAATATCGGCTATAATGGAAACTGCATTTCCTGAGCAGATGAGATAAGGTTAGTGAATCACCGGTGCTGAGCTCATCACCGAGACACACACACACACACACATACACACACACACTATTCCCCTTGTACTGTAACAGGCTTCAGGGGCTTCCCTCCTGTAATATCACCATATATTTCAGCCTTTTTTTTATCTGTTATTTTGTGTTTATCCCCAATTAACCTGTTATTATTCAGAGGAAATTATTAGATATTTTCCTATTTAAAATGTTGCTATTCATTGCTCCATGCTCTTTCATTGGTCATTAATTGGAGCAAAGTAAATAAAAAAAATGTGCCCCTGACTTTATATAATAACTGGTATGCATGTAAAGTATGGTTTTGTACCCATATCCTGCAGGGATAAATTATTAATAAATACTATAAAATTATAATTTTTTCCTATGTTTATTGCAATCACCTAACAGTTCATAGTCGTGTAGCTCACACGTGTATCTCTCCACAAATAAAGACACATGGAAGAAATCTGCATCAGTTATTTGTGTCCAGTCTGGCTGCTCGAGGGAGAGAGGAGAGAACAAAAAAAAAAAAGAGAGAGAGAGAGAGAAAGGAAAGAGAAAAGCAGTGTGTGCTGCCAGTGAGGAATTCAGGTTAACGTCCCAGAGGACATCACACCTGTCAAAGGAAGCAGGATGCAATAACGCCCTCCATCCCAAAAAATAGATCTGAGGAAACGTTATCTAATATAATGAAAAATAGATCTAAGGACCTGACAAAGCAGATATAGTAATAGCGTTTTTATTCTGCTTAGATAGGCCTCTTAGTATTTGGTAAGCAAAAAAAAAAAACGGATTCAAAAGTAGGTTAAAGAGCCTGGGTGTGAAGGATTTTGAAATAATAATTTTCTATATATATATATATATATAAAACTTTAATTAAAGCTATAACTTAATTTGACCCTGCAGGGTTGCAAACAAGCCTGAGGAAGGAAGCACCTTCTTTTCTTTTCATTTTTTTTTTTTTTTTTTTTTTTGCAGCAGCAGGAGACCGCCCATATGCGCGTTTAATCCACATTTGCAAGCAACTCCTATCTTCCTCCTATTTCACCATCACTGTCCTGCTCACAAACTGCCTTTTTCCTCCTCACATGCTTCCTCCACTGCAGTCGTCCGCCGGCTTCCTCCAACCAGCCTCTCTCTCTCTCCCCCCCCCTCTTCTCTTTTTTTTTTCCTCCTATTTATGAAAACGTCACTTCAAGTCCCTCCCTGTTTGAATCTCATTAGTTTCTTGTGTGTTTCTCCCTGTCAATAATCCCGAATCCAGACTCTCTCTATTTCCATCCCTCTCTATCTGTCAATCAGCGCCGCCTTTGAACTGAAAACCACTCCGACCAACTTCAACTCACTCAATCCGAGCGGCTCGGCTCCTTCTCCGGCTTCCCCTTTTTTTCTGCCAAGATTCCCCCTTCTTTTTTAGTTTTGTACCAACAGACCCGACAGAGCTTTTTCTGGAAAACGCCAATACAGACCCCCACCAAGAAAAAAAACTTAAAAACTCGGACTTTTCCCCCCCCTTTTTTTTTTTTTTTACTACCAGATCTCCACCGAGATCACGGGTTTAAAACTTTTCTTTTTCCCAGCTCCCCTTTAAAAAATATATATATATATATTTTTTTTTTTGCTCGGGGAAAAATGCCGCAGCTCAACGGCGGTGGAGGGGACGATCTGGGTGCAAACGATGAAATGATTTCCTTCAAAGACGAAGGGGAGCAGGAAGAGAAAATTTCGGAGAACTCCTCGGCAGAAAGGGATTTAGCAGATGTCAAATCTTCTCTCGTAAACGAGTCGGAAACGAATCAAAACAGCTCGTCGGATTCGGAGGTAAGATACCAGACAAAACAGGGGGAAAAAAGGAGAAAATTAAAAAAAAACAAGCAATGTCGCGGGTGTTTTTTGTGTTGGTTGTACATTTATAGGCTTATATTTATTGTTTTTTTAAAACTTGAGGAGAAATAAAAAAGTTTGAAGTATCAGGCTCCGTTCGCCCCGTTCGCTGTGGTTAACTTTAACGCAATCCCTGTGTTTCATTGCATTTCAAGGCGGAAAGACGGCCTCCGCCTAGATCTGAAACTTTCAGAGACAAAACAAGAGAAAGTTTAGAGGAGGGTGAGTCTGTGAATCTTTATTATTCCCGTCTTTTTTTTCCTTCTTCTTCTTCTTCTTCTTTACCGTTGACATTAAAAAATGTGCCCCGAAGGAGGAGGAGGAGGAGGAAGGAAAGGAAAGGGGGGTTAGCTTAACCGCTTTTAATGCTAAAGTGCATTTTTTTAAGATTAAAAAAATAAAAGAGAGAAAAAGTTTTAAGGCCACTTTATAAAAAAAGTTTCTTCTTTTTTTATTTCCTCCCCCCCCGCCATGTTAGCTGCGAAAAGGCAAGATGGAGGGCTGTTCAAGAGCCCACCGTACCCGGGCTATCCATTTATAATGATCCCCGATCTCACAAGCCCCTACCTTCCCAATGGATCACTTTCTCCAACAGCACGCACAGTAAGTTCATTTATTTACACCTGTATGTGCACACACACACACACACACTCCACACACACACACACACACGGGTTCCCGGGTGAGAGCGGGCAGACGTGGAGGGTTGTCACACCGAAATGCGGCCGATAAAAAACACAATGTTGGAGCCAAAAGTTCTGAACTCCTGGCGGAGTACAGTACGGTGGTAGCATGACGAGCAGCTAGCATGCTAACGGTGCTAAGCGCCATAGCAATGAAAAGGAGAAAAAAAAATGACGTTCTGGTTATTATGGCAGCTCATGTGACTTTTTTTTTTTTTACGTGACATGCTAACATTTTTGTTTTAAAACTTTCAGCTTTTTATTTTAATAAATGCATGACACGTGTAAATTATTATTGTCATTATTAATATTATTGTGCAGGGGGAGGGGGGTTGGAGTGGGGGGGTTACAAGTGCATGTTTTCACCCCACTGAATAATGCAGCTGGCTTGTGTTTGCCTCATCAAAAATGCCCTTTTTTCCTAACACAAGCTGCATGAGCATTTGAGCATTCAGTCCTTTTTTTAACACTACTGGCTCTCTGACACAAGCAGTGTAAAGCAATGTTTAAAAAAAAAACAACCCAAAAAAAACAAACACACACATAAAAAAATCAATATGCAAATGAGCTTTTTTTTCCAAAGTTATTTGCATGTGTCAAAGCGTGCAAAGACATTATGTGCAAGGTGCATGCATTGAAATTTGACAGTTCTTTTTTTACTCCTTCAAAACACCGGATACTTTTTTTTTTTTAAATATCTATTTGATTTACGTATTATTTAATGTGTGTTATATTGAATGGAAATGATTCTGCGATGCTGTGCTGCTGTGCATGTGCACCACCTATTTGCTGCTAAAGATTTCATTGCCTTTAAAAAAAAAATGTGCCATGTAAACCCATATTTATAAATAAATTCATGTTATTTATTTAGACACAATCAGCCATGCTATAATTATGCACACTTACTCATTTGCTCAGCACCTCGCCAGTCCCACTGGGCAATGGCAATCCTTAAGCGGCATAATTTTCTCAACCATGGGTGTCTTTTGCCCCCCTATTTTAAACGGTTGCAATTACAAGTCTGCGCTTTAGGACCTGTCATCTCATTTTACAAGGTTAAGGCAAAGACCAGGCATTAGGAAATATGACCCCTCCACCCCCCCACCACCTTGGCTCTGGCTCACGAAACTGATATTTGTTACCTCCATTTTTTTTTTTTTTGTACGCTGCGCACACCTTGGAAATAAATGCACATCTGTCATATAATGCCTTCTTTTGTGTTTGACACGATTTCTGCTTTTGAGTTCAACACCCGGAGTTTCACTCAAAATATTTTTTTTCCTTCCCCTGCTGCTTACACGATTCACTCTACTTGGTGTTTGTGTGTTTGTTTTTTTATAATTTCAAAGATTTCCTCATTCGCAGCATAGGCACACATGAGAACATTTTGCCATTCTTTCCCTCTTACTCAGCCAGGCTTGTTAACGCCACCGGCTGGTATGTGGAATTAGTCACTCATTATTCTCATCAGTACTGACACAAACACTGATGCACAACAACACGCATGATGTGGACTGAAGCACTTCCTTGTTTAGGAGATTTGTAGTTTTCTTTGTGACTATCACAGCACTGTGTTCCTGTACTAGAATGTGGAGCGCTCGTTTCATTGTGCTTATGCAGCAGTTAGAAAAGCAGTAAATTGTGCAGTGTGGTTATAGGATGCCGCGGCAAGACACTGTTGACCTTTGCTCTCTTAATTCCACCTCTGAAATGGTATTTTCAGACAAATTCTCAGAAAAGCGAGGATCTTTTATTTAATTTTTTTTTTTTGAACAGACGCTCCCTGATTTCTTACCTGTTTTTTAGTTTCCTCTCCGAATGCACTGCATTCTTGTGCTTCAGAATCACGAATGTAGGAGTCTGACTGTTGAGAAGCTGCTTCATTTGCAGTAAAGGACATTTATTACCGTGTAAATTCACAGGTCTACCTGAACAGGGAGCGCGTTTTTTTTTTTTTTTTTCGGCACGCGGTGGTCTTCCTACTGTACAGCCTCGGCCCCCACTGTCTGCGGCGCCCTGTGTGTCCAGCCATTAGCGCTTTGAAGTCAGCGGTCGCTGTAATATAAATGTATTAGACTTAAAGCTGGCATAAATAATTCACCTGGACATTGATTAGCTGTCTTGCTCCCTAACATGTCATGTTAAGGCACTGAATATGACTGCTAGTATTATTGGAATGAGACTTTCTCTTGTCTTTTTTTTTTTTTTTTTATTCCTGTCATGAAAAGCTTTGATTCCTGCTTCTTCCTTTTTCTCCCTCTGCTTCTCACGGTTTTTGGCGACGCTGTGATATTATTTTTAGGATGTGGTTTTTCATATGTTCTTTTTTTTTTGTTAATATAATTTTGGGAGATGATTTTAATCAAGAGTTTGATTTTTTTATTTTATCTTTGTGTGCGTGTGTGTGTGTGTGGCTAAATTCACAGGGCTCTCTTGGGTGGAAATATCTAATCAATTCCTCATTATTCTGTCTGACACTGATCCTGATGCAGCAGGACATTTTGCCTTTTTTCTGAGACTTTTTGTTTTCGCACGACTTAAGGGGGGTAAAAAAAAAATCCTCCATGTGGTTACCATAATTTCTGACCTCTGGGAGCCATAACCAATGAGAATTTGTTTTTCCTACCACCTAATTCCAAGGAGGCTCACAATTTAGTATCATTTAGCAATTTGACATGACGCTGTGCCCAGGCTTTAAAAGCCTTTCTGCCCTCCTCTCCTCCTGTCCTCTCTCGCCGTCTCCCTCCTCCCTAAACCTCACACAAAGGCCTGCTGGATCACTGGGTGCAGGTTGAATTGGATAAGTGGCCTGGCCAGTTCACCCTGGTTTTCTATCTCCTTTCACTTTCCCCCTGTTCCCTTTTTTGCTCTCTCTCTCTCTCTCTCTCTCTCTACATCCCTTCCTCTCTCCCAGTCTTCCTTTTGTTTCCCGCCGATGCTAACACGGGGCTTGTGGAAAAAAGGCGGCGGGGTTAACTCCGGTGCTGTGGGCTAACATCACACCTCAACAGGTCTGGAGACTCGGAGGCTGAGGGAGGGGGGGGAGAGCGGGATCTGGGCGGCCAGCTCTCCTGCATCGGGGCTGCAGGGCCGTAAATCCACTGGCTTTATTTACTGCCTCTCGGACTTATGAATGTTAAGATATTTGACGCCACCCCTGGCCCCATAATTCTCCAGGCCTGGAGAATTTTGGCAGAGGTTTTAAGTTTCGACGTATAATTACAAGTAGTTTAAAAAAGAACAAGAAAGTAGAGATGGGGGTGGGGGGGGGGATGAAAATGCAACACCGAGTATCCACCTCTTGTGTTTAGAGTGAAAAAAAGACGCTCCCAGAACCCGTGGCGATTCCACCACAAGACGGTGGAAAGGCTTTGTGTGGTTGAAACAATAGCATTTCCCTCTTTGTTTCAGTGGCGTATCTGTGTCGCTCATGTTGCAGTACGTTTTATCAAAAAAAAAAAAAAAAAGGAAAAAATTAAATCCATTTCACACGGGGCTGACTACTTCCTAAACATTATTATTTTAGCCAGAAGTAATGGCGGATTTTATGGTCCGATTATTGTAATGAACATCCACGAGTGAATGCAACACCACCTCCTTTGTGCTCACGTGCAGACACACATTGCTGTGGCCTTATCTGTTATAATTGACACAGACAGACAGTATCTTTCCCGAACGTGGCAGCAGCATAAGCATAACAATGGTGATATATGGATTATGTGTGTTCGGCTGCTGTAAATGGATTTTTTTTTTTTTCGGGGGGCTGTGACAAGAGGAGAGATGGTTTAATGCGGATTTAAGGCACAGGGCCCACACCTTATCAAATTGGCTTTACATGTTAATGGGGCCTAATTGGTGTCCGTGGGGGGTTTTTCGTGGCACGACGCGGCCGCATCTTGTGCCTCTGGTCGCAAAATGCACTCTGAATTTAGTTGGAAGGTTGCGCTCCTTTTGTCTTGCAAATCACTTTTGTTTACAAAGTATGGCGGAAGTGGCTCCCGCTCCGTCTCTCCCTCCCACTACTCCTTTCTGTGCTCTCTCTCTCTCTGCTTGTTTCTCTCATCCTATGCAAGGAAAAGGGGAAAGAAAAGGTCTTTATTTTTTCTTTGACTTGATAAACAGTCATAAAAAAAAGTACAATCTGCTTTGGATTTGAGGAGTTAAGTTAAAGAAAGTGGGGGGGGCTGGGAAGCAAAGTTTGGCACCATTAAACTAAAATTGGGGCCTGCTAGACATTAGCGGTGCACAGCACATTCTCTGAGCTTAATTAGTCCGAACTGTAATTGTTCATGGTCTGCCAATAGGAGTAATGCTCAGTAAAAGTGGAGTTGCACTAAATCGGCCCAGGGTTTTTAAAACAATAAATCACTCGCATATTTGTGCCGTGATTCAGATGGAGGCTCGACCTCTCCCATCTCGACATGTGGTAAATTGTAAAGTCAATGAATCGCAGATGTAGGGGTGGGGGGTAGTGGTGTGTGTGTGTGTGTCTGTGTGTGTGTCTGTCTGTGTGTGTGTAATGGTGGTGGTGGTGGTGGGGGGGGGGGGCTCAGAAAGAGAGGGGAGAGGGAGTACAGTAAGGTTTTGTTAGTGCCTGGTGAATGAATGGAAAAGATGTGTGCAGTAAATATTTACCGAGGATATATATATATGTGTGTGTGTGTGTGTGTGTATAAAAATGTATGTTTCTCCCAGCTCGCAGGGCTTAATTGTCTAATGCTGATGATGTTGGCAGGCTGAGCCGTGTGAGAGCTTACGCTCCCGTCGATCTGTTCTGTCACTCCGCTTCGAAACGCCACAGAGGCAGAACAAAAAAAAAAATCAGTCAGTCAGTTTGTGGGTGTGTTTCTAATCAGATTTTTGACTAGTGCAAAGGGAGCCGTGGTTCCCTGGTGGCGGTGTGAGCTGGGTTTGGGTGTAGCTGATTTTCAGCTGCAGTCAAGTCTGGTTTGGAGCTGAACCTTTTTTTCTTTTTCAAATTAAATCATTGACTTCATTGTTTTAAATGTAATGACAGCTAATCTCATGCCTAATTTTGATTCCAGTGCGACAGATTAGGCCTGTTACTCGTTTAGCCTATTTTATTTTTTTATTTATTTGTTTAAAAAAAAAAAAAAAGCAAATTATTCTCAGAATGAATAATCCATTTCCACCTCCTGTATTCTTCTGTGTTTCTGTCAGTGAGCCACCACTCTCTGCTTTTCTGTGTCTGAGCAAAGAGGAAAAAAAAAGGCATTAGTTTAGCAGCTGTGCACTGGTACCCCTCTCTCTCTCAGCTTCACCCCCCCCCCCCCCCCCCTCGCTCCGGCTTTCTCCCATGCATTTCTATAGCGCTCAACACAAAGATAGTACTGTACATCTGGAATGCAACTTTTGTCATCTGTTAAATATAGGCTAGCTGCTGCTGCTGCTGGCCCACAGAGCTTGGGGCTCCCTGAAACATGGAAATTAAATTTGTGTATGTGTGTGTTTATGTGTGTGTGTGCATGTTGCCAACAGTTAAATTTGTATACAGAGTATGCTGCCGCTTTATTTTTATTTACCGTTTTTTCCTTGAAGGCAGCACATCTTGCAGTCCTTTGGATTGTTGGCAAGTTCACCGGTAAAGCAAAAATATGCACAAAAGCTGAAACATATTATTGACTCTATTCTCATTCTATCGAGAATACAGTGTTGAAAGCTGGAAAAGCACATTTATGGCATTTAAACATACTAAACATCCTGACTTGAAATATTTACTATACACTAATACCGCTTTTGTTGAATTGCACATTGTTGCAGGACAGTGCTTGGCTTTTCTTTTCACTCCTGTTGAGCGGCCTCTAATATACGACCAGTGTTGGTCAAACTTCCTCTCACTTTCAGTCTCAACATGTTCACTCAGTCCACAGAGTGAACTTCCATGGAGCAGCTCCAAATAAAGAGTCACGAGAATGCTAATCAAATAATTCAAGGTGGTTGCTGGAGATTTTTATTGACAGTGTTACTGTGCTGAATCCAGCTGAAAAGATAAGGTTAAAATGACTATTGATCACATCTTTTAGATGTAGGTCATGGTTCATCTTAACTGGTTTCAAGGGATGATTACCTGGAATCTGTATTTTTTTTTCTTCCAGAAAGAGTCATAATTACCAAAACCACTGTAAATGTAATTTCATAGCGAGGCACTGAGTATTTCAAGTATTTCGTCTTGTGGAGCTCTAACCATATTTTAACTGCAGTATATTTTGATGGGGGGCAAGATATCCACAGAATGTCATGTGAAGAAATGTTTGAGCTCAGGTATCACTCCAGAAATACTTCTGCTATGTGCATTCCCCCTACACCCCCAACACCCCCCACTTACACTCCTCTTCTTGCTCGCCTGAATGTGCATATTTCTGTAAGTTCATTCATAATGGGACCAGAATGCTCCAGTAGCCAAATGAGTTCACCAGTAGCGGAGTGGGAGGGAAAGCACGGGGCGGGGGGGGGGGGTGCAGAGAAAAGCGGGAAATGTGTATTAGGAGTTTGGCTGTGTGTGTGTGTGTGTGTGTGTGTGTGTGAGTGGAGGGAGGGAGGGAGGACGGAGGGGGCGACGGCAGGGGGGGGTGCTGGGGGTCGGACGCACAAAAGCTGCCTGAATAGAGCGCATAATTGCTGTTAATGCCAGGGCAATGAGAGCAGCGACAGTTCCTGGTTAGATGTCCAAACAATAGTGCCCCTAGGCTTCACATTTATCTTCCTGTTTAAAAAAAAAAAAAAAGCTGCAGCGGGGACTGAGTGCAGAAAGGAACGCTGGCAAGTTTCAGTTTTCAGCCACGCTTGACGAGCATGCATGTGTTCATGTCTGTGGTGTATGCCTCTGAATCACCCCCTGCACACACACACACACACACACACACACTTCACCCCACCCTCTCCTCCACGTCGCGCTCTCTCTCTCTTTTTCTGTGCTTCCCAACCTCGTCGTCATCAAGAAATTTCCCATAAAAAGCTGCTGGTGAGAGGGCCGCTGTGACGCTAGGAGGAATTCTGGTGGTGGTGCCGGCCTTCTGTTTGGATTGTGAAGTGTGTTTGGGAAGGGTCAAAGTGCACCGGCGCTGACATGCTTTTTTGTTGAGAAAGGAGCTTCCCCTCTCGCCCTTTTTTTTTTTTTTTTTTTTTTTCTTTCCACAACTGATAGGGAGTGCTTAAAGTCTCCATTGTGATTTTTTTTTTTCCCTCCAGCTTGTGTGTGTGTGCGTGTGTGTGTGTGTGTGCGCACGCATGCATGGAGGAGTTGCCACACTGCCATCACAGCTCTTAATGATCATGTCGGGCTAGATAATGAGTAGCCGTGCCAGTGTGCAGTGAACACCTGTGGTACACCAGCTCTTTATGGATGTGGTAGAATGCTCTGGAACATACCACAGAAGAAGAATCTCATTCATACTAATAACCTTTTTTAAATACAAGTTATTATTATTTTTTTTACCCTTTTATCCAGTACATAAATAACCATATATACTAAATATAATAATAAAATTTCACTTTCAGTGAAAATAGAAACAAGGTGGCTTATGTTACCACGCTCATATATCATATGATACTGCAATAATATATTTATTATAAAATATTATATATGCATAATATTAAGTTTAATTTACAGTATGAAAATGACAGTTTATTACAGTATTTAAAGCAGATGTTGTTTTTTTCTGCAGTCAATATAGTCAATGAATTTGTGTATATAGATAATCTCTCAATTCAAAATGGCTCAGATGGATTGGGGCTTTCTCCGTGTGCTAAACACATAATGGAGGAGTTTAAGGTGATAAAACTCCAGTCAATGTGTTTTTAATCTGCTAATTAAACTTTTAATTGTAACAGGATAAGATCCAAGAAGTGTGTGTGTGTGTGTGTGAGAAGCGAAGCGAGTGCACTAATGAGGTGATCGTCTGCTTGTTTGTCGTTAAAAGGTGGTGGATTCATAACTGCCTGCGAAAGGTGAGCGAGGTTTTACAGTCCGAGCAGAAATAAATTCATCTACTAATCTGCGGATTATGTTAGGATTTGCAAAAAGAAAAGGAAAACTGTTGGCGAGATTAGTTAAAAATGCGCAGGGATAATAAAACGTAAACCCCCCTCCCCTCTTCCACTGACGTGCAGCAGCGCGAGGCGGCGTTGGATTTTCCTTTTTCTTTTTCACAACCGATGAACCAATTCCTGAGGAAAACAGATTACGAGTAAATTCCCATGTTAGCTCTTTAACCAGCTGTTAGAAACCTATTTACACACAATAATAATGCGCCTCTTGTAAAGAGACAGCTGTCAACTTGTGTACGGCACTAGATAACATTTCATGTGAACAGCTTGTTACAGCCACACATGGCCTCCCCCTGAACACGTGAGCTCTGGATTGCCAGCCATCGAGCAGGTAACTGTGCACGGAGCAATACGACTTCTGGCGTAAATTTGACCAGATTGCAATTTGATTTCTATTTGCTTTTTTTTTTTTTTTTACATTATTACAGACATTAATGTATTTTCAGTTCCCTTTTTTTTTAAACAAATATTTTCCTTTTTTCCCCCTAAAATGGATATTACTGAAACTCAAAACTCCTGCGTGGGAGTTTTATGGTGTCCCCCCACCCCCCACCGTCGTCAGTATTCATTCCACTCCAGCGAGGGGGGCCGGTGTGTCAGCAGCATTTGGGGTCAATTCCAAAAGTGAACAAATTAACTTACGGCGCCCAGCGCATTGTCAATCGCCTTTCCTCCCTCAAGGGGGGGTCTGAGTGAATGGAGTGCGTTGTTTGGACAACTGTCCTGAGACGAGATGAGCGGACTTCACCGGCGGGGACGGCCCGGACGGACCGACGGACGGAAGGAGAAGCAAATGAACTGGCAGACAAACAGATGGGCAGGATGGGACGCGGCACTGTCGAGGCGGAAAACAATGCAATCTAGTCACCCTGAAATTACTGTTTGATTGGAATAATGACCTGCAGTTCACCGTCGCCGGCAGCTCCCACTGTGTGTGTCCACTGCTGAGGCAATGACATAGGGAGGAAGCAATGAGCGTAATAAAACCAAGCCTGAATGACGACTGATTTACAGGATCTCTGCGTTAAATATTAAATGTAGATTAATGCTGCACATGTCCTCAGGTTTACATGCTTTGGCGTAGGGCAGCTTTACGATGATTACTCTACATCCTGGTTTCTGGAACCAAAATAGGACACGAGTCTTCCAGCAGGTTCCCCAGTGGCAGTTTCTTTTCCTAACTGAGGGAATCCAGAGTGTGAGACTTGACTTTCTTATTTGCTTTGGAAGCTACGTAAGCTGAGCAATCCCTGCTAAAGTCCAAAATGAACACCGCAAAATTCCAGAGTTTGTCTTTGGTGGATAAACGAGTAAGGAGATATTGGCCAATAGGTTTTGGAAGATAACATTTAACTATATGTATATATATACTTAATTTTAAACTTGGCTTGTAACATCGCCTGAGATTTTGTAACCTTCTCTGGTCATTTCACATGGCAAATTATTTACTTTACTATCTATGGGCATATGCAACAATGGTTTCATTTCATACATTAACCATGAATCCCAAAACCACTGCAGTCATAATGAAAGTTTCTAGATCAGAGGCTGGCATCACTAAGCAGGGGACGGCCTTTGTGTCATGAGGCATGCATCACGGCGCCCTTTAGAACCGGGAGGGCTGTAATCACGTCTTTACAGCCTCCTCTATCTTTATGGGCGCCCTTATATTGCATATTTGGAATATCAATAAAGATAAAATCTCCAGCTCTGTCGTTACAGGTGGCAAAGAGTTCGTCATGGTGTCGTCGGTGGTTTGCAGCATTTAAAATCGCTGTAATCCCTTTTCTGTGAGAGGTTGGCCTGGACTCATTTGGAGCATTTCTAGCGGACGAGTCCAGTTCTGCATGTCTATAAAAGCTCTTTGTCTGCTGCGGATGACCCTTGCTGTTGTAAGGCCTGTATCTGTCTCCGCTCAGGCAGGCGGGCGGGCAGGCCTGCAGCGGGGATGCAGCAGCTGGCCGGGGCCCAGGCACAGGAATGCTATGTATGCTGTTTAAACAGTGGCTTGTCTCAGTGCGGGCCTGGAGGAGCGGAGGGAAGGAAGTTGCTGCATGTTTACATAGCTGAATTGTCCTTTGGGCCCCCCCAGTGTCTAATGCACTTCTGTTCAAACATTCACAAGTGTGGAGATGACCCCCACTGATGCCGATGTTCACAGCTCTGCCGATGCTCCCCGTCTGAATGCGCGTGAACAATGGAGACTCATAGCCCCTACTTTCTTGCCTACTGTGGATGTTTGCTGCTTTAACCTGCAGGCTTGGATGCTAGATAAAAAAGTATTATAAGGCCCATTTTATCACACTGAGACACAAGAGAAGAGCAACAAGGAGAGATAGACCGATGAAGAGATAGAAGGCACCTCATCACTCTAACCAGGGTCTCGTCCAACAAGGTGCCAGACATTGACATACGGCGGAGTCGTAAAGCTAATTGTTGTTTGAATTACCTGTTATGATCCAATGACAAATCTCCGACACTCTTTGCCACCGGAGCGGAAAATGTATCCGGGGGATTGGCATGATCTTTGCGAGTGTGTAAACCTGGCTTCAACAAGATGGATAAATGCAATTATTGGGCAGACCTGGAGAGGAGAAAATCCATTTAAAGCCCGTAAAGCTAAGCAGGGGCCGTGGTTAATTCATTTGGCCAATTTACGGGTGATGTACGAGTGTCAGGGCACATTAGTCAGGCAGGGGAGAGGTGAGTGTGTGTCGGCCCAGTGGATGTGGTTGTGTATTTCTTTCGGAAAAGGGGAGGGCTACATGAGAAGATGCTCTTTGGTTGCAGAGCAGTCTCCTTGAGACCAGGATCCCCCCCCCACAATCCTCTTGCCATCTCAGCAGACAAAACAAATGGAGCCTGGACGTGGAAATGACAAAAAGATGCACTGAGTGCACCGAGTGGGAGGGAAGTGGGATTGCTTTGCAAATGAGGTGAGGAAACGTGGCCGTGGTCCGCTGGGCGGCAGAGTGAGCACCGGCAGCGTTTGCTCAATCAGGTCCTGTCGTCTCCCTCACACCCCGCCAGTTTAATGACTTTCTTTTTTTTTTTTTTTTACATGCAGCAGTTTTTGGCCGAAATGGGGAACAGTCAGTGATTAAATGCCCTTAAAGATCAGACCCCTAAAAACTCATTTTCTTGTTCCAGTGTCAATCTATCAAGTAGTATCTCAACAAACACTGTGACTATAACATAAGGATAAAAAAAAAGAAGATTTCAGTCTTACCCAGATTGACTCTTTCTCTGAACCCAGGGGGAGTTAACAAATTGTGCAGTGCAGACGCTGATGTTTATTGTGGGTACACAAGGCCCACCTGAGAAATCTTTCCCTTTGACTGGAGCCGTGTTTGTCCCAGCCACCGGCAGTCTGGCCTCTGGCAGTCTCGTCTGTGTGGCTCTTACTCGCGACGCCGTTATCATGAGAAACGTTTGCGTTGTTCAGATATTTTTTTCCTGTCTGGCTTTTTTTTTAGGTTTTATCAACTCTTGCAGTGCATTGACATTAGATGGCTTAGTTCTGCTTAGTCTGTTACAGAGCCATTGTCTCCGTGGAGCAAAAACCACTCAACGGTTACACAAGCTGAGTGGTATGCAAAAACAGTGGTTAGAGCATGGCCCGGGTGGGAGAGAGGCATTGAGGGAAGCTTTGGTTTGCAGCTCCAAGACACAGCCTGAATCAGGGCAGGGTTTGCTATCAGACAGGGAGACACGAGAGGCTAAGACCTCTCTCACTATGATGCAGATGCTTTTTAAGTGGTTGAGATCATACTTAAGTGCCTCTTGGTTCGCTAGATTTGGACTGCCTGCGTGCATGTGTGTTTGCGCTCAGTGTGTGTGTGTGTGTGTGTGTCTCTGTGTGTGTGTTAGCATTTGTCACCTGACTGCTAGGCAGCCGGCCTCAGGAAACCAGAGTCAGTGTGAATGCGGAGGCTTGTCAAAGACAGGTGCCAGCGCTGCCGCCCATGACTGCCGTGCAGCAGCTGGGGGGGAAAAGACGAAGGCCCATGGTCAAGTGTGGGCCACGGGGAGACCGCATCAGCTTGATTCCCTGCTGTGGCTGCAGTCTGCAACATGCCGTACGCCTCTGTGCATGCATCTCCTGCAGCTACTGGGTATATACCATACTTCCTGGGGCTCTTGCCCATGCACTTTGAGATGTTTAAAAAAGTTTGACGTTCAAAACAGTTGCTCAAGATACACGCCAATTGAGTGAACTTGGGATTTGCAGCCTATAATAAGGAAAATATTTTATTAAAGTAATTTGCAGGATTTACAGGTCAGAGTAAAACATTGTGTAAATATTTGAAGCTTAGTTTTATTATTTATGTGGTTTCTGGAATTGCATTGCACACATTAATTGCAGTATTGTCCTGGTAATATTTATTGACCCGGGGTCATAAAGATTAACATTTCAACAGAGGTAATATATATATAAATCTTTATCCCCATGCCTGTGTTTTGAGAGACGGGCATCAGATCTGCATAGCCAACATGGTGTGATTACATCACTGCAGATGTGAGACCTGTCATGTACTTGCTAGCACCAACGACCACAAGACGAAAGCGGTGGCCTTCTATGGTAGAAGTATTTCGCTATGTAACACCTGTTGCCTTGGCGGAAAAAAAAAGCAATAACATGGTTTCTAAAGATTTGATTCAGTTACGGTTTGATATATCGTTCTTTTCCTTGGATACAAGAGAATCCGTTTAAGTATTTTCCGGTTGTGGTTTTCCTTTTTAATTCAGAAGTCCACTGTGATTATCAAAAGTAAAAAAAAAAAAAAACTGCATTGTTTTTGGGAAGCAGACTAACTGGTGACCGAAATGTCCTGTATAAATGACCCTTCAACCTCCCCCTCTGGTAATATTTTTAATATCTCTGACTCAACATTGTGGTGTTCAGCAGTGTTTTTTTTTTCTCCCAAGCACAGTAAAGGCACCACAGAAAAGTCAAAACCGGAAACCGCCCCCATCCTTCTCAGGATATTAGATAGGATTCTTCCTAGGGGAAGTTTCACGGACCCTTTTTGTTTAAAATAAAAAAAATAAATAAAAAAAAATCTACACTTCAGCATCACTTGTGTTCTTACAATGTGGAAATCCTGTGCTGTAAATATTCAGATCTAGTCCCCATCTTCTTTTCATTCGCCCGCCCGCTTCTTCCCCGGATGATTGCCCACCCTCATGGGAGAACAACTGCTGGCTGTCGTCTATAGGCCAGTGGAATTCCTCACTCGACTCAGTAAAGGGAAAAAAGAAAAAGAACTTGTGGAAGTTTTCTATATGCTCCCACAGATCATTTTACATCAGTAGACATGCCTCTCAACACAACTGTTCCCGGTAAGTGGTGAGCTGCCAGTCTTATTATGGTCACCAGTCGGAGAAATGTTTTTCAACTACCACTGTAGCTCCATACTATGTGGCTCAGTTGTTTCAAGGTGGTGAACCAACCTGTTAATCTTCTTCCTATTACTGCATTGGATGTAAATATTGCCCTCGGCTGTACATTATTCAGTCAGTTGTTGTTTTAACGTTTGGCCTAAGAAAGGAAGTTGTGGTTTAATATCACACCCATGGGTGCAAGATGGAATTATGAAGGGCCAATATACCCAAACAAGCAGCCAATCAGCTGGAAATGTTTTTGTCTTGCAGGCCAATGCATTATCTTTTTTTTTTTGCTAGATCCTAAAATCATCTTTGGGTAATTGATCTATTAGTGGTGGGGCTTGCAAGAGAAATGATCTCAATGAAAACATTTTATTCCTGACATTAATGAGGTCAGTCAGTACAGTCGAGCTTTTGCTGTTATTTAGTTCTGTGGCTTTGTTAAATCATAAACAGGCTGAGAGAGGCAGGCCTTGCTAACCAGTCACTGATGAATAAATAGCAAAACCTGGGCTCGGGCTTGACGAGAATCTTGTTTCTTGGCCCGGGTAGCTGGACCGTCGGAGCTCCCTGGCTAGAGATTGAGATGCTGTGGTTGGAGACGCTGGGAAAGTCGACCTCTAATTGTTCACAGAAGCCATTGGCAGGAAGAGCTGAGAAATGATGAGTGAGGCATCGACAGGGGTGGATGCTGGGATGAGACTGCTCACACTTGCCATTCAGGGTTTTTTTTTTTTTAAGGAAAGGGTGTTGAGCCCAACGGGATGCTCCCCTGTGACATATTGGTTATACTAAAAAAAAAAAAAAAAAGAAAAGAGAGAAAAAGCAACCAAGAAAATCCAACTCTTTTTCCTTGGCTCACTTTCAAGAGAAAGACACTTTCTTCACGTTTTAAATTGGCCTTGTCATGCGGTTTCCTCAACTGGGCTGTCAGGAGCCGACGGTTTCCACATAGGCCAATGTTCTGTACCAGTTCTGGGTTTTTCGAGAAAAATAAGGGTCTATTTTTTCTTGGCGCTGATCACCGCGGTCTTAAACTTCCAATTTTTTCCCCAAAAGCTAACACAGTCATGCGCTTGTGTTCTTCACGCCTTTTTGATCTCTGTCACAGTTGCTTGGCACGCGGCACATCTGCCTCTGTGTTCTAACACTGCTGCGACCCTGTAGCCCCCACCCCCCCGCCCTGTTTCACCTCCCACTTGTAGCACGAATACAGTTTTTGTGGTGTGTGTTTTTCCCGGCGTGCCATAATTTCACAAATAACATCAGTAACAATTCAATTGGGCATGAATTAATTGAGAGGCGGCTTGCCCGCCATCTGTCTGGTGAGATTACTACTTTCTGTGTAATTAAACGTGTGACCTTGTGGCCACGGAGGGAGGTGCCAGTGGGGCAGCCGCCGCCAAAGAGCCAGGATGTCTTATTTGAAGTCAAGGGAGGCTGGCAGGGAGGGGGGGGGAGAGAGTTGTTGTGCGGTTTTAACAGTTTAGCCCAGCTGCTAAAGATAGCACAGGCTGATGTGAGTCTAGCTTAAGTGGTAGTCTCCTTTACATGGATCTATCCTGTGCCTCTGTGTGTGTGTGTGTCGGATGTGTGCACACACCAATGAGCCTGTGTCAAAGCCAAAGTTGCCAAGCCTCAGTCAATTTGGGGAACGCGAGAGGAGCCCTGCTGAATTCGGAGTGATCCCTGTGTGCATGCAGTGTAACCAGGAGATGGTAGAGAAGCAAGGGGCCAAAGAGTGTGTGTGCGCGTGCACGCTAGTGTGTGTGTCTTTGTGTGCGCTTGTGCATGCTGGTGGTGGGGTCATGATGGGCTGAATAGAGGCTGCTGTTTTAACTCCGATTTTATGTGTGGTTTTGTTTGGACTCCTGTGGTTTGGTTTCCTTTGGACAGTGTCCAGAGACTACAGGGCCTGCTTCTCCTCAGCTCTCCCGTGCAGCCGACGTGAAGGGCCCTGCACAGCCCCCGTGATTGGATTTCAGTCCTGATCTGGTTGTTTTGCGTTGTTGTAAACAGGACATTAAAGACAGGGGAGATGGTGGGCTAATGAGTCTTTGTGTCAGTGTTGCATTTGAGGTGGAGAGGAGGAGGAGGAGGGGGGTCTGCTTATGTGGTTTTCAAGCTTTATCTGCATCAACCAACTACTGTAGTGTCACACACACACATGTACACACACACACACACAGTTAAGAAGAGGAACTAAAACCCACCGTAGTACCCTGATGGCATAACAGTACACACACACACACACACAGTGAAACTGAAAAAAACACATCGGCGTGGTTTACTCAATGTGGGCTGAATGGTGTATTGCAATACAGCGCTCTGGGAAAAAAGAATCCCTCTTGTTTCCCCCAAAACAAAAATAACCATTTTAATTACTATGGTTATGCTCTGGTTCAGCCCGCAGCGCGGCTGGCAGGACCCGGCTGAGGTGGCACCGGCCACTGGGGACGGGGACGAGATCTGGGCCGGCCTCCAGGGAAATTACAGGGTGGCTCGGAGGAGGGTGGGGTGGGGGTGTGGTGTTGGTGGAGGGGGGGGGCGAGGCTTGCCTCCACTCCCTGCTGTCAGCCCTGAAGAGCTACTGTTTGCAGCTTAGCTAACGCCTCTCTGTTTCATCTCGGCCCTCTGAGGATAATTGGAGATGTATTCTGTGTAAACATGTTGTTTTTTTTCTCTCTGTGTCTAAGTTTCATTGTTTCAGTCGGAGGACCTTTTTGTACATCCGACCGGCGTGCAGAAAGTTTTCTACTCTTTAAATAACGTTCTTAAAATTAAATTCCAACCTCTTGTCTCCCTTTTTTTCCACCCAGCGATTCCCTCCCCTCTCCCCGACTCCTCTCTCAGTATGTGCTCTGATTACCTCTCCAAACTGGCAATAAGTTGATTGCTTTACAGAGATGATGTAAGCCTCTGCCCTAGGGTACATCAGGTTGGATTTCTCCCGCTTTATCTTGTAAAGCCTAAATTAACAGCTGGTTTGGTTGGAGTTCTCCTGGATCTGACTAAAGGATTAGGCTTGGTTCTCATGCGAGTCAATCCGATTTGATTTATTGCAGGTCTATCAAAAAAGATCAATGGGAGTCCTTTTGAAAGTAAATCCTTAATCGCTCTTTGCACTTACGTGTCATCATTGTGAATTTTTTCCCTCCCCTTCTATCTCTTGCTCTCTCATTTCTCCACTTCTCACTCCCTCATTCTTATTCTTTCCTTATACCTCTGCCTTGTCTGTTTTTCTTCTTTTTTTTTTTTATTCTCCTGCTACTCCCCACCCTCTCCAATCTGTGGTAGTGATCTGCCCCTGTCGATGGTATCATGGCGAATTGGCGGATAGATTTTTCTCTGTTCTCATTAGTTATCCATCGAGGCAAGGCAGCCCCAAGCCTGGCTTTAGCATCCTCTGGTCGTGATCACAACCAAAAAATCAGACCCTGCCGCCGCTCTTACTTTGTCTTCACTCAAACTTCACCTAAATCATGCCCCATGTTCTCTCCACATTAGGCCTGTCACTCATTCCTGGCTCTAGGTAATGAGGAAGATGAAGAATTTATATGGTTTTGGTTTTCATAGCCTCAGACTTTCCAGTCAATATTAATGAACACAAGCTTGTCCATTGAGGCTGAAACAGCCGTGTTGGTGAAAGTAAATATGAGAGCACCCATAGGTATGTTCATGTGATAATGGTACTTTTTTTTTTTTTCCGGGTGAAGGGGGCTCAAAAATTATACTGTGCTGTTTTGGTATGTAGCTCAGCTTTAACCTTCTGATGTTTCAGATCTCAGTTCTCTGTTCTTTGGCTTTGGTTCTTTGGTTGTTTATTAAACTAATCGGGGACGATAAATAACAAGAAATTCTATCACCGAAATGCCAAAAAACACGCTGCACTCTCAATTATTGGACTCCAGGTCATCTATGTGACGCATGTGCTAAACCGATTTCAATTATATAATCCCGACTTTTAGTTATCTCACATATTGGAATACTGAACACATTTTTTTCTTGCACATTCAAGCGCACATATTTCCCTGTCGACAAAATGATATAACGCTCAAACAACACCCTGCCGCATATTTTTCTCCCAGACATTTGTAAAGTGACCTGGCAGCTGTTGAGAAGTGGGGCAGGGGGATGGGAGGTGATGGGGGGGTTAGAGCTCAGTAAAGTTCATATTCTTCCTCCTAATCCTGCTCTCACTTTCCTCTGCTTTCTGTCTCAGTCCCCCCCCCCCTTGTTTCCAACAAGAGGCCTCATTCTATATTATCTCCAGCACTGCCCTCCTCACCTCTTTTCCCCAAACATTCTCCCTCCATCTCCCAAGGCCACGACTTTCATAGAATCTGAAGAACACAACTAGTCGAGATGGACGGGGAAAACCGCGAACGGCGTTTTGATGGCGCGGTGGCTCCTCCCCATCCACCCGTCACTCACATTTCCACAGAGGATTTCCTTTTGGACTTTTCCCCCCGTAGCTGTGTGTGTGAATGTTGCGTGGGGCGGGAGGGGGGAGGGGGGGAGGCGGAACGGGCTCAGGGCCGATCGATGTCAAATTCAGGTGTGTCCTCCTGGCAGGCTCGGCAAGCTGGCTGGCAGACCCGGGGTTGAGTTGGAGATGTGGGAGGGGCTGCGGCGGGTTTGGAGTTTGTGTGTGTGTGTGTGTTTCGGGGATGGGGGGCAGGAGGTGGGGTTGGGGGGGTGAGATCGACAGGATACGTGGGAAGGAAGGGCTTGCTGTCAGCCAGCTGGACCTCTTAATCCTACAGCCTTGGGGAAAGGGTGTGAGTGTGTGTGTGTGTGTGTGTGTGTGGATTGTGTTTGTCTCGTAGAGATTTGTCAATTTTAGCACACCTCTGCTCCACTCTTTGGCCCAGCTGAGCCCACTGTGTGTGTGTGTGTGTGTGTGTGCGTGCGTGTGTAAATGTGTGTGTTTGTGTGTGTGCTACAGTGAGAGACAACCAGGATTTCATGTGCACTGTGTTTACTGTAGTCCTCGCTTTAACGGCACACTGTATATTTATGTCGAGACGACACAGCCTCTCGCCCCCTTGATGTTGGAAGAGGCGCTGGGGGTTGGTGCGAGGTGGAAGCGGGGATTTTAGGGGGGGGGGGGGCGGAGGGGAAGGGAGGGGAGGGCCGCCCTGTGTTGCTGGTTTAGAGTAGGGGGGGTAACTTGCAAGGGCAAAAAACACTGCCAACACCCCCCCCCCTCCACTCACGCCCCATCCCATCGCCTGCCTTCCATACCCAGCCCTCTTAGACCATCAAACGCCTACTCTCCACAACTTGTTTGTGCACGTGTGCGACACACACACACTTCACCCCACTCTACGTCACACGTGCAACTAACCGGCTGATTGTGTCATCCCCTTGTCATTCATTAGACACAAAACATACTATTTAGCCACATTCCATGCGAGCTTCCTCTCTTTTTTTCTGCTCCCTCTCTCTCTCTCTCTCTCTCTCCGCCCCGCGCTCTCTCTCTTTTGGCGTAGACTTTTGCATATATCACAGGCTGGCAGGCTAAGAGCTTGGGACTTCCCCACGCCACACTCCAAGCCTTTGATCCTTTGCTTTGGAGGTAACATCAAAAGGAGAGGCATAGAAAGGCAGCTACTACTGTGAAGTTCAATGTTCAACTTGATGGCTTGGCTGAGGGCTTTTTTTTTTTTTTCCCTCTCTCTCTCTCTCTCTCCCTCCCCTTCTCATTCCCTCCTCTCACCCTCCTTCCTCCCACTGCTCCCTCGATCCCTTCGCTGCATCTCTCAGCTGACAAAAACACACAGTTTTTAGCCAAGGGTTTTTCTTTTTTTTTATTTTAGTGCCTCTGACCTCACCTCCATAGAACCTATCTAGCATGAAACAAGACCTCCTCCCCGTAGAAGCTCAGATATACAGGCGGCGTATACCAGGATTCAGCCCTTTCTTGTCAGCGGTGTTGGTAAAAGGTGCAGTTTGAACGTGCCGGCCCTTCCCTTTTCAGTCTCTTTCTCCAATTCTCTTGTGTGTGTGTGGATAAGATGCTGCATCCTATATTTCAGCCGGTTGCATCAATGCCAAGCCCAGCCTGTAGCGGCAGAGGTGTTGGAAAGGTTAGCGGGAGAGGGCATCATTGTTTTCTACACGCGTTCTCTGTGTGGATCTGTCTTATTATTTTATCACTCATCGCTCCTTCCAAAAGTGAGAAGAAAAATAAAAAAATGTTCAGCTAGGCGCTTTGGTTGCTGGGTCGACACGGGGGCCTCATGGAGCTCGCAAACAAACGATTGTCATAACGAACGTTTCTTATGCAAACGCTGTCCAATGGAGATCCTGCATTCCAGGTCAGAGCCAGGCTCTGTAACCGTATTTAAATGACACCGGCTTGATGAGGTGATCCAGAAAGCCGAGGTGCTCCACTAAATGCTTTTTTGTCTTTTATGAGCTCCGCTGTCTTGACTGTGCCAATTAGCAAAGGCGTGTGGCCTGCTTTTCTTCTCTTTTTTTTTTTTCCTACACCAACTCCCTTTCTAGATAGACACACACACACACACTCGTGCACATCACTGTACACACACCAAGCACACGTTTGGTGTATCATTAGCTTAGTGTGCGGGGAGGCGTGCGAGCCCGGGCTCTCTCCTGCCTTATCTCCATGTCAATCACAGCGTGTGTGTGAACATCAGTTGTAATGATCTCCATCCAGCCTGTCGGTGCGTGTTAGCGCCCGGCTTCCCTCGCCCCCGGAGCAAGCCGTTCCCCAGCTAATAGATGCAAAATTAAGCTGATCAATAGATGGCCTCAGCTCATTATTGACATGTTATCGCGGCGTGGGATTTTTGTCCGGGGGTTTTATTCTGAAGCTAGCTCGAGATGCAAGGCGGGAGGAGTGAGTAGAGAGGGGAGAAGGGAAAAAAAAAAAGTTATCCTTCTTCTCCAAACGGCCGGTTTATTTCATCCTTGCAATTATATTATATTAAGATAATTTATTCTCACTCGATCGTTTGCGCGTAATAGCCGAGAAGCTTAAACCGTTTCTTTGCAACTTGTCCTGCAGGAAATGTAATCACCTGCTCAATGGGAGGAAATGAGATGGAGACTTTCTAAAACGGCATATTAAAGATTCATCAATAATTGGCATGTGTGCTGCTGTTTGTGTTCGGGGGAGGAGGAAAGGGAAGGGGGGGGGGCTCTTATGGATGGGTCACAACGTGATTGAGCTAAGTGGTAATTAACTATGAGAGAGGTGTATGTCTTTTTGAGCCTGTGCTTGCAGCTGTGTGTGTATGCATGAAGATGCATGTGCTGCTGTGTGTCAGGGAAAGAGCTGGTGCAGAGGTGTGTGCGCGCTGGTGTGTGTGTTTGGTGGTGGGGGCATCTCTGACAGAGTTGATTTGGAGGTGAGATCTGGGGCCATGTGGTCAGGTTATAGGGGGACAGGAGGGGTGGGGGGGAGGAGGAGAGCCACCCACCCTGGCCCACGCCACACATCCGCCTCCCCTGGCCCTCCTCAGGTCTTATTGTCATGGAAGCATCTCCCATTTTAATGAGCTCCAATAACCAAGCCCTTATTACTTATTTATTCATTAAGCTGCCGTGGCAAAGCGGCAGTACCCCACTGTGTGAGTGTGCATGTAATTGCTTGTATAGGATTTTTTCCCCCCTCCATTCTCCATACTCAATATCATGGTAAATACCATGTTTGGTAACAATAATAATAAGTTAGCTAATTGAATCTTAAAATAAATAGCCTGAAGATGCTGAATTAGCTGAGTTGGCCTGGTCACAAATCCATAACCTCAAACCATCATTGAGATTTGAGTTGAAACCCTTAAAAAAAAAAAAAAAAAAAAAAAAAAAAAAAAAAAAATGCGCTTTAGGTATGCTGAGGGAGTAGGCCTCATGAATATGGAGGCTGAACTGCTTCAAGGTGTATGTGCAAGTGTGAAAGAGACAAAAAAACAGGCTGAATGTTTGTTGGTTCACATGATGCTTTTCTGAAGATTAATTGCCTGTTGGTATGTGTGTGTGATGCCTTTCCACGTAATGCTTTCTGATTGATGAATGCGCGTAGGTGGAATTGTGTGATAGCGCGTAGTGTTTTTCAGAATATCGGAAGTCTTTGTGAAGCCTGCGAGTGTACACATTCTCTCCCTCTGAGGCATGTTTCGTAGCTTCCCTTATATCCAGTCTACCGTTTAACTAATTCATAGTGAACTCTCGCAGAACAAAACCAGACACCCAACATCAAGGGCAGCATTCAGCTTTCCTCCAGCACAATACCAAATACAGCGTTCTCCAGCAGAATGTGGGCACTGCAATCAGCTTACTTGTCTCCCTCAGCAGAGCTCAGCTGCTGTTCTTTCCTGTTCCTTTTTTTTCTCCTTCTTTGTTCCTTTTTAATTCTCCTCTTCACGCCGCTAACCCTGCTTCCTGCAAACAAAGGTAAGCGTGTAGTGAGCACATGATTTGCCCAACCTCTTCTCCTTCCACCCTCCTGGCCTTTGCCTTGCGCAAGGGGGCTCAGCAGACACACCTAGGCCTGCAGACGTGCCCGTTCACCTTCACGTAGCCTCGGAAGTAGGTCAGTGCGTACGAGACTCTGACCGGGAAGGTCCAGGACTGATCTTTGCCCTGCCAATCCATCAGCCTGCGTCTACCTTGCTCTGTCCTCCACTGACTACCATTACTAGTGTAGATTAGGTGGTGGTTTACATTAAAAAAAATATTGCACTTCTTCTAAATGCAAAATACGCAAACAAAGGCAACTGTATATATGTCGTCATCCAGTCTCACAATTGATGCATGACAAAATGTCCCCAAGACAGAGCCAGTTTATCCAGTTGCCTGTGATTCATTTCATTCAGATAACCGGTTTACCTGGTAGAATGTCACTCTCAACAGGCAGGCGAGTAGACGGACTGTTTCTTGTCATGCCGATGACTCGATAGACACACATTAAAGCTACCATATTGTATACCTTTACTGGCTTTTATTCCAACTTTTGATTTGTCTCAATATAATTTTACTCCAGCTTCTCTCTGGATCTCTAGGGCTCTCTATGGGCCTGTGTGCATTTCTCTCTGGAATGATTGTTGTTAAATTCATATAAAATCTGGAATTTATGTATAAAATAAAAAGAAATGAAATTCTCAATTAATCTTGCTGAGGTTTTTTTTTATTTCACTGGCTCCCAAAATGAAATGAATCAGCACTTGGCAAACAGATCTCTTGTTTTAGCTCTGCTGCGTAAAAACCCCAAATCACATGCTAAAGGCACGAGTATTGACGAGCCACCGCCGTTCTCTCTTAATTAATTAGCCGCGATTACAACGCGGTTCGACCAGGCTACCGCAATAGTTACAGCCACGGTAACGCACTCAGTTTGTCACCCTAGTGGTTTAGGATTGTGTTGAAGAAAAAGAAAGAAAGATGAAGAGTCGGTGTTCTGGAAGAAAGCAGCTCGTGTAGCAGCAGAAACACCTGGAAGCAGAGGCATCCTGCAGCAGAGGCTGATGCTAAAGGTGCCACAGCGCCTGTTCATTAGCGGGCTGATGGAAGACTAGCCAGCTCCTGCTGGCCTTCACCCTGCCTGCCACTATTTATAGAGCAGCCGAGAGATACTCTTAATGACACGGTGAGAGGGACAGTGGGATAGGGGGGGAAAACGAGGAGGGGGGGGGTGCAAAAGTCAGAAATGGAACACTGTTTACTTTCTGAGGCTTGTTGAGAAGTTGGTGGGTTCTGGACTGCAATCATGTCACCCTCTCACTTCCTTGGAAAATACTCTGTGTACCCAAGTGTGTGTAATCTTTGGTCCGGTCTGTCATCATCCAATCACTTTAATTGAAGGTAGAGGACCAATTTTTTTTTTTTTTGCATTCGACTGGTGGACATTTTTGTCTCCTCAGGATAGAATTAGAAAGGAAAATGTGTCTTGCTTCGCGTTGTGCAATCCTTTTTTTCAAACTTTCCGGTCAATCAGCTGTTGTTTGAATAGCGCATTTGTCCACACCTGCTAAGCAAACAGCGTCAGAGCAGAGGCATTCTTATCTCATGAACCTGTGTTTGAAAGAGCGAAACTAACTTCCAGAACAGGCCCCCCCGATAAAAGTCAAGTGTTCATGGACGGAAAGTCTAAAGAAAGGACACCAAGCTCATCAGGTGAAGCCTGAGCAGTTCTCTCGGCTTTTTAATTTTATTTTTACACAATAGTGGTCTCACAATCCTGTTTCCACAGCTCTGTTTGAAGGGGTGAGGGGAGTCGGGGTTGGGTAGAGAGGAAGAAGAGGTCACGTGCACATTCCCCTGTGTAAAAAAAGGCTTATATGAAAGTGTCAGGTTGAGGGTTTTTTTCCTGCAAGAAAGAGAGAGAAAGGGAATTTGAGGTGGGGATTGTTGGCACAGGGGGTAGGGGTAGGAGGTGAGACGGGGAGGGTGTGGATCGGGTTAGCGGCCCCGGCGCTGTCAGGGCCAGTGGAACCCCCAAGCGGTTCTGGCTTTGGAGGAAAAAAATACGGGCCCAGCGGACCCCTTCCTGCCCCAGGGCACGCAAACCCCAGGCCTTCCCGCATTTCACTTTTATTTTCCTGGTTGCAAAACGCCTCCGGCTATCAGAGCAGGTGGGGTGTGTGCGTTTTTTTTTTTTTTTTTTTCCCTCTCCCCCTTTCTTTAGTATTTACTCATAAAATGTGTATCGGTCTAAACCAAAGCAGCCGTAATGGGCCCTCTTGTGTCGGCCAACTTTTGTCCAGTTTTGTCCTGGAATTCCTTTCCTTACTTCCATCTGTTCTACTGTAAATCCAGTTCTCTGCAAACACACACACACACACACACAGCAGTGTATCACATAACTGTGTGTGGTGTGTGTGTGGGTGAATTTTTTTTGGTCTACCTGGGGGATTTTAAAGGGGTCTGTGTTTCATTAAGTTTCTCCCTGCCTCAATTACAGGAAATTAGTGTCCCCTCCTTTAACAACTTGTGTTTTTACATCTTCTCTTGTGCCTGTTAGCGAGGACAAAGCAACAGATCAAGAGAATATGCTTAACTCTTGTTTTTTTATAAAGGGATAAAACTGTAGTCAAACTGGATGGGCTAATCTTTTAAGCTCTGTGCAGTTGACTCGCAGAGCTTGGAATGGGCTCCTCTTACTAGCCCTGATCATTTCAGCCTTTAATAAAGCTCTTTACAGTAGTGGCCTGATTGGTGCAATCGGCAAGCTGTCAATCCCATCTCTGAGTGAACCACAGAGAATGTGCGTGAGCATTGTTGTATTCAGGTGTGTAAGCATGCATGTACTGTATGTTAGTGGATAAGTGGGGAGGGGGGGGTTCTCTGTGAATGTACATGTGTTGTAGCTGTGTCATGTTTATGAGGCAGCCACAGATGGGTCCAGATCTGCTGGATTCTCCAGAGCAACACCCAGCATCCATATGCTGACTCTAAACCCAAGCTGCTGCTTGTCTGTCCCTCTGTTTGTCTCATGCCCCCCCCCCTCCTATTTCATATCGTTGTGGTCCTGCCCCCCCCTCCCCCGGTCCCCTCGCTGGAAAGTGGACCGGCGTTCGGAAGCCATGTTGGCACATAAGGAGCTCTGTGTGTTTGATTGCTCTGATTCCCTCAGCTCTTAATCCAAAACAAAAAAACCAAACAAGCCAAGGCTGCATCATGTGATAAACACATCAGATGGGAGCTTGACAGGAGGGGAAAAAAAAAGCTGGTGGTGTTGGCTGACCAGAAATTGGAGGAGAACAATCCTGCACTTTCCGTGTCTCAAAAAATGATGAGGAAAAAACTCCCCCCCCACCCCCCCTCCTCCCCTCCCCTTCTTTGTCAATACCATATATTGACATTTGGTTAATGTTTGATAGGATGTTGGGAATGTTTAGGAGGCCTGGCACTGTTCAGCAGGAAGAGGAGTGTTGGAGGCCAAATTGCCTCTGTGCCCGGCTGTTGAATTAGTAACAAACAGTGGTGGAAGCTGGTGTGTGTGGACATAGGACTAGGATGATGATGATGTGTGAATCCTCAGGATGCCCCCCTTCCATTTGTCTCTGGCTGGCTTCCCCTCTGCCACGGGCTGTGACACGGGGACCCGGCTTTTTTTTTTTTTTTTTTTTTTTTTTTAATGCTTTTTGCTGCGATGACAGTCGGCGAGGATCTGGGTTAACACGCTACAGCTCATAACATGCCAGACCTTGGTGCAGCAGCAGTCACTCATGTATGGGTGAGTGGTCCAGCATGCTAGCAGGGACCACTGCTCATACATTTTAATAGTAAAAAAAAAATGTTAAAACTTGTCAAATGTGAACATTTCCTTTTTAATTTGATATTTATTGGAAGCAATTTAAAGACCTTGGTATCTGGGAATTTTGACCGGCAATGTTTGGTGTTTTTTTTAATAATACAAGAAAGTGAATCCATACTATAATCAATAATGTTAATAATCTGTTGTAGCCCTTCCTAGCGAATCCAATCCCCCCCCTCCCACACATACACACACACACACCAGCTTGGGAAAGCTGTAGAGGATGGGGAAAATCGGGACAGCGAGGGTGAGTTCATTCCTCTGTAAGGATTTAGAGGACTCCCTTGTCTTTCACTTCATCAGAGACAATTGAGTCATTCAGCTCCCATTGTGGGGCTGGCCAGGCGAGGAGGGGCGCAGGGTAGGGGGAAGGGGGGGGCTGAGGGCTGAAGGGGAGAGGGGAGAGGGAGAAGCCGCCTGCTGTACGACCCAGAGCCGGAGCCCAACCACTGGGTGGCTCTTACGAGGATGGGGGTCTGTCAAGGGGGGGCTGGTTAGTGTTTGTCTGTGTGTGTGTGTGTGTGTGTGTGTGTGTGTGTGTGTGTGTGAGGGGTTGGTGGGGGTGGGGGGGGGGGCAGGAAGGGAGACAGCAAGAGAAGAGAGAGTTATCCTGGAACTCCGGAGCAATTTGTCACATCGGAATGGCTCTTGAGTTACCCGGGGGGCCCCCTCATAGCGGGAGAGTTTTCAGGTTGCAGAGTGGGGGGGGGGGCGGGGGGACGGGGAGGGGCGGCAGAGAGGGGTCAGAGGTCGTGGCCTACTCAAGCCCGGGCGGTGCGTCCGTTAGCGGGGCGGGCAGGCCGGCTGGCGGGTGGGCGGGAAGACGGGCGGTTGAGGGAGAGAGAGCGGAAGGAGGCCAAGAAAAGGGGGTGGGGGGCGGGGGGGTCGGAAAGCCCGGCGCTTGCCAGGGCTCCGTTTTCCTTGGCATGCTTGTAAAACCTGCAGGAGAGATTAGTGTGTGAGAACATTTGCAATAGCCGGGGCTGAAGTGGAGCCACTTGTTAGGGCATGCGCTCCGGCAGCCCACCCGCCCCCACCCCCTCCCTCCCTCCCTCCCCACTCTGTAAGTCTTTCAATCAATGTCTCTCTACCCCCCCCCCCCCTTTGCCACACTCTGGGGTGTCACCTTCACGCTCCTCCAGAATGTTGTCATGCTAGACCCCTCCGTGGGCTGCAGCTGTGTTTGAATATTTGCATGTGTGAGCATGTGTGCACGAGCACATGCGACGGCGAGGACTTTCCCATAACTGGATTCACGATTTACAGCCCCCCCCTCCACCCCCTGCTCTCTCCCCTCTCCTCGGGCCTGTCTTCTAGCCCCTCTGGCACCAACGGACACTGTCTTGAATTACCTCATAGATGACAGCAGCTCCGTCACTCTTTTCCTCCTCTTTTACTGTTACACCCCCCACCACCCCACACACACACACACACACACACCCCTCTCTCTCTCTCTCTCTCTCTCCACTCTCCACTTCATGGCAATTAATGCCCAGTGCAGGGGGTCCATAAAAAAACCCACAAGACCTCAACCTTAGAGTATTTTTTTTAACAACCTTTTCGTTTTTTTTCCACTCTCAGGACATACAAACAAGCATAAACAAACCCAGTTTTTTAAGCAGTAAAAAGCCATCTCGGGGTCATAAACGAGTGGTAGTACTGGAGAAAGACCAGGCAGAAAACATTTTTTTTTTCTCTCCCTTGCAGGGGATGTAACCGAGAGCGTGGAGTCAATAACTCCCTCCAGCGTCTACCACTGGCAGGCACCCCGCGGTGAACTCTCCGCTAATTACCACTGATTTAGACACAGTCTCAGGAAGGGTCGCGACACACACACACACACACACAGGCACTCACTTCCAGACATGCATATAAAGCAGCGGTCACTCTTGCAGGACGGGAACACATAGAAATTAAGTCTAATATACCTGCGACACCATAAAAACGCTGAAACCTTCACACGGCACCATAGCTTAGCCTGCACTTCATTGTGTGTATGTTGTTTGTGTGTGTGTGTGCGTGTGTGTGTCGCAGGACAGGGTGATGGTTTCGCATAAGTGTTGTGATTTATAAACCGTTCAACGTGTAAAACCTAAGCCAACATGTGATCCTGGGCTCCGGGCCAAAAATGATGGTGAGATAATTATGACACTCAACAGGATTGTATCAACTTATGTGATTATAGCAAAGAAGCACATGATCCCAATCACTCATGGAATATAATTTGATGGCAGTGAGATAGGAGCAAACTACACACATGGAAGTCTGTGGATAATAGAGGGAGTTTAATCCATATCCCCGTTTCATGAATTCCCAAATGAAGCATTGTTACCCTCCTTTGTTTTAAAGCTGCAGCGCGGGGCTTTTGTCTCCCCCTTCTGTCCATGAGAAGGAAATTACACAACGCGTAAATAAAAAAGAAAAAAAAAAAGTTATGGTTGCAGCTGTAAAACGGTGGATAAATTGTTTATAGCGTCACACAGCCCCCGTGAAATGACTCGTTACACTGTCAGTATTTGATCCATTTGGTCTGATAACACTTGGAGAGTCTAGAAGAGCCACAACATTAAATTAAGTTTAGCAGAGGGCTGCACAGAAGTGTCTGGTGGCTTACTGCGAAACACTGAGGGATTTACCCCCTTTATTTTCAGTGACAGGGCCTAATCAGCACTGTGTAAACTCGTATAGAATAAAAAAGGCTTGAATGGATCATGTGTTCATAAAAGTTAACAGCAGGTTTAATTGGCCGGCAAAAATCCCTGATTCATGCTTGTCCACATTTTTGATTTTTTTGTATTTAAGTGTGAACATTCTTATAGGATTTTTCAGTATTCGTCCCTGCTGGTTTTTACCAATTTGGCTTTTTATTTTACTTTTTTTTCCCCTATTTAAATCGAGAGCAAATCCAGGAACTGAAAGAACAGTTTTCCAAAGGTCATTGGTGTTACATTGTTTACAGTTGTCACTCCCGATATTCAGTTCCAACAGAAGTTTCTCTCTCTTTCAGGGCCCATTCTGAATGCCTCTGAACTGAAACAGCTGCCGTGACCTCTTTTCCGCAAACTAGGTGGCCGTGACATTGATAAGCACAGTGTGGACCACATACTGTAACAAGGTCAACAACAGGCAGTCAATGGCTGACAAATAGAGAGTTTACTGTATGGCCACGGTGCCGGGCCAGAGATGGTAGAATTCGGACGGCAGGTGACATCGTATGACTCTGCGCGAAATTGTTTTAATGACAGCGGTTGTGGATGTTTTCCATGGTTTTATTGTTGAACATGTGGACATGAGGGCAGACCGTTCTAGGAAAAAGCTGCTAGGCCGTTTTGACGGGACGGTAAACGCAGCACATGCCGTCAAATAATAAGGACACCGCTGGTTTTATAACACAGACAGATGTTTCTCATGACCCTTGGTTTTTTTTTTTTTTTGCTTATCTCCATGTGCATGTGTGTGACAGAAAGAGAGAGGTCGGTAGTGACTTCTGATAGGGGCCGAGTCAATCATTTATGGGAGCAGTCAGGAGTTTTAGCCTCAGAGGAGCGTGGTGAGACGCCACACTTTAACTTCTTTATAGGTCCCAATAAACGTCCTGACAACAGTCACATTTATGGCATTAGGTCATCTAAAAGCCACACGTTGTGTACAGTACTACTCTTAACCTCTGCCCTTCCCCCGGCTCTCCAGTCATGTGTCGCTTTTCTTTCACTTCTCAGCTGCTTCAGGGGAGGAAAAAAACATGAACCAATTTTTATTTTGGAATTCCCTGCTCACTGTAAACAAGAGCGGTATTGTTTTGCATATGGCTAAAAATAAATGTGATTCAGTTTACACTGCTACCGTGTGGACTCCCGCTGAACTCTCACATCGCATACCTGGGGCCATCCTCACCTCATCCACCATCTGCCTTAAGATCTTTATTTGCCGTTCCATGTTTTTGAGTTTCCACAGCCACGCACCCATCAAGAAATGTCGTCTCCCCCTCCCCTTTTTTTGTCTTATTTTGATTTTCGCTTTCTGCATTGTTAACATGTTTTGTTTTCTTTCTTTCCATTCTGTTTCCTTTCTGCCATTCAGTACCTACAGATGAAATGGCCCCTGCTAGATGTTCAACCAGGAGGTCTTCAAAGTAGACAAGCACTTAAAGATGCCAGGTCCCCGTCACCGGCACACATCGTTGTAAGTAACGCCTCGCTCCAGCACTTCTCCTCTTTTTTTTCCCAGCTCTTCTTCAACTTCTTCATGACAATGAAAGACAAACAAACCCTGATTTCCTTCTCTAATCCGTCCTGAAACAGCTTCAGGGTTGTAGTCTCCCTCCCTTTTTTTTTTCTCTCCGTGAATGGATGTTTTGACTGGAAAAATGCATATGTGTCTGCATTTACCCTTAAATCAGAGTCACTAACACACCCACTCATTTTTTAACTGAACTTGCATTTTTTTTAATACATGTAGATAGATTTTTGACTTTTGCGAGTTGTGCGAGTCCAAGAAAGTAGCTGCTTTAGTTGGTGAGTGATCAGGAGGTTATTGGCAGTCGGGGGCTGGGAGCGTGGCAGGTACAGCGGTTTTATTTGTTTTTTTGGAACGGCCACGTCGCTCGTAATTCCCACAGAGAACGAACGCCCCGGCCAAGCCTTGTGCCGAGTTGAGATGATTACGGAAAAACTGGTCTTAATGATGAAGTTTTTTCAGGCAGAATGAGCTAATGCTGGGCTGCTAACATAACGTCTTTGGCGGAAGTGCGGGCTCTACCTTCAGCACTGATTACCCCATCAATTAGAGGGTGTGGAACGGTCCGTGCATTGGTTTTCGAGGCTTCCCTCAGTTCCAACAATTATTGTGAAAATAGTTCCATAATCCTCTTACCCTGGCACACAGAACAATACTACAAGCGCTTGAGTTTCACCCCGGAACGTTTCTGGTAGCGCACACGCTCAGCTGCACACTCATGGATGTATAAAGCCTTATAATAATACATCTGGATATATGCTGGCGGGCTCAGCCACGTCACCCTGGTTACCCGCTCTCATACACGTCATAAGAACCGGTTCTTGGTGACTATAAATCAGCAGAAAAACGTCTCTCAGCAGAAAAAGAGAAAAGGTTGTTTTCCTTTTGCTGCAGCACAACAAAACCGTTTTAGTAATAGTTTGAGCCATTTTTGGACATTAAAATAAAGGACCAACATATTATTTTCTTTTATTTCTTGTTTTTTTTTTTTTTTCCCTTGCAAAACTGAGGTGTATACCGCACCGTGAATTGAGTGTATCCATGGAGGTGAAGGAGAGGAAGGAAGTGGAACTAAAAGGAAGTGTGGAGTACATGACCTTTGACCCTGATGAAGGCTGTCATGAGCTGAGACATGTCGGTCGGTTTGTTGCCTTGTTATTATAAGAACAGTGTATATGAGATTTTTTCTTGAAGTTTGCCCATGATACTGGATGCCCCCCCCCCCCCCCACAAAAGAGGTCATGCTCGAACCTGTGTTTTACTCTGATAGGAGAGTTGGCTGAACAGCCATAGGGCCATATGCTGTACATACACATAACAGAGCATCCATCCCCGGCATGTCAATATCTAAGAGGCTGGCAGCTGTGGAATGAACAGTTGTACATGAACTTAGTAGTCGGCCAAAGGCATAAAGATTTGAGGAGGTCAGTGGAAAGGTTGAACGTGGGGAGGTGTATGCTTATGGTCACCGGGTTAGCGAGCCAGAAAAATCAATGGGGTTGAGATTGAGCTGAATTGGTGAGGTGACCATGAAGGCCCTGGGCCATTATTGGCAAAGTTGATTCCTCTGTTTGTTTTACGAGTCGTGCATCTTCTGCATATAGTTATGAAAATGGGTAAAAAAAGAATTGAAAAGCGCTTAACGATTTTTTTTTTTTAGATGGAGACGCCTCTTCCCGGTTCGTAGGTTCATGAATACGAGATCTCCCGTGGTAACGGGTTCTGTGCCGGATCTAATAATACATAGCCTGACCTTTATTGTTCCAGTGCAACAACACAGTTTGTTAGTCATTATGGTTGTATAGCGCGCACAAAGCCACTAAATTACACTGTCACAACGCGCACTGTCCCTCTGAGTCACAGCTGACATTTGATCAGTTTAAGTTACTTTTATGGTCTGTAATAAATCCCATCCCCAACAGTTACTCAAAAGTTGGCGAACCGAGGCCTCCTTGGTATTTTGCCCATTTATGTTAAGCACATCCTAAAATAGCGGGAGGTGACGAGGGCTGTTTTATTTGAAACAGAAACCTTGTCAGAAGTTGTCTTTAAGACAAAGAGCTCGCGATGACAGTGTTATTCTGAACAGAACGAGCCCGGCTCGTGCCCTCCTTATCTCCCCCGTGATGCTTGTGTTATTTTTATACCAAAGAGTTCAGGGGCCTCTTCTTGCTCTGTTATTTTAGGAGACGCTGCGGAGAGAAAAAAAAAAAAAAGTCACAACACCTATGAAGTCTTAAACTGGTCTGCAGGTAAATGTGGCTGTAAATGCTTCCTACCTTACATTCATCTTAACACCTTCTTTAAATGAAGTTTGAGAACAACAAAACCCATCCTTTGCAATTACAACTTTTTAGAAATTACAAGATTGTTGTAGTTATTTGTTTAATTAGATCTCTCAACAAGGTGTTTTTTTTTTTTTTGAGGGTGGGAAACTGATCATAAAACACTTGATGATTTATTTTCATGAAAATATATGAGAGCATCTGTCTTCCTGAATGTACACATGAAGCCGTAACGCAAAGAGTCAGGCGACACCCACAACTCATCACAAAGCAGAAAAATTGGCTGCGTTGGGCGAAAACAAGCTTCAGTCGACAAAACAGAACCATATGGCGGAGTTTTTTTTGGTTATCTCGACTTGAGACGGAATACTGAGCGACATACGTGTGCTAATCACTACAAAACCTTCCCACAAAATTTAAATTAAAACGGCCCCTTGAGCCGACAGGTTTGATGTAAGCCAGACGAAGCTGAAGCCTGCGTTTAGTGTTGTGAGAGAAGTTTTAAGACTTATATATGACAGCAAGCAATCACAGGGAGGTTATATAAAAGAAAACCTTATATTAGGACACAGATTTAAATAAAACTAAGAAACTAATGATGTTAAGATTCTTTCCCAGATCCTAACGGCTAATAAATAACTCTGTATTTGGAAATAAAAGCTCCCATGTCAGAGGAATTTCAATGCAAATTTTAATTTAATTGATTTTAAGAATGTCTAGGTGCTATATGAATAATATCATATGGTTTAGAATGCTCAATCCACAACAAAATCCGCAATAAAATGACCTGGAAAAGACTGCACCCTTAATTCTACATCACGTGTTCTACTCACCCAAGGTGTTATTTTCACATTTGGAGATCTGCTTTTGTGGTTTTGAAGATATCATGAAACAGCTTCCTATGGACAAAGCGATGCAGACCAGAACATAGGTTGTTCACCATTTATCGATCATGGTACAGTAGCGCTAATAACTTGTAGGTGTGTGTCGTGTTTCGTTCAGTGTTTAGTTTTTCATGATATTTTCAGGCCCGAAATCTTCGGCAGATCAACAAATGTGAAAATAACACCTTGGTAACGCTGTGATGTAGAATTAAAGGCCCGATTGGAGAAAACAACGGTCTGATCCTTTAACCCTCAGCAGCAGAAGCAACGC
The DNA here is from genome assembly GCA_036785175.1 of Eupleurogrammus muticus. NCBI lineage: Eukaryota > Metazoa > Chordata > Actinopteri > Scombriformes > Trichiuridae > Eupleurogrammus > Eupleurogrammus muticus. Next base: position 20,190,757 of record JAYKQN010000015.1, read on the forward strand.
AGAACAGGAGCACTATTAAACATGTGGTTATTACTGTCATTGATCAGTATGAGAGAACATATTGTAATATTTGTGGTCGTATTGCCCGGCCCTGCTGTGATCTGTTGGAGTACACAGGCTGGCGAGATCAGAGGCGTTGCAGCATCGCCGCATAGGCACAACTCGCTGTTAGCGCGAGTGATGAAATTGAATGTGGGGGAAAAAAAAAAAAAACGCGGCTCGCGTTGTCGGGGGCCGCTCCTTCCACCCGGCGCAGGCATCACCCACCTCTGACTGAGGAGGAAGTGTGATTGGATGTTTCCCTGGTTTGCATCATACCGGCCTGTCGTACATATAGAAAAGACAGATTACTCTGGACGGCGTCGTGAACGCCGGCGATAACCCCGCGCGGCCCCCCGCTGGTGTCACTCAATCACTCCTTGTTCTTTTTTACTTGTTTTACTACAAGATGGCTTGTCTGTTCCGGACAGTATCAATAAAATAGATTCATGAGCTTTAGTTTTTTTTTATTTACAAATACGGAAGAAAATACTCTGGCACCTTGACCCGCCTCCTGGCTGAGGCTGCGGCTGATAAGAACCTGTTGACTGGCCCGCTAGATAAGAGCCATCTGAAGGCTTAGTGACCCTGAGCCAGTTGAAACAACAATAGAAAGACAGTGAGAGATGGAGGGAAAGATATGTATATATGTGTATATATAGATGCTGTAGATAGTGTGTTAGGGAGTCTTGGTGGAGGAGGCCCGTGGAGGCGAGATGGACAGGGACGGAGATGCAGACAGATGCTCCGGGTCCTGTCTGCAAAAAAGGAAAAATAGGAAGTGACCTCACGCAGGCCGGTCTTTCCGAGGGCACCCTGTATGCCCCGGTTTACCGTGGCCCTCAAAGGGGGGCCACGCAGGACCTTTTTGAAGTGCCTGACCACCCCGCGGGCAGCCTCCAAACCTGCCGCCGCTGAACTTTCATGCCATTGGCCGAAAGTTATTCAATATTTATCCGCCTATTGATGTGTGTTTTTCGAGGTGGGAAGGGACTCCCAAGAAATATTTTTATGCCTCACACGGCTCCTGGGGGGCAAGATCATGTACAACAGGTCTTCGCTTTGTCAACTTCCCTTTGTTAGTGATGATGTTTTAATTTCGCTTTGTGGTCTTGAACAGCAGCTGGTAGTAGCTCAAGTCTGGTGGGTGGATTCTGGATTTTTTGTTTTTTTTATCTACTTTCATAGTGATTATTTTATTAACCCAGTAACAGAATAGATGTGTGAAGTGAGGAAGGACTCAGCTAAATATATATATATATATATATATATATATATATATATATATATATATATATATATATATATATATATATATATATATATATATATATATATATATATATATATTTAAGTTTAACACTATGATGCAAGCTAGTCTGATTGAATCATGTTTCTTAATTTGCAACTCTGGGAATTGGGGCAGAAACGTGCACATGTCAAGAGCACACACAAACTACTTTCCTGACATTCACGTGCATGCATGCACACACACGCACACACACACACAAGCACAAGCACGCATACACAGCCTTAGCGTCTACAGCCTAGCCCTGGTCGAACAATGTCTCCATTGTTTTGTGGGCTTTCACTGGCAGCAGGGGTTGGCTGGACGGCTTTCCCAACTGCGCCTCTCTGTGTGTTATAGTGTGTGTGTGCGTGCGTGTGTGTGTGTGTGTCAGAGGTAGTGAAGCATGGGCTCAGGGACGGAGAGAGGGAGGGCTCTTGCTCCAAGTGTATGGTAATTAGTGTGGAGGAAGTGATGGAATCTGGCCATTTTTACGGCTGGCGAGACCTCCCACCTGAGCCTTTACAACCAGCGAACATGCCCATTTCATTCCCATTCAGGCCAGCTTGTTTCTTCCAAAGAATGCGCACTGAAAAGAGCTGACGTGTTTTCGATATCATAAAAAAAAAAAAAAAAAAAAAACCCTCAACAGAGCTGCGTTTTAAACCGAGCGTTGAGAAAAGACACGCCACAATGACTCCAGGGATCCCTACAATGGGCCGGAGGACTGGATGGGCACGTGACTGCTACTCCAGGTCAGCGCGAGAAAAGACAGAGCCGGGATCGCGTTCACCCTCCTTGACCGCTCCTCTGTCCGTTCTGCAGGAATGGGGATAAAGGGAGCTTCCTGTGGCCTGAATGGGCCGAGCACCTGCGCCCGCCAGACAATCGCGCGGAACTCTGGGAGGCCGTGCCTCCTCCGCTGTTAATTAGTGACCCCATGGTCAGCAGGCAGCCACCACCCACACACACACACACCACACACACACACACATACTGTCCTGAGGACTTTACCTAGAAAGCTTTCTCTGTCATGACTTTTGTGCCCACCTCTCTTTCCCTCCTTTTTTGTATTTTAAAGCCCTTTTCTAAATAACCTACCCCCTTCCTTGTCTTCTTTCCTGTGCATGCATCCCTCTATCCACCCTTAGCTCTAGCCCATTTATTAAATCTCTTTTTGAATGGGTTGTTGCATAAAACACAATTTAATTTGAAAGTTGTATTGTAATGTAATTAAATTACATTCTGTAGCATTTATTTTATACAGAATTACAATATAGCTTGATTTCACCCGTACTGGCACAGTATCCAGACTTCAGATAGAGTCCATTGTGCCTGTCCCTCGCTGTCTTCTCCAGACAAGACGCCCGTTCAAGGGGTCACGCTTACATCATCGGCCCGGGCCCAAAAAAAAACGGCGTCCGTCGAGACGTGGCGTCAGGCCCCCGGCAGCTGTGACAATGAAAAGGAGAAGCACCTCCAGTCATTGTATCTGACCCACAGACAATCCACTCAGTGTTGGCTTAGTCCGCAACCCCACCACGACAACCACTGAAGAAGAGTCTGCTTCTTCTTAGCCCCTCCCGTGTGGACAGGACCGAATATCTGAACATTTTAAAATGAGGCTGCACAAAAAAAAAAAAAAAAAAACTGTGATGAGCGAAAACTAACAGATATTTAAAAAGTTCATTATATCTGATTCTAGGAAATGTGAACAGCAGCTTTTTGTTTTGCATCTGTGTGCGTGTGTGTGCGTGTGTGTGTGTGTGTGTGTGTGTGTGTGTGAGAGTAGCTCTAGGGCCATTGTTTTTTTTCTTGCTGTGGTATTTGACTGTTATATAACCCCTGTGAACTTATGCTACCCCAGGGAAAGTGTGACTCTATGTTGGAAACACACATTCAAACGGATAATATATATTTGTATTTGCGAGAAAGAGTGTGTGTGTGTGTGTGTATTTGTACCTATAACCACAGTGTTCACTGTATGGCTGTTATAACAAGTTATCTCTCCGGCCCTGGGGTTAAGCACACGTACAAATACAGCCCGGTGCAGAGACAGCAACCTGCACAGCAGCTTCTCGGTGCTGCAGCCCTTCAGTCAACTAGAGGCCATGTTGCTTCTCACCGCATGTTTTGAGGCTTGTGTGTCCTTTCGTCCTTAGGAAATCAATATCTCCCTTTTGCTTCCTTTTCTTCCTTTTTTTCTTCCTTTCCTGTCCTCTATCATCTCCTGATATCTGACAAAGCCAGACATGATGCTATATCTGATTTTTTTCTTTTGGCCAATAGATTCCAATATTTCATGTTAGACCCCTGAAGAAACTTGCATTTGAAGAGCTAGAAAGTCAGTTAACACTTTTATTTTTTTAATATATATATATTTTATGACATATAGCAGAGGTTACTGCTCTGGAGAATCACTGTCGCATATTTCTTTTTATAATTCCACCTTCTCCAGCTCTCGCATTAAAAACACAATTGATATTAATGTGCTGTGGTGACAGTGAATCCTCAGACCAGGCTGCTCCTCAACTCCTGTGAAGGTGTGACCACCGAGGAGATGAGATGTTCTACCAAAAGTGACATATTGTTTTAACAACCAGCCAGCCAGCACCAACAGCCGCGTAACCAGCGCAGATGCCAGTGTTCTCCTATTCTCTCTGTGTAAAATTAGTAATAACGGGGTCGAACATGCACCCAGGAGAACGCTGAGCCAGCAGAGATGAGGGTAGTAGTTTTAAATAACTCAAAAGCCAAGGGGATGCATTATTTCCAGGGAGAACACGGTTCCTTTTGCATAAACTCTGGCCGCCTGGAATTGTGTAAAGATGTGTGTGTGTGTGTGTGTGTGTGTGTGTGTGTGTGTGTGTGTGTGAGAAAGAGAGAGAGAGATGGAGAGCTGATATAATTGTGTGACTTGGGAACATCCATCTTTGCCTTTCAGGGGCCCTTCTGCTGGGAATTCCCCGGACAGTCAGATCTGAGCCTTCACCAATTTCATTTGGTGAGAGACCTTTGAATTCCAAAAATATATATATATTTTTTTTCTTTTTTTTTGGGCTGATTCCACACACAAATTAACAACTGATTTAACAAATTGATGATTTAAACCAGCAAATAATGAATGAAAAACCCTAAATCCTGGTGATGATGATGATAATCATGCTGTGTTGTGCTTTGTGCTAATTCAGTGCTGCTGCTTTGATGCTGATGTGCTTTTTTTTTTTTTTGTCATGTGAAAAAAAAAAATGCCAATACAGGTGATGGGATTTGTGTGTTTGGGTCAGTAACGTGTGACTGACTTCATGAGACGGCCCTGTTTATGTTCCACGTGTCAGCTTTGTTTGGCTTTTAACTAATTTGCGCCATGCGTCATGGATGCTGTTTGCCTCCTCTATTTGTCTGAGCTTCTGGATAGTGATGGATTAACGACCACATCCTTTTCAGATCGGCGCAGGATATATTTGAATTGTTTTACTTGCATTTTCTTAAGCGGCTAAACATGACATTGTGCTTAAAGAAAGTGGAGGCTGCAGGTAAATGAAGTTAGTCTTGATCTTAGGTGACACCAGTAGGTCATGTTGTGGTTTTTTAAGCTGGGTCGACACTCGGAGGAGAATTTATTAATCTCCTGTGAGGCGACTGCTGCTCTGTGGATTGCCTACTTGAATTGTTTGACTAATCAATTGCTTGTTGATTTTGCACACTCTGCCGGCCCCTTTTTGTTGGCAGCAAGTAACACGAGTCCTTCAAAAAAAAAAAAAAAAAAAAAAGGGGGAAAGTAAGACAAGGTAAATCATGCTTGATTGAGCAAACAGCTATTAATGTGATCGTGTAGACTAGTAAGGATAAAAAAAAACATTCCTCTCCCTCTCTCCGCATGTCGACCTGCCGCCTGCTTCCCCTCCCCTCTCTCTGCAGCGCCTTTGCTAGAACTTGTTTGACCAGATCTGGCAGGATCACGGCTGGGTGTGCCCCGTCTGTCTTTCTGAATCTGTGTGTTTGTGTCTCACAAACACACCTTTGTCTACACCAGCGTGTGTGTAGTATCCTTGCACCTGAAGGTGTGACTCGAGTCTTGGATGACAGGTATTTGAAAGGGGGTAGGCCGGGTCAAGTTATAACTTTTCCTGCATTTTTTTTTTTTTTTTTTTTTTAGCGCAACAATGTGAACTCACTTAACCCCCGAGATTTGACTCGCAGGCCCGCGTGTATAGTGAGCAATGACATAAAAAAAACACACGCACACACACACACGCAGCTAACTAGGCGCCAGAAACATGTGGTAGTCGTGATTTCGCCAGAGTTCACTTGCACAAAGACTCGAGAGCAAAGTTCAGGAGTGGTATCAATAATCTAATTTATGACGGACCACTCCTAACAGACCGAGGGTCCAGACTCTGGTGGACCCGGTGGTAGCGCCCCCCCCCCCCCCTTGCCACACCACTGTATTTAACACCGGAGGCCGTTTCACAGGGAAAAAACTTGTTTTGACAGAACTCCAGGTGTCTCATTGTTGGCGCTGGCACGGTTCAACAGATTTACCAATTAGCACTGGGCCGAGGGCACGGGAAGGGTGGGGGAGGAGGGGAAGAAATTAAACAGGGAGGGGAGGGGGGGGCGATGGATGAGGAGGATTTGGCCGCAGTGATGGAATGAGGTTTAGAGTGAGAGGGGCTGCAGGGGAAGGTGTGGGGGTTGTGACCATACGGAGGCAGGCTGGAGTAAGGCGATCCGTGACCTTGTTTTTTTTTTTTTTTTTTTTTCTCCTCCTCTCTCCCCCAGCAGCAGCAGTACAGAAGGGGCTGAGGTTTTTATGCTGAGCCACAAAGAGGAGGGGAAGTACGTAGAAAGGGAAGAAGGGGGCAGGAGGAGGGCAGAGGAAAAGGGGAAACGGAGCGCTACTATGGAACTTTGTGCTCGGCTGAAAATGTGTTTTCACATAGTGACGCATCATTTAAGCAATTCGTAGATTCGCCTCCTGATACTCGATCCTGTTGCTGTGTGTTGCTAACACACATCCCTCGTCTGCATTGATTTGTTTTCGCTGCGAGTCCTCCCCCCCCCACCTTTTGGCTCGCCGTTCTCGCTCCGGTGCGAGGCGGAATTGTGTGGGATTAAACACAATGTTATTACTCTCCGCTAACCCTCTTTGTTATTCCTCAGAAATGTCTGCTCCCTTTTTTTCCAGGAAAGTTTGGAAGTGAACTTTGGAGAAACGGGGTGAAGTGATTTAGCGAGTATCCCAGGGGTGGCCTTCCAGAATGTAGAGTAGTCTTTGGCTCCCGCGTGTTGACATTGACACACGTGTGCGCACACAAACACCACGAAGCACGCATTCCCTGCAGGTATCTCAGCATCATTAAACCATTTATGCTTCTGCTCAGTCCAAAAAGGAGGTTGAAAAAAAAATTGTAGAACAAGCTTATTTATGAAGTTGGGGAGGGAAAATATGTGGCGGGCGCGCATGTGTGTGTGTGTGAAAGGAAAAGACAGGGTTTCTCCGTCCGTACCAAGCTGTCACTTTCACTACAACAACCAGAATAAAACTGTGGGAAGCAGCATGGGACAATTTAATGGTCGCTGAGTTTAAGTTGTCTTTTTTGAATCAGGGACGTAAACATCTGGTGTAAAAAGCCTTTAAGAATATACATATTGTCTTAATAAATGATCCAAACACTTTCTTTTTTGGTTTGTTATCACTGAGAATCCTGTCACATATATACCCTTGTCTGATCCTCATTTCAACCTGTGCGCCTTTTCAAAGATTTGCAAAAGAAATATTTAGCGTACGATAATTATTGTTTTCGCATAATGTCAGACGTTGCAAAGGACGTCCTTCGTTATAAGCTGCGGATCACAATGTGGCCTCTCTGGTTCTGTAATGACTCGGTGATGAGCGATCCCACAAATGGCTGGCGACTGTCTGTTGTGTGTGTGTGTGTGTGTGTGTGTGTGTGTGTGTGTGTGTGTATGTGTGTATACACCGCATGTGTACATGCAGCCTGTCACTGGGAGTGATGGAGACAGCGTTTTGGAAAAGCAAAGAAGAAGAAGAAGAAGGGGAGCTGTACGGAGTGGGGAGAGAATACGAAGCCCCCACCGAATTCCCCACAGAACAATTTACAGTTCTGGATGAATACACTGTCACAGTCAAAATGTGTACTCCGTGCATGCATGTGTGTGTGTGCTGAAGTCGCTGGAATGCTGAGTGATTCCAGAGAGCACTTAAGCTGCCTCGAATTCAGTTTTCTGTTCCCACCCCCCCTTATAGCAGGAGAGGGGCTTTTCTTTGGAGTCTGCAGGGGTAAACACCGGGTATCTGCTTTCTGAGTCATTTAGCATCGTCCTCCATCACCTTCCCCGTATATTCCAAACAGTGTTTTCTGCTTTGTCGGGCCAGCCTGAACGAGACTAACTCCCCAATTTATTTGATTTTATTCCTCTCGGCGGTTCCAGTGAAGACCTATCTGAACTTCTCTTGGATTTGTTTGGCTCTGGTTTTGATGTGCGCATTGTTAAATTTTTTTTTTTCTTCGTCTCCATCTTCCAAGTCTGTGTTCTGAGGGCCGGGCCCTGCTTTTGTCTCGGCCCGGGAAGGAATTTGATGTGAGACTTATTTTCCTACCCAGTCAGTTTCTTTTGAGAGTTTTTTTTTATTATTTCCTCTTTTTTTTGTTGTTGTTTTCTAATATTCCTGGAGGTTTGCGACACAGTCTTTGAGGCGGGTGACGCTGCCGTTTGCCTGCCCTCGCATACCTGTGCAGGTGTGCACACGCTTTCCTATTTATTTATCCAGACTTCTAATTGAACAGCCTGTAAAAGAATCAGTCATGTAATAGTGGGAGGGGATGACGGGGTGAAAAGGAGACCCGGATTCCATGAGATTAAGGAGGATCACTGTGCTAGAGGTTTTGGATGAAGGCAGCGATGGCTCATTCCTGACGGTATATGGGCTGTTTTGTTTTCACCGGAGAGGAGTCTAAACTAATGTGTCAGAGCGCTTTTTTCTCATCAGCGAGACGCGCTATAGACGACCGGCATCGGCTAGACGTCGCCATCGAAAAAGATGCGGTGGAATTGCATGCTGGGAAAAGAATAAACAAACCTGTCACCAAAGTTGGGGGGAAAAGAATCCTTAGTGCAGCACTACTGTCAAAAAGCAGCTTCCATTTCATACATTATTAACATTACCTAAACGCATTATTTGTGTATTTATTCATTCATTTGTCTTGTTAACATCCTCCTGGAGTAAGATAAACAGCGCGGCCAGTCTGGCTGTGTGACAGTTGTGTGTGAGATTTGAATAAAAAAAATAAAAAAAACGCCCGGCGGCGTGATTGGATCTAGACAGGAGCAGATTCCGTGGGACACCAGACTTCCTCTCCAGGCTCATTAAGGGACAGTAAGGCGATGATGTCGAACCGGCGCACACTTTACCGGCCTGCCTCCTCCTTTGAACAGCGTCGCCCTCTTATCTGCGACATGCTCTGTTCCTCCATAACAAGGCGCTCCCACTCGCCGCCGCGTGCACGCGCTCTGTCTGTCTATCTGCGTCTCACACACACACAAACACACACACACACACTCTGCCTACATGCATCACACTTATTTAGTTTGTGTAGACAGAAAAAACTCTTAAGAATGTGGCTTGTCCACACAATTTTGGCAGCTTTTGTTGTATTTTTCTCCTACGCTATCAAGAAAAAAAGTCTAGTACTTGTTTTGTTTTTTTTTCTTCTCCCGCACAGACATCACAAATGGATATTTTAATTGGAACTTTTGGCACTGTCTCCATCTTGTGTTGAAATGGCAGACAAGTGAGTGGCTGGCGAAGGCCGGGCCTGGGCTGATTGGTGTGTAGCGAGGCGTGCCTAAATCAACTGGCAGCATGAATAGCTCGCTTGATTCTCGCTGGCATTCACTGGAATCCATGGCAGTTTTTTGTTAAACAAGATTCTTTCTTTTGGAGGAAAAAAAAAAAAAGTCTGGAATAACCAACAAGGGACGGAGAATACCTCCTGCTTCCCTGAAGCATGACTTCCCTTTTGTTTCGTCGGTGCAAATTACTTGCCTTTTTTACGCCAAGTCACTTTTTGGTACATTTGTAATGTGAGGTTGAAACGGCCAAAACCCCTTGTTGCTGCACCGCAGCCAAAGACTTTGCTGAATTTACAACTTCATATAGAGGTGTTGAAATGTTAATGTGCTCGCTGTAATGGAAATAATCATGTTACCATAATGAATTATCGTTGCACTCTTGGATGTTCCTCTAGATATTTTACAATGTACTCACTAAAAGCAGGCCTGTTGGGACTTGTGAAGAATAATATAAAGTGTTAAAACTCTACACAGTTTGTCCATACTGGAGGTAAAAAAAAAAGTCATACGGAATCACACATTTAAGTGCAAGTTAATGCGTAAGAAAGTGTTGTGAAGTCAGTAAATCTGAAACAAAAGCAGAAATTCAGAAGAGGGTTAAAGCTGCAGAATAGTCTATTCATGCATGTATAGATTTAGGAATTTTTCGAGGATTAAACTCTCCCGAATCCGGGGAATTGAAAGCAAATAGATCATCAGCCCCCAAATGACATGTTGGGCTCTGGGCTCGACTCCTGCTCCGCTGCAGCAGCGGCGGCTAACGCAAACCACATGTTGGAGATGAACATCTGCATACATACACACCTGTTTAAACTGTGCACGGGCTCCCGACTCGAACCAGTAAATTCAGGCACACTCATGCCAGAGGCAGGGCGGCTGCTGATCCAGGTCAGGCTGGAGTCATTGTAATCCTCCTTTATATAATGTAGTCCTTGTGTTTGGCTCGGTGTCAGGGGCTTGTGTGTGTGTGTGTGTGTGTGTGTGTGTGTGTGTGTGTGTGTGTGTGTGTGTGTGTGTGTGTGTGTGTGTGTGTGTGTGTGTGTGTGTGTGTGTGTGTGTGTGAGAGAGAATGAGGAGAGAAAAGGGAAAAAGATATCGTATGTGCAGGTGGGGCTGTGTTATCTGTATACCATACATGCAAATTTGTGTTTCTGTGTGTGTGTGTGTGTGTGTGTGTGTGTGTGCAGCCGTGGGCCTTTTCTCTGCAGGCTGGTAGTCAGTGCTGTGTAATTACCTGGCAGTCTGCCACTGGGCCCTGACTGAAGTGGTGCTGGTGTCTTTACACTTACAGCGTAACGCGGCAGCAGCCCAGTCTGAACCGCTGGCCCACACTTTCCTACTCTAGGATGAATGCAAATTTATATATATATATATGGATTTTATTGTCAAGAAAAAGAATGGTTTAAAGTGTACTCTCAGTATATATATATATATCACACAATGACTGCAAATAAATGTTATTCCCATAATAACAATTGTATTAAATATTCTAGGCAGTGTCTAAAATGGTTTGTTGTATGCAATTCAAAATGATATGAAACAGACTTTAGAATCAGGTACCTTTGCTCTATAAACAATTAAATGCAATTGATAGGTTGGTCGATGAGGAGCTAGCTTTAGCGTTGATGTAAATGCAGTATGGGTAGAAAGCAGACGGAAACAGCGGCGACCAATCAGGAGACAGGGTAAGACAGATTTATAGCGTCGGCATAAAACGACATCTCTAAACCCGTCACGTGACCGCTCGCCGCTTTCACAAATCACCGGGGAAGCGATCTGTGATCTAATACCGGGGTGCCCCCCCCCCCCACCTGTGAGGGCCGGCCTCCTATAGGTGCACAGCCGAGCTCACGGCGCGCGAGCCGCACGCTCGCATACCGCCGTGTCAGCCTGCGCCTCACACGCCATTTTAATTGTATCTCTCCAGCGTTGATACGAGCAAAAAGGGAGGCCTCGGCAGAACCTGGCACATCAAAGGCTACCTCCCCCAGTCTTACAAGTTGCCTGTCTCTTTGGAAGGAGCCAGGAAAGAGGGATTGGAGAGGCGGCACGGATCCCCGGCTGGAATGAGTTTGATGGGCTAATTGTAGCCCCCAGTGGACACAGGCACACATCACAGAGGACCAGCAGCGCGGGGAGGCAGGAGCTGTGGATGGGGAACACACCTGCTAGCTCTGCCCCGCACCTCTGGATCCCTGCACATTGCTCTGTGGTGCCTTTTGATTTCAGTATCCTGTCTTTGAGTATAGGGATGTCTGGAATATTTCCGACATATATCACTCTCTCTCTCCCACTCTCTCTCTCTTTCTCTCTGTCTCTGCACTTTTCCCCTCACTCATTGTGCTGCACATTTTATTTTCCTTGGCTCTGTAAACCTGGCAACTCCCTCGAGTAGTCCTGCCCGTCTTTGTGCTTTCTCATAAGCCTGCAGTTCTTTTTTTTGTTGTTGTTGAAGCAGAGCTGTAGGACTAATCGAAACCTTTCGACCACCACTTGATCAGAGCTGCAGCTTCGTCCACAATGACGATGCAAGCCTCGACGGCAGTGTGTGTTTTTACATTTACGTGTATTTGGTTAGGTTGCACATTGCATCACAAAGCAATGTGATGCACATACAAACATGCACAATCTGTGTTCTCGACTACCGACAACATAACTATTAACTGGCTCGACTGTAACAGTGATCAAAAAGGCTCTCAGCTTTGAACAGATCTCTCTCCTTTTTTTTTTCCTCTCTCTCTCTTCCATCTGCATCAAAAAAAGAGAAATCAATACCCGGAACTTTTCAAGCGCCTGTATCAGTTTTTCCTCACATTTTTTATTTATTTATTTTTTTTTTGCCAGAATGAGTAAAACACAGTTAAAAAGGAGAAAAGGCACAAGGAGAGACGACATGAGCAGGGAAGCGGCTCTTGATGGTTAGGGCCCTGGCTGAGATAAAATCAATGGGAGGGAACACTTCCATACACAGAAACGGCACAATGGGAGGGATATATTTATATATATATATATATATATGTGTGTGTGTGTGTGTGTGTGTGTGTGTGTGTGTGTGTGTGTGTATATAAATATATATATATATATATATAGCTGAATGATGATGCATTTGTTTTACCCAGGGAGAGAAAAGCAAAGACAAGGAGCGAGGAGGGAAAAAAAAAACGCTCCTCTTAACATCTTTTGAAAAAAAAAAGCGAGTTCTTTGGTGGGGTTGAGTTGTGTGGTTAAGGTTTGTTTTATCCAACTGTGCGGAAGCGTGTTTAGCTGTCTTTCAGGTCTCTTTTTAGTTGAGGCGCGGAACGACTACTCGTGGCATGTTCAAGGGCACTCGGTGGACACGGATGCCCTGCAGGAGGCGGAATTATGAATACAACATGAGTAAACAGACACCTACATATACTATTAAAATAGTAAGCCTGGTGCTCGGCGAGCGGCGATCCCGAGTAGCCGCTTGTGCCAGTCCGCAGCGGTTCAACCCTGCTCTTCTGAGGGTCATTGATAAAGACTTGTGAAAATCAATTCTAATTTGCCCGATAGTGGAATGATTTGCGCATTGGCAGTCATGTATTCCTGCGTGCATTCCTACATAACAACCTTTTTAGTATTCAGTTTAGTGATAAAGGATTTTTTTTTTTTTTTTTTTTAACACAGCAGCTGTGAACAAAGAATACAATAGCGCGCAAACTCGAAACACAATTCCCGAGCCTGAGCCTTGAATGGCATTCACTGCTTCCCCGTGACTGAGCGAGCCCATTCAGTGGGTGTGCGAGGCGGTTGGAGAGATGGTATCGAGTTGCCTGCAGATGGAGGTCAGTGTGACTGGCACAGTTGGCACCTTGGCACGGCGGCAGCGCGCCGGAGCACTCAGCGCCGCAAAGGATGCGTCGACTGAAGGGCGGCGGGAAGGGTGGGGGGGGGGGACTCGGGGAGCGGAGCGTTCGTCTCACTTCTCCTTTTTTATTGTCTGCACTTCCTGTTTTGAAAGGCATTAAGGAGCAAATTTCCTCACAGCGAGAGGGGAGATGAAAAGGCCCGGTCTTTTTGAAACGTGTCCAAGCGCAAACGAGAAAAAGAGGGGGAATGATAGCTATCTGTAAACATCTCCGTCGAGGGGTCGACGGAAAAGGGAATTGTGAGGAGAAGAAAATGATACATTCATTTTGTGTTCCTTTTTTTTTTAATGATTTGCTGATGAAAGAGATGCTGCCGTTTTTTGTTCCGAGCCAGCTGTATTGCTCTATTCACAACGCCGCTAATATAGCAGGGCAGGCTCACATAAGCCACCACCCCCTAACCCCCTTTTTTCCGAAAAAATGCTTTGTGACATCTGCATCCTCACATGTCTGCATTCACCGTAGCCAGCGAGTATTTATAGATGAGTTGCTTGTGCCATCCATTGATCCTTTTCAGGCTTCTCTGATCACAAAAACTGCACTTTAAAGTGTTTTTTTTTTTCATGTGACATCATCTGTGTTTTTTTGCACTGAGAGCACACGAGGTTTCGTTGCTGGACCCGACCCGGTTATGAAGACTTGATGAGGCCATTGGCAGTTTTCTTTTTTTTTTTTAAACTGACACCAGTTAATTATTTAGTCAAGCTGGCTGTCGTTTCTGTTTTACTGGGCTGTTTTCATTATATTTACACCAGTTTCCTCTCAGCTGTGCCCAGCTCCTTCAAGAGCAGCAGTAGCCTGGTAGCTGATTCTCTCCTCCTCCTCCTCCTCGCTCCTCTACCCCTCACTGCCCTCGAGCCTGGCCAGTCTGCGCCTCTTAATAAAACTGACAGGCTCTAATTGGGCTTAATTGCACCCTTCGGGCGTCGTCAAAAGGAGTGTTGCTAAACAAACTGCAGGGTCTGCAGAGCAGGCCAGCGAGTCTACAGCGAGCTCACGCCTGCATGCATGTATGCATGCATTCATGCATGCGTACAAATCGCCGAAGCCCGTTGCGGCGTTGACGTATGTGGAGTACGTGAGTGCGTATGACGGCGCGTCAGGAATGTGCATGAGTAAGCGCCGGATTTAATTGCGCGGCCGCAGCGTTCAGCCGAGGTTGCGGGTGATGTAGCAACCCCGCTCGTTCCTCGGGAGCGAGCCAGCTGAGCAAGAGCTCACAGGCCCGGAGAATCTTATGCATTCAAGCAGGCGGCGTCACCTGACTGTGAACCTCTCAGCGAAATCTCTGCGCTGAATCGACGCCGACGGTAAAAAAACGGAGCGCGTCTGTGTCTTTGAGGAAGTGTCTACAACTCCGGGTGTCAGAAAAGCCTTTTAAATCCCCGCTATTATGAAAAAACCCCTACCAAACAAATCCCCGCTTGCCTTCTCGGCGCTCTCTGAGCGAAGAGGGAGAGAGAGAGAGCTCCACATCCCGGTAGCACCACCTCCTGGCTACCGGACAGGGGCGGCCCGTTGGAACGTGGTCTAATTCAGAGAGGTGGGGCGGGCGCTCGCCACATGGGCCTCTGCTGGGGTCACTGAGCACAATCGATGGAGAGCTCCAGATGCGAATGAGTCATTGAAATGGCAAAGCCCTAACCTGTGTGTGTGTGTGTGTTTGTGGTGGTGGTGACCCCTAAAGCCGCGACCCGCAAGGAAAAAGGGAGAGATAATCACATTGAGCACAGCACTGTGCTAAACTTTCCTCAGGCCATTTGTTCCTTGTTCTACCCTTTGAGCTGTTTACTCATTACAGCCCCCCCGAAAAGTTAAGATTCTTCTTTTTTAAAAAGCGTTTAAAAAGCATAAACGCCATAAACCGCTGTGTTGCGAGGTGTTTTTTATGCCAGGGAAGACGCGGGGAACGAGGCGTCCGGGTCGTTTTTTTTTTCGTCCAGAGCTTAAAAGTCGTGTAATAATGCGGCGGCAAGCTCGAAGGCCCCGTGAAGACTGAGAAAGGCCTCGTTTCAACGGACTGCTGCTGCTCCGGAGCTCGACTCGCCGACTCTGTCACCCCCCCCATCTTTTTAGGAAAAGAGGCAGAGCACATAATTAAGACACAGCCAAGGGTGGACTGAATATATAGACCGAAAATATAGAGGAGCGGACCAGTCGGCCTCAATCACAGCCTGCGGTTTATTGTTTAGCTGCAGACGGTGCCCAGACCTGCCAGTGTGTGTGTGTGTGTGTGTGTGTGTGTGTGTGTGTGTGCGTGTGTGTGTGTCAGCAGTCTGAGCAGCATGCTATAAAAGGCTGGTGAGTCGAGCCATAGCCTCTCTGTGTGTCGGGGTCACGGCGAGCCAAACTGTTTGTGTGCGTGTGTGCGAACACGTACACGTTCTCTATGCGGGTATTCTATGTATTTATTTATGTGGGCGGGTGTGAAGGATCCAACCCCCCCCCCACGCCCCCTCCTATCCTGCCTCGTCCTATTCATCCCTGTAGTAATATATAATCCTGCCGTCCAAGGCAATAGTGTGTGTCTGAGAGGACACATCCTCCTGCTCCCCGACTTCACGCCCAAGCGTGCACACACACACACACACACACACACACACACACTTTGCCGCCCCACGCCTCGGTTATTTCAGTGCTTTGTCACTCTCTAATGATAACTATCCATCAATGATAGGGGCGTTGCTCTTGGAAATGAAGATGGATTGAATTAGCGTAGAGTGCGCTGGCCGCTGCGGTGCGGCGCCAACCCGTAATTACACTGTCAGGACCCCCCCCCCCCCTCGACGGGACACTGAACTTAACACGTTCGCGTCGGTGTTGACTACAAGGTCTTTTAGTCTGGGCCGATTCACGTCATGTAGTTCCTAATAGCGAGTGAAAAGGCCCCGGTAGAGGGAGATTAGTGCCGGGTGGTGTGAGCGGTTTTGTCTCGCATCGAGTCAGCAGCGTTTCTGCAATTGTTTCGTTAGCGGAATTATGACAATGGCAAAAAAAACGCTTCATATATAAAAAAAAAAATCCTCACACAAGTTTAACAAGTGGTTTAAAATATACGTCTAAGTTAAAACAAATATGCAAATTGCAGATATTTTAAAATGCCTTCTTTCATATATATATATATGTAGGTGTGTGTGTGTGTATATATATATATATATATGTATATATGTGCGTGTGTCTATATATATATATATATATACATTTTTTTTTTCAAATTGCAGAGGTGCAATAAAAGCAAATATCTTTTTTTCTTTGGCATTGATAGACAACTTAAAGAAAGAAAAACTAAAGGTCGACGTGTCAGTGCGATGTGATTCATTTATAATTTACGGTGTCCAGCTCCGTGGAATGCTGCTCTTAAAAACAAACAAGTATTCGACTGGTAATTATCTTTCAGGTGCGTGTGGAAAAACTGCGAATGCTGCCGGCTGGCGTCGCTCCATTGGTCTTTTAAAGAGAGACAGGACCACGGATAGCATTTACAGCGTGGGGCCAAAAAAACACTTGCAAAAACACCAAATACCCCCCTCCACCCCCAACACACACATCTTTCTCTGTGGGAAATGAAAATTGGGCTGAAGTGTTTGTTATTAAATATATCCGGGGGAAACTCCAGGAAATGTTCTTAATTTCATATAGAGGCACATGACTCGGAGGATCTTAGTGAACCAATTAACCTCACCTCAGCTCATTAAAAACTCTCCTTTCATGGACAGAAGCAGCAACTCATCTGCTAACACGCCACATGAAAGCACAAATTTGTCCGTCCGAAACTCTCAAAAGTAATTGGAAAGGTAGATACGAGAGGACAGTAATCTGGTGACACACACACACACACAGCAACTCGTTTTCTCTTCTCAATCTCATTGAAAGTCCATTTGTGTCAGCGAACAAGTGCATTAATATTAGCCACGACTTAATAATATTCTGCAGTATTTGCATTTCCCCTTTTTTTTGTGTAATGGGTTAATGGCGTTGAGAGGAGAAACCATTCCGCTCTGCTCCACGCCTGCGTGTCTGCCTGCATTCACGTCTTGGCTCACACTGTGCACACTCATCAAGCCGCATGCAAACAACCAATCTCTGTCATCTGCATCAAAATAATTACAGAGAGATAAACACACCATTTGACCAGTTTCACAGCGATCTAATCTGAAGCCGGGCAGTGAATGCGCACGGGGGGAGATGATCAAATCCCCGCTTAATGGAACTGATCACCACTGTGTGTTCGACGTTCAGCCGACAGCCGCGTTACAGATGCAGCTTTTTCTGCGGCTGCTTTGTCCCTTTGAGCCGTGCGAATTCAGAACGAAATTAATTTTTTTCTGTTTTTGACACGTTTTTTTTTTTTTTTTTTTCCTTGCCTCTGTTTGCTTTGCTCCGGGATCAGATGTGAAGGGAAAGAGCAACGGGTCTTTTTTTTTATCTCAGGGGCCAGGGTGAACTAGGAGTGTATTTGTTACAGGCCCGTTGCTCCGCACGCTTCCATCTCCTCTTTAGCTAGAAGGCAAACAACATCCGAAATCTGATTAGCCTCCATTATAAAGAGTGATATTTTCATCCCGCCGATTCTCGGCACTGCGTCAGAGCATTCGGTCGCTCCTAATGCCGGGAAAGGCCCGGCTCTCTTTTGACAGATAGTAGATATTCCTGCTGCTAATACGTGTTTGGACATTCCTGTCTTTTTGTGACGTGGAATAAAAGACGGGCAAGAAAATAAAAAAGCAGCTAAATAATGTCAAAAGACCAGAAATCAATGGGCCGGAGGAACGTGATCCGCACGGCTCTGTGTGCGACCCGACCCCCCCCCCATCGCCCCCCCATCGCATTATGAGCGTCTTTGCACAGCCACTAAAGTTGCTTTTGTTCGACCCCCTCAGAGATGTAACTCAACCATGAGGAAGCCGCCTGACGGTGTTTGGATATCGGCGAAAAATAGCCCCTTACTTAAAGGTTACCGGCCGAGGTTTATTGAGTTACACGTTCGCTCGGTTTGACGGGAGGCAGCCGAGTTGAGCTTTCGTTAATGCGCAGGTTTGTGTTTCACGTCGCGATGCCGCCGTGATGCAGAGGAGCAGGAAATGATCAATGAGGCTGTGGATGAAATGGGAGTTTTGCACGTAGCAAAATAATAGCACCCAGTTAAATAGATAATTAAAAAAAAGCTATAGGGTTGACCTGCAAGATTATAAAACACATGCACATTTATTAAATCTATTTTCATTAATATATTTTATATTTATTTATTTATCCCTACAGTTGATATTTAAGATGTACTGCATACAATAATAATACAATGCATTAATAATTAAAAAATAAAATATATATTAATACAGACATACATACAGACAAAAAATGTGATTCTATTATTTAAAGAAATACTATATTGTAAAATAAACAAAATAAAAGTAATTTTATTAAAAAAATATATAATGTTATATAAATGTGTGTGTATAATACATTTTATAATGCTTAAAAATAAATATACATCTACAATAATCATTTACATCAAGACTGATTTTGAAGGTGATAATAATAATTATTATTATTATTATTAAACAATGTAGTATTTTTTCCATGTAAATGGTTTTATTTCCTTAAATCTGATAACAGCTCCCCTCATAGGGTGAGAACAGATACTGCATTTATGGCCGTATGGTATTTTTGGTAAAACTGTTAAGCCTTTATTGCCTCCTTTTTCGTGGTAAAGAAATGTTGGGCTCCTTTTTTTAAAGTCATTTTTGCGGGTTACACTGGAGGTTACCGTCTAGGGTTTCAACTTCTGTGGCAGTTGTGATCTGTTCTAATGAGAAAAAGAAAAATGCAGCACCAACAATGCTTTGTGTCACCCACTGAGGCTGAGAGATAGACACAGGATTAAAAAAAAAAGAAAGGGGGGAGGAAAAAAAAACAATTTCTGGACATTTCTAGGAGATAAATTTAATTTCTTTGCTATTTGGAGGTCTTCTTTGAAAATGCAATTGTAATGAACACATTCAAAACTGGAGAATAGATTTACCCCCGGCTTCAAATGAGTCCGCCGTTATCGGACTCTGTCATTCGCTCCTTCCCCATTTTCGAGCTGCTAATTGATGTTTTTGATGTCGGCGAGAAAATTGAAGAAAATGTCATGTGTGAACCGGCGCGGAAGTTAATAAGATTGACTCCGTCGACTGAATCCGCAATGAGCGGGAGGAGAGGCGTGTAATGGGGCGGGGGGGGGGGGGGGGGGACCGCTGCGAGTTCGCCCGTCCATCTGCCGCGGGATGAAATCGACACCCAGCGCGAACGGGCCCGCGGAGGTCGATATGGAGAGACGGAGCGTTTCGGGTGTTTTTTTTGGGGGGGGGGGGTATTTTCCCACTGATTGGAGTGCATAAGCAGCTGTTTTTCCAGAGGGCTCCTGCCCCGGCCCGGGCCCAGTCGTCTCCCAGGGCCGCCTCCTTCTTCTTTCCCCCGCATCCGAACAATGCTCGTTCTTAATGCCGTTTTGAGTTTGAAAAAGCCGCGGAGCTTTCATAAAGGTTAGATTAAGACGTGGCTAAAAGATGCACCCATATCAGTTAGGGTCATTGCATATGCTTGGCCAATGTGTAACAGAGCCTGAACCCAAATCCCCTTCAATAAAAGGATAGAAGCACCACTGGGGTCGCTCCATCTTGAGCCATTTATCGAGCGTTGGCTGAAATCCAAACGTAGCTGCTTTACTTTTCCCATGTTCTTTGTCTTAAAGCGAATTTCGTCCATTAAGCGAATTACAAGTCCGAATTTTTTTCCTTCTTTTAATAAATGTATAATTCATTTGAACGTATTTCTTTTTTTTATCGATTAACGTAAAGGTGTAATGGATTCTGCATTTTTAATTGGGCTACGGATTAGCCGAGTTTGCTTCATTGCTTCTGATTATTTATTTTTTTTCTCGGCCTAAAGGGGACGGAGCTAAACCCCTAATACGGCCAGTACCCCTAAGCGCTCTTTCTTTCTTTTTTTTGAAGACACCAAACAAAACAAAAAAAAGTGGCCTCTGCTAGCGTTCGGCCCTCCGAGGATCGCAGATAAGGGACATTATTCTCAGAATAGGCAATTAATTCCGCTGGCAACGATCGGTTAGAGCTTCTTCCCCCCGCCGCCCCCTACAGACGCCCTCCTCTCCGCCCTCCACTCGCCATTTGAAATGCTAACACAATGAAATATTTTCCTATTGGTCCGTGTCCCTCGGCTAAGCCAGCGCCGCGGGCAAAGAATTTTCATCGACTGATGAGACCACAGGCATGCCCGATTAAAAAGGTTAAGTGTACGTGACACGCACTCCGAGTAGCCCGCGCTACCTTGAACTCTCAAGTTCCGTAACTTTTATTTGACTTTTTTTTTTTTTCTTCTTTGTTGGCGAGGCTCGTTCTAGCGGCTAAAGCCGAGGCGCGCCTTTCGGGTTTTCTCCGCTGCCGCGTTACTGAAAAAACCAGGATAACGTGACGTGATTTTATTATTATATTTAACAAAGCAATTTCCTCGTGTTTTGTTGTGCTTTTCCTGCGACGTTTCCATTGTCGGCTTTTGTTATTTATTTTTTTTTTCCCCCATATACATGAAGGAAATGAGCTGTAATCAAATGCAATGGTTTTTTCAGATGATAACTGGGGATAGTTTTACCCATGTAATGCACTGTTTTATAGCGGCAGGACTGAGGAATTAATTTGTCGAGCGGCGAAAAATATTCCCCATGAATGAAGCGGAAATTGATCAAAAAGAATAGATGAAGGCGGGATTTTGTATGTGGTGGGAATTCATCATTTTTATTGGCGAAACTGACGAAACCTTTTGCTTTCATTTACGTACACAGACACACACAGAGTATACATTTAGCATCCATTGTGTTGGATTTTTTTTTTTTTTTTAACAATAGCAGGAAGAATAAGGAAAGAATCTGGAATGGCAACATGTCTTCCACCTTCAGGGATCAGCAGATTCCAGGCTTCTTTTTTTTTTTTTTCAAATTGTTAGTAAAAGATATATGGGCATGGAATAGGTATATGGCTGCTGCAGTACCCCCAACCCCATCTTTTTTTTTTTTTTTTCCTTTGCGCACACACACACACACACACACACACACACGCTCACGCTCGGCGCTGTGCGAGGACTGAGGCAGGTGGCTCCCCATGGCTGCAGCTTCATGACAACATGCCATTAGAAATAGCAGGCCTGTTGATCAATCCTGCCGACATGACAGCTCCGCCGCGAGGCCCGGCTCTTTGAGTGCCGACGCCGCGGCAGCTCCCTCTCCCGTTTCTCCCCACTAATTGGTGAAGGTTTCTCTTATATATGCTCGTGGCACAGGGCTTTTTTTTTTTTTTTTTTCTCCCCCCCCCCTCCTCCTCATCCTCCTCCTCCTCCGCCTTTTCTTCTTTTTCTCCCTCTCCCTCTTTTTTTTTTTTTTTTGCTTTTTCAACTTCAGCTTCTCTTTCCCCCATCCGCCCCCACCAACCAACCCCTGCCACCCATTTTTATCTCTCTATATATAAATATATATAATATAATTTTTTTTTTTTGTTTTTCACTTTAACATTGTCACATTGGAAGCGATAACTTTGGGTGAGATATTGTAAGTGGGTTGAGTAAAGGGATGTATGAGCCGCGGGCACTGTTCGTTCTGTATTTTTTTTTTTTTTTTTTTTTTTACGGGACTATTGGAGCTGGGATTTGACATTGACTCTAGGCAATGTGCATCAGCACCAGATACACAATGGGGATCATCCAGAATAAAAAAAAAAAAAAAAGTAATCTTTGTCAGTTGAAATGAAGGAGAATACAGGCCTTTTGATACGGTTGCATTTTTAATTGCATGGTTTATTTTGACAATTTTAAGCAACGCTGCTAAAAATACTATATCCACAATTAAGTGACACCGTGTCATTTTATGTTGAAACTCATTTATTTATTTCTGCTTTTTTTTTTTTTT
Organism: Eupleurogrammus muticus; assembly: GCA_036785175.1. Lineage (NCBI taxonomy): Eukaryota > Metazoa > Chordata > Actinopteri > Scombriformes > Trichiuridae > Eupleurogrammus > Eupleurogrammus muticus. Next base: position 20,212,814 of record JAYKQN010000015.1, read on the forward strand.
TGACAAACAGCTGTGCAGCAGAAATGCGCGTTTGTGTTTATTTGATTTATCACGTAATCCCTTTCCTTTCTCATCAAACGGAATTAAGTTGCGAGACGTCAAAACAATTGTCAGGAAATGGCTGCGCGTCGCTCGCCGACTTGTCACGGGGGCCGCGTCTCTAATTCCGCCGGGCGCATCACTCTTAAACGCCACCCACTCCGAATCTCTCCCAACTAAATAAATGAGGAGGGGGGGGGGGGGGGGGGGGGGGTTAGAGAGAGAGAGGGAGATAAGCGCACATTAAATGTTTTAACTGTCTCTGCATTTGTCATCTGTTTTACCCCTCTTAATTAAACAGACGCAGCTTAGCACACCCGGCACTCCAAGTGTGTGTGTACACACACACACACACACACACACACCCTGCCTGTGAGTGCCGGAGCCTGAGCTGCAAACACTGTCCTAGTCGGTGATTAATTTAGCCGTTAATATTCATTTTACTCAGTTAGCGGCTCACTGGAAGGGAGAAGTTGACGTTTTTTTGTGTTTCCCGAGAACCTGGTGGTTTCTGGGGGCGATCTGCAGACGTGGTGGTGGTGGTAGTGGTGGTGGGGGGGTAAGAAGAGAGAGCCGGATCACGGGGACGCGGGGGAGAAGCGGGGAGAGCAGAATTGGGGGGTTCCCCCCTCTCCGGAGCCGAGGAGCGGAGCGGGGGGATCAAAGCGGCTTGTTTTATGTGGCTGGCGCGGGACTTTGAAGTCCCGGAGTCACCTACAGCACTCACTTCATCAAGTTCACTAGTGTCTTAATAGCAGATCAATAAGTTTCAAAGTCGCCGAGTTAATTTGATACCGGCGCTGATGTGATCACGCTGGGCCGCCGCGCCGCCCGCCCCGCTCCCTTTCTCCCCTCCTCACCTCCATTGGACCTGTTTCAGGCTCTCAACTCGAATTAGGGCGCGCTGGGATTGCGCGTTCGGCGCCTGTTCTCATACACGGCCTCGCGTGAGCACTTAATCAGTGTCTGTGCTGGTGTCACCACAATTAAAAGATCATTTGTCTAATTAGAATTTAATTTCCCCTGCGTTCCTTTGCCGTCATTAAAATGTTTACGTCTACATTTTATATCCATTTGTATTATAGGGGCATTATCTGTAAATATGAATTAATGTTATTTATTTATTTTAAACACCAAATAAAGTAATTATTGTAGCTTAAAATTAGTGTAATAAAAACTACAATTTATTTACCTTTAGATGATGCTTTCCTCATAATTTTATTGAAATAACAATTTTCTCTGCTGCTGAATTAAAATAAGTCAGATTCATTAGACTTCTTGTGGTGAGGTAAATATAAGAAACATTCTGTGTATAATGTGTTATATATTATTAATTATTATATTATTTCTTTTAATTTTCGGTGCATTTGTGAAAACCTATTTTGAGGTGATATCTGGAGTTTTAAATGCGACGCAACGCAAACACGGCAACGCAAACACGGCAACGCCGACGGCTTCGGGAAGAATCTGGAAAACCGGGGCGCTTTCTTAACGCTATTCAATTTAAGGGGGGAAAAAAAAAAACGCCATCTGCATTCGGTGCTGTGACACCGGCGGGTTTGGGAGAGGCCGGATCGGCACCGGCAGAACAAAAGGCCAATTTAGAATGTTCATCTAAGGGTTGCTAATGGTATTAGGGAGCCTGCAGGGTGGTCGGCGGGGGCCCGGCGCTGCAAGGTGAGCCCGCAGCTTGACCCCCAAACTCACACATTCACTGGGCTGCTGGCATTAGTGCCCCACATCTGCCATTTTTTTGTTGTTGTTGTGCAACCCCCTTTTCTTAATTTTATAGTTATATCTTCAGAAGAGCGCAAACAGAAAATAGGTTTTAATACGCCTCTAAATAACATTTTTGCATTCAGCCGTTTCCTCCTGATGAGTATCAATATACATGGGGGGAAAAAAGGTAATAATTTCAGATAAAAGATGCAAAGCTTCACTCTGAATTAACAGAATGTGAGAATAGTGAAAAGTGTTTTATTTGTTTATATCCTGCAAGATGCTGCTGCAATGCTGTAGAGGATGCTCTCCAGAAAAGTGCATGCAAAGATTTATTCTCATCTTAGCAGAGATGCTTATATTTATATTTTAAGCCATTCCAGGAATATGTATTATTCTTATTTTTTTCTGCACAGAGAAATTGAAACGGCATCATTATTTAGTAAGCATTTAAAATTGTGCAGCGTGATGACACATTTGATGACAGTTTTGTTGTCAAATCGTGCAGAGAGAGCCGTTAATATGATGAAGCCGCGGCGTCTCGCGTGGAGCCGCTTCTTTCTTTTTCTTTTTTTTTTGTGGGGAGCGGGTGGCGGAGGAGGCAGGCGAGGGGAGAAAAAAAAAAGCCCCCGGATGGAGCGGGGAGGCTGATGCAGGCTGCCTGTGTGGTCCTCAGCGGCCGCGGCTCCGTCGGGCTCCGCCGAGAGCGCTGGAGGTCCGGGCTTTTTAATGTTTCATGTCAAATTTAGCTCCAGAGTTGTTCGCCGCGCGGCGCTTGTACAGCTTATTTCTCTTTATGTTCCCACAAAAGGTGAAAAATCAATTCCACGTCTTGTATAAAAAAAGAGAGGGGAAAATCAAGGAGAATAAATCCATTGTGTCTTTATCAAAAGAGGAAAAAAAAAAGATTGTTTCTGCAATCATCAAAATTATTTGCAATTTATTTTTTCAATCCTTAAAAAAATTAAAAAGCCAAAATATGTCTATATTCCTCTTTTTTTTTTTTTCCCCTTTCTTGAGGTTCCTGCTGTTCGTGCACCATGAAATCTTGCTTCATTAAAAGTGTATTAATCTCGTCTGGTCTCATGGGAGGTACCTTAAGATGATGTTGTGTCTTTTTCTTTAAATTGTTGGAGGAGGAAAAAAAAAAATCTTTCCAGATTTGGTCCCTGTCAGTCAGAAATAATTGTGTGCTTAATCTTGTCCCTGATGGATGACTCGGAGTTCAGCAATGGGCCAGCTCCAATGACAAATACAATATTAATATTCATTAACTGCTTTGACAATGCTAATTTTGATGCAGTAGTAAAGGGCCTTCCAAAGTTAGCGGCCAAAGCATCAGAGCTGAGCAAGGTGGCAAGATAATTTGTGCTGCTTTACTGAGCTGGAGGCTTTTAAAGTCTTAAGCAGGGGAAAAAAAGGCTAGGTACCACAAACAAAATAAAAGAGAAAGGGAAAAAGTTCAGACGCATTGGAAACCAGGACTGTGGAAGTAATACGATCAAGAGACGGCTACACAAATTTGACACCTCCAATGCTGCATCTTTGAGCAAATATTTTTTTTTTCCTCTATTCCGACAAAAAAAAAAAAAAAAAACTTACAACAAAGAAGGAGCACAACATGGTAAGTCAGCACATTCTTGATTTTTTTTTTTTTTGTTTAATCTTTTTTGATCTTTTCAATTATCACCATTTGAAGATCAATAGTAATTTTTTTCTGCTGCGGTTAAAAGGCTCACAGCGGTGGTATATAGTGGATGGTCGGATCACGGCTTTAAGAGTGGGCTTCCTCTCTTCCAGCCACCAGTTGTCCGGGTTGAATTTTTCTATTGCCAGCTCTCCTGAAAAACCCCATAACAGGCTTGTTTCCATTTATTTGTGTTTTTTTTTTGCTATTGTTTTAAACTGCTGTTTGTTGTTGGCTTGTCTGGCTGTGTTTGACTTTGGAGTTTTGGAGCTTTGCTTTTTCCCTCAGTTCATGCGGCAGAGTTGGCGCTGCAAACGCTGCACTACAATGACTTATTCTTTTGGTGATAAATGTCAGGGTTTTGCTTTTTTTTTTTTTTTTTTTTGTGTGTGTGTGTGTGTTTTTCGGGGGGCTTTCCTACATGAGAAAATCGGGGCTACCGGCGGGCAGGACGTGGCTGCAGCGCCCTGGATCGGAGCGCTTTCTCCAGCCTTTTTTTTTTCTCCTTTCCTGACACTTTTTCTGCACGGCGTTTGTGATTTTTGCGTTTAATTTAGTGTGACTAGCGGTGAATGGAGCGTGGCTAGTTTTGGGGGGATTAATGACATGACGGGAGACACCCCGCTGCTTGAGTTTAGCCAAGTTAGGGCAACTCCTATAGACGGCACTCCAGCACCTTTATGTCCGCCGAGCCGCCGAGTGAAAGCCGCTCTCTTTCTCTCCCTCTTTTTTTGTTGTTCTTTCAACTTATCAAAGAAAAGGGAGATGGACACAAAAGGGGCTTATTAGCGGGGGGGGGATATGAAGATGGGCGAGGGGGGAAAAAGAGGGAGTCCCGGTCAGACGCGGAGAAGAGCAGCACAGCTTCCAGTTTGAATGAAAGTAGCTGAAGAGGGGGGGCTGAGAGAGACCGGCTCCGGCCGACCCGGTCCTGGTTCTTTTTCCCCCCACTCGGGTGGGGGGGGACCCGAGGGGGCCGCGGTCCCGAGCCGCTCCGGCGAGAACCTTGGCTTTCCCGTCCGGGTCCTCCGGCCGCCCTCTTATCGGCTCAACCCATCGGGCGTTGAGCGAGAGGGGGGCTGCCGTAGATGAGGTGCTGCCCCCCAGTGGATCAGTGGCTGACATGGTGGTGGGAGTCTGCTTGGAGTCTGTGCACCACCACGAGTGCCAGCATGCTTGTTTTAACCAGGAGCCGAGCAGCATCCCAAATACAAGCTCTTTTAAATGGTAAGACTTTTCAACATTTTAATTACGGCCGTGCCTCGTTCTCTGCCGCTCGCCGGGCTTTAAATATTATGTTTTGATTTGCCTTCATTCGTTGGGATATTTTTCTGGGCTCCGTTTGGCAATTTATAACACTTATGTTGCTAAGTGACAGATTGACAATTTGGGTAATGAAAGGCAGTGTTTGATTGCTTTGTCTTGACAGCCTGACAGGGGAGTATTATTCTAAGACATCAAACTAAATATGATTATTCTTCACTGTTTAGTGGAAGACAATTTTATAAATATGAATTAATAAATGGCTTTATTTATATTTAGGCAATTTCAAATATTATGTCTTGAATTAAACATTCAAATTTGAGTGGCTTAGATTGTTTCACACCTGCTATTCCTTTTCTTTCTTTTTAACATGAATAAATCAGGGTTAATATTTATTTCATAGCTCAGGTCTACAATTTTAAAGTGCTTATGTCTTTTAATCAAACAGGATATTTGATAATAACATTAATTATTATAGTGTAATTATTAGAGCAAATGCTTTCCTTGTTATTGTTTTACTCCTCGCTTTTTTCTAAATGTATCTGTGGAAAATAATGAATCTTGTGAAAGGTCAGAGGCCGTTCTGCTCCGTGTTTGTGTGTAAAAAAAAAAAAAAAAAAAAGTTTTTGTTCTGCCTTCCTTTTTTTTTTTCCCGCACACTTTCGGGTCTCGTGCGAACATCTTAGACAGTGAAGTGAATGGAGTATTTTTCCTTTCTTTTCCTCCCTCCTCTGCTCTCTCTCTCTCTCTCTCTTTTCTCTCTCTCTCTCGTGTTGTTGGCGTTGATGCCATTGTGGCCGGGTGATTGGGAGCTGTCCATCACTTCGCTGGCGAACTGGCAGTTTACTTAAGAAAGTGCACGTGGGACAAAAGGAGATGGCAGGAGTGTGGCGGGCCGGCTGAATGGAGGCAGGGCAGGCAATTAGCCACCGCCTTGTCGGGGCTCTTTTACTTGTCAAGCCGGAGCCCCGGCGCTATTGTCCGAGCCGTGTAAAGGACATTCCCAGGGCTTTGTTTTGGCTTTATGGGCCTCGGGCTGCCTGCTGCAGGCCAGGAGACGAGCAGGCAGCTAGCCGGGACACAGGATGCACACGAGAACAGCAGGGAAAGAAAGGAAAGGCATATTAAGAGTCTTTTTTTTGTTGTTGTTGCTGCTTCTATTGAAACTTTTAAATAGCTTTAACACTGCCGCGAAACATTAATCCCCACTGTGTTATCGGCCTCTCTTCTAAAGATTTTTTTTTTTTTTTTGCAAATTATTCACAGCATTTTTGAAATTCCCTCACATTTGCCTCGTGATTTTCTTCACCGATTTCCCCCCCCCCCTTCGTCAGCTTCAATTTAGAATGTGTTGAATAACGCCGCGCTTGGACGAAAATAATTCATCCTATAAATATTTAATACGTCGTGGTCATTAGTCAGGTTCAGGTTGTTGGAGGTTATAAAAGCTAATTAGAGGATGACATGTTTGGTTAATTTTACTGTGTGAACATAAAAAATGTTCTCACACGTGGAAACTGTTTATTCTGTTGTCAGAAGGTTTTTTTTTATGATTATTTTATAATCCTATGTAAATTACAATTTCCTTTTTTAATCATTAATTTTCCTTGCTCCTTTTTTTAATTATTAATTATTTAGCATCTATTTAGATAATGTTTCTAAATTATATCTTTAAATTGAGAACAATTTTCTCTCAGACACAAATATTTTATTATTTCTTTTATTGTGTTTTAATAACCACACACACACACATATATATATATACACATACATTGCTGTAAATCTCTATATATAATTGCAGGCCTTTTTTTCAGAATAACAAATACGTGTGTGTGTGTGTGTGTGTGTGTGTGTGTGTGTGTGTGTGTGTGTGTGTGTGTGTGTGTGTGTGTGTGTGTGTGTGTGTGTGTGTGTGTGTGTGTGTGTGTGTGTGTGTGTGTGTGTGTGTGTGTGTGTGTGTGTGTGTGTGTGTGTGTGTGTGTGTGCAGTGACAGCGGCCAACAACTCTGACATTTCTTTCCGCTTGTCGGACATCATCTCGACCATGTGAAGGCCATCATTTGTATTTTTTAGTATTCACAGGAAAAAGAATGGATTTAAAGGCAAAACACTTTGACAGGAAAGTGAAAGGGAAGAAGAGGCTCGAGGCCTTCTTCACAGGAGCCTTGAATGCAGATAAAGTTGAGGGGGGGGTTTAAGAGTAGAATTGTCTTCTACTCTAAAGGTATTGTTTAGAAGGAGATCCAGCGATGAAAGGTAGCACGTTCTTGTCAGATTGAAGACTTTCTCTCCCTCTCGGTTTGCATGAAGAGGGGGGGGGGACTGTCAGCATCACACAGATAAAGTGGCTGTTGGCCACACTTTGCTGAGCCTGCCCTCGCTTTGTGGATGTTGTTGTGTCTTGTTCCTTCTCTCCCCCCCCCTCACCACCTTTCTATCTCTCCCTTGCTCTCCTGCTTTCTCCTCTTTGTCTCCTTCTCTCGCCTCGCTCGCTTTACCTTGTAGCCAAAGCTTTTCAAGCTGCCAGTTCGTCTCTGGGCATCCTGGAGGCGCAGCAGAGCCCACACACACACACACACACACACACACACGTACTCCAAGAAACACATACACAGACCCAACGTGCAGCAGGGATTTGGGTAATAACAGATTTTGTGTGTGTGTGTGTGTGTGTGTGTGAGTATTGCTGGTGGGGAGACGGCTGCAGAGCTGCAGACATTTTTCCTGCTCTCTGTCACCGGCATCAAAACTTTCACCGAGAGAGAAAGAGAGGAGATTCCTGGCCACTAAGAACGAGGCTTCTGTGGTTAGAGTGAAGGATTTGGGGGATTTTTTTGTCTTGTGTGTGTGTGTGTGTGTGTGTGTGGGGGGGTGTGTGTGTGTGTTAATCGAGTAAGTAGGCCCCAGACCCTGAACTTGCACCAGAAGCCCTGAGAGATAGAGATACCACGCAGTCTAATGACAAAACCTGAGGGAACAATGGTCAGCCGGCCGAAGCAACTAGAGGGGGGACGATAAGCGTGCACGCACACACACACACGCACGCACACACACACGCCAAGCAACGCGCTTGCACGCTGCAGAGGAAGCAGCCCGGGCAGAAGCAGACAAAGAAGGAGGAGAAGTGGAGAGAGGCGGCCGAGGGGAGCGAAAGGGCTTCTCCTCCCCGGCGTAGAGGGAGAAGGAGGAGCTGGGGGGGCCAGGTGGAAGGGAGAGGAGGAGGAGGAGGAGGAGGAAGAGGAGGAGACGGGGGCAGGGGTGGGACCGAGGGGGTCATGGACCCGCGGGATGGAGCTGCAGCCGGGCCGGAGGAGGCGGGAGCCAAGGCAGGAGTCCTGGGCCCGGGGCTCCCTCTCCTCCAGCAGGTGGGCTGCTGGCACCTCAATCTGAGCAGCTGGGTGAGTGCTCCCCTGCTTCTTCTCCTCCTTCTCCTTCCTCCTCCTCTTCTTCTCCTTCTTCTGTTCTGCTTCTCCCTCACTACTAAAGGCTTCTAGCTTTAATCTGACAGGTTGCTGCTGTGGTGCAGGTTGGTTGTAGGTAGTTAAAGGGGAGGGGAGGTCATCTGATGCTTAAAAACCTGCTTTCTGCCATGTTGAAAAGTTACGTGTGTGTGTGTGTGTGTGTGTTTGCAGCGTTGCATGTGTGCACATACATGCTAATGATATTACACAGCTAATTGCTTTAAACCTTGAGATCGACAAGACAGGCCGTTGTAATCGTCGTACACTTAAAGATAATTAGTTTTTTTAATGGTCTCAAATGGAGGCCTCAATAATAAATATTATATTTAAAAAAAAAAAAAAGACATTTTCAGGAACACGATTCTTCTCGAGAGCAAAAATGATTTACTTGACAAAACATTATTTGATCGGGCTCATGTCTTAACCATGAAATGTAAAAATAAAGATTTCAATAACCGCACAGATTAACATATCCCTTTGTTAGTGTTGCCATCCAATTCAAATTCTTAATTGCCTGGCTTTCAACTCAAATTCTGAGGGGCTGATTGCATTTCAAAAGGCAGAGTTCAGTCTGCCTCTTAACACAATATCACCTCTCAGCGAGGCCCCTTTATCTCAGGTACGGCAGCTCAAGAGGCTGTTTACATTGAAACGAGAAAAAGCGTCAGCGCACGTGCGTCTAAGAGGCGATTTGTCTTCACAGAATACAACGGTTTCCGCCGAATACCACTTCATTTTTAAGCTATTTGCGCGCAGTTTTATTTATCCGTGACATATCAGAACACGTCCTCTTTTCTGCGATTCCATTTGATGTGCCGACTATCAAAAGACGGGAAGCAAAAATAAATGGTGACGAGCGACTTGAGCGCCAGCGAGGAGCGAGCAGGAGGAAGGGGAGCAAAGGCTCTGGCCCACATAATATTTTTGTTCAGCGCTGTGATCAAGCATTCGGCGTGTCACGGCAGCAAAGTGAATAGATTAACTTTTAAATATACTGTGGGTCTCGGGAGCCCCTCTGCCCTCCGAGACGCATCTTCTCTGCAAGAGAAAACTGATCAACACCTCCATATCTGCTTTATAACCCCCCCAACCCTTCTTACAATTCCAAGGTTCTTTATATTGTGGGCAGATTTTTTTTTCTTCTCTCCCCTGATTAACCAAGAAATATTATTTCTGAAACGTAGCTGGGTTTTTTTTTTTTAATCAGCGTGGTATGCTGGAGGATCATGGCTCTGATAAGCCTTTAATTTGTCGGAGCATTTCATATTCCATTGCTGTTAATCTCTTAGTATTCCTTTTTAGATTGTCAGCTTGAATCTGAAGGAGTGATTTGACCATGTGTGTGTGTGTGTGTGTTGGCTGCCATGATATGGAGTTCGGCTTGGAGATGCAGATCTTTTAGCCTTGAGGGAGAAAAAGAAAAAAAAAAACGGCAATCACGTGTGTCACGTCACCGATTTTTGAATCAGGGCGATGCTAAAAACGATACGAAATGATTTATTGGCATGGTGGCAGCACAGTTTGTACTTTTGTTCCCATCAAATAGCGTGCACACACTCATGCGCACATTTTAACAGCTACTCTGACACCCCCCCCCCTCGTAGCTCTCCTGGGTTTCTGGTGTGTGTGTGTGTGTGTTCCTGCATGGTGTCACTCCATGTGCCTTGGACCCGGGCCACTCGCACGTTCTGGAAGAGGCTCGAGGCGCGCTGGCAGCTTTTTCTGCTTGCTTTGGAATTCTGGGGCCTGAGAGGACCCCGATCCATCACGCCACTGTCATCCCCGACATCTTCCTCCTCCTCCTCCTCCTCTGGCCTCCTCTCCCCTTGCCCCGGCCTCACTACAGCTCATTAGCGCCCCGCAAGCTGTTGTGACAACTCATCATATCATGACATAAAGCAGAGAGACAGAGGCTCAGGCCGCCCCCCCCCCCCCTCTCTGCCTGGCCACCCCCCTGGGCCCCGCAAGGTCGCCACCTTCACATTTAGGGCTCAAATTGGCCCTGCGAGGTGCCACCAGGCGGAAATGCAAGGCCAACAGCTTTTTCCTGTCACCCCCCTCCAACCTCCCACCCCCTCCCCTTTGTCTCACTCTGTCCTGCTGTCACTTTCTCCTGTACCCCCCTCCCTCCCCCGAGGTCCGATTTTGAAGCAGCTCAAATATTTCACACACTTGACTCGGCCATTCTAACGCGGCGCCTCTTGTAAAATTGTCACACGCTTTTTTTTTTTTTTTTTAATTCATTTCTTTTTCTCGTTCATACGAGCCTCGCAGCTGGAGAACAGGAGAAAATGTCGACGCCGTAACCAGAACACACTGCTCCTGTTAAGTTTCTGCTGCCTCCACTCCACAACGCCGTATGTGTCCCGGACGCAGCGACAATTCAATGTCCTCATTGATGTTTCGCACAAGTGTGAGCTCTTAAAAATTATGCTTTTGAGGTTTGGACATCTGGACATCACAACCGCGAAGCCCCCTGTGTGTCTGCGCGGCTTCCGCTTATGTTTGTTTGTTGTAATGACGGAGGATGCGAGTCAGTGGGGGGGGTTGGGGGGGTGCAGAGGCAGGAAGCATTCCTTTCTTAGCAAAGCCTCCCACGTCGCCTGCTTTTGTTTTCTCTGCGCTCTGTGGGTTTCTGTGGCGGCTGAAGCACCCCGCAGCCTGCCAGGCCAAATCCAGGGCTTGTATTGTCCCACGATGGCCACAGGGCAGGTGCTGGGCCTCCTTTTTTTTTCCTACAGGGACCACCGTGTGCTGCCTTTGACTGGAAGACAGACGTGTGTGTGTGTGTGTGTGCGCGTGTGTGTGTGTGCTGGTCACATGGTAGTGAGCGTGTGGGATGATTGAAGACATCAGGTCACAGGAAGTCCACATCAGCTGATCCGACCACAGACACATCAGGTGACCGGCAGTCTTCCACTGATTTCTAGAGAGTTTTTGAGAGAGTAAAGACCTCTGATGGAATGCAGAAAAAAGAAAAAAAAAGCGATTTGTGTTGATTAAATAGTCTGTCACTGTCACGGCAGCATCCGTCCAGCCTGTTGCTGTTCACCACACTCTCAGGCAAAAGGAAATAAATAAATAAAAGAGCACACTCTTAGACCACAAGTGACTGTGATGTAAATGGACTGCCCCCCCTCCACACACACACACACACACACACACACACCCTCTAACACTCCGTCTAAATGTGGGCTCAGTGGATGGGCATTTTTTGAACTGTCCTCTCAATGGCCGGGGCCCCTGGACAAAAGAACTCATTTAAATGGCCACTAAAGCGTTGCGGCGCACAAGAGATGAAGAATTGACAACATTCTTTCACATCATCACCCGAGGGAGGAGCGAGGAGTGGGGGTGGGCAGTGGGGGGGGGACAAGAGAAGGAGATGGAGAGCAGGGAGGGCATCGCTAGCGTACGGCTACAGGACTCATCAGCTAACCCCGTCCTGATTGTTTTCCTACCACCCCCCCCCCCTTTTCTTTTCATCCCTCCATTCTAGGCGTGCAGATCAGATCCCAATGAGAGAGGGGGGCCTTGGTTTGGTTTGTGTTTCTTTTTTTTTAACGAATCCCATTCCACCTACCACCCCCTCCACACAAACACACACACACACACACACACACACACACACACACAACCCCTCTCTCTTCCCGAGCCTTTTCAGCTCAGGGCTGTGAATGAGTCCCAGGAGTCTCTCTGCCTCCCTGGAGTTCTGCTGGGGTTCATTAATCTTTCATTGGGACCATGGCAATAGGGAATGCCCCTCCTCTCCTCCCCCTCCCACCACCACCACCGTCCTCCTCCCCCCAACCACTGCCACTATAGAATAGAGGACGAAATGGCCAGGCTTGTACAGACCATACAGATAGACGACTGTAACTACCCACAGGAAATTATGTGGGGGGGGGGGGTCTGAATGGTCTGTTGGTGTTATTGGGCTCTAACGCATTAACTTCAGCCTCAAACAGCCGGCACTGGTGAGTAGTTTTGCAGCATTAAGCTGTGCTCACATTGCCCTGAGCCCACAGCTTTTTTTTTTTTGTATTTGTATTGTCAATGAGCGTCGCAACTTATGCATGTATGCCCCCCCCCACCCCCATCCCTGCCAACATCTAGTCCCATTAATGTTGTTCAAAGTCTGTTGAAAATGTGCCACAGTTCTTTTTTTTTTTTGCATGGGTTAAAGTCACTAATGAGGGTGTGTGGCCTATAAGAGAGCATGCACACACACACACACACACACACACGCCCAGCTTGGCGTCTCACTCCTCTCCCCCTGAACATATCATCCATGTTATGATAAGCCTGATTAGTGCTGCTTCTTTGACTGCTGAGGGCAGGATAAGGATGTGTGGGTAAAGAGGCGAGAGCAGCCTCTGCCTGCCACCAGCCTAATCTACAGCAGAGCTCTAATCTGGTTATCTAGTGGCCGGGGACTGTGTGTGCGTGTGTGTGTGTGTGTGTGTGTGTGTCTGTCCCAGTCTGATGAGAGGGGCTGAGCTCCGGTTAACGCTGAGGGGCCCACGGCAGCACACCCCTAAAGCTCCACTGTAATCTTTGGGTAATTGAAAAAAAAGGGGGCCTGCACCACTTAGGAGCACAAAGAGAAGATTACATAGCTAAAACTAATTTAGGAAAAATGCAGAAATGGATTTTCAGGGCCCCACCTCCTCTCTCCTAACCCTTTTACTACAATGCACCCAAACCCCTCTATGAACCAGGCCCTGGAGGGGGTGGGGGGGTAAGAAGAGGGGCGACCAGGAGGAGAGCCGAGCCAGGCTGCTAATGACTGTGGATTTACATGCGCTGCCATGATTTTGTGGTTTACAGATGATCGATTACCTCACGGTGGTTAAAAAAAAAAAAAGTGCCTCATCACACATCGGTCCCAAATGCAAACTGGCAACCACCCCCCCCCCAAAAGCCTCGTAGATTGTGTTACTGGATTCCAGGGTGACACCACAGAAGTGCTTTTAATTACAAACCACACTATTTTCACTGCGGCTTGGTGGTTTGGCGCCTCGGGAGCAAACCAGAATTTGATAGCCCTTGATTCGAGACCCAAGTTGTAATTCTGCGGCAGGCGCCTGCAATCTCCAACCCCTAACCCAAATATTAACACCATTTTTTTCTCTCTCTTCTCTGCCCTTCTTTTCCTCAGTCTAATAAGGTTCCAGTGGTACAGCACCCTCACCATGTGCACCCTCTCACGCCTTTGATCACCTACAGCAATGAGCACTTCACACCGGGGAACCCCCCACCTCACCTACAGACAGACGTGGACCCCAAAACAGGTAAAGTTCAACGATTTAAGTTCAGGAGTTGAGATAATCTGGGAAATAAAAAAACTCCGGCTAACCCTGTTTGCACTGGGTGTGTGTGTGTGTGATTGTTTTATTATGCCCTCATGCATATTTGCGTGTGTTTGCCTTGATGGCGTCTGTCTGTCTGGTGGGGAAAAAAAAAAGATTTCAAGATTAAAAATCACTCACATCAGTGACAGTATTGACCATCATCCAGTTCTCCACCTTAGAACTAAATCTGTTTACAAGATCACGATCTTTACTGTTGGGCAAAGTCTTCGTCCTCTCCTTTGCATCCTGTTGCTGCTGTCATCTGGTCGTGGATTTAGTTATCGCGCTCATTAACGTGGTTAAAGTGTCCTCGCTGCGAGTAACGAGAAGCCGAACGCTGGCGTCGTAACCCTCCTGTAAAACATGGAATTTGGCAAACAAACCGCGGCGCTGTTCGCCAGGACTCCAGAAAAAAAAACAAGACAGCCGCTGCAGCTCGGACGTTTCCTAACACCAGAGAGCAGTAAACGCGCTCAGACAGACGGGTCGAGTGCAGATCAGGTGGGCGCCGTTTGGAACTAAAGAAAAAGGTGAGCAAGCACCTGGAGACGCCTCGACTGTCACCTCTAAACTCAGTTTATTCACCTATATTTTTAGGCATTTTTTGGTTTTTGCATTTTTTTCCCATCTTGACCCAGCACTTCGTTCTGTTAACTGTCCTTTTGCATTAATGCATTTGCAGCAAAGTGAATAATTTCATGCTTTTCCAATGGTCTCGGTTGGCTTCAGTCAGTGTTTTAGGTAATAATGCTCCCTTATTATGATGGTCCTCACAAAGGGAAAATAATGCACCAGCTGCTGTTTAATGTAGTGCTTAATGGGGCTGCTTAATTGGGCTCAGTGTTTAATTAATTAATGAGCTATACTAGGTCTCGAGCGCTGGGTGGTGATGGGATAATGTTTGCGAGGGTTTTTTTTTGCCTTTGTTATAACAGTATTCCGAGATGAGGGAATTTTTTTTTTTTTTTTTTGTGCGGCGGGTCCGAAACCGAATCACTCTCAAGAGTCGGTTCCTGGACAGACCCGGATCAGCTGCGGACCCTGGGCGTAACCCCCTCCGCATCCGGCCAAGTTCTGACCTACGAAGATGGATCTGGCTCTTGACTTTCGGCCATGTTGGCACCGGACGAGATATCCTAACAACAGCTGCACAGTAACGGCCAGCTGCGTGGAAGGGGACAAAAAAACGTGCATCATCCAAAGTGGAAAAAGTCCCTGATGCACTGAGCTCACAGACCGTCCTGCTGCTGCACTTTTCCACATGTCTAATGCCCCCCCCCCCCCTCCCGTTTCAAGTTTGTCATGAGAGGAGGAAGTTATTTTTACACCAGGCTGCGTACGAGACCTTTTCAAGGCATTCATTCAGGGCAGCATGTCGATGCAGCTTCTCCGCCTGTCAGCTGCCACGGAAAGTTAAGACAACACCGACCGCGGACGCCGTGATGGCCGCCCCCCCCCTCCCTAAAACCCAGCGAGAGCTGTCCCTAAATTGGACGTCTTTGTCACAGCTCCTCCGCGGGGGGATAACAAACGGAATTAGCAGCTATTTCCACGTTAAATCCGAGGATCACTCGGAACAAATGCGGAGCAACAAGCTCGTACACGCGACACCTGTCGAGTTCCACGGTGACGTTGCACATGTAGTCATTGACTCAAACGCAGAAGAATTGGCTCTAATAGGAGAAGTATTGCAGACTTTATGTAATGCGATAGCTTCATGCATATAATATCAGAAGTCATATCCATCCAGACTCTACCTGTAGCTGCGTATCAGCAGCTGTCTGATCACAGGCTCTAATGACACTGTTGTGTTTCGTTAACTTCTAAACCTCAGTCAATTTATATCATTAATCTTTTGATTCAGTAGACAAATGTGACGAGAATCGTGTCGCTGTTTTTTGTTTTTTTTCATTTCCCTCCTCACCTCTCTCCCCTCTGCCTCTTCCAACACATTGTGCCGCCGCCACCGCCGCCTCAAAAAAGGCCTTTGATCAGGAAGTGTGATTTTAGCACAGTGTGTACATGCGACGTGCGACGAGCCCTCTTCCTCCTCCTCCTTCCTCCTCATCCTCCCATCTGCACTCCTGTGATGTGTGCCCCCGTTCAGACACGAAACTCGACAAAAGGGACGGATCCGGCGCCGCCGACAGAGATTTGATTCGCTCGCTGTCGTCGTCTTTTGTCTGTCCACCCCTGTTCACGTCGTGCTCCTTTATTCCACAGGAATTCCAAGGCCTCCGCATCCTCCAGATATATCTCCTTATTACCCACTGTCTCCTGGCACCGTCGGCCAGATCCCCCATCCGCTAGGATGGTTAGTACCGCAGTAAGTAAACCCCCTTTTTTTTTTCTTTCAGTACAATGTCATTCTTTATTGTCATTGGTGGTTTACTTAAGTACTGTAAAAATATTTAGATACCTATACTTAACTTGATTATTTCCATCTGATATGACTTTATATTCAGGGCAATAATTTCCAAATGATGTGAAT
Source organism: Eupleurogrammus muticus (assembly GCA_036785175.1). Taxonomy (NCBI): domain Eukaryota; kingdom Metazoa; phylum Chordata; class Actinopteri; order Scombriformes; family Trichiuridae; genus Eupleurogrammus; species Eupleurogrammus muticus. The sequence continues at coordinate 20,228,828 of JAYKQN010000015.1, forward strand.
ACTTCTTCCACCACCGTTTATTATGTTATGAGCTGTGTAGAAGGACAGGTACACATTGTGATATATCAAGCCACATGCAACTTCTCTGTCTTTTATTGAGGTCACGCAGACTCTTAGAGTTGATTTCTTAACTTTCCTCGACTCCTGGACCACAGGAGCTCCTGTCACTTCCTCCCCAGGCCGTCGCCAACCTCAACTTACCACTTTGTGGCAAATACTATTTTGCATGTCTCTGTATGGTCCAATTAGAGTAATGAACTGTGATTGCCCGTATTTTACCCACAATTCCACATGGGGGCTCTCCCCTGGTAACTCTTGTCAACACTTGTTAATATGACAAAAGGCTACAAATTAAGCTCTGTTAATTTAATGTTTTCTCACTGCGATCTAAATACCGAGAGAGGCCCCGAGCGCAGCCATGGCGCCCTTTGATTTGCTGCACTTTATTTTGGTATAAATTTACATTCATTATTGTTTGTCCTTGGATGTGTAGACCTCAATTAGCGTGATGGCTCCATTAAAGAGACCCGCGCTTCGTCTTTAATTATCACAACAAAACACCTAGTTCCAGCTCTGGGGAGGAACAGGGCCCCGCTCCGTCGACACCGAGCGAAGGGTTATGAAATTTAATTAGCCACCGCTATCAAGATTTGTGGCATTCAAATTGTTCAGAGTTTTCCCTCCCTTTGATCCGCGCTCTGCAATCCCCCAGATTTTTGTCCTGATCAAATGAGAATAAAGAGGCCCGCGGTGGGGAGAGAGGGGAGAGACAGAGGGGTTACCTTCTCCTCCTCCGTCAACCCCCGTTCCTTTACCTTTTCGCCTTTCTTCTTTTCTTCCCTCTTCCCAGGCAAGGTCAACCTGTTTATCCCATCACAACAGGGGGTTTCAGACACCCCTACCCAACTGCGCTCACTGTCAACGCATCCATGTCAAGGTGAGTTGAGCCCTAGGAGCTAAACACACACACACATACACACACACACACACACACTCTTTTCCAGTCGCACACCAACACGCAGAGCAGCAACTTCTCCCTTAAGGAGAGCTCGCACTCTTCCCCCCCCCTCTCCATCGTCTCTGTTCAAAAGGCCAATCCTCCAGCGTGGGGGCTGCAGCTCGCGTGCTCAAATATTAATTATATTTATCATTTTCCCTAATGAGGCCCCTGAAGAACGTTTACCCTCCGCCGCGTGTCAGGCGGATGTGAAAATGAGCCGGGGCATGTCCTCGCTGTTGAGTTGTGAGCGGCCGGGGCGGATAAACAAACACGGTAACACTTTAGGAAAAAAAAAAAAGGGCGACTGGATGATATAAGCCGGGGCCTGACACTTGGCTGCTGCTTTGGTCCGGCCCATTAGGGTGCAGCTCAAGTGCTGCTCGTGGACATTAGTGCACCCATGGGGGGTATGTGTGTGTGTGTTGCCATCTTGTATACACGTGTGTGTTAGTCAGTGTTAAACTTCTTATGGCTCCCTTGAGGGGGGGAGCACGTCCTCTATATTGTGTGGGAAGTCAAAATGATTAACTCTGGATGACGAAGAGCCGGTGATTTGTGGGGGTGAAAGTGGTTAAAAAATAAAGCGACCCCCAACCCCCCCCAATCCCCGGCCCACCTCCCCTATTGCAGCGGGGGGAATCTGGACACGGCTGGTTTTACGAGTCCAGGGCCAAGCTTTAGTGTAATTACAGCCCGATTGGAAAAGCAGCTCCTGAGGGCGGGGTGGGGTGGGAGAGGGGTGGGGTGGGTGCATGTTTAGACCCCTGTGACATTGATGGATCATGTAGATGCAGGGAGGGAGGAGTCGTAATGGAGGGGGGGGGGGGGGGTGATAAAAAAAAAAACTGTGTCCTATGCAAATAAACCTCCCTTTTTTAGTGAATTGAGCCTATGCGCCTCGCCCCCCACCTTCCCCCAGCCTCTGCCGAGCAAGTGTCAGGTGCAAAGGGTCAGACGTTGGGTCTGTCCAAACATCGGCATCTGGCAGCAGTGCCCGGCCAACCTGGGCTTTAAGTGACTGCTAATTTGGTCCCTTAATGACAGCCTCTACATTGTGATCATCTTATTTCCAGTGCGGCTAATTGAATCTGCCGGCTGGGGTGGGTGTGTGTGTGTGTGTGTGTGTGTGTGTGTGTGTGTGTGTGTGTGTGTGTGTGTGTGGCGGGGGGGGGGGGGGGACTAGCCATGGGGAAGAGTTAATGCCCTGTGATGAGGCCCCTAATTGAATTAGTATAACTGAATAGATGGAGGGCTCTGGGAGCTGTATGGAGGATGGGAGGGTTTAACACATCTTTCCCTAAAAAAAATATGAAGAAAAAAAAACACATTGGGTCTGGCTGAGAAAAAAAAAATCTGTTTGCTGACAAAATTTGTGTGGGACAGAAAAAGAAAAGACGCATCGCAGCCTCGTAACGCTCGTCGTGGAGCCAGGTCTTCAGTATCGTGGCTCGTAGGGTAGAATTAGGACACGGGGGGGGGGGGCAGATCTGGCACCTCACCGTCCCGCTATGAGCACCTTACACCTACCTGGGTCCTGTTAAAAAAGAAAAAAAAAATACAGGAGAGAGGAGAAACTGTCAGCGGAGCAAATGAAAGACATTATTTTGATAATGGGGTTGGAGCCAGTGCAGGTCCTTTATATATCGTGTGTGTGTGTGTGTGTGTGTGACAGGTGGGAGGATGTGAAGGCCCCTTTGCCCCTTATGCTTAAGCCTGCCCTTTGATATGTTCCCCCATCATCCCGCTCGCTTTTTTTTTTTTTTTTTTTTAAACAGGGGGGGTAGTGCACCGGCCAGATCATTATACATTAAACAGGCACGGGGGCTACTGCTTTCACATCGGCAATTAAATGGCACTGGCTGACACTGGGCTTGCTGCGCCAGTGACCCCCCCCCCCTCCTCTTCCTCACCCCCAACACCGCCAGCCATTCTTACCTTTTCAGATTGAGACGTAGGAGCCCCGGGGTTGGGGCGGTTGGGTGGGGTGGGGGTCTCCCTCTCTCCCCGTGTTGGTTAAATTGGTCCAAGGCGCTGCTCGCTGCTGATGAGCCTGGATGATGATGATGATGATGATGATGCCCCCGCGCTTCAAAGGGATGGCCGTCATGTTTAAACCATAACCTGGGCCACGATGTGGCAGCGAGAGGAAGGGAGGGGGGGACAGGGAGGAGTAGAGAGAAGGAGGAGGAAGAAGAAGAAGAAGAGGAGAGGAAAAAAAAATAGATCTCGGAACAGAGGATATTTTAACAAGTGCACAGAGAGAAGGAGGGAGGGTGAACGGGGAAGAGAGGAAACAGCGAGCAAAGAGAAAATGCAGCAGCCCTAATGATGGGCGATATGCAGCCACCGCTGCCGAGCTCCCCCGTCAACGGATGACATGGCACAAACACCAGTGTGTCAGTGATGAAGGGAGAAGAGGGGGAAAAGAAGGAGGGAGAAAAAAAAAAAGAGGGAAAGAGTTTGAGGGGGGAGCGCGCTGGCACTCCCCTGAGATGGCCTCCAACAGAAACTAGTTGTTCCTGGCGAGTTTATCCTCATCATTATATTCTGGCTCGGAGCCATGCAGCCAGACACAGCCGGATAATGAGCTGCTTTAAAAAAAAAAAAAAAGTATTATTCCTTTTTTTTTTTTCTTCTTCCTCCTCTCTCCTTCATCCTCCTCTCTTCTCTTAAATTTGTGTACGGTCACGTGGAAGCTGAGGTGTTGCACCGTAAACACACACACACATGCAGATAGATAGACGTGTTCCAATAATCCCACACGAGTAATTAGTGTCATACATATGCGGCGCCTGCACTACACTACACCACAGTACAGTACAGCAGTGTCTTATGGCTTCTTGGGCCAGTGATTCCATAAATAAGGGTTTCTGGTCGGGATACGCGGAGCTGCTGGAGACGATGAAATGATGATAGCAGTGTAGAGGGAGGAAGATAAAAATGACAGCAGCTGCTGACTGTGCTGAATTGTCGAGGGGGAAGAAGGAGAAAAAAAAAAAGAAAAGTAATCGGAGGAAGCAGACCCGAATACCTGAAGTGATACTAGATTCTGATAGAACGTTGTAAAATCTAGTTTGCAATATTCCTCGATAAGAGATAGAGGTTCAAGCGTTCGGCTCGTTGAAAATGCAGCGTTTGTGTTTGCCGTCGAGGGGGAATTTGTTTTTCCTTTAAAGATTTGATTTGGAAGCAGTTTTTTTTTTTTTTTTCCCAGCTGCAGATTTTTATTAAGGCAAGTTTCTCCTTGAAAACCAAATGCATGGAAGGGGTCCTTTTTAGATCTGAGAAGCACTTCAGTCTCCATTATGATAACATTCTTGGATGGCAAAAATTCAGTCAGGGTGTTTAGACTCTTGAAAACTGTGAGTAGAAGCATTCAAGGTGCACAGAGCTCTTCGAGTGACTGCAATTGTTGCATATAATGGGCAGGATCCTTCCTCTCGATAGAAAGATATGTCATGATTAAATTAAGGTAATTGCTTGGCTCAAGTATTCACTTCTTTAAACTGGCATTCAAAAGATTTATCCTTGTGCCATTGCACTTTTTTTTATCACCACACAATATAGATTTATTAACCATATTTGACTGGTAACTTCACATTCACATTCGTGTCAAGTGTGAATCTCCACAGGCTGAATTCTGAGTTCTACCCCTGATAATTGGTTCCTATAACTATTCAGAAATCAGCCTTGGACTTTTTTTTTTTTCATGTGTTTGTATGTTTCTGCATTTTATGTCTTATGAGCCAATTCCATTTCTATAGACACTGAAAACCCACTTCGGACTCACAGGAATGGAATTGAGCCACCAGCTGTGCAGGTGTCTTGTGTTTACATGCGCGCCACCTCCTCATTTCACCCGTTTACACAGTCTTCTGTCCTCTAGGTTCCCCCCACACATGGTGCCCCCCCACCACAGTTTGCACACCACGGGCATCCCGCACCCGGCCATCGTCACGTCCAACGTCAAGCAGGAATCCTCCCACAGTGACATCAGCTCGCTCAACAGCACGTGAGTCGACCTTTACCTGGTCTAAACACGATTTTCACCGAACCCCCCCGACGCGACTTTTCTGCCCTTTAACACCCCTCCCCCTTCTCCCTCCGCCACAGGAAACAGTCAGACGCTAAAAAGGAGGAGGAGAAAAAGAAACAGGTCCACATAAAGAAGCCTCTGAACGCCTTCATGCTGTACATGAAGGAGATGCGGGCCAAGGTGGTGGCGGAGTGCACGCTGAAGGAAAGCGCCGCCATCAACCAGATCCTGGGCCGGAGGGTGAGTCCCGAACCCTTTCCTGCAGAAACATGCGATTGTTAGTATTTGCTCTAAATCTAAATTTTTTATCTCGCAGTGGCACGCCCTAACGAGGGAGGAGCAGGCCAAGTACTACGAGCTGGCCAGGAAAGAACGACAGCTCCACATGCAGCTGTACCCGGGCTGGTCGGCACGAGACAACTATGTAAGTTTTTAAGTTTACAAGTCGTAACGGCCTGTTTCTTCTCCCCCCCCCCCCCCCCCTTTTGGGTTCTTACCTAGCTTGAGGGATCACTCTTTCCTTGTAATGTTCGTTTCATGCATAGATCAGAGGACGGGACAAATCGCCTCGACCCAAGCCCGTCTTTTTAATTTAAAGATGCGTCTTGTTGTCCAGTTTTGTTTTATTTTTGTCTTGTTGGCCGGTGGCGTCTTCGCTGAGAAATCCATCAAGAGGTCTAGATGTTCACAGAGCAGTGGGGAAATAAGACAAAAGATTACAGCAAAAGCAGGAATAAAAAAAGACGATATGATATCGGTCTGGCCTGCAGTGGCTGATACAAACCGGAGGGCACAGATAGAGAGGGGGAAAAAAAAGAATGAAGAATAAATAAGTCAACACAAAGATGAGTCCTATTCTCTGTTTCATGTTTTGGGCATTCTGCAATATAATAACTAAGGTTCCTGTCTGTGTCTATTTTTTTCTTTCTATTTTTTTGGCGGCTAACCAACAGGGGAAAAGGAAGAAGAGAAAAAGGGAAAAGCAGCAAGCAGAGAGCAATGGTAAGTGAGCTGCAATTATCTCTCATATTAGAAAAGCCCCATCATGTGTCAGACAGATGTGACATCTTGCAAGATAAAAGTCAAGCTATTTTTTTTTGTTGTTCTTGTGTGTGCGTGTGTGTGTGTGTGTGTGTGTGTGTGTGTGTTATTGTGCCTGGCTTTTTTTTTCTTCTTTTTTATGGTATAGTTATGCTACCCAATGCAATATTTAAATGGTAGAGTTGCTTGTAACACCCCCTCCCCGTTTTCTCTTAGCCCTCCCCTGCTAATAACAACTGAATATGCATGACCCCCCCCCCTCACACACACACACACACTCCTCCTCACCTCCCTTGTTGACACCCCCTCCCCCTCCCTTTGCCCCTTAGCATTCTGATATTGTGATATGTGTGTTTTTGAGAATGTGAACTTGAAGCATTGTGAGAGCCATTAACTTCGCCAATGTTGTTTGTGCCTGTGCCCTGCAGATAGACTGCACTACTGTACTGTGTGTGTGTATGTGTGTGTGTGTGTGTGTGTGTGTGTATGTGTGTGCGTGTGTGTGTGTGTGCGACTGTGCATGCGTGCACACTTGCGTGTGTGTGTGTGCTTGGTGGGCTGCCCCCTTGCTTGCTTCCATGCATGCTTTTTATACAAACATGAGAAAAAAAATCACTGACATCTTAAAATTAAGGAGGTTTGCTAATTCTATGATTTATTCCTCATTTTTTTTTCTTTCTTTTTTTTTCTCCGTATGATTCATATTCTTCTGATCGTAATGTGAGGAGCGACTTGTTGTTGTGTATTTTGCGCTCGTTTGGTGACGGATTTCTTCTTGAAGGCCTCTCTATCTGTTCTTTTTTTTCAGAACACAGAGAATATTTTCCAAACCCTTGCCTTTCACTCCCTCCGATTACAGGTGCTAATGTCATTTTGAGTATTAAATTACTAACTTGTTTTATTTTTTTTTTTATTTACCTGTTTTTTTCCTCCTTTTTTAATTAATGTATATTTATTCACCAATGAATGTGCAATATTAGGCAGAATTAAACTTAATTATTTTGATTTTTTTGCTTTGTTTGCTGCTTTCTTTTCTCAAAATGTGTCTAAGCTAGAATGTATTTCACATCATTTACCTTCATTTTTTTACTGGTATTGGTACATGTATGCTTGAGGAAGCAGGTACAGCTCAGTTATGATTGTGAGACTTTTAAGGATGTGATGTCAGGGTAAACCTCCTTAATCTATATGCTTCAGTAGCTGCGCATGAGTTTCCCCCCCCCACTCTGAATCTGTACTGTTCAGACCTGGACTCAAACGTCCGTCCGCAGCGTTCTGCTCTACTTCCTGTAATGACACCATTACCGGGCAGAGCGCTGTGAGCTTCAGCATGTGACTGGCAGCTTTTTCTGCGACAGACAGATGGAAAACAGTCGACTGTTTGATGCCAGGTCTAAACGGGTAGATTCCCTTTTCAGGTTCCAACCTCTTTTTTTTTTTTTTTTTTTTTTTTTTTTTTTTTTTTTTTTTTCTAACCCCCCCCCCCTGGCTAGGGCTAACTCACGGCCGCGCTGTTTATGCAATCTGCTACTGCTGCCTAGTTCTGCCACCTTGACCTTGCCTTTTTGAAATCGTAGAGCACTGATAACATCTACCGTAGCGGCGAATTAATCTGCATTTGCTTCTATTTATAATCCTCTATCTCCATCTTTTAACTCCAATTACAATATAGATTACATGACTGAAAGAGATATTAATACCATAATAATAATATAACTTGCATGCATTTTGATTTTTTTTCTTTCTTTTTTTGCATTTGATGCCTGAAACACAATAATGGTGTTCAGTCCTTTTTTTGAAAGGAGGTTTTTGGGTGGGTGGAGGGGTTTCTTTGCACAATGAGCCACTGCCAAGCTTCATAGATTCACTGTTATCTGTTTTTTCCCATTTCTCTCCTCCTCTTGATTTCTCTCCTCCTTCTTCTTCTTCTTTTATTATTATTATTATAATTTATTTATTCTTTGGTTTGGGTTCTATTCCTCCTCCTCCTCCTCCTCCTCCTCCTCCTCCTCCTCCTCTCTGCTGGCTTCCCTTCCCTGTTGCGGCATCAGACCTGAGCGCTCCTAAGAAGTGTCGAGCGCGCTTTGGGCTCGACCAACAGAATAACTGGTGTGGCCCGTGCAGGTGTGTATGGTGTGTGCTTGCACCGGCCGGGGCCAGGTGAAGGCTGGGTAATCCGAACGCTGGGACCTCCTCCTCCTCCTCCTCCGCTCTGCTGCTGCCCTCCCTGCTCCCATCTTTCTACCTTTTATTTTTTATTATTATTTTTAATTTTCTCCCCTCCCCCCCCCCCCCCCCTCGTCTGTCCCGCCAGGCTATCATGACCTCTCAGCTTCCTCCAGCCACGCCCTGCCGGTCTATCTATCTACACCTAGGTTCCCTCCCTATTTGATTTTTTTTTACCTGTCTGGGAAGAAGGGTATTAACAGCATATGCCTGAGTGTTTGTGTGAATGGTGACCATGTGTGCGCGTTGATTTTCATAAATATATATATACACATATATATTTATATGCTGCAGGATGAACAGTACAAAAAGCCTCACAGACATTGGTCATGAATCCAAAAAAACTGGCAGGTCGGGGTTTGGAGGATCTGGGGCCTGATGGCTTGGGTGCATAAGGAGGACGTCCCAGTGTCGCCAGCCTGAACCTGAACCCTGGCTACATGTTTTTGTCTGTGCAATGACGTGTCCATTTTCTTTCCTTTTTTATTTCCTTTTTCTTTTCTTTTTTTTTTTTTTTGTGTCTCTGTGTGTATGTTTGTGTCTACCTCTTCGGCTAACAGATGCAAATACCCCAAAGAAGTGTCGTGCCTTGTTCGGGCTTGACCAGCTGAGTTTATGGTGCAAACCATGCAGGTATAACTGCTGTAGTAGCAATGGGAGGAAGACATCCACAATGAGCAGCTCCTTCTGCTTGATTATTTGCTCAGATATCCCTCTAAAACACGTTTCCATCAGTGTGGTAACAGATGGCAAACTCTTCTGCTCCTTTTTTATTCTTCTTTTTTCCTATTTTTCCAGTTTTTTTTCTCACTGAGGAGCTTCCTGCTATAAATTCCCTCACAGCAATTTCTCCTGACTGAACTCAGTTCAAGCCCAGTGGCAGAAAATGGATTTCTAAATAAGATTACTGAATATTTTATCTCGACAAAATATCTTTCAGGATCATAGTTTCCTAATGTCATTTGGAGTAACGTTTCTAACAATCCGACTTGTTACGGTTGAAATCCATTTTCTCTCCAGGCAGTGGATAATTCCCTCCCATCCTGACTGTCATGTATGTCCTAATTGGCGCCCTTGAATAACAATGTTATGCTTACAAATTTAGCCCTGCTTTTCTCGAGGGCCTGCTCAGTGACACTCTTTTCTGTGCCCTCTTCCTCCTCCTTCTCCACCTTCTTCTTCCTCCAAACTCCTCTTCAATAACCCTTACTTAGTCCCTACCTGTTGTCTTTCTGTTCTGACACAAGCAGTCTTTGAATTGGGAATATTTTCATGGTAGGTATTTGTTTCTGCTCAGTAATACCCTTCTCTGTGTCTGGCTTGCACCACTCCTCCTTTTTTCCTTTTTTATTTTTATTTTCCCTCGACACAACTTTTCAACACATTCCATTTGTGTTTGTTTGAATCACTCGTATGACTAGGCTCGAAATCTAAATTTATATATATATATTTTTACCTTTGCAAAGTCACATTGAGCCAGAATTTAGCAGCTCGCCCCAGACTTTGCTGCAGATGATCTGTTCGTGTGCCGGTATCGGCGCTCCCACTTGGCCCCTCTTATTCCCCTTCTCACTACTGCATTATTCCTGAAACAATAATCGCAGATCAGGAGAGGCGAAAGTGCGATAATTCAGTCTTCGTTACAGCAGCCGAGAGGTTAAAAGTTCTCTGCGGGCTCCCGTTTCCCTAAAAGATGCATCTGGTGTAATTTCCCCCGAGACGGCGGGAAATCAATAACGTACACGGGCACATACGATGAATCGATACGTCTGTTAAAAAATGGATATTAGCTCATTTGTTGCAGTTTGACGGACAGTTATCGAGAGCGGGGGGCGGGGGGGTTGGGCAAAATGATCCCTTTTTAACGGCGGGTCGATCCCCCCCCCCCCACCGCGCCGCCCAGCGCCACAGTATCCGCCCAGGACGCGCACTAAAAAAGCCGTATCCCCACTTCCCTCCACACGTCTTCCCAGTGATCCACGCCGTCCCGTGTCGTGCGCTTCCTGGAAACGCAGATGCATGCCTGTCTCTCTCTACCCAGCATGCAAACCAACGTTTTTGTGCGGCTTCTTTGTTTTTTAATGTGATTTCTTGGTGTCCCAATTCTTTATCATCCTGTAAAAAAAAAAAAAAAAAAAAAGCTCTCTGTATTTACTAGAAAATATTCCCTTTAGAATAAAAAAAAATGCTTTGGCATCTTAATTTAGCAGTAGTTACAGGCTTACATGTTCTAAAGAATCTTTTTTTTTTTACCTGCCTGCCCTGTGAGTCTTAAACCCTCCTCCAGGGCCTTCAGGCCTCCCTGTGTTAGAATGCAGCGATCGCAGCGGAGTGGCGGGGGTCACCGTCAGGGTCAGGGTTACGATGAGGTGGGCTGAGATTCCCCTTTAACCAAATCTGAGCCACAGAGAGACGCACCAACCCCCCCCCACCTTACCCTTCTAGATTCTGCTGAGCACAATGGGCCTGGCCTGGAGGACTCAGCAGGCAACAGTGGGGGGGTGGAGGGGGTCCTGACCCCAGGCAGGCAATGCAAACATGATGCCTTGACCCTTCATGCACACACACACACACACTTGTGTCTGTGGGCCCCCCCCCCAGTACTGGATCTTCTGCAGAAAACAGGCTCTTATTTTCTTTTTGCCTGTACGAAAATAGAGTTTCCATCCAGAGAGCAACCATCACCTCCATCTCATTCCCTTCGTCCTCACTCCTTCATCATCATCTTCATCTCTTGTGTCTGCTTTTCATTTCCTTTGCCGTCTCCCGTCCAGGTTTTTCACCTGTGCCCCCCCCCCCCCTTCCCTTTACATGTCTGTCCTGTCTGATGGTTTAGTCTTTTGGAGCCTGATTGTCATTGCTGCATCCTTCCTCTTCTTAGCATGAGGTTTACCGATCTACTTAAATGCACCTGCAAAAAAAAAAAAAAAAAAAAAGATGGAAATTGGAGCGAGTTTCAAATGATTTTTTCGTATTTTTATATTTAATGAGAACGCACAGGTGCATTCAAGTCAAGCCTCAGTGCTAAGAAGCGACCGCCTTTTGTGGACGTGACGCTAAACAACGCCCTCTCTCTCTCGCCTTGTCCCCCAGGAGAAAAAAAAAGTGCATTCGCTACATCCAAGGTGAAGGCAGCTGTGCCAGTCCTCCCTCTACGGACGGAAGCTTACTAGACTCCCCCCCATCCTCCCCCTCCTCCGTGGTCCCCTCCCCCTCCTCAAAAGAGTCCAAACCTCAGACTGAACAAATGCAACCTCTCTCACTGACTATGAAACCGGCCCACCAGCCACTCCACCACCCGCACCTCCTGGCCGGGCCCCCGCCGCCATCTTTGGTCCAGCTGGAGAACGCCGCGGCCCGGAAAACGCCGCGCGCCCCCGCCCACAACGGAGCCCTGGAGCACGGCGGCGACGTCTCGTCCTCGCGGCAGCCGGGCTCCTCTGTGGCGTCCTCGATGGCCCGGCCCCCGGCATCGCTGTGTCATTCCCACTCGCTCCTCCCCTCCACGGCCCCCCAGCCTCTGTCGCTAGTGACCAAGTCTATAGAATAGTCGACCCTATTCTTCTTCTTCTCCTCTTTTTTTTCTAGCTCCGCACACACACACACACACACACACACACACACACACACACACCTTTTTAGGCCCCTCTCTTTCTCTCTCTGCTATATTTCACTTGCCGTCAGTACTTTTTCTCTTTACGTTTCTGTGCCACACGGCTTATGAAATTTTTAGTTCTTGTTTTATTAAAGTTCATTGGTCAATATTTGACCCATCATTATCGAAAAGGAAAAAAAAAAAATCTAATTATTATAAAGAAATGATACAATGAGCTGTAGTATAGCTTTGTGAATCTGCCAAAATTTTTATGAATTTTGTTTTTGTCTTTTTTGTAGCGTTTAAAACAGTGCAAACAGGAAAAAAAAAATTATCTAGTTCAACTTCAAAATGTTTAAAAGACGGATATAAAAAAGGTAGGCTAGATTATTCAATGAGCCCTTTTCTTGAAAGAGTTGGTTCTCCTTCTTTATTTGTATTAAATACGAGCTTGCGAACCAATCATCTGACATCTGTTGAAACTCCAGGAGGGCATGAGGCGCGGCGACACCTCTCTGAGGAACAAACTTTAATTGTGATGTTACTTGTTCTTGTTTAAATGTACAGAATAACGGGGAGGGGGGATTACTGTGTTAAATATGCATTCTTCCACTGCGTTGTCTTTTTTTTTTGTTGTTTTTTTTTTCTTCGTTGTTTACCTTTGGGGGCGGAGTCAGGCAAGTTGGGTGGGCTTGAGGGGGGGGTCGGGGTGGGGGGGGTCGAGGGTTGTTAAATTCAAAATGTCACAACGCTAGGACCAGTAGTATTTATTGCTTTAGAGATTGCTTGTTGTATCTTGTACGTGTCTCTTTTTGACTTTTTTTGTTTGTTTTTTTGTTCCGTTTTCTTACTACATTGTACAAATATTTTTTCTTAAGGTAAGCGACTTATATATGAATGATCCATTTTTACAAGGAGGTTTTAAAAAGGCAAAAATCTTTTTTTTTTTTTTCTTTTTTTTTTGTTAGCGATTTCTTTCCTCGCTGAAAACCTGGATTCCACTCGGTGTACTGTGTAGATCTCATGAACGGAAGTATGCACAACTTCATTTTTTTCGAGAATTGCGTCTATATAAGCCATTTTACAAAAAAAAAAAGAAGAAAAGAAAAACTTGAAACAAGAGACAGTGGGTACCGTGTCTTCAGTAGTTGGAAACGTGTCTAAAGCCCTTCTTTTTTATTGCACAGTCACATCTCAGACTGTAGATTCGTGTACAGATTTTTCCGTGCCAAATTTTTGTGATAATTTCCTCTGCCCCTCTAACATGCTGTAGGGATCCTTTTTTGTTTTTTTTTGTTTTGTCGTTTTTTTTTTTTTTTATTTCCATACCATTCTTTGCTGTGACGTTACATAGAATGCTATGTATGTAGTATAAATGTTGCTATAACAAATGTGTTTGGTAGCAAATTGTCAAATATTAAAATTTAAACCTAATAAAAAGACGGACATCATACTGTATAAACCCACAAGGGCCAAATTATGTATATTAGGAGGTTCATAAAAAAACTATTAAATACAAAAAAATACACAAACTGCCACTTTTAAGTACACTACTACATATAGGTAGATAGAAAAAATAGGCATGTTGATGTTGCAAGAGGCTGTAAAAAAAGCTACAAGAGAATCATCCACTCGGTACCATTGTAGTTGACATGACACGACTGTAATCTGTCGATTTCTTCTCTGGTTTATTAAGATGCTAATGATAAATAGTTTGAATGTTTCCTTAACGGCTGTGATGTTCCTGTTCTATTTTATGCTCTTATCTTTTTTTTGTTTGTTTGTTTCTTCCTGTTATTTTAAATGGTTCCAACAAACCATGTTTTTTTGTAATGAATAAATGTTTATGCTGTACAGTCTCTGTAGCATGCAGTTCTGTATTAATAAAAGCAACTTAGTATGTGCACACCCGCCTCTTCCTTTTTATTCTGGAGTTTAACGCCAGGTGCAGAGACCTGAGAGAATGTCCTGGAAACGTGCAATTTATGAGGGTGAGATTAATTCTATTATGGTAAAAAAAAATATCACATTGTTTTATGTTGGTTCCATTAAAATCAACCTTGTAATTTATACTGTTAAATTACATAATAAGTTAAAGTGACCCTGAGGAGAATCTAAAATCCCCATATTTAAGTGTCCGTTTTGGATAAATGTATTCATTGGAATGAACATTTTACTTCAGTATTGACACCAAGAGAAATAGAAAAGAAGCGGGATCAGAATAGCTGAGGTGCACAAGGAGGATCTTGGGAAATGTAGTCTTTTTTTTTTTGTTCCTTCGCTTCTCAAAACTGATCTTTAAAGATCTTAGAGGCCTTTAAGGAGTCCCTAAACTGCTTGAAACAAGCTTTAAAATTATTATTGTTTTATTATCAGCCTTTCAACCAAAACGCAGTGACTATTTAGCCTTTTATTGACCCACTAACTTAATTAAATGAACTGCAAAGTGTCTGAATATCGATGTAGGTCAGGATGAACTGAGGTCTGTTGGTATTCTGCAGGATTGTAAAGGTCACGTCAATACTTATAATAAATCTATCGTGTAGGTGAAGAGGAAAAAATAAGATTCTAAAATATATGATTTTCTCTCTTATAAGTTTAGAGTTGCAAGATATCATGGAAAAGATCGTGTGTTTCATTCAGGTGATAATAAATAGAATAGAATAGATAAACTTTATTGATCCCACAACGGGGAAATTTGTGTGTTACTGCAGCGTTACAGATAAAGAAAAAGTAAGTAAAAGTTGAAGAAGATAAAAAAAGAACTAAAACTATAAAAAAATAAAAAACACACAACACAATGTACAAATTCGCAGAATTTGTTAATCCGCATACACAGTATGCATTATCGACAGAATGGAGTGAAAATGCTAATAAATAGTAAGAAAAAAAGTAAAAAGTATGCATAAGCAAAGCATATATACATACATACATGGACGTACATACCTACATACATACACATACACACATATTTGCATATATATATATGGACATACATATCCACGCACATACCCACATGTACACATACATAGCTAATGCACACTTAAGGTGCAGGGTGAGTGTGAAAAGAAAAAAAGTGACCAGTGAAAAAGTGACAGTGACTACAGTGAGGTTTATGTTTATGTTATGTTATAAAGTCTTATTGCTGTCGGGATGAATGATCTGCGAAAGCGCTCCTTCTTGCAGCGAGGGTGTTTAAGTCTCTGGCTGAAGGAGCTGCTCAGTGCACCCACCACCCCATGCAGAGGGTGATGGGGGTTGTCCATGATGGATGTCAGCTTTGCCAACATCCTCCTCTCTCCCACCACCACCACCGACTCCAGAGGACATCCCAGTACAGAGCTAGACTTCCGTACCAGTTTGTCAATTTTCCTTCTGTCCCCATCTGAGCATCCGCCCCCCCAGCAGACTACTGCGTAGAACAGGGCAGATGCTACGACGGAGTCGTAGAAGGTCTTCAACAGAGTCCTGCACACACCAAAGGACTCTACTACCTGAACTGTATTTAATTAAGTGTGAGTTAGATTGAGTGATGAGTTAAACCAGGAACAACATACGCCTTCTATTATACTTTATTAATTATGTTACTACAGTGTAAGATTTTAGTAGGTTAGATTATGTTAATGGTTCCATATCAAAAAGTCAAATTTTTACACTTGGATTATGTCATTCTCTAACAAACTGCTTTCTATCATTGGACTCCTCTTCATTTCTTAAAAACAGAATTCGTCTGCGTTCTAACACACGAAGCGACACTCCAAGTAAGCGAACAACCCGTCATTTATTCCCTGTATAAACTAAACGCCTGAGTGAAACAGCTGCTGCTAACACACTAAATGCACATTTACATAAGGCTGCAGAGACGGAGAGGAGGATCATGGGTAGGAGGGAACCGAGCCTGCTATAAGGTGTTAGGGACATTGTCATAAAAAACTCACCAGATAGTTTAATTCTCTTAACCCATAACCCAGACCCATTTATCCTTAAAGGAAAATTAGGCCAAGTGGTCACATAGAACAGATTTCTAACTTTTTATTTCTTATAATATGATATCTGTATCCTGACATAGATGTAACATTACGATGAGTAAAGTTCAGACATAAAACCTCATAAGGAAAAGTCACTGGTGTCACATCAACTAGTTTTATATTCTCGCTGGATTAAATATTTAAAGTTTATCATTCTTATTTGGTTTTGACATTTTATGCTGAGAAATCACACTTTCTACATGTGAGTGATTTTTTTTTGTAGAAAAAAAAATGGCACAAATTGACTTTCAAATTACATAAAACCAACATGAATGTGAAAATGTACGTTTTGAGACACATTTCAAATAATTTCAGCTCATGTGCACACGGCAAACAATGTTTGTGTTTTGGGCTGGAGAGAGATTTTTAGTGTCAAAGACTAAATGGTTGTGCATTGGTGGAGGGCACAGCTGGAAACAAACAAAAAGAAGTTGTTGGTGCTCTGATAAGACGACAGTCAGTTGCACGCGGATCCACCTGAATTAAAGATAAAGTGATATTCTTCTTCCACGGAGGATCGGCGGTTCGATTCCCGGCTCCTCCACGGCTGCATGTCCGCGTATCCTTGGGCAAGAAACTCAATTTATTTTAATTTATGACCCCAAAAGGGCTGCACCACCACCACCAGCAGCACCAGTGCATGGATGTGTGTGAAAAGAGTCCGTGTACTTCACGCTGTGCTGCACCACTGTGTACTTTACTGTGAATTCAAAGTATTCTGTGCAAAAAAAACTCACTCTGCTCTTCAAAACCCGCTGATAATACGGAGGCTGCCTGATGCCACACCTCTGATTCAATTTGCGTTGGGGTTATAGTCACTTTCCTGCAGCTCCGTCTGTGAAATGTCATCATCGAGGCGTTTCGGGCCGCGCTTCGTGTAGTTATGTCAGGAATCTGTGCGCGGATTTCTCCTGAATTAGAAATAGCACACGGCCGTTACGCGGCAGTCAAAGCGAGGCTGTGTTGTCCGGGGCCCGGGCCCCCGCTTACGTGGCGTCCTCAATGGAGAAAAAAAAACAGCGAGCGAATGCAACGTTTTATGGATTCGCTCCGTCCACCGAGGAGGAGGAGGAGGAGGAGGAGGAGGAGAGGAGCCATTGATTTCTTATTTATTTGAAGTTAAATCTACAAAGTAGCCGGACAAACAACGAAAGAAGGAAAATATGAAAAAGTATTAAAGTTTAGCTGAAATACAAGCGTGCATGTGGTTCGTAAACATAGAGTAGTGTCCCATAGCGAGGACAGAAAGACGAGGGGGGGGGTCAGCTGTGATCAAGCAAATGTGGGGCTGTGCTTTGTTCCCTTTGAATGTATACAGTACGCACGCTTAATGCGTTTGTGTGGGCTATACCCTTGAACTGTAAACCGTCAGACGAGCGGCGTGTAACGCCGAATCGTCCGTGACGCTTCTATTACATTTCCAAGAAGCGGGAGCGGCTTTGTGTACCTGAGTAAAGAAATTACATTTTTTGATGTCGGTGTGGCGCGGAGGAACAATGTTGAAGGCCACCGCCGCGGGGCGAGCATGCGAATCAGAAAACATGGCAGAACATTAAAAATGTCCCCTAGGTAACAAACAAAACACAAAAAGATATTGTTTTGGATGTTATTAAAAAAAAAGAGACGCGTACCCCTGACCCGATCACGGCCACGGACGGAGATGAAATCACAATCAGTGTCACGTGCAAACAGATTAATGCTTTTCTGCGATGATACTCCTCCTTTCACCAAAATTAGGTCTGATATTTTATTATAAGGAAGATAAAGGGGTCACGTCCGTGTCTGTGTGCACGCAGGATTTTCTGAAGGTGCTCTCTTTACTTTGAAGCCATTTTTCTTTTTGTGTGTGTGTGTGTGTGTGAAAGGGGTTCTCTTTGGTGCTCTTGAAGCGACACAATTAAAAAAAAAGACGAGAGGAGACATTGAAAAACAAACCCCCCCCCCCGATGGGGTCCGGCCTCACGCCTCGACCTTCCGTCGGTACGGTGGCCGCTCGGCGGAGACGAAAACCGACCGTGCAGGCCGGGAAAAAATTATGTTCAAAAAGTACTTGAGGAATTGAAAATTGGAATAAAAAAAAAACAAGCCAGTGCCCCCACTCGCGATGTTCTTGACCGTATCTCACGGACGAAGATTTGAACTGGAGTCAATTGATTATTTTTTTTTTTTTTTGCAGGATTGTAAGAAAAAACACAGAGGTAAAGGTTTTCTAAGGTCACGTCAATACGTATTACAAGTTTGCACTCGACAGTGTGGGTGAAAGGAGTGAAGCAGCAAAGGAGGGGTTGGTTAAAATATTAGATATGTATATATATATATATATATATATATATATATATATATATATATATACATGAATACAATGGGTTCTGAATGTTTCAAACTATGTCGGGTATAATATCAAATACTGGTATGAAAAATCAGAGCTTAACAGTGCAGGTAAAAGTTCTTTTGTACCTTTAGAAAGCACATTTTCAAATAAATAAAATAACATCCGTAAACATATAGAAAGTGAAGGTTTTGCAGAAATGAAGCCTGATGCTGTTGCAGGGTTTTTGCAGAGATTTTTGACTTTTGGCTCCTGTGTGGCTCCAATGGTCAGAGCTTAGAAATAAAAAGCAGAATTTAGAATGCATCGTCCACGTTAAATAGTTTTTTACCTCATTTCACAGAATAAACAGTTTAAGGTAATCTATTGCCATATGTTTGCCATTTCCTGCTAAAACCTTTTGTTGCAGCGTCTCTAAATTTACTTTTCATAAATGGAGGGAATAATTAAGCTCCTGAATGGCAGCAGCTGGAAAAGTACTTTTAATTATGTATATTTATGAAAAATATTTTTTTAAATACTCAAACTCCCTTCAAGCATTTACACACTTTCACAAATATTAAAATATATGAGTAAATCAAGACTTAATATCTGTTTCTTTACCCAAACTCTGTATTTTAGGAATAACCTCTGTCTCTGCTCAGCAACAATAGTCCTCTAACCGTAATGAACTGAATGATTTCCTCTTTCTTTCAAAATAAAAGAAAGAGAAACAAACACACAGAAGAAATTTGGGCTCAAAAACTGTGGTTGAAAAGCTACAGTAGTTTATATATATATGCAACCAAAGGTGAAGCAGGAGCTGATTTTAAAATACTTGGAACAAGTGGGATTAAATGACCACAGCAATGCATCATGGGGGATCAGAAGTCACACTGGGAGGTGAGAGTAGGACCCAACTTTTTAATTGTCTGTCAATTAAAGTGATGAGATGTTAATCAAGAAAGAAATGCACAAAAAGTATTTGCTGAAAGTGAGAAGTCACTGCTTCTCTGTTTTATGGCATCGGAGCGACGAGTCCTGTGTTTTATTGGGTGGACAGTTTTCTTTAAATTAAAATTTTGAGCAAAAACTCTAATTGACAAAAAACCTGGCGAGACAACGAAAAGGAAAAAAATAGATATAAATGAACACATATATAATCATAGAGGAAGGGGAAATAATTAAAACACGCACACACACACACAGAGAATAAAACACAAAACATTACTTAATATGCAAATTCATTTTCCCAATTAAAACAGAACGTGTTTGTATGTCTCGTTTGGTGCAGGTGCCGCGTCTTCCTTTTGGTTTGGGGAGGCAAGGAAGAGGAAGAGGAGGAAGATGAGGAGGAGGAGGAGGAGGAGGAGGAGGAGGAGGAGGAGGAGGAGGAGGAGGAGGCACCTGCACTGTGACTCTCTCTCTGAACACTTGGTCGGACCGCCGCCGGGGAAAAAACATATAGAGCAAAGTCCGGTGAGTATCTGATAAGAGCTGCAGCGTATATATACAGGTGTGTGTGTGTGTGTGTGTGTGTGTGCGTGTCACCTTCCCAGCACCAGAGCCCGGGTCCCTAATGATGGCGGTGAGCAGCGAGCTAACTACCCTCACAGTGGAGCGAGCCCCCAGGCTAGTGCCACATCTCTCCATCAAGGCCTGCCTTCATCCCACTTTACTCCGGCCCTTTTCCAAAGACACACACACACACACACACACACACACACAGCCGACGACAAATAATTCATATTATGGCCTGCCTGAAAGTTTGCCACACTACCTCATTAAGCCGCCTATTGTAACGGGCTGACATTCTCGCGGCATAATAACATTCCACGGTCGGGTTGCGTTTTGAAGTGACATCTCACTAGAGGAAAACAGAAAAGAAATAAAGAAATAAAAAAAATGAAAAACACCCAGTTGTGCTACGTTGTTTTTCACCTTCGGAACTCTCAAGGTGATGCAACTTTAGCTGCCAGATATCAATAATGGATCCCTGTTGTTTCCTGATGCCGTACAAGGTCCAGCAGCGACTCATCAAACGGCGTCAGCAGCGCGGCCATCGCGTCCAGGCCGCCTCTTCCGTTCCAATTAAACGCCGCTGAACGCACAATGCGACAAGGGGCGGAGGAGGGCGCCCGGCGTGTATGCGTCTTTACGTTAATTCTAATCACCGAATCGTACAAGTCAAGGCCCCGCCGTCGCATTCTGTGTGTGAATGATCAAGGTCGACGCCGCGCATTGTGACGCGTGAATGTGCCGCGTGTCATACAAGCAGGAAATAAAGTGGAGCCTTCACCTCTGCGGGGCGGCGTGAACCCAGGCAGCGTTGAGTGAGCGGCGTGAGGCCTGCGTGGAGAAACGGGGTTGATTTGGTGAATGACGCCGCCGCCTCACCCCAAACCTACACACTGGGTTTGATCTCCCACTTAGGGCCGCATTGATTTTTTCTCTCAGCCGCTCGGTCCGCTGCAACGCTTCTGACACGCCGATGAAAATGAGTCTGTTTGATACATCTGCAAAATTTACAATGGGAGGAGAGACAGAGAGAGAGGTGGGCTGGGTGGTGCAGGACGGGGGGGGGGGGGGGGGGGGGGGAGTTCTTTGATGTGCGCCATGTTTGCGAACATGGAAGCAAACGGCAGAGTGGCAACAGTGTGGGAGTTTTTTTCCCGTTTTTTTTTTTCTCCGAGTGGCAATCAGCGAGTTCAGAGATGCTGAGCTGCCGGCGAGCCTACGAGGCATGTGGCTAGCTGCTCTCTGTCCTGGGGGCGACACCGGGAACTGCTCCGACTTGGCTCCGACGAGGCGCGGGGAAGGGAAAGAAGAAACTTTCTCGGAAAAAGCGAACGGGTGGGGGATCATCCAATAAAGCACTGAGCGCTTTTTTCAATCGGGCCTTAATTAAGAACCCAACCTGTGCTGAACATGGATCGCATAGACGCAGAGGGTCGGATGAACCTGGATAGACGTGTGTCAGGCCGACACAGGAACACCTGCTGCTCAGGGATCAGCTGGAGAATTCCAGGGAAAACCAGCGTCTCTGTATCTCTGTCATCTGGTGATCTCACATTAATGGACAGCAGCTTCCTTCCTGTTCTTGTCGAACCGACGCCGACCTCTGACCGCGGGGGGTCATCGCCTCGACCCCGCACCGCGTCACGCTGCTACAGTCATAAAAAACGCTGACACGGGGGGGGGGGGACGTGCATGGAGATATTTGCAATTTTTGATCATCAGAATGCATAAATGCACCAAATAAACAGCAATAAATAGCTATTTTCGCATCTTTTTACACATCATCTTCTAAAGAATTACGCGCAAAGCAGCAGCAGGATTTAACAGTGTGAAGTAAACTTTAACAGACACAGATAAGTCATTGAATAGACCATAAAAGGCGATTGACAACTTATCAGCAATAAGTACATTTAAACTCTTACTACAGTTTTATAATAATTTATAAAAATACTACTATTTAGTACTTGTACAGTTGAATATTTACATGTGATGCTTCTTTATATCTGTACTTCACCTTTGTGAATTTATTATATTTCTTTACAAATGTAGTTAATATATAATGAATCAGTCCTGTGACTGTAAATCTACAGATATTTTCTAAAATAACCTCCACATTGATGAAATAAGCCACTGAAAGCTCTTTTCTATTATTCTAGTATTTTTTTTTTCATGATTGATTGTGTATTTCTACTTTTACTCGGGTAAAGGATCTGAGTATTTGAGCTACATCTCATCTGGGATATAAGGAGATTGATGTACTGGTACACACATTTCTCCTTTTAGTTGCCAAAGAAAAGACTAGTCCCTAAAATAAAACCTGAAATCCTGCTCCATTTTTCCTAAAAGGAGCTGTACATATACATATATATTTATTTATATATACATATATATATATATTACCGGAGAGAAGAGGCTGTCGTCAATTACTAATCCTAAACCCTTGTGAGATTCAGTCTCAATCACTTTTCCTGAGTCTTCTCTCAACAAGAAGGTTTGCCAGCAGCAGCAGATTGTGTTTTTGTACTGTACATTACTTCTTATTACCTCCGCCAGTGATGGGAGATTAGAGAGCAGCAGGTACAGAGAAAAAAAGAAAAGTTCCGCTGATTCCCGACTCCTCAGTCGAGTGCAACGTGTCACTGAACTTCAGTTGGCGCCGCGTGAAACAGAAAGTGGCGTGAAAGCGGGACGGCGAGCCGACGCAATTACGGGCGCCGAGGAAGCACCGGATGTAAGACAAGAGAGGCGTTTTACAGGAGATTAGTGCTGACACCTCCCCGTGTCTCGGCGTGCAGCGATCACACCGTGTGTGGGAGGCCTTTTGTCACTTGCACCGCTCAAAGTGGGAGAAGGGAAAAAAAAACAAACACAAGCGATGGGGATGACACCCGAACGCCTCCGCCAGATCAAAACCAAACTAATAAGCCGCGATGCTCAAATTAACAATGAGGCCTGTTGTTTAACTCGCTGCTCGACTCGACACAGGAACATCAGAATCCACGCGAGAAGAGGATGCTAATAACACGCTACTTCCTGTCAACATACCTCATACCTAAAGTGGTGAGAGATAATAATAAAAGCAGCAAAGTGTGGTTCAGCTCAGCCCCCCCCCCCCCCCCCCCCCCACCCCTTTACAACAATAATCCATCTCCATCGTTCCCCTGAAGAGGCTTGTTGAAAATTAATTTGGGCTGGTCAACAGTCAATAACACGCTCCCCGGAGACACGCAGTTTAACCCCCATACCGCGCCGTGTATTAGAGCACACACACACACACACACACATGCGTGCAAAAAAAAAAAAACACTCGGCTCCACATTCCACTCGTCTGCCTCTCAATAGAGAGGAAAGCGTTATTGACCAATTTCTGAGCTTAACGCACCTACGCTGCAGCCTCCAGGCGAAACCCCCCCTCACACCACCCCAGACCCCCAGACCCCCCAAACCCCCCAAACCCCCTAAACCCCCCCCCACTCGCTTTCATTGTGTTGTCATGTTATGTTTTTTATTGCTGCCGCGCCATTCAAAGTCCATCGCTCAGCGACAGGAGACAGAAACGATGGAAAGGTCATCGTCAAACACGTCAACCTGACGAGTCTGAAATCATTTACTTTATCTCAAGACATAAACCTCTATATATATATATATATATATATATATATATATATATATATATATATATATATAGGTTTTTAAAAGAGAAACCAATTCAGATATTGACACTGAAAATGCAAAGTCACATTTAAAATAATGATTAGTATGATTACTGCTAGGTCGCAGGTTCAAGACCGCCTTGGGCCTGGGTCTGGGGCCTTTCTGTGTGGAGTTTGCATGTTCTCCCCGTGTCTGCGTGGGTTTTCACCGGGTACTCCGGTTTCCTCCCACAATACAAAAAAACATGCTCAGGTTAATTGGTAAACTCTAAATTGCCCATAGGTGTGAGTGTGAGAGTGAATGGTGTGTGAATGGTGTGTGTGCCCCACGATTGGCTGGCGACCATCTGGGGTGTATCCCCCTGCCTCTCGCCTTAACGCGCTGGGATAGGCTCCAGCAGACCCCTGCGACCCCGAAAGGGAATAAGCGGGATAGACAATGGATGGATGGATGGATGATTACTGCTTAATATGTTAAATTCCAGGATGGGAGCGATATGCAGATGTTTGGACAAGGTGAAATAATGACATTATTTATGTGTTTTTCCTTTGATTCGTGCAATTTTCTCATAATCTCATTCACTTTTTTTTAGTTACGGATAAATTATCTTTGCAGAAATGCCACCTGAGAACAAAAAAAAGCTGCCTGCTTGCTATGCTGCCGTGTTTTCATTTCACATCACACAGCGTACCTGACGCTGCTGCTGCCAGGTTGCTGTTTGACCACTCGCTGCAGACACTCTCTGACATTACACTTTTTTTTTTTTTATGCTGGAAAGTGCGCCAGGTGTGTTTCAGGCCAGTCAGCTGTTTCCAACAACGCTCATGTTCACTGTTTGCAGACACACACATGAGGCAATTCTGGAAAAGGGGAAAAAAAACACACACAATAGCTCGTGCTGTCCACTCTGTGTGTTTATTCTCCATAAAGCAGACATTGTGATTCATCCCTACGGCTCTGCCTATTTAAAAAAGCGTCTCTGCCTAGTGACAGTCTGAGGCAACATCTGGCAAAAGTGTTGCAATTGCCTTGAACAAATTTGGGACACTTACATAAGGACGTTTTCTTCAACTAAGAGTTTCGGGTTGTTTTTGGAGGGGGGGGGATGTTGGATAGTTAATTTACATGGATTGCTTCTTATTTGCTTGGATTGTGCAATAACTCGTAGTGTCATTGAGCTTTAACTGCCAGGGAACTTCTCCACAATAATCCTTTTTTTTCATATCTTACCTTATAAACTGAACCAGAACACACATCGGTGAACGTCTTTTCAAAGCGTTAAAAAAAAACGCTTGTTTCTTAACCCGTGTGTCTCGACATCGTGGAGGAAAATAAAAGCTTTTTTCCCTCTGACTTTACTCGGTGCCAACTACTCCCGACCAATCCGCGGCCCTGGATCTATCGATAACAGAACCGACCCGACGCGTCCCTCCGAGGGAAAACCACAAGCCCCCGATCGTTTGGCGCTGCCTGGGATGTGAGCACGGGAGCACAACATGAGCCATTTTGTCAGAGCAAGCGGTGAGAGGAGGCACCAGGAGAGGCCTGTGTGGAGGCTGAGGCAGACTGGGGGAGAGAAGAGAGAGAACGGGGCTCAACCCCCCCACTTCAAAGCTCTCCCCTCCAGCGGTGTCTTGTGATATTTATTTATTGAGATGATTTTGCCAGAAACCCAGTGGCCTGGCTGTGCCCCCCCCCCCCCCTCCCCACTCTTTGATATGTTGCTTGGTTCTTAGCTGGCCGTCCTCAGAGAACCGGGGGGGGGGGGGGGGGGGGGTCGCGGGGTCAGCCAAAGAAACCCCAGAGGAAACACGGCTTGCAGAGTACACCTAGAAACACCACACACTGCACCATACACACACACACACACACACACACACCACACCAGATGATGCACGGGGAAAGTACAGTAAGGGGTGGGGGGTGGGGGGGGGGGGGGGGGGGGGGGGGGGATTCAGGCATTGATTATCATTAAAGGGCCAATGATTTGTTTCCTCCACCTTTTATGGAAGGAACACGGCTCACATCCCAATGAATATCACATTAACACCTTGAAGTCATTATGCTGCACTTTTTAATGCATTGTTTGGTGTATTTGCAAAGAAAAAAAAAAAATGGGCACCCGAGCAGAAGTGTGAAGATACATTTTTTTTCATGTCTATTGGACAAAGAACAGACAGACAGCCTCAGGGTTTGTTTCTCTCATTAAAATAGCCATATACAAAACAGGTTGGCGTCTTGTAATGAGATATCCACACACACACACACACACACACGCTGTGCACATGCTTTGCACACACAACCGCGGCTGTCAAAGATCACTCGTGCATCAGTCGCATTACAGCAGTTCAGCCAGGCCTCTTGTAACCGGATGAAGCTTCCTTTATGGTCAAAAAATGGTGACGTGCTGCCCCCCACGCTAAGATTAGCTGCAGCGGCAGAGCCAAGGAGGACGATCCCCGTCCAGGAGGCCCAGGTGGAAGCCATTTGTTAGCACCATGTCGTTTGTGGTGTAAAATAGCCCGAGGACGGACCTGCAGTGGCATGTTTATAGGCCAAATAATTTCCATGGAACAGTAAACCGCAGGACAGGAGAGAGCTGTGAACTCTTTAAAAAGCTGGAATAAACACGCCATCGTACTTGAGAGGTTTCTTTCAGAGTTTCTTTTTTTTTCTTAGACAACAGTTTTTCCTGTAGTCACTTGGTGTGTAATTTGCAGAATTGGACTTTATTGGAGCCATTTTGAGACACTTTGCACCTTTAACACAACACATAGAAAATAAAACACTGATAAAATTTTATAGAATGTAGATAATATAATATGAACGAATATTAACTTGATGTAAAATGATGTGAAATCTGCATTTGAAAAGTAACTACAGCATTTATATAAATAGATTAAATAAGTAGCCTCACATGCAACTGGTCAGTGAAATACCCCAAATTACCTGGAGTCAATGTCCTTATACTTTCCAACTGGTAATTTATGCATTGCTTTTATTTGCTTTTTTTAAGTTTAAAAGTCAAAAGCAAAGTTGAGGTTTATGGTCGACACTACAGTGCAAAATCTGAGATGCAAAAAACGACAGTGGAATTCATGCATACTGATGTTTTTTTTATCATTTATTTTGGCAGTCACTAACTCTGACTAAGTGAGGAGGGCCCCTGTCGACGGGCCCCGTGTCACCGCGTCCACCGAGGATTCACGGCGCGGCGCGGCGGGCTCCTCCTGACTGCACCGCAGGTTGTAATTCCAGCCGCCGGGGAGGGCGCGCTCATCTTTTTTGCGTGACAGATCTCCAACATAATGCATTGTCAAATAATTCTTAATATGGCGAGTCTGACACGACGGACGCTTTCTCAATATTCAGATTTGCTCTGGCTCATAAACCCGGCCGAACCGCTCCGCCGTCGGCCCATCAATCAAGACATCCCCGCCCCCCCCCTCCTCTTCTTCACCTGTCAGCCCATTTGAATATGAGGTGGCGCTTGGATGGCTTCCACAGAATAAGCCTCCGGGGGAACATGGCAAAGCTGTTGATACATGTAGGAATGTTGATTGAGGGAATAAGCGGAGCTCTCTTGTGCCAGCGGATGCGACGACGCTCCCCGCCCCGGGTCAGAGGTCGTCTCCAGATTTATTTACACTATTACAAAGTCAAGATTGGGAGTATTTGTCTGATGTTGACACTCATTGTTTGAACAGGCTTTAAAAAAAACCTTTGGCAAACACTGGGGCTGGAAATGAAAGGCTTGACTATGTTTGCTCTGGTTTGATGATGAGAACAAAAATTGACAGAAAATATCAAGGACTGACGATCACTGCCCATCTTTCTTAGCCCCCCCCCACTCCTCGAAAACTGCCTGTTTAGACAACCCCCCGCCCCCTGCTGTAATTGAACCTGTGTGGACAATAATCCATCCAAACCAGAAGGGCCATTTAACACAGAGTGATTGTGTGTGTGAGAGGGTAAACAAACACAGTGCCACTGGATCTGTCACGGCTTGGACCCTCTAGATAAAGATGGATGGGGAGTGGAGCGGGTGGGGGGGGGGCTGGGGGGGGCCAGGGGACTGGGACAGGCAGTAAAGAGCCGCGTCAACTGCTCTCCCTCCTCATGCATTAAATTCAAAGGAGGCTGGCGTACAAAACTCTTACTGATCAATTGTAAGCAAAAAGGGAGGGGGGAGGGAGTGGGGTGTGTGTGTGTGTGTGTGTGTGTGTGTGTGTGCAGGGGGGGGGGGGGTTCTGGTTTGGCATACGTGATCAGCACATTGGGCCAAATGATGTCATCCATCAGGATGGACACTGCAATTTGCCATCTATTTCCTCATCAATCAAACTCCAGCGTTTTTTTTTTTTTTTTCTACAGGGGGGGGATGTGTCCTAATGTGTGTGTGTGTGTGTGTGTGTGTGTGTCTGAGACACTGTGTCATAAAACACACAGTCATTGGTATTGGCAAATAAAAAACATCAATACTAAATTGATCTATACAATAATCCATTGAATTGATTTTTTTTCAGATGACATGATGTGCTATGATGTTTTTTAGGCAACATACTATAGTATGATCTATTTTGAGCGACATAGTATAATATGACTTTTTTTGAGCGACATACTATAGTATGACCTATTTCAGACGACATACTATAGTATGACTTATTTCGAGCGACATAGTATAGTATGACCTATTTCAGACGACATAGTATAGTATGACATTTTTTGGACGAATGCCACAGTATGACTTTTTTTCTGACTTCTTTCTTCCATCTGTAATACTAATAACCCACTAATGTACTTTTTAAATATCTTGTGTTCCCAGAGTCCTGCCCTGTGTTTTCTCATTCGCAGAGCAGTGGAACCACGGAGAGATCCTTGGTTGTTGGAGGGTCTGTTGCTGTCCTGGTTCACCTGGCTGATGGATCCTGAAGCCTCATCCTCCACAAACACCACAATTCATTTTATTTCTATTATTCCATGTGATGTCATATTCAACTTTTCCTCTTCTAAATGTATTGTTTCCATCTGTGCACATCATCTATTGCATGCCTGTCCATTCTAGAATAGGGATTCCTCCTCTCTTACTTTTCCTGATGGTTCTTGTATTTTTTCTGTTACCCAGGTAAAGTTTTTTTAAGAAGGTATTACCTTATATGATGTGAGGGTTTAAGGACAAAGGATGTTGTTTTGCTTTTGTACAAACTGTAAAGCACATTGGGGCAATTCTGTGATTTATTGATTCTGCATTATACAAATAAAATTGAATTGATTTGAAAGAAAACTATAGTATGACGTTTTGGGGGGACATATTTTTTGTAATACCTTTTTAACCACATATTTAGTATAATATTTTTTGAGTGAAATGCTATAGTATGACCTTTCTTGGGTGACATAATATGGTATCATCTTTTTTGAGCGACAAACTATAGTATGACCTTTTTTATATTATATTTATGTTATTCCATTTGATGTCATATTCAACTTTTCCTCTTCTAAATGTATTGTTTCCATCTGCTCACATCATTTATAGGCCATCCTGGAAGAGGGATCCCTACTTTCTACTTGCCTTTTTTGGGGCATCTGTAGCTGAGAGGTAGAGCTGTTACCCACCAGTTGTAAGGTGCATGGTTCGAATCCTGCCTCCCCCAAGTTGTGTATCATTTTGTCTGTAGGCAAGAAACTTAACCCTGGCTCTCCTCCTAGCTCCCTTGTACAAAGTTTCATGATGTGCAGGCAGCTTTGTGTATCACAACTGTGTGTGTAAATGACTGAGTATACACTTGAAGTGAACAATCACTTATATATGCATGAAATGAGTGCAGGTTTCCCCAGGTAATGTTTTTTTAGGAAGTATTACCTTGTATGATGTGAGGGTCTAAGGACAGGGGATTTTTTATGCTGCTTTTGTACAAACTGTAAAGCCTATTGTGGCAATTCTTGGATTTTTGATGCTGAAATATAAAAATAAAGTGGAATTGAAATGAAAAACAACTTTACTGTGACTTTGTTGGGAGACATATTGTTTGTATGATCTTTTTTTAACCAGATATTTAGTATGACCTTTTTTGAGCGACATAGTATAGTATGACCTATTTTGAGCGACATACTATAATATGACCTTTTTTGAGCGACATAGTATAGTATGACCTTTTTTGAGCGACATAGTATAGTATGACCTTTTTTGAGCGACATAGTATAGTATGACCTTTTTTGAGCGACATAGTATAGTATGACCTTTTGTGAGCGACATAGTATAATATGAGCCCTTTTGAGCAAAATAGTATAGTATGACCTTTTTTGGGCGACATAGTATAGTATGACCTTTTTTGAGCGACATAGTATAATATGACCCCGTTTTGAGCGACATAGTATAATATGACCCTTTTTGAGCGACATACTATAATATGAGCCCTTTTGAGCAAAATAGTATAGTATGACCTTTTTTGAGCGACATTCTATAGTATGACCTTTTTTGAGTGACATACTATAATATGACCTTTTTTGAGCGACATAGTATAGTATGACCTATTTTGAGCGACATACTATAATATGACCTTTTTTGAGTGACATACTATAATTTGACCTTTTTTG
This sequence comes from Eupleurogrammus muticus, assembly GCA_036785175.1. NCBI lineage: Eukaryota > Metazoa > Chordata > Actinopteri > Scombriformes > Trichiuridae > Eupleurogrammus > Eupleurogrammus muticus. The sequence continues at coordinate 20,258,828 of JAYKQN010000015.1, forward strand.
AGCGACATAGTATAGTATGACCTATTTTGAGCGACATACTATAATATGACCTTTTTTGAGCGACATAGTATAGTATGACCTTTTTTGAGCGACATAGTATAGTATGACCTTTTTTGAGCGACATAGTATAGTATGACCTTTTGTGAGTGACATAGTATAATATGACCTTTTTTGAGCGACATACTATAATATGAGCCCTTTTGAGCAAAATAGTATAGTATGACCTTTTTTGGGCGACATAGTATAGTATGACCTTTTTTGAGCGACATAGTATAATATGATCCCGTTTTGAGCGACATAGTATAATATGACCCTTTTTGAGCGACATACTATAATATGAGCCCTTTTGAGCAAAATAGTATAGTATGACCTTTTTTGAGCGACATAGTATAGTATGACCTTTTTTGAGCGACATACTATAATATGACCTTTTTTGAGCGACATACTATAGTATGACCTTTTGTGAGTGACATAGTATAATATGACCTTTTTTGAGCGACATACTATAATATGAGCCCTTTTGAGCAAAATAGTATAGTATGACCTTTTTTGAGCGACATAGTATAGTATGACCTTTTTTGAGCGACATACTATAATATGACCTTTTTTGAGCGACATACTATAGTATGACCTTTTGTGAGTGACATAGTATAATATGACCTTTTTTGAGCGACATACTATAATATGAGCCCTTTTGAGCAAAATAGTATAGTATGACCTTTTTTGAGCGACATTCTGTAGTATGACCTTTTTTGAGTGACATAGTATAATTTGACCTATTTTGAGCGACATAGTATAATATGACCTTTTTTGAGCGACATTCTGTAGTATGACCTTTTTTGAGTGACATAGTATAATTTGACCTATTTTGAGCGACATAGTATAGTATGACCTATTTTGAGCGACATAGTATAGTATGACCTTTTTTGGGTGACATACTATAGTATGACCTTTTTTGGGCGACATAGTATAGTATGACCTTTTTTGAGCGACATAGTATAGTATGACCTTTTTTGAGCGACATAGTATAGTATGACCTTTTTTGAGCGACATAGTATAATATGACCCCGTTTTGAGCGACATAGTATAATATGACCCTTTTTGAGCGAAATAGTATAATATGACCTATTTTGAGTGACATAGTATAGTATAACCATTTTTGAGCGACATACTATAGTATGACCTTTTTTGGGTGAAATACTCTAGTATGACCTATTTTGAGCAACAAAGTATAGTATGACCTTTTTCGAGCGACATAGTATAGTATGTCCTATTTTGAGCGACATACTATAGTATGACCTTTTTTGGGTGAAATACTCTAGTATGACCTATTTTGAGCAACATAGTATAGTATGACCTTTTTCGAGCGACATACTATAGTATGACCTTTTTTGGGTGACATACTATAGTATGACCTATTTTGAGCAACATAGTATAGTATGACCTTTTTCGAGCGACATAGTATAGTATGTCCTATTTTGAGCGACATACTATAGTATGACCTTTTTCGGGCGACATAGTATTATATGACCTATTTTAGGGAACATACTATAGTATGACCTTTTTGGAGCGACATAGTATAGTATGACCTTTTTTGAGCGACATACTATAATATGACCTTTTTTGAGCGACATACTATAGTATGACCTTTTGTGAGTGACATAGTATAATATGACCTTTTTTGAGCGACATACTATAATATGACCTTTTTTGAGCGACATACTATAGTATGACCTTTTTTGAGCGACATAGTATAGTATGACCTTTTTTGAGCGACATACTATAATATGACCTTTTTTGAGCGACATACTATAGTATGACCTTTTGTGAGTGACATAGTATAGTATGACCTTTTTTGAGTGACATAGTATAATATGACCCCGTTTTGAGCGACATAGTATAATATGACCTATTTTGAGCGACATAGTATAGTATGACCTTTTTCGAGCGACATAGTATAGTATGTCCTATTTTGAGCAACATAGTATAGTATGACCTTTTTCGAGCGACATAGTATAGTATGACCTTTTTCGAGTGACATAGTATAGTATGACCTTTTTTGGGTGACATACTATAGTATGACCTTTTTTGAGTGACATAGTATAATTTGACCTATTTTGAGCGACATAGTATAGTATGACCTTTTTTGAGTGACATAGTATAATATGACCCCGTTTTGAGCGACATAGTATAATATGACCTATTTTGAGCGACATAGTATAGTATGACCTTTTTCGAGCGACATAGTATAGTATGTCCTATTTTGAGCAACATAGTATAGTATGACCTTTTTCGAGCGACATAGTATAGTATGACCTTTTTCGAGTGACATAGTATAGTATGACCTTTTTTGGGTGACATACTATAGTATGACCTTTTTTGAGTGACATAGTATAATTTGACCTATTTTGAGCGACATAGTATAGTATGACCTATTTTGAGCGACATAGTATAGTATGACCTTTTTTGGGTGACATACTATAGTATGACCTTTTTTGGGCGACATACTATAGTATGACCTTTTTTGAGTGACATAGTATAATATGACCTATTTTGAGCGACATAGTATAGTATGACCTTTTTTGGGTGACATACTATAGTATGACCTTTTTTGGGCGACATACTATAGTATGACCTTTTTTGAGTGACATAGTATAATATGACCTATTTTGAGCGACATAGTATAGTATGACCTATTTTGAGCGACATAGTATAGTATGACCTATTTTGAGTGACATACTATAGTATGACCTTTTTTGGGCGACATACTATAGTATGACCTTTTTCGAGCGACATACTATAGTATGACCATTTTTGACCAACATACTATAGTATGACCTTTTTTCAGGCGACATACTATAGTATGACATTTTTTGGGCGACATACTATAGTATGAGCTTTTTTGAGCGACATAGTATAGTATGACCTTTTTGGGCAACATACTATAGTATGACCTTTTTTGGGTGACATACTATAGTATGACCTTTTTTGAGTGACATAGTATAATATGACCTATTTTGAGCGATATAGTATAGTATGACCTTTTTGAGCGACATTGTATAGTATGACCTATTTTGAGCGACATAGTATAGTATGACCTTTTTTGGGTGACATACTATAGTATGACCTTTTTTGAGTGACATAGTATAGTATGACCTATTTTGAGCAACATACTATAGTATGACCTTTTTTGAGCAACATACTATAGTATGACCATTTTATGCGGCATACAAGGCTGGTGGTTTTTTATGTAAAAAAAACAAAAACAAAAAAACTGATCCTTCTTACAAGTATTATATGTGAATCCCAAGCCTGATATATTATATTCGTCTGTGCCTTTCTTCCAAAAAAGTAAAAAAAACACAGCACCCAACAACACTGTAGTGCAAAGTTGCTTTTACATTATAGAATAAATATTTGATGGGAGTCTTGCAGAGTGGTTCCCTCCTGTGTGAGCGAGGCCTCAGTTTGAGATCCTTTAGCTCATTCCAGAGTCTAGACTGAAGGTCAAGGGTGTTAAAAAGTCGTTTCTGCCAGGGCCATTAAGTTTTGAACAAAGTACCAGAGGAGATCAGGGCTTGCTTTCCCACAAGCAACTCGGCACGAGGATCACCTTTTGCCCATTGGCATTGAACTACGCTGATCATGGTCAGAAAGACTCCGGGAATCCCGGCAGACACCACAAACGTTGGCAGCTAGGATGAAAATAATAGAGGAGCCCTTTACAGACGTAATATATACTAATATATTAGGCTTACAGTAGAGACTGACATACTTCAGTAGTAGGAGACAAGATAGAAAAGAAGCTCTGCACTTAAGTGCTTTATTGAAGGATTTAACCTAATCCTAGAATTTATTTTTACTTACTGTACGGGTAAGCCTGCTCCTGTTTTATACCTTTTTCGGGATATATTCCTTCTCCTTCTTAAATTCATTATGCTGAATAAAACTATATTTTTATTTGTTAATTTATTATCACCACCACTAATAAACCATTCTTTTAAAATCCCATGACATCACCCGGATCCAGAGTTCAGAGCAACCACCACTCTCTCACTCATCACTCTCCCCTTCTTACATTGTTGAGATAAGTGTCTTCTCCCCTCTGGGGGGAAAGAGCCACCGATCTTCCCCGGGACTGGAAAAGATCAAGTTCACCTCATTATTAACCTACACACCCCCTGTGACCTCCCCAGCACACGCCCACCAGGCATCAACATGTGCATCTCATTGTGGGAGGACGCGTCGGCCCCCTCCTTCAGCCCGGTGGAGACCCGGCTCTGATTTATGGGCCTAACAGATTGGTCCCAAGTGACTCGGATGCTTTGCAAAATGTGACGCGTGACTAAGGGTTGGCACAAGTGCTTCTTGTTTGATTGCTGCGCGCGGGGTCAAAGTGATTTAGGTGCTCTCCGTTTAAAGTTGATGATTTGGAAAACGTGAAAAAGTCAAGGATCATGTTTTACTTTTTATGTCTGCTGGTGTAGCGGCAGCTGTAAATTTATTCCTATGCAAAAACAGACACATTTTCTCAGACATGTCGCCTACATTGGATTTAATAAGCCATACTGCAATACTGCATTAAAATATCAAAATTCAGCAACCCATATATAATCAGGCCTTAATTTTTTAAAATCTATTTAATGCACATCCTGGTTTACTTATTTAACTATTGATAAAAATAAATTAGAATTTCTCTTTGTATGTATTTTTTTTTATAAATATACATATATAATACAATTTAAAGCATTTTACTTCCTATTAAAAACTGATGGGGTGGTCATAGCCAGCCAATTCTCAGAAACTGCAGTTTTGCAACTACATATTAGTTAGGTGATTTACAGGAATGTTAAAACATACAGTAAAAATTTGAGTTTGTAAAGAAAAATGCAACCACTGCTATGTCTTCCATGAGACAAATATTAATTATTCTTAATTTTCTGTAAAGTAACTACAAATTAAAACATTTTTCTTCACGCTTTGATTTAGGATATAAAATGCAGTTTTCCCAAATTTACTATTAGTAAATTGTTGCGCAGTGATGCTTCTTTGACAAAGTTTATTTGCATTAGTGAGTGTAATAAAGTTCCGTGAAGTCATCGCTTTCAGTGGAAAAGGAGAAGGATGATAATAGCTTTCAATTAAAGTCATCATCTGATTCATCAGGTCATTTTCTACATGTAGATACGACCTTCGTCCGCGTTTATATTGAAGATCGTGAGCGGATGAGCTACGACACGAGGATGCAGGGCCGAGCCTCTCAGCAAAGAATAAATGTGTAAAAAAAGGAATAAAAAAAGGTAGAGGCACTGTAGAAACCACACACACACACACACACACACACGCTCTTTGTCATCCCGTCTGCGTGCTAGTGAGCTGGCTTCCACTCGGGCTGGGAGATGTTCTAAGACCTCTTCTCACTTTGTGCCAGCTCTGCTGTACCCTAGTGGGTGTGCGTTTAAGTTTCCCCATCTGCTTCTGTTCACATTATCTAGCTCCAGGGCAGGCACCTTGCCTAAAATACACACACTCACACACATGCATCAGAGTTTCATCTTTGTGCTGATGACGCAGTTTTTTTTTCTACAGTTGTGTGAAGCCCACACACACAGAATAGCAGGTTTTTTTTTTTTTTTTTACTTTACCTTTCCTTTTCTTTCGCTACAGAACAGGCGAAATCAAGAGGAAGTGCTCGGCCTCCGGAGAGCGGAGGCCGCTAACTTCCTCTGAGCGTTGTGATCACTGGCTGCTCGTCCCCGGAGGTTAAATCAGCGGCGCTCGGAGGACGTAGGGGAGCAAACATCACTAGCAGCTCTGGCAGTGAACGAGGGGCCAAATTTGCATCAGAGCTTTTTTTTTATAATGACAAAAAAAAAAAAAAAACCTCAATCAAATCATATTCCTCAGCATTCGGGTTGTGACTTTCGAGGTAGGAATGAAAGCTGCAGAAGCTTCATAATGTTAAAGAATACTGATTATGATTTGAGCACTGAAATGCCCAACAGTGACTTTTCCACGCTATCAGAATGAACAGTAATGTTGTTGAGGATGGTTTACGATGTTGAAGACAAATCCAGAAGCTGCCAGCGCCTGTTTTTTTTTTCTTTCCTCTCCCCAGAGCCATGTGGTGTGGCCATTCTCTGTCTTTCCTCACTATGACCAACAGTGGTGCCATAAAAGCGGATTGAGCTGTCTGCTCAAGAGGTCAGAGGTCAAACTCATCCTGTCAGAAGCAGGCTGGTGGTGAGCCACAGGGAGGTTATGGGGGGGCTGTGACCTGTTGATTGTCTGGTGTATGATGGACTGGGAAGAGGAGGAGGAGGGGGGGGGGGGGGGGGGGGGGTCTGGACGGGCTCTCTTTTCATTTTTATTTATTTCTTTAAACAACAGGGAAAGAGAAATGGAGGGAGGAAGTAAAAGGAAAGAAACTGTCCAGCAGGGGGCTGTCCTCAAACACGTACTCCCATCATTCTGAGATTTTTTTTTTTTAACGTACATCAGTGGATGTTAGAAATAAAAAATAAAAAAGCAGCATGAGGCACCTGGTGCCATCGCGTCGCTGTTATGCAACAAACTCAAATTATTGAAACGCCTCGTCTCGACAAATTGCACGTGTGTGCTCTTCTAAAAACCAGGAAAAGCCACCGAACGAGCGATTATTTCCCATCTTTTTAAAAAGGAGAGGCCTTCACGTGCTTAGTTTTCATGTTTCCTTCAGGTCCAGGCCGCCTCGCGTTTCACGGCCAAACGCGACGTCGCGTGTCTGCCTCCCTCCACCTCCGCCTTCACTTATTCATATTTTCCGGCGTTGTGGGGCCGCTCCTTTTTTCTCCGCCTCTTGATATTTGTCAATACGGGCTTGACCTCAGCGGGCCGAGGCCTCCTCCTCTGAAGCGGGAGCCGGCGGTAGCCTTGAACACAGACCTTTAAATTAAAAGGAGGGAGAACACAGATTGTTGTATAATTCATCCGGACCCCCCGCCGAGGATCCTCTGTGCAGTCGTGTTACTGTCTGGATTAGAATTTCCTTTTGTTGCCGTCTGTTTGTGTAACGCACAATGTGGATCCTGCCCGGGCCCAGTAAATGACCTATTTAAACATTCATATGCTTTAACCAAGAGGAAAGGGGGCTGGAGCGGAGAGAAGAAGAAGAAGAAGAAAAAGAACTCTTGATTTCACATACAATTAATAAGTTAATAAAAAGATCCCCCCTCCCCTCCTCTTTCTCCTGTGCTCGCGTTTATTCCTTCAACACTTGAACTCGTCCTTTTTCCCCAATCAAAAAGAAAGAGGAAAGAAAAAGAGGGAGAGCGCGGAGTGAGACGGAGAATGACTGCGTGTGCAAGTAAGTACGACAACAACAAGCAGAGAGGAAGAAGAGAGGAGTGAAGCCGATCGGAGGGAGAGGGAGGGAGAGGAGCTCCTGGAATGATGTGCCTCATCGTCCCCGCTCGCGTCTCCCAAAATACCTGGTGCTGGAAATGTGAAAGCCAGGCGCACGACGGACGCCGTTCCCCAGAGAGGCTCTGCTGGTATCATTAGCGAGGGAAACGCAGGCTCAAGTGGCGTACAAACTTCAGCAAAACGTCAAGCGGGAGAAATGTGCACCCCCCCTTTTTTTTTCTTCTTCTTCTTCTTCCTTAGTCTCCCCACACTCTCTCTCTCTCCTTTTCTTTTTTTTTTCTTCTCTCCTCCCTTTGTGTTGCGTTTTTCTGATGCGACGCCACTTCTTCTTCTTCTTCTTCTTCTTCTACCAAATTAATATTTCTCAAAATAAAAGCCAGGACAACTTTAAACTAGCGAGCGAAGAAAGGCGAGAGAAGAAAAAGAGGCGGCGGGGCGGAGGAGGAGGGAAGAGGAGGGTTTGGTTCAGTTTGCCTCCTGTGAAGTGGAGTCTCTGTCTTCCTGCTTTTTTTCTGGTTTTTTGAGGTCTGCGGTTTTCGTCGTCTCCGTCGTGGAGTCAGCTCCGTCTAACTGATGAGGTCGTCGCTGCTGCTGCAGAACGCAGAATGAAGCGGGGTGGGGGGGGGGCATTTACATACAGTATCATAAGCAAAAACAGGGGAAAAAAAGAATAAGTCGTGGACCTGGACCTCAGCACAGGAGGCGGAAAGTTAGCGTTCAACGGCGAGTGTTCTTCCAACATGGACGACGGTCCAGGCAGACGAGCTCGGCGTGGAATCAGCAGCGGCCTGCGGCGATTGGCCGAGCCAAATATGTCTTTCTCTCTACGTGGTGCAGCCCGTCGCAGACGTAATTACAAGTTAGGTCTAAATAAACAAACAGCTGCCGTCTGACCGCCCCTTCAGGAGCTGTTTGGTGGCGGCTGCAGCGTTGGAGCACAATCACGAGCGGAGTGTGTTCTATATAAGGTGCACTTCACACACACACACACACACACACACACACACACACACACACACAACTGAACCCTGTTATCATGCGAGACCTCACATGCACTGCATACTTCCTAATGACAACTCTAGTAAGAGCATAAACATACATAACGCATACGTACAGACACACAACGTGTAATTTTAGCCGCGACGGCCTATAGACGCGAGAGAGGATTTTTTATGTCCCGATGAAAAAAGCCGAGGTTCAATACGGAGGAATCGCCTGAGCAAACTAACAATCAGCCCGTTATTTTAATTGGAGCATTTCAAAGTGAAACACTGGGTCACTGAGGCTAACCAAAAGTACCGAGTGGCGCTAAAATTGGATTGTGTAGGGCCTTTTTCCTTTCAGCACTCCTATTTTCAAAAAAAAAAAAAAAAAGGAGACATGGAGTGAAATATAGAAGTCAGGAGAAAGGCGGAAGGGGAAGCGTAGGCCCCGACACATACGTAGGAAACAGTCGGCCGCCGCCTCAACAAAACATCTCTGCGGCGCACCACTACAACACCAGACAAGATACAAAACATCTGTCTCTCTCCGGGGAAAATTACAGGTGGTGGACGTCTTAATCTGCACGCTGCGGATCACATGGTGTTAGGTACCAATCAACAGCCACCTGTGGGTAATCGGCCCGGTACCAAACATTTATCTTTTTGCAAAATAATTGAAAAACTAAGATACTGTTTTGCTGTTTTTTGATTTGTTTTGGGAACAGAGAGATAACAATCCTGATTGATTTGATTTTTTTTCTTCATAAAATACAGAATAAATGGTGCAAATCTGTAGCCTATAAATTCCAGATGAAAAAAACGTATTGTTTTAATTTTATATGAGATCACAGGTTGCAGGTTTTAAGTAAAAGTGACAAGTTTTAAGTGATTATTCTAACCCTGCTGCCATACACACATCAGTCAGCAAACACACTCTAAGTAATAACTCAACAGAACATGATATATTTTCACATCATCATGTAATAAAGGCCACGTTTTGTAATAAAAGAGCCTGCAGGAAATAAGAAAAATACTTATGACGGTTATTAAAATATATGGCTTCCACTATTTTAGGGTCAAAATGTAATAATATGATCAACTGAAATGTCTTTCATTCATAAAAATAATCATTATAAGCAATGTTCTAACATACTGACTAAAAAATACTGTTCAGTAAGTTTCATTGGGCGAAACTGCATAAGTTTCACTGTATTTCACAGTTTAATATAAAGTTTACTCAAAGGGTTTATAGAGATACAGAAATTGCACATTTACACCAACAAACGTCTAAATGTCCATTCATGTCGGGAGAAACAAACTCAGAACCTTATTAGAATAAAGGTTTTAGTTTTTATTTTTGTCATAGTAGTTGAGAAGTTATAGAAAACTAAATATAAATCCTGCTTTAAAATTGCATCAACACTTTCAGCATAGACACAGCAACTTATTCTGCCTCTTTTAAGTCAATTTAACTTTATTTATAACACACCTGTTCACACCAAGCTTTGCAAAAATGATCAGATAAGAACAATGAATAAAAAAGCAGTGGTGTTGAATAAGGAACAATGCTGAAATAACTCTCACTAGCAGCGTCCAGGAGGAGCACGGTTTCCAGTTCCGATTCAACTCTTTCGAGGATTGGGCTCCTTTTACTTGTGAGAGGCTGCAGCTGCTCGGTGGATGTGCAGCATAGTGACTAAAGGTTGCTCCACCAAATTTAGCCCTGACACGGGGAAAGGACTCGCGGCCTCCTCCCACTTGACCCCGGATGCCTGGCAGTGTTCTGCCTAAACATGTCTGTAATGTATTTGGTCCCATGCCATGTATTGATTGACAAACAAGCAGCGATGCCTTATATTTCATTCTGTGGGCTGACAGGAAGCCGGCGTAGCGACTTCAGAACCAGGCTGATGTGGTTTGACCTTTTGGTCCCTATAAGAACTCCAGCAGTTGCATTTTGAATAAGCTGAAGCTTTTTTTTTTTTGATGGTCTTTTCAATGGAGCCCTGTCAAAAGACCACTGCAGCAGTTCAGCCCTGCTGCACAACTAAAAGCTGCAAAAGTCAATCCTGTTATGTGCTTCTGCAACCCACCACAATATGTAATTACTTATGTGTTTCATGCTGTGTATTATAACCTGGAAGACTTTCATGAAATGCAGGTGTTATGATGTAACGCTGTGAAAATTAAGAACACGATCAGGTTATTACATAATGATTTGCTATTATATAATGCGTCATTACACGCCAGTTAATTAATATCTGCTGTGTCATGTCCTTCTCGAATTTTCGATAGGACAAAAAAAAAACGAATCCCTGGAAATCACAGCGGTTTTCGGGGAAAGACGCATCTGGCCGCCCGGTTAATCCAGATGCCTTCCGGTGGAAGTTGTTGCAAAAGCGTCTTTGGGGTAATGCACGCTGCAGATGTGGATTCTTAAAGCTGCCGCCATCCAAATTTGTTGCTTCTTTTGCTATTGTTTGCATGATATTTGGGGGTAAAAACTAGCAATCTGATAGCTTCCTATTGCAGGGCGATGTTCGAGTGTCCCAGATGCAGGTGCGTTGTGAAAGCATCACTACACACTGCGCCTGCTCAGCATTAAAAAAACCTCCTGTTAACTCATGCTGTATCCATCTTTTCCAACTAACTAAACTAAATTTTGTGAGAAACTGCAGCGAGCAGAGCCTGAAACTCTTACACATAAGAAATCTTTTTCATTCCTGTCAAAAATCACATTTTATTCACTTCTTTTGGATGTACTCATGTGATAAGAATCATGATTTCACGGAAAGCTGAAATATATTTCTAAGTCGAGGGAATATTGTTTTAGGAAAACCAACACTCAAACAGATAATAAACAAGTTATAAGTCAGCGACAACAGTTCTGAGACAATAATCAGTGTGTTTCTAATGGCACGAATGCAGAGTTCAAAGGTCGCTCCCTCTTTTTTTTTTTCATACCGTGCTACGTCGCACCCCACAGAAACATTAGCCATTGATAGCAGCTCTAGAGCAGCTAATGTGCTGATAACACATTACATTTGAAGGTTTCAGCGCTTTGAAACACCGTAGGGATGAGGTGTGGGAATCCAATCCATTAGATAAAGCCAACAGTAATAGGTATCCCATATCAAAGGCATATAGTTTAAACTGCAGGGGCTTTGGATGCGCTCATTGCTATTTATTGTTTTAAGTGGAGCTTTATGCACGGGAGGTGATATCAACACTAACAAAAGCCTTTCAACACCATTGGGCTTCGCGTGACATCAAATGTGTCTATTAACCAACCTCTTGACAAGCCAAGGTGATTCATCTCCACTGGCGTGTGTGTGTGTGTGTGTGGATGTTTCTATCCCAGATAATAATTTAAAGGAGAGCAAATAAAACCCACCAAACTGAATAACTGTTGACTTTTTTTTTTCAAACTGGCCCCTGAAAATTCAACTTTTTTTCCCCTTTCTGCAGAAACATAGAATGAAGATGAAATTTTAAGTCTCATGTGAAGGATGGATGTGGCCATAAAATACTATAATAAACTTGTGAGTAGATTTGTCACACGCTGACAGCTCACCAAGATTCCTGAAGCGTCAGACTAAACCCAATGTCATTCTGGGAAAAAAAAACGATAGGCCCCAAAATCAAAGTCCCCCTTCAGCTCATCACTGGCTGCCTCTCCCAAACACTAATAATCACTTTCCTCCCTTTCCCTTTTTTCTCCCCCGTGTGAAACATCGCGTCGCCTTTGATTGGGCTGTTTAAATGATTAGCACACCACCGCCGCCACGTCTCCGGCGGCGGACGAGAAGGGGAGCGCCGGCCCCCCGCTGAGCCGCACGCCGTAGAAGAGAGGGCTCGGACGCCCTGTCACATCACAGGAAGATGGCGTCCAATAAACACAATAGCCGCATCTCTCCCTCTCTCGCTTACCTACACGCCTTCGCTTAGTATTTACTCCCCGGAGGCTTGTTTCATGATAGGGGAGGTCGCTCTGATTTAGAAGATGTCGCCCAAACGTGACTGTGTTTTGTTTGTGCGGCGAGTGTGATGCAAATCAGGAAAGCAGGTTGCGGCGTTGCACTCACACAAAAAAAACAAGAATAGGACGAGATTTTAATTTCTGCCCACAGGAGAGGAAAAAAGATATCGCCTCCTTGTAGGTGATCTGACACGAGACCAAAGTAAAACATGAGGACGTTTTTCAAGGATTCTACCGAGAATCATTGTGTGAAACACTCACTTCAAGATGGAGTGACAACACCTCCATAAACTAGAGAAGGAGAAAAAAAAGTGCAGCCTTGATCCGTTGCTGCTTGAGAATAAAAAAAAAAAAAAAAAACATCTTGACGGGGTGAGTTTTGGGGAAATGTTGGTATTCAGTGGCCCACAGGAAAAACACAAGTGGCCAGACGATTGGAACAAGAGAAAAACACGGAGCCAATACCAAAGCTAGAATTTTCTCTTCTTTTGTTTTTTCACTTTGAGGACACAACTTTGGTCTGGATGCCGGAGTCTTAAACGAAGCGCATGGAGAGAGAGAGAGACAGACTTTGATGTGACAATCACTCCCGAGTTAATTTGTCTTCAGTCACGAGTGCTCAGGGCGAACAGGGTGCAATCAGCAGAAAGACAAAGAGACGCCGCAGAAAAGAATGTTTTCTGAATAATGCTGCTGCTCTGACCATCGGAACGATCCTGAGTGTTACACAACATGTCCACGTTTAGCAATCTATTTATGCGTTTCACAGAATGATTCAGAAATTAAATCTACTTCATCAGAAAGAAACTAATTTGCCAAAAAACAAAGTCATATCTATTGTGGAATCTCCTTTTTTTGTATTGTATTTTGTATAAAATCATTTTAATGTAAATCACTATGATAAATGTATATATATTGAAGTTAATTTTAAGATACATATTTGAACCAGTCTGTCATAATTTAAGACACCCTGAAATATGGGAAATAGAAAGCATGATTATGATGAACAGTCCAATTAATTAGCCAACATAACGTCTGTCTGTAAGCAAAATTTAACATTACAAATACAGTATATGACCAAAATCATCATTATAATTGGTAGCTTAAAATTTTGTTTAAAATATATAAATGGAAACCTCGAAGGTTTTTAATCTCTTTTTTTTTAAGATAAACTTTCACCCTTACATACCTTCCTGCAAGATGCAGTTTTTGTGCCTATAGCATTATATATATATATATATATATATATATATATATATATATATATATATATATATATATATATATATATATATACACACATCTCACCTTAATGGACTGAATCATACGTATACTGTATATATATATAATTTCTCATTCAATTGCATGAAACAATGCGTCACACTTTTGACAGGCTCTATAAATAAATATATCTTGCCCCTAAATAGTTGGGACTCCTCCTGCATTTGAGTTAATCATTGCAATTCAAGAAGTCTCCTTTTTCCACAGAGGACCCTTGCAAGCTGAATAAAGAGCTCGCATATTAATGTGCTTACATGTGTACAATAGCAGCCTTGTGATCATGAAACATATCCGCTCACTTGACGGTAAGTTTAACAATCATTTTCAGGGCTGCTGGTGTACTTTTTCCCTTTTTTTTCTGTATTTGGTTTTTGCACACAGGCGATATGCCTCTCCTTGTGTCTGTGGGCCAACCTGAGCCCTTTCAAAGAAAAGGTGTGTTCCTTGTGCTCTTCTGCCACCCGGTGGCCACTGGGGAGAACAGAGGGGCAAATCTCCAAAGAGGCTTTTTGCCTGGAGAGGTTGATCAGCCCTCATCCTGCATCAAAATATCAGGATTGCGTCTTAGGAGATTCTTCGCCGTCAGCCTGGAAGGCAAAAGAAGGAATACAAGAAAAGAATAAACCTCTCTCAACGCTCTCTTCTCCCATCCCTCTGCCTTCATGTGTTTGTCAGTGGCGTGACAGCTGATTCCTCTTTAATGACTAAGACAATTAACTTTCTCGCGGGTGAAAAATAAGAAATAAGGGGGTTTGCAGGGGGGGGGTGAGGTGGGACTCTTAAAGACAAAAAAGGCAGTTATGTCTGTTTACCCGCGTCATCATTAAAGTGACGGCCAAACACCAGCCCGACGGGCTCATCTGCATAATTGAATAGAGTTAAGAGTTGCACCAAACGCCCGTTGGTTTCTGGCTGTGTGCGGACTCTGGAGACTCGGTTTCTTCCTCTCGGTACAAACGTCATCATTAGAAGCCCTTAGCCTGGCACATAACAAAGAGTTAGCTCATTACTGACGAAAATATATCTGCTAATGTCTCTCCTCTCCCTACACACACACACACACACACACACACACACACATGCACACACTTTCTTCTAATCTCTCCTGGCACAAATGACTTCAATTTCATGATAATGTAGAAGAAGGAAATAACAACAACAACAACAACAACAGGAAAAAAAAAAAAAAAGAAAAAACGTGCACAGAGGAACTTGAAGAGGGAAAGAAACAGCTTGGGTGACACGGCCACACTGCGTACAGAGATAGGCACGATGGGATGCAGCGAGAGTAAAAAAGAAATGAAAGGGCTTTCTTTCCCGGCAATATCCCTGCCAACATCTGTCACAGGCGACGCTTAGTGTGTGTGAAGGTGTGTCTGTGTCCGTGTACAGTATGTGGCATCCTGCATGTGTGTGTGTACGGCTGCATTACCCGTGAATACATATTCATGTCGTGTGTGTGTGTGTGTGTGTGTGTGTGTGTGTGTGTGTGTGTGTAACGTCTGTTGGCAAATCCGGCGATTGTGTATGTTTATGCGACTCCGTTCCTGCAGGAGCATGCATTCACGTGCCGGGGGGACTTTTTATATGTACATCCAAAGCCTCCGTTTCCTCATTTCATTTCCTGCACAATCTCTGAGTGTGTGCATGTGTGTGTGCATGTGTGTGTGCATGTGTGTATGTGTGTGTGTGTGTGTGTGCATGTGAAGTGACTACAGTTTTGTATGTGTGCAAGTGTCTGCGACATCAACCCGAGTGTTTTTACGCGTACATCTGAAGCTTCCTCATTTACCCCATATTTGTAGGTGTGTGTCTCTGTGTGTGTGTGTGTGTGTGTGTACGTACACACTCCAGCGTGCCATTGAGATGAGCAATGACAGCTGTAGCCTCTTCACCCTGCAGCCGTCCTTTCTGCCTCTAGAAATTGTGCCTCTTGCCTGTCATGGAGGGAGCTCGGCCTCTCACCGCCGCCATAAATCAAACCGCTGAATTGAGGTGGAAGGAGAAGGAGTGCAGAAATATTTTACTCAAGTGCAAGCGTCGCGACTCAGAAAAGTGGCCTTTTCCTAACCGTGTGGCTGGGAGACGCGTGAAATGATGGGAAAGTGCTTCCCAATGAATCATGGAAAGTTAAAGGCCTACAGAGGGGGAAAAAAGGTTGTTACTCTCCTCTCGAAAGCAATAACGCGAGATGAAGTATCTATAATTTCTACCTCTGGTCTCGAGTATCTCACGGAGGCTGGATAAGACGGGAGGTGAGGAGGTATAAGGCTGACGCACCCTCCAAAGTATGTACCCCAGAGGAAAGCTTAAGCCTGAGCACTGGAACAGCGAGGACATGACAGCAACCTGGACGGCGAGAGAAACACCTGACAGAAAAAAGAAATAAAAGCAGCGAATGAGCAGAGAGGGAAAAACCAAAAAAAAAAAAAACAGGGATTACATTAAGATGTGTTTCATTGGTCAGTTTAATTTTGAAGGTAAGACTTCTCTCCTCACACCTCCCCGAGCGCCGTTACGATTCCAAGTCAATTAAAAGACGTGGGGACATCCGCAAAAGCCATTACTCAAGGAATGAAAAATAAATAGAAATTCCATCGCAGAAGTCGGAAAATGACAGTTACAGCAAGGACGGCGGGATAACGTCGTAAATTTGAGCCGTAAATTTTAAAGCCTCAAAAAAAAAAAAAAAAAAAAAAAAGCGCCTTCGATAAGTAATATAACAGAAGTCTGCGGCGACGATAACGCGCTGGCGTATTGATGCTACCTGTGATGTCATCAGACGCCGCCAGGCTGCATTAGTTCTGGCTGCAGAGCGGTTTAACGGCTGAAGGTCGAGATATGTGCTCGTAATGTAAAAGTATGTAATAACTATAATTACGTGTATCCCCCCCCCCTTAAAACCTGCTCACGCGTGATGGAATCGATAGCGAATCTCGCTGACCGACGATTAGTATTGATCATAAGGTCGATCGTCCAGAATCAGTCGATCCGCGCAACAGGAAATGTATCATAATGAAGAAGGTGTATGAGAATCCTCTTTCAGCAAAGACCTGACCCCCCCCCACCCCCCACCACCCAGAGGCCTGGGGGTCCAGCCCGGTTCAGGCCTCTAGTCGACGGCAGGGATCCAGATTCCTGTCCAGACCCGGTAACGCTCTGGTCTCTGGTCTCCTTCCTTCCACACGGAGCAAAGGGGCAGATAGCATCTTTCCATTTGCCCGGTGGCGGGGCGGCCTCTCTATCAGCTCCCTGTGGAGGGGGGTTATGTGGCCTGCTGATAACGCCCCCCCCCAACCCAACCCACCCCATCTCCCAGAAGTCGTGTTACACCAGTAAATAAATGGGACGCGTCTCCTTGTAGACAAGATCGGGTCTGTTTGGAATGGGAATCAGCGACGATCAACACTTCAATTTCAACAAATTGCTCAAAAAAACAGCCAAGTTTATGAAAAATAGCTTCACGATTTCTCTCTCTCTGTCTCTCTCTGTTACTCTTGTGCGCTGCAGTGTCGTCTGAGTGCTGTTTATACGGCGCCGCTGCCAGTACATCTGTCGCTGGAGAGTCGCCAGCTCGACAAACCTCCCGCCGAACGCCGCGCGCCGTTCGTCCGTGGAAGCGGCACTAAATAGCGTCTGTGTCAGACCGAACCTTGGCCCCACGGTGAAGGAGGCAGCACTTAGCAGAGCGCAGCCGGGTACGAGTTGTAGATCACTCTGGGAGCTTGGCTGGGCCAGAACCTCCAACATGCTTTTTCATTCATGCCGTGGTGGGAAAACTCTTGCGTTCTCTGCATGGCTGAAACATCTGTAAGCTGTTGCAGAGACGGAGCCCAGAGGAAAACATTTACCTAACAGAATACTAATTCTTTCAGGCCCTAGTGTCAGCACTTCATAAATAAGCTCGCACATATGGTATTGTTTTCTTAAGGTGGGTCTGGGAGAAGCATTCTGGCTGTGGTAATCTGCCACATCCACCCCGGTGCTGTTTTTGAATGTCAATATGGTTCTAGCTTTTTTTCCCCAACTACAGAAATCTTCTACGTCTCCACTTCGACGTCTACTGTGCGTGTACGGGACCAGTTAATCCCCGTGAATAAGGAAGTGTGTCCAAACCTCCGACTGCTCTGCTCGTTTTGCCAGGACGTGTAAAGGTGTCGTGAAAAATATCAACAAGACGACGAAACGCTTCTATGCCGCTTAAAGTCTTTTTCTGACACTACGAATCTGTGCGTCCAGAGTAAATATGTTTGGCTCTTTAAAAATAAATATATTTCGATATGAAAACCGGTGCAACAATTTTTCAAACGCGGGGTGCCAGAGAAGTCTTCACAAGGCTATCACAACACAATGCAGCTAATGGCCTCGCGTCTCAGCCTCCCTCGTAGCACAGCGAAAACTCCGCTTTTATGTCCCTGCAATGAATATGTGCATTCCTCTTTGGGATGACTGTCCCAGATTTAAAGGCTTGTCAGACACCACTAGCCCTTTACTTTTTCCATAAACTCTTGTTTTTTTAATCTTTCGCGTTTTTTTTTTTTTCCCTACCGAGGGGGAATTCGCTCTGCAGGAATGGTGTTGCAACGGATTATACGAAAAAAAAAAAAATGTCCACAACTGGGAGTTGGAATGGAAGGCTCCTTTATCTTTGCCTCGTGGCGTTTTTTTTTTTTTATGTTTTTTTATTTTGTTGTGATGCCGCGGTGCAAAAAAGAAAAGTATTAAAACACACAGTAAATCACAGGCTTTTTAATCTGAGGTAACGTGAGTAATTGGCGCGAGCGAACATCTGTATGCAGCTGCAGAGGTAATGTGAGTAATTGGCGCGAGCGAACATCTGTATGCAGCTGCAGCCGATCTGAGGGGGGGGCAGTAGCCGGCGAGGTCACGCTTTGTCTCAGACAGGAAATGGAGATATTCGACGCTGACAATCGTGTCAGTCGCCGGGATACATAATTCAGCGCCTTTAAACCGGACGCGTCTGGTTGTTTCTGTTTTTCCTGGAGGCTGACGTCTCTCTCTCGACGAGGTGAGGAGCACCGTGGCTCAGGTAAACCCCCCCCCCACGCATGAATAAATGATCGTGACACGCGGCAATAATTTGCATCCGTGTAAAAAGTGACGCATCAGCAGCTTTTGTCTGCAGAGCGAGTCTCGAGCTGTGTTTTATTTTATTATTATTTAATGGAAAGTAGCTTTCATTAACGGTGGCGAAAAAACCAAAAAGGTGTTGACAGCCATGCTCCGGCTTGTCAAGCCGATCACAGCCCCGGCCCCCTTCTTCTTCTTCTTCTTCTTTTTTTTTTTTCTCTAATTAGGCATATGCTGCGAGCATCATAACAAACGCTGAAACAGGTTTGTCCTTTCCTCATCTGGGGGAAAACTCATTTTTAAGGTTATTATGCAAATCGATAGTGTTTCACAAACATGAAAGGCGGCCGTTCCTATTTCTGATCTGCAGCATCGGTTTTCGATAGCTCAGAGCCCGGCTCGGCGGGTGTCGTGTCAATAACAGCCGGGGATCAACCGGTGCCAGTCTGAGGGGGATTGGGACAGGGGGATTTTCATCAGCCACAGAACCTCAAACCTTTCTGTGCGTGGACACAGCTGCAGACGCTGAGACGGGGACGTCCGTCCAACCTGAGAGCAGCCTCGCTTTGCTCACATGTGCATTCAGACAATGTGGTTTGCAGCATTTATAAAGGTGTCAAAGAATAGAAGCAATCGGCATCTATATATATAGATGCAGAGTTGGGTTTTTACAGCATCAGACTCGCTGAAACACTGGATCTCAAACACATGATAACGCCTCTATTCCTATGCTAAATATCACAGATGCATATCGCTTGGTGCTGTTTAGCATACAGGGGGAAAAATGTAAAGCTTTTTGAGCTTTTTTTGGACTGTGGCACCGACTGCACCAATGTGATCAGCTACAGAACAGGTTTGCCTACATTTTCCTTTTTTAAGAATTCAATGAATTTTCTCTTGTAATGATTTTAACACCGGTGTAACAAGAACTTTGGTTCCCCCAGACTCTTCCTCATGAGGCTTTATGTCTTGACTTAACTAAAAAAGTCCCACACTGATATATACTAATCATCCTAATGTGGAACTTGATCAATGCATATATGGGTTCTATATTTATTTTTGGATCTGGATTCACCAACAAAAGTAAAAAGCAGATCGTGATGTGCGTTTTTAACGCTGAGAACTTGGTGCCTGTAGAAAAAAACAAAAAACAGCAAAGACACAGTACATGTAATGAGTGACAGCTGTTAGTTAGCGATGCTAAATAGGATCCTGCACTCAAACCCGGGTCCATATGGTGACGCCTGGGCCACTGGTGAGGACCGCGGTGCCCCTGGCCGTTTGCCACCACCGTCAGCTCCTCCAAAAAACATTATTCTTGGCATTTTCATGCACGACGTATCAGATCCACACACCACCGTAACACAGTTAGGCCAGAGATAAGCCTGGAGTCGGCGGCTCTTACTCAGGCTGCTCTGGATTTGCACGTAAATTGATTGCAAGTGGAACCGTGTGCAGAACCAGACTTTTATTGAATTCAGACTCGTTGCCGGTCACTTGTTGAACAATAAGCATCTTTCAAAAACTGCTGCAGAACGCTGTGAACATTTACAAGGGGAGTGAAGGGTTTTTTTTCTTTTTTTGATGCGTCACATTGTGCCAGTCACAGTTGGTGGACATGAGCAACATAAATACATCAACACACACACACACACACACACACACACACAGCAAAGCATGGTTCCCATTAGCTGTGTATCATACGAAACAGCCTTTCAGGGACATTCAAGCCCTAAAGGCCAAAGAGAGGAACTGTGTCATGTGATTTAATGTTTGCCTTCCAGTTGAGGCCCAGTTACTGAATATGTTTTCTAATAACATCCTGCTGTCGCTTTTTATTTTGTTTGCACATTTCAACGAGTCGAAACTGAATTAAAATTGTTTTTAAAACATGCATTTAAAAAAAAAGTCACTCTGCAACTGGAAGGGAATAGTAGATATGACGTTGGCCTGAACAACTTTGTACTTTGTGAGTTATGAAACTGTTGAAATGAGAAAGTACAAACTCGTTCAGCCTGAACCTGCAGTGTTAGCCGACTTTTTTCGCTTTTTCTACAGAGGTTTTTTGATTTTTCAGCTGATCAAAATAAAACGAGAGCAAGGGTGCGAGTGTAGGAACCTTCTCCGCACCAACTCTTCATTCGGCTTCAATCTCAGACTTTGTCTTGACTTTTCATTAATCAGTCACAACTAAGCTTCTCTGCCAAGAAATGTAAATCGTGAGCTTACAAACCGAGACAAGAGCATAGTTTGAGTTGCCTGTTTTTTTTTTGTTTTTTTTTCCCTCTCCAAAACATCTCGGTCAAGTTCAAATCTTTTGGTTTTTCTCCAGTGATTTCAGTCCAGCCGTTCATTTATGGAGTAATTTATTCATACATTTATTTGAAGCATCGCTCGATATCATCTGACCTTGGCGCCCCATCATCCGACTCTCCCTTCCCGAGACAGAGTGCAGGCGCTCCCTGTAGAGTCAAAGGGATCCGGGTCAGAGGCAGAATTTACTCTGGGAAGGGGGGCGGCGGGCAGGGGGCGGGACGGGGGGGGGGTCACACCACGCTGCAGTGTTAAGCGGGTGATCACCATGCTGCCGGGGTCATTTCTGCTTATGAATGTTAAGGAACGCCGCTCTGAAAGGCCGTCAAAATTACCCCTGATATCAGGCGCCGACCTTTTGTTGAGGCTGCAACATGCTACGATCATTAAAATCACAATGAGAGGAGCTTTTGCCAAGTTTTCACATTAGGAACATTAGAACATACTAACCC
Organism: Eupleurogrammus muticus; assembly: GCA_036785175.1. NCBI lineage: Eukaryota > Metazoa > Chordata > Actinopteri > Scombriformes > Trichiuridae > Eupleurogrammus > Eupleurogrammus muticus. The sequence continues at coordinate 20,280,331 of JAYKQN010000015.1, forward strand.
CTCGCCCCCCTATATATAGTATATAGGCTCATCTGATTTATTTAAGACAATAAAATGCACCTAATTTAAGTGATATTTTCAAATATCTAAATCCAGATATTCACTGTCAACACAGGTGTTTACTAGAAGTGTGTAAATCATCCATCATTTGACATGGAAAATCAATAGTGCAGAGAGCTTTCCAATTAAGCTGCCTGCGTCTCTTAAGTCTGCTGCACACATGCCAATCCTATGTTCCTGTGTTTCACTTTAAATTAAAAAACAAAAAACAACAACAAAAAGGTTTTAGATTCTATTTATAATGTTCTGCATCAGCTACTTTTCTCTTTTTGTTTTTTTTACAATAACCCAAAACCTTCAAATGCGACGGAACTGGGGCTTGGAAGTTCCAAATACACAAGACTTTGCCACCGATGGAGAAAAACAAAAAAACTTTGCGTTAACTCGGAGGAAGCAAACATCCAAGCGGCTCAGCTCTCATCACAGCGCCGGGGTAATTGTCGAAACAGGTGTAACCGTCGAGGTGTCAGCGCGCCTCCCTGCGCGCGCTGGTCCCCACCAGCCAACCGCCGCCTATGACTCCATCTCAGAAGTCTTTCAGGCAACCTTGGTGTGATTCCTTGACAAAAGCCTACACGCTCTGGAGGTGCGCCCGACGCGCCGCGTTAAAAAGGGACAAAAGGCAGAGCCTGAGAGAAGACAGGAGACGTGGTGGATCTCTCCTCTAATTATGCAGAGGCAGAGACTTTGTGAAGATAAAGTTGGGCGACACAAGGGCACGCGGAGGGACGCGCTCACTTTAGGAAGAGTCTTTCAAAGTGGGAGGCACAAATGGATGTTTGCGCTATAAGCTGCGGCTGCTAATTGGTACAAACTTAATGAATGCGGAGACAGATGCTTTGTGCAATGTGGCAGATTTTCGGTGGCTTGCGCGTCGCCGGAACATCAAGAGGAGGAGAACATTTGGCAGGTCACAGAATTATGCGAGGGAAAGGGGGAAAGCCCGAGAAGAAGAAAAAATGTAAACAGTTGTTTGTTTATTTTTTTCCCGTTAATTTATGGGCGTGCGTGCATGCACACGTGTGTGTGTGTGTCCGTGCATGTGTGTGTGTGAGCATTAGCGCTTGTCTATTTTGTGTGAGCCGCTGCTTTTGTTTGGTCTCTCTTGCCTCGCCAGCTCCGTGGCTCTCAATTAGCGTGCAGGCCTCAGGGACCTAATTAACCAGTTCAATTAATAAATAATTTTGTTAAAAAAAAAAAAAATCCCATACAAGCCATTCTGACATTTGTCAGCCACTCAGGAGCTGTTGGTGTGTGTGTGTGTGTGTGTGTGTGTGTGTGTGTGACAGAGAGAAAAGGAAGGGAATGATTAGCTTGTTTTTCGCCAGCTCTGCTTATCCCCCAGGTGGCTGATGCAGGGGACAGCGCTGCGTGTGTGTGTGTGTGTGTGTGTGTGTGTGTGTGCGTGTGTTGGACGGAGACAGGAGGGGGGGGGGGGCTTACTCGCAGCGCCGGACCCCACAGCAGAGGAGGGCCCCCGTGACCTTTTATCGAGTGTCCAATCAATACGGTGCGAGCGTCCGTCTCTTTGAGCCGCAGCCCGGGCTTCTGAAGGCCTGTGGCCAGCAGCAAAGCAGGATGGGAACAGGCTACACAGTGGGGCAAAAGAGTCCTCAGGGGGGGTGGGGAGGAGGGGGGGGCAGGAGTGGAACAGGACCAACCGCCTCATGTCATTTACTCATAATGATGTCTTCCTTTAGTTAAAAAAAAAAGGGAGGGGGTGGGGGGTGCATGGTGGGGGATGAGGGGATGAGGGGAGTGCCCCCCCCCCCCCCTCCTCCCCCCTCCCTCCACTAGCCACAGCAGATTCTGCCTCTTTGTCTGTCAGTGGAAGCATCTTCTTTTGGCTCAGTGATAATGGAGCAGAAACAGACCCGGCTTCTTTTATTTTATTTTATTTTTTTTTTTCTAATCACATCTATCTGGTCACATGTCGGGATGGAGTTTTATTCCTGAACCGTGACACATATACATATATAGAGATTTAGCGATATATTCCCCTGTGGGCGCGATGGGACAGATGCGCTTGTTTAATTTGTAGTATTATCTCCAAACATCGACATTACAGGATCCAGTTGTCAGCGCCAAAGCGCCGGCGCTGACGGATCTGACTGTGTACCAGTGTTCATTAAACACACTCCAAACAGCCTTCAAACCGACTCCATTAGCGGCTGCCTCCCAGAACAAGAGGCGCCCGAACGCAACGCGATTTTTTTTTTTTTTTTTTTGACCATGAAATGCTCTTTAAGCAGACGAACGGGACTTGAAGTTTCCTTTTTTTCTTGAAAACGCCAAGCGAGGAGTCAATCAGCGGGATATCAAAGCGCCGGGGACACACGGGAGAATCAGGGGAGGGGGGGGGGGTTAATAGGCGGGCTGCCCACGTTCACGGAGGCCTGGTAGGGCGGCCATGACACCGCTGTCGCTCTGTGTTAGTGGCCGCGCTGCCCTGGTCCGACCCCCCCTGCCCACAGCAGTCAACATGTGGCTCCCTGCTCGGGCTTTTCATTTCTACTCTGTTCTACTGAGAATACCCACACAAACGAAGCTGGCTGGACTAAAGAAGAAACGTCTTATATAAGACAAGCGAGTTTAATATACACAACCCTTCAAGAGTTCCAGGTCATAGAAATTTCCTTATTTTAAAGAGAAGCATTTTTTTCAATGAAGATAACGTTAAAGGAATCAGAAAAATGCTCTATACATTACTAATGTGGTAAATGACTATTCTAGCTGCAAATGTCTGTTTTCTGGTGTATAGATCCTGTTTCTCCAGTGTTCTAATGGAACGTTGTGTTTGATAATTGCATTAGAAGCTAATGGATGATTAGAAAACGCTTGTGCAACAATGTTAGCACAACTGAAAACAGTTTAGCTGGTTAGATGGAGAATTCTGTGATGAAAGCAGAAAGTTTAAAGGAGAAAATAATGAATTCAAATAAAAATATATGCATTGTGCAAATCATTTGATAAATAAAAATGTGAAAACCTTTTGTTAAAAATTTTGCACGGTAGTGGACCAGCAGACAAATTATTATCAAAGTTAGTTCTACTCTAGCATAGAGGCCTTTCCCCAGAAAATATCACTGCAATGCTATGGTACAACGCGTTTGCTAGATGCACTAGAAGACAACGGATGATTAGAAACCCTTGTGCAATTATGTTTAGTTTAGCTGATTAGATCAGCTTTGGATGAATAAAAGTGTGAAAACTTTTCATTGAAGAATTGCCTGGGTGCAACCCAAGCTTTGCACCAATTCAATTCAATTTTACTTACTTATAACCCGAAATCACAAATCACAGATTCACCTCGATGGGCTTTACAGTTTGTGCAGAAGCAACACGACATCCTCTGTCCTTAGACCCTCACATCAAACAAGGTAAAACTCCCTAAAAAAACCTTAAAAACAGGCCTGCAAGAGGTGATTCATGCAGATGGAAACAAAACGTTTCCAATCGCCAGCAAACAAATAACATCTGCACGTTACTGTGTAAATATTTAGCTCGAGCATTTGAGCATCTTAATCTTCCATAAGGTGATCTTTGGAGTGGAGCAACGCGGGGTGCTGCTGATGTTCAGAGGAGCTCCCAGTTGTAGAGAGACAGAAAGAAAGCAGCGAAAGACACAGAGACGGGGAGAGGGAGAGGAAGAGGAGCAGGTCTGTGTACTCGCTGCAGTGCTGGGAGCGAGAGTTCACTACGGGGGCGTAAGTGTGTCAAGAAGAGCGCTTTTCCCCCATCCGCCAGCCCCGGGCCCTCTCTGCAAACATTAAAAAGCATAAACAGTCAATACTGAATGTAACTCAGAGAAAGAGCAAGAGAGGGAGCGTGGTAAAAAAAAAAAAAAAAAAAAAAAAACAAGTACGAGAACGCGAGGGTTTTTCAAGCGTTACACAACACGGCGAGATCAGAGGAACGGAGGCCGGGCTGTGGCGGAGAGTTGCAAAAGCTTTTCTGATGGAGGAAGGGAGCCTCTCTCCGAGTGAATCATTCATTGCGGGGCGGCAGGGGTGCGTATGTGTGTGTGGAGGGGGGGGGGGATGAAGGAAACGCACACCTGCTGCAAGACAGGGGTCAGCCCGGCCCGGCACACACGGAGAGAGGGAAAGGAAAGGGGTAAAAACAGAGGAGTGAGTAGTTGGCTTGTCTCCTGTCTGTCCACGCACATGCCATCCAGACGCAACTCGCTCTGTGTTTTATTTATGCTTTAAAAAACAAAAAAAAGCTTCTTAAGCGTTCAAGTTTTTTTTTTTTTTGTCATCCCCCCCCCTTCCACCCGACTTCCAGTTTTTGGAGATGTGAGAGCTTGTTTATCTGTGGCACATTGTTCTTTCTTTCTTTTTTTTTTTTTGCTCATAATCGCTCCAGTCTCAATCAGTCGCTCCTCGCCGTCTCTCACAAGTTCTTTTTTTTTTTCAAACGCCGTCTCCCGATCGCTCGACACCTGGCTGGCTGACTTCAGAGCCCGAATCAGCCGAGAAGTCTGTGCGTCTCTCTCCTGTTTTTTTGGTTTTTTTTAATCATCCATTCAGTCGCTCCTCACATGTTCAAGCCTATGCATTCTGGGAGATTCTCCTCTCTATAGACAGATCATAAACAAGCAGGTGTGGGACGGCTGGCTGCAGACAGTCATTGTTCGCTTCTATATAATCAAATCAATCACAGTTCTATCTAATTTATCCGACATAAATCGCCTGCCTTTTAATTATATTAAAAAACAAACGCGCGTGGTAAAGGACGTATAAGCTAGCCGCCCTGAGACTGACAGTTTATAATTATTCGCCGTATAATTATGCGTTTAAGATGTCGACGGCATCCTTGAAACTACAACAAAGAGAAATATTTCAGAAAGGATAATCGCAAAGGAAATTATAAACAGGCATATGGCGCTACCTTGATTTTCAAGGTTCTCCGCTTTACACAGAAGCCGCGAACCGGTGTTTTCCTCAATAAACTATTCCATCTCAAACCCAAGGACTTCTCCCACCACATGCTGCGTTTCTCCTTGAGAGAACCTCCGCTTGGTTTACGGCCAAACAAAAGTTACTTCAGTTTTTCAGCCACTTCCCTGCCAGTGCCAGGCTCCATCTTTTAAACATTGGGAGGAGGGAACAATATCTGTGGAAAAAGTGTGAAATCTGATTCCTACCCCACGGAATAGGCCGTTTCCTTCTGTTGTCAAACAGAATGACTAAACACACTCATTCACATGCTCCCATGGCGGAACGTTATTAATTTATTACTTCGGAGTTTTCTGTGCTTTTTTTTTTTTTTTTTTTGCACACACACACACACACGCGCGCCCGTACATACACACGTTTGCTCCTCAATGATTGACAATGTGATAAATTTTATTTGAATATGGCTGACATGAATTATGTAACCGGAGAGACTGGTGGCTTTGTTGCTTCCCTCCAGCTCCTCCAACATAACATACAGTCGATAATTTACAGTAGAAAAAAAAAAAAAAAAAAAAAGGAAAGAACACGGCGACGATGCCCCGCAGAGAACAAACCACGGCGCTTAAGCCGGGCGAGTTGGTTTGGAGCAGGTTGGCGGTGGTGGAGCAGCATCGAGGTTTGACACGGCGAGAAAACACGATAAAAAGTGATTTTTCTGGAGTTGTGCTCTGATGGAAGCGATGAGGTCTCCACAGACCGGGCTATGAAAAAATAAACACAAATAAAAGAAAAAGCAGCCGTGGCATCTGATGCGGATCGCCGTGGCCGAGGCCTTTGAACGGCTCGAGGAAAGTGACAACGCTGTGTTTGTGTTTCTCACCTTGTTGCTGCTCTTTGAGACAGCCGACACGAGAAAAAAAGCTGATTGGTCTGAGACGACTGTCAAATGTCAAGCACTTATCAAACGGCAGACATGTTTTCTTTCATAGGAAGATGTGGGCAGAAGGAAAAAGCCTAACCTTTCAGCGGGCGAGTGGAAGTCACTCATCCCGTCATCTCGCTCTTTACGCGGCTTACGCCCCCCCCACCCCCCACCCCTCTGATTCCAATCTGTTGACACGACTTGTCTGCGGCTGGAATAGACGGATCTGTAAAAAAATCTTTATTTATTTACTCGGTGCCGAGTGGACAAACTGTGTCTAACGTTTATTAGATGTGGAATCGTCGCGTTTACATCTCTAATGACAGGACCAGCTCGCTCGACACTGGATGTACATGAATGTCGTGTTCTGGTGTTTTCGTCCCCGTGGCTGATGTTGTTCGGCTTGTAAGGGACGAGGGGGGGTGGTGGGGGGGGATGACCTCATTTCTGTTCAAACACACTTCTCCAACTTCTTCACGCGCGCCTTCATTTCTCGTTCTTCATCATTGTTTTTTTTTTTTTTTATTTGTATCCGAAAGCGAGGCTCTGCGTGCTCCGCGGGGGTCAGAGGTCACGGCGAATCTGGCAGGGACTGGGCGCGCACGGGGCCTGGAGCCTCGCCGTAAAAACCGTTTGTTGGACTTCTCTACAGAGCTGGTTGTTTCTTATACTTGTTTTTTTTTATTTGACTTCGGAGCAGAACGTGTCGGCAGCGACGGAGAAACGCGAGAGGCATCCGTGTTGTCACATCTGTGAGTCGCGACGAGGGGGGGGTTAAAAGTGAGTTCTGACAGCCACACATCTCTGAACCTGCCACTTTGATATTGGTCAAAAAAACAAGATCAACTCCTCACACACATACGTTACTGTAATTTTCAGGCTTTTTTTTTATAATCTTGCAGCTAGAATCACATTTAACTCAGAACGAGCAGAAGAAGGTGAGTCCAGGACACAACTTTGCACTTTTTCTCTGCAGTGAAAACAGAGGTGATGTGTTCAGCCGCCTCTTTGTACAACTTCTGGCTGTGTTGCCTTCGGTGTCCTGCAGAGACGCCGCTTAAACAGCACGAACAGGAGGAACAAAGCCGCAGGAAAACACCAGGTCGTTTTTTACCACGGCCGCCCGCCCGCCTTTGCTCTGACTCTAAGATTAATCTAATTTGGTCTTTATTGAGAAAGCGGGTAAGAGCAGTTTTGTTTTATTTATGTCTTTTTTTCCCTCCTCCTCCTCCTCCTCCTCTTCTGCTCCTTCCCTTTGTTGCTCGTGCTCGCCTGCCTCTGACAAAAGACAGCCAGCCTGCCGAGCCCGGCGCTGCTCTGGGACGGACCTGTCAATCACTCCTGACGGCGCCCTGACAACGTGTACGTTAAAAATTTCAAATGGGGACTCAAAGGCGGCGCGTGACAGCCGAGCCTTTGAAAGTGGCTGTAGCGCTCGGCGACAGCCAGAGGAGTGCGGCTGGAAAACAAACTAGAAAACAACAGCGAGAGCGAGACAGAGGGGAAGAAAAGTTAAAAGCAAAACAGTGAAGAATGTGGGTCTTGATGATGGGAATTGGTATTAGATTCTCCCTTGGTGTGTCATTGTTTTTTAATTTAGCTGAAAGTCCCCCGAGTGGCCCTCCGAGGGCCTCCTCTCTTCCCGCGGTCCTCGCTCCGGCTCCTCCGAGGCCTTCCCGCTCAGATCCAGCGTCTCGTCTCCGCAACACACGAAAACAACCGCGCATGAATGTTAAATAACATTCCTGATTCCATCTCATGTTACCTTCGTTTTTCACGGGTTGTGCAATTAATTCCCAGTAGGAACGGGAAAGCCGGTCCCTGACACCGAGATAAGCCCGGAATCCATAAATCTGAGATGTGTAGGGGCGAAAAAAAAAAATGGACGGCTCAATTTATATTCAAGGATTATATCTGTTTTAAACGATGTTTCTGCAAACATTTGCTTACAAGCAACAAGCCCCAAAAAAAGGAGCTCTTTGCTAAACCAGGCGAGCTGTAACTTACATAATAAAATAACTCGGACGTCTACTCCCTTCTTCGGGGAGCAGACATCACATATGGTGTTCGACGTGCAAAAAAAAAAAAAAAAAAAAAACACAGGATTGAGAGAAGGCTTTCAAACGATCCCCCACAGCCACAAACCACCAGCACCTCTTCAACGCGGCTTAAATGAAAAGTGTAAACGGGGCCGGAGCACAAAGGCCCGGGCTGTGCCAGGCCCGATGGGAGCGCCAGCCGTCTCCGCGGTCCTGCAGCGTGTGCACTGATCCTTCAGTCGGCGTCCACATCTGCGCTTCAAAAACACACACACACACACACACACACACACACACACTGGCTGAATCTGCTACAAAGCTGACTGCTCATTGTCGGCCTGAGACTTTGTTTGACCACGCTGTGTGTGTGTGTGTGTGTGTGTGTGTGTGTGTGTGTGGATCTAGTTCAAGTTTGTTTGAAACATTCTAAAAAACAACTCCAACACTCTAGTGTGTGTGCGTGTGTGTGTGTGTGTTGCTTCCACAAACAAGAGGACAGGCAGTGTGCTGGGACTCAGGTCATGTCAGCCTGTTAGTGCTTTCTCTTATTTTTTGTTTTACTTCTCCCTGGGTAAATCTATGTCTGACCACTGATAAGCTTCAGTACAAACAGGCACCATGGAGCACACACACACACACACACACACACACACACACACACACACACACACACACACACACACAGACACACACACGTGTGCCATTGTCTATCTGTGGTCTGTCCGAGCTTACTTACAGATGTATACATGCACTCAAGCAAACACACACTCACACACACACACACACACACACACACACACACACACACACATGTGGCTGTAGTATAAAGAACTTTTTAAAAAGCCCATGCTTTGGCTTCTAGTGCCCTCTAGTGCCTGGAAGCATCCAGCAAACAGACCGAGGACGTCTGCTGAACGCTGCAGACAACACACACCGGCAGGACAAAATGTGCACGTTGCGTCACTTGTGAACAAAACAAGTTTGGTGGATTTGTTGAACTTGAGCGATGAAGGCAGCTATTTCTAAAACAGGCCGTTCACAAGGGCAGAAAAAGGCAGGATTTACGTCTGCGATAAATAAAATGTCAGACAAAAAGATCTAAAGCATGACATATAAACTCACATTAACATTATAAAACATTGTTTTGTATTTCTGTACAATTTTGAGTACAGTACATATGTTTGTGTTTGCGTTTTTCATGGCTTTAACTATTTATATTCTAAATTTTTCACCTCACCGTTTAAGTTTTCTGTCAACATTAAGGATATTTCTGAAATAATGATCCCATATGTGAAATTCCTTTTGTGTATTTAAAATGTGAAGAGTTGATGAACGCTGGCTCCACACACACACACACACACACACACACACACACACACACACACACACAGGCTAATTTCAAATAGCATAACAAGCCTGTCTTATCTGTAGAGTCTCATCAAATTGCTTTGTAATATGATCAATCACGTTAATTTACATAAATACATATTTTGCGTTAATATGCTGTGGTAGGGCTGAGTGTGGATTATCTCAACATTTTCGGGACAGCTGCAACTCCAAAACTTCTTTGTAATCACAACAATTAAATGCTCTTTTTTTTACTTTGTAATACTGTGTTTGTTAGGCTGACAATAATAAATCTTAATCTCATCAAACGCAATCTCCAGATACTTCGGAGCCTTTTTGTTAAATACATGGAATAAAACAAAACCACATAAACCTGTTCAATAACCACATTATTTTTCTTTAACTGTGTCATTTGGGAAAGTGATCTAAGACCTTTATTATTTCAAACCGCATGCTCATAAGCAATCGTGTGTGTGTGTCTGAACGGGAAAAGGAAAAATGAAGCCGTTCTTATGCGTCTGCTGTGTATTATTGAAGCAGCGCGTAGAACGAGCCTTTTGAAAAACTGGCAATCCAAGTAACATCATCAAGGTGCCGCGCACTAACAGCAAACAGCGTTTCACACGTAACGTGCAACCGATGCAACCTCGCACTTCTTGCCCCCCCCCTTCAATTGATTGTATTTATTTTACATCGTTTCGCTCGAAACCGTTTTGCACGTCACAACGAGGAACGGCTTCCCCTGATGTTGAGGAAATATAAAATAATCTAAATGTTAGAATGAAACACTTAAAAATATATATAACCCAGATACATCTTGACATACGTAGGCAAAGCCATTATAACCCAACATATTTAGGGCAAAGGTCACGGCCTGTGAGACACTGGATCCTGCATGTGAGGATGTTAATGTAGTCTTACCTACTGCTTCATTTAGGATAATAAGAAAGGCTTTTTTGCAAATCATATGCGTGTATTTTTTTTTTTTTCCACATGCATGACAGAGCCAGCAGAGGTGGGATTTGAGAGGCACCTCAAAGCTATGATTATCCTGAGTGTCTCTGCCCAATAATGTTACCTGCTGGGACGGCGGCGCCGCTCCTCTAAATAAATTGCAAGTGGCCTTGGGCAATAAGAGGAAGCGGGCTTTGATCTGCCTGACTGCCAACCAGGAAAACGTGCAGGCAGTCAATCAAGCTCTTAAAGCCGCGCAACAATGGGGCCGACCCCACTTTATTATTTATTTTTTAAATTGATGTATTTCATTATCACAAGGTGTCTACTTGCTGGGGGTAGGGAGGGAAAAGGGGGCAACGCGATCAATAATTGATATGCGGCGTGAAAGGGAAAAAAAAAGCTGATTCGCCTCCTCCTCCTCCTCCTCCTCCTCCTTCTCCTCCTCCTCCTCCTCTGGTGCACTTGTCACCGGCTGTTGTCAGAACACATTTGCTTTGATGACAAATTTGAAGAAGTGAACAACAGCATCACATCTGATTACAAATTTAGCGAGTGGTGAAAGGCAGGAGCCTCCGACTGTTTGTTCAGGGCGCTCCGCAGGAATCACCACCCGGCGCCGAGGTGAGCTACTGTCTTGTAAGCAGAGAGATGAGAGGATGGGAGGGGGGGGGGTGAACTTTTTTGTCATGTGTCAGTAAACAGCGCGACGGATTACAGGGTGGAAAGTTGCTCTTTTTAAAAACCTTTAAAGCTTTGGGGCATGGGAGACACATCATGTCGACAGGAAAAAAGTAAAAAAGTGGCGATGAGGAGTGCGAGGGACTGGAACCCCCCCCAACTCCCGCCCCCGCCCCCCGGTGTGAGCCTGCTGAGACAAAGGAGGTGTCCTGCTTTTTTTCCACAGAGCAGGGGGGGTGGGGGGGTCACGCTTGTACGGTTGAAATCGATTGAGTCAAATAAAGCGTGATTAAACGATTTGAAGAGTCAAGGAAAGGAAAGAACAATTCCAGTGGTGTGGAACTGCTGTTCTTAGCAAAGTATTCAATAAGAAAAACTCACTAAAGTGTTAAAAAAAAACTCAATTTGCATTAATTGCACGGACACAACAGGCAGAATATTGGATGTTTATAAGTTCTTCATCAGGGACGAGTTTCACCTGCAGGTCATCAGATTCAAGGAAAGAGAAGTGGTTGTGGTGATTGCATTGCTGGGGCTTCTTAATTAACCTAATGTTTATTTTAATTACATGTACGGGTGGAGATTTGCTGCAAACTTTAAAACTAAATCCTGATGTGGGGGGGAGGGCAGTTAAACACACACATACAAATAAAAAAAAAATATCTCAGAGAAAAGGGGGGAAAACAACATATCAAGAACTCGACATAATTGACAGCTGCATCCATTTTCTCGGTCCAAGCCCCCCCCCCACACACACACCCCTTTTTCTACTCCTGCTTTTCCAGTCTGTTCTTCTAACGCCATTTCCTCTTTTAATTATCCCCCAGCAAAAAAAAAAAAAAAAAGATGGAGCACATCAGACGCGTGGCGGTAAATCCCGGCCCTGGCACCCGCTCACAGTGGCTCCTGCGTCTGCCAGTCCCGATAGAGCCGGCGCTCTGGCAGCGACACGAGAGGCAGGACGCCTGGAGAATGGAGAGGATGATCTCGCCGCACAGAAACTACTCCCGGTGTGGGAGGCTTTTTTTTTTTTTTTTTTTTTTTTTTGGCGAGCGCTTTCCGATCACACCGTATTTTCTGCACCAGATTAGCCAGTTCTCAGGAGCAAAACTTACATACACCCCTTGTTTACACTTCAGAACCTGCTTTTTTTTTGTTGTAATGGTGGTTCAGTGGAACGCAGCTGCTCTCCTATCTCTCCCTACAACATTTTAGGGGTGAGACTCGCTTATAAACCAGAGTCGGTTTATTCAGAATGGAAACGAGCGTCCTCTGACCTGAAGCGTGTTCCACCGAGTGCATTGCACTTTCAATTCTAATTAAGAATCAACTACACGAATGTGTGTGTGTTTTTTTTCCTCTCTTTTTAACCGGTGGTTTGCTCTCTGTCAAGCTTCCTCCCATCTCCGTGGGGTGTGCATCAATCGCGGAGCGCCCCGACTGACAGTAGGCTAATCGTGTCGTCATCTCCCACACGATTACATAGATTGCACAATGAGGTCCTCGGACACAATGGAGCTGAAAAAAAGTCTCCGTCACACACGCGCTGTTCCCCTTCCCCTTTTCCATTTTCTTCCATCATTCCGAGATGAAGAGTGGAACGCTCCACAGCGGGTAGCTTTCTTCTCCTCCGGGGGGAACTGGGGAAAGCGGGCGAGGGCCTCTATGATGTTCCTCTCCCTTCAGGGTGGGGAGGAGATGTCTCGTAGCACAGCTAAAGACGATCATTTGAGAGCCTGGGAAACGCCGTCCCCCCCCCCCCTCTGGAAGCCACGGAGACGCGGTCCAGACTAATGAGTTTGGGTTCGGCCGATGTTCCTCGCTGATGAAAACGAGAACAATCTCAGCGACGGCGGTGGCGTTGTCTTGCACCGCGGTTGCGATACGGAGGTCAGAGGTCACCCGGGCTGCGGAACAGCAGCCGCAGAGCTGCCAGATTCCTTCTTCCAGACGATTCAACAGAGCAGATGCTCGCAGCTGTGTCACACTGAGACCGAACAAGTGATTTCCAGCCAAAATATGGTTTCCCTGTCATTCTGCTGCCCTTTTCGCGTCACGACAGAAACGATTTTCACGCATGATGAAAGAAATCGTTATTCCATGAATGGACATATGAGGAGATTCTAAACAGTCGTTCCTTATATGTTCTGATAAAAACCTCTCCTCCCTGGGTAAATATTTGCTCCAGAAACCCGCGAAACAAAACAACATCCCGTCTGATAATCTGCCACAATTACGCCGCGCGGCGTGATGAAAGGATATCAATGATCTACTTATGTCATAGAAAAGAGTGCAGCTTCAAACATGAAACCTATTGAAGCCGACGAGAGTTTCAAGTCGACGAATGATCAAAAGGAGCGAAAGCTTATCAACGCCGTTCCTTAACATGGAAACAGTGTCGTATGGCTGCGGATCCACGACCACGGTAGCAGCGTTTTTGGTTTTTTTTTGCCCAGGAACATAATGGCTATTGTGTTTTTCTGAAAACATTTGCCCATTTTTTTTTTTTTTTTTAAACAGAGTTGAAGCTGCAAAAAAAAAAAAAAAAGCACACAAAAGTGGAGAGGGGGCACATGGCCTTTATCCTGATGAAAGGCTAAAGGATGAGACTGACCTTTCTGGCATCAGCTGGGCTTTGGGAACACAATGCGTGGCGGCAACTCTTTCTGGCCTTCCCCCCCCCCCCCTTCGGCTCTGGGCTACGCTTACAAACCAAAAGACTCAAGTCCAAACATCTATCACTTTATACAAAGACTGCAACACACAGATGCCCTGAACCCCTCCTTTTATATCACACATACTGAACAGCGTTGTCTGTACATCTGCAAACAGACCAGCGCCGTCTGGCATCACAGTACCACTGCAGGCTATGGAAGCAAAAGAGACAACAGATCAGTGTAGATTACATCAACACAAAGCTCGACTTAGTGCGTGATTTCAGCATCACTTACCCCAACAGCACCTGAGCAACAATGCACCGTGACCTGCAACACGCAGGGAACGCAAAAAGCCGGAATTAAAAAACGTAAGCGTGCAATGCTCATGAAATGAAAAAGTCATGACCTGGTTCACGAGGAGTGAAGGGTGCCCCCCCCCCAAAAAATGACCTAACCCACTGTACACTTTAAAGGCTTTGTTGTTGGGGGGCCCTCATACCTAAAAGGGCCTTTGTGTGATTTTTCAAAAGGGCTGCATCACAAGGTCATGGCTGAACAAGGGTCATGCAAACACAGAATAGCACTTGTGTGGTTGGTTTTTTAGAGGAGGGGGTGGGGGGGGGGGGGGGGGGGGGGGGGGCAATTCTATAGGTAAACTCTAGCAGACAGGAGATAAGTTAACTGGGGGCCGCCAGACAAAGGGAATAGTGGTTGGCATCAGAAAAAGGTTAGCGGCCCGCGTCAGGGTCGACTAAAAGAGTAGTGGTCCCTGACGTGTCAGAGGCCACATTGTCAGTGGGAGAGTATAAAAGGACCCGTAGGTGCGTCTGGGCACGGTGCGCAAACATCCACAGCTCTGCAACCATGGGAAAGGTATGAGCTCAGAGCGGCCCGCGGCTTTGACAAAGTCGTGGACGGAGGGAAAAGCGGCGAGATTTTAGAGAATGTCGCAGGGACGAAGCGAAACGGCAAAACTAGCAAGAGGGAGATTGTGATGGATCGCTAACTGTAATGCTTCGGGACTTTTGTTTTTTTGGAAGGGAGGGGGAAATCTATAAAAAATGTATTAAAAAAAAAAAAGACAACGCGTCTCTGGAGCTTCTCTCCCTTAAATTTCAGTTAGGACGAAGCATGCGTTGCGCTTAAAGCAAAAATAATCTGAAAACTAGTTCAAATTGCCGTCATTTTCACCTGTCATGCACTAGATGTATGTGTGAAGAAGAGCGGGCAGAGCTTGTTCAAGGGAGAGCAGTGTCCCCTACAGCCCACTCATGAGTATCACAACCAGTCAATCCAGGTTCCTAACACTCTCTCTTTTTTCCCCCCCCTGTTTAAGATCATCTTTTACGAAGGCCGCAACTTCCAGGGCCGTCACTGGGAGTGCGGCAGCGACTGCATGGACACCTTCAGGCACTTCAACTGCTGCAACTCCATCCGCGTGAGCGGCGGCCACTGGGTCGCCTACGAGAAGTCCCACTACATGGGCTACCAGTACATCCTGGGGCCCGGCGAGTACCCCGACTTCCACTGCTGGATGGGCTTCAACAACTGCATCCGCTCCTGTCAGATGTTCCCCCCCGTAAGTCAATCAAACGGGAGATAGGGTTCGGTCGCCGCCGCCGCCACCCCCACCCCCCGCTCACCTTGTAGATCAAATGCCGCTTTAGAAATGGATGTCAATCAGGGGGCTTTTGATGCCATTCACACACACTCAAGCAGGTCATAGCATGAAAGCGTCTGTTGCAGGGCCCACGAGGAGACGCAGTCAGCATTTAAAAAGGGATGTGATATACCTCCCATAAGATCTGGCGCCTCCATTCTAATTCTGATAGTCACATGGAATGATTCTGGCAGTTTTATCATGTGATGCTCCTATAATCCTATCCTTATTTACTTCCACACACAGTATAGAGGATCCTACAGGATGAGGATCTACAACAGGCCCGAGATGATGGGACACTCCATGGAGTTCATGGACGACTGCCCCAACCTGTACGACCGCTTCCACTATCGTGATATTTACTCCTGCAACGTCATGGAGGGATTCTGGATCTTCTACGAGCACCCCAACTACATGGGACGCCAGTTTTTCCTGCGCCCCGGAGAGTACAGGGCCTGTGGCGACTGGGGCTGCCACAACCCCATGGTTGGATCTTTCAGGAGGATGAGGACTCTGAACTAGGCTCCGCTCCTGTGCAACCCGCTTGAACATTAAAGATTTTTAAAATAACACTGTGCTTTGTGAGTTTTTTTTTTTGCAAACCCTGAGTTTGAATACATTGATATTCCAGCTAAGCTGCACATTTAACCCATAAAAGCCTATTGCTTTATTTATCAATTACAATATATGCCTACTAAAATTAACCAAAAACTTTCCACTTTTCTGCCCTGTTCACACTCACAGTCTGCATGGAGTTTTTTTTGTTTGCATTCATGCCTATAAAGGCAGATGCTGCAACTCGTGTTGAGAAAGTGCAGTTGTACAGTATTTTCCATAGACGGGCAGCGCTTTGAAAAGAGAAAAAGACAAAGCGGCCGCTGCGGCTCAGCCGTCCTATAGTGTCACGCCGTCTATAGAGCGCACTGTGCTGACACGGCGAAGCTTTGTCTCACGTTTGCAAAGCCTTGATCCCGGCCAGGTCTATAAAGAGGTCCGGTGCAGCACGGTTACGGTTATGGTCTGAACTAAACACAGTTACAATGGGCAAGGTAAGCATGCAATTTAAAATCTATATGGTTACGGAAAGTCAAATGTTTCATGTGTGGTGTAATCATGTGCATCTTGGGGGGGAAATGACTTAAAAATTAATTAAGAGATACTGCAAAGACACTCAATAATAAGCAGTAACTCAACCTGTAAAAGAAGGGAAGAACTGTAGTGGTTGGTTTATATTTACATAACATACACACTGAAATGGTAAAAAACACAAAGAATTGTCTTTAAAAACTTAATGTGAATACAATTTAAAAAGAAATATGCCAAGTGAAAGCAAAAAACAAGAAATAATCTGTTAAATTATGCCTTTGTCTTCAGCGGAGGGTCGTGAGAATTGCAATTATTCAACTGCGCTTGTAGTCTTGTGAAAATGGGCCAAAAAAAAAAAAAACTTTTGACAAAGCCTTGAAGACATTTTCCTCTTCATTAAAATACACCACATGCTACATACCGGAATTTTATTCAACTTTGCCTGTGGTACATCGTTGGGGATACGTTAGCATACTCCCCTAAGATCATCTGTTCCAAAAGTCTTCACTTGCTATCGTTCCATTCAAGAACTTTGTTACTTGAAGCCAACTTGCAAACCTGGCGTAGAATACTAAAATGTATTTCAGTTAAATATATCGTCAGCCTAAGTGCACGTGTGAGTTTCTACCTGTGATACCGATGTCCGCCCCATCCACCGCATGCAGGTCATTTTCTACGAAGACAGGAACTTCCAGGGCCGCAACTATGAGTGCAGCAGCGACTGCCCCGAGATGCAGGGCCACTTCAGCCGCTGCAACTCCATAAGGGTGGAGAGCGGCTGCTGGGTGGCCTACGAGAAGCCCAACTACGGCGGCTACCAGTACATGCTGCACAAGGGCGAGTACGCCGACTACCAGCGCTGGGCGGGCTTCAACGACTGCATCCGCTCCTGCCGCATGGTGCCACCCGTGAGTTCTGAACCCACAGCCCGGGGCAGGGGTCACCGACCCTGGTGCTGGAGGGACACTGTGGGTGCGAGTCTTTGTTCCGAGCAGGCAGTAACACACCTGATTCTACTAACCAATCACTAGAGAGCTTGCTGAGGACCTTCATTAGTAGAAACAGGTGCGTTACAGCCTGGTTGGAAGAAAAACCTGAGGCCACATGTGGTGACCCCTGACCTAGAGCCTATTTGCAGGTGTCGCCTCACTGACTGCTTCCTGTGGAAGTTTCATTTCAGCATTTATCCCAAATCTAGTTTTCACTGTTCACTCTCAGTACACCTGTGGGTATTTTAGGGGCTTCACCTCAATCTTCAGCTAATTTTGTGCTCAAACGCAAAGAAAATATTCACCAGATTATTGGTTAAGAAGAATTTGAAGAGTTTGTCCCATGACACCCAGACACTTTTTTGTGTTTACTATGAAACTTCTATTTATCAAATGAGTTGCAAAATGCATCTTCAAACTTTTCTTCCATCAAAGAATGCTCTCTTTAGATAATGCTCGAACTCTAATCTAACCATCTAAACTGATTTTTAGCTGTGCTAACATATTCGCAAACGGTTTTCTAATCATCCATTAGCTTCTAATGCAAAGTTCCATTTGAACACTGGAGTGATGCTTGCTGGAAATGGGTCTCTAAACACCCATATATGTAGATATTGCATTAAATTGTCACTTTACTCTACACACACATCCTGCACCTTAAATATGCATTAGCTATGTATGTGTACGTGTGTGTATGTGCGTATATATATATATGCAAATATGTTAATATGTGTGTACGTGCATGTATGTATGTATATGTGCTTTGCTTATGCATACTTTTTATTGTATAGTATTTTTCCCCCATTCTAAATATGTCCATAATGCATACTGTGTATGCGGATCAACCAATTCTACGAATTTGTATATAGTGTGTATTTTTTATTTTTTATAGCTTTTATTTTCTTTAGCTTTTATTTTCTTTTTCTTTACTCTGTACTCTCTCACACCTGTGCTTAGCTGCAGTAACAAGCAAATTTCACCGTTGTGGGATCAATAAAGTCCTATATTATCCTATCTTATCTTAAAAAAACAGATATTTGCATTATAAAAAAGTCATTTACCACATTAACAATGAATAGCAGGGGTCACCAGTTCTGGTCCAGAGGGGCTGGTGTGGCTGCAGGTTTTTGTTCCAATCAAGCAGCAACACCTGATTCTACTAATGAAGGTGATTAGCAAGAGCTCTGATGGTTGATTAGTAGAATTACTGCCTGGTTGGAACAGAAACATCGTAGTCCGAGTGTGTTTCCGATTAATTAAATACTATCTTCATTTCAAAATAAGGACATTTCTAAGTAGTGTATGTCTATTAACCAATGCCCGTATTAAATGACCGTCTCTGTCCCCCCCCCCCCCAGTATAACGGGAACTACAGGATGAAGATCTTCGAGCGCTCCGACTTCTCCGGCCAGAACATGGAGCTGGTGGACGACTGCCCGGACCTGTTCGAGCGCTTCCACACCCGCGACATCTCGTCGGCCAACGTCATCGAGGGCTACTGGATGCTGCACGAGCACCCCAACTACCGGGGGCGCCAGTACTTCCTGCGGCCCGGCGAGTACAGGAGGTACAGCGAGTGGGGCAGCAACAGCCCCACCTTCGGCTCCCTGAGGCGCGTCACCGAGCTCAACTGAGCCCAACGTTTCGTTCTCCAACACCTGTCTCGTCCAAACCTGAAGTCATACATCTTATTGACGGTGGTTTGAGTGTGTGTGTGTGGCGTTGGGTTCTGGTTTATTGAGGTTGCTGTTGTTACCCCCCCTGGCCCAGTGCACAAGCAATGCTTGGTAAATATGATCTTTTTTTTTTCCCCAGTCCCCAACCTCATGTCCTACTGGAATCACAATAAACGGAAACTTGATGAAAGTCAACTAAAAAGGGAGCCTTTGTTAATTTTCTATTGACTACTACAGCTGTCACTATCAAACGATCAGGGGGGGTCGGGTGGGGTATTTCTCTTTTTTTCCAGCGCGGCGATTGAACTTTTAGTTTCATCGGGCCACAGGCTCCGATACAGAAACGCAACCACCGACGTCCTGGTAAGAGACCAAGAGATTTTCCAGTTTGCCGTGATATTGTCATCCCGCATACACAAAGAGAAATTATCAAGGAAACAGAAGCTTATTCTTTGAAGCCTGATATTAAAGATCATAAAAAAGGGGGTATCTGAAGATGGGTATGTAGGAGTCTTTATGAGATCACATGGTACAGAGTAAGCGCTTTGGGTCCATGAAAGATGCCCATATTAGATCCACATCACAGGGCCAGTGCCAACTCAAAGAGCTGGAGTCAAAGTGGCCTGATATTAGCCCCGAGCATCAAGCTCTCTCAGAACAAAAAACAAAACCCAGTCCACATCCCTGCTCATGCATTTTTTAAAATCAGCCCAAGATACCGAACCCTTTCAGAAATAAATATCAATTATTGAAACTGTTAATTAGATGCCGCGTAATTGGCGAAGATACACATGAATAAATAACTTTGACCATTAATTATTGATTGAAAAAATGTTAAGCCCAGCGGGGAGTGCGTTTGAGAGTCTCTTAAGATCAAGCACAACAAGAAATATGAGTTTTGGCCTTGAGTAATGTCCAATTAAAGGATTGTCAGCTTTTGCTGTACGAGTCCAGTGATTTGCCCTCGTCCTTTTTATATCCGCGAACAACAATACGCCGCCAATGACACGCCATCAACAGGGTGCAGCATGGGAGCGGATCAGCTGGGGTCTGGGGGCAACGCCAGATAAGAGATGAGAGGAAACGCACAGGCCGTCGGCCTCAGCCGGGACTGGAAATTAATCTAAGATCATGATCAAATATCCACCAACATTCAGAAAGTAAGCGTTTTTTAGTCATGAACACAACTAGGGAAAATAAGTTTGAACATGGTTTCGGCACAAACTTTTTTTCATGTGAAAATTAAATGCAAATAAAATGAAAGCTGTGCAAACAACCTTGCTTAAACAGTAAAGTTTCAATACAGGAGTGCAAAATAAAAAAATAGTATCTGCACTTAGCTCAAAAATGATTTTACTACTTTCAAGAGCCATAAGATGCACATAAGTCAATGAACCGGTTTGATCAGAGGTAAGAAAACGTTTCCTAGTGTAGTGGCAATTTTTAGAGGTTTTCATAACAATAGGGATTCATTAATTAGGCCTTTTTCTTCAAACATGGAGCGTGAGGCGTTTTTTTTGTACAATGTCGTACACAGGATTACAGTTTATTGCCAAAATATCAATATTTCAATGCAAAAAAAAAAAATAAACATACAGTTAAGACTCTGGAATAAAACAGAGGAATTCAACAGGCAGGAGTCAACTCAAGCCGCTTTTCACAAGAAAATTCGGTCCTGGTGATGCTCAAGTTGAAAATAATGTCAATACCGTACATTGACGACACACACACACACACACACACACACACACACACACACACACACACACACACACACACACACACACACACACACACACACACACACACACACACACACACACACACACACACACAAAGTAGAAAATAACTTTGATGCATCTAATAATTGTAAAATACAACTCTATAAAAACACAATGCACCAAATACTCGATGTCCCTGGATCTTTCCGGCTCTACCTAAAGTAATTTAGATATTTTCAATCGCTTCACACATGAAAAGGACAAAAAAAAGAAAAAAGAGTGAGATCCGAGTTTTGTCTCCCTCTTCATCTCTGAACCCTTTGGACTTGGTGATGGGAAGCTGATTGAAGGGTAAGTAGTGCGTTTTGGAGAATGAATTCTTTAGATGATAGAAGAGGGAAAGGAAAGAAACAGAAACCCAGAACATACGTCTGTGATTCCATTATTAGTCTCAGTTCTCCTTCTCCCTCTTTTCATTTCTGATGGCTGGATAATTAAACCTCTATAGTATTGTCTTCCATCTTTCTTGCCCCAATTCCAGCAATGCGAATCCCCCTATGGGCAACTTAAAAAAAAAAAGGCCTTTTTTAGACATCTGTTTTTCAGATCTGTACGACTTTTTTTTTTTCCTATTAATTTGTGTTCTTTGTGAAACTACAAAGACAATGCCAGGACAGAGATGAACATACGTGCGTGTATATATATATAAAAAAACTGCAAAAAAAAACAAAAATATCTAAATATTCCTTTTTAGCATGTTCAATTTAAAAAAAAAAAAAAAAAAATTCTACAATACTGCTATTAAAACAACCCAAACCAATCCGTAAGTGTGCAATGCCAGACATGAGGTGGGCGCTCAGAGCCGGAATGTTACGGAGCTTTAATTTAAAAGCCGCCGCGTTTTCCCCCTCCAGCTCGAAGGAGGCAGCTCGTCAATTACCGCTCCCGCTCTGACAGAAGCTCTGGGCACCCGAGGAACAAGCGAGGAGAGCAGCGAGAAAGGAGAACTCGTAACAAGGATCAAATAGGTTTTAAAAAATGTAAGCAAAAAAAAAAAAAAGGGATCCGTACGAGCTGCACCGCGTTATATAATAACGTGCAGTACTGTATAACAGATCTCTTAACTTCTGTTAATTTTGCATCATGTTTCTCCTCTATGCCATTTTATCCTTATTTCAGTCCTGTAATAAGGTTTTACTACAGGAAATCCTAAAACATGCATGTTGGCTTTGGTTAAAATGAATATCAAATCCAACCTCGTGGTCCATGTTGTTGACCCTGTCCGAACTTTACACTTCATACATTCAGAAAGTTACAGAAAACAAAAGGTAAAAACTACTGAACATAGATTGACATGAACAAAGAAAGCAATTACAGTACAATGAGTACAAATCCTGTGGATAATGAATGATTGCAATCAGCTATAATAAAGTTGGGGCTTGAGTTTTATTACTCAACTATTGCATTAATAATGAAGTTTCCTTTGATACATGTCAAATAACAATTGTATTGTTGGTCTTAAATATAAGTAATATTGGTTGGTTTACCCTCATCATGGAGGGATGTGGTACCAAATAATACTTCACCTCATGCTTCTGTATGAAGCCAAGGTAGAATTGAATCCTTTGTAAACTCTTAGTACCTCAACACCGTCGGAAAAGGGAAAAACTGCAGCCAAAATGTAATTGTGGTGTAATGATAATTACACCATTATTTTTTTTCCTCCAAGTGTAACATAAAAACACAAAAAAAGCCCTTTGGTAAGGATTTCATTTAACGTAAATTAAATTAGACATTTAGAATTATTCTAATAAATAAAGATACCTGATATGCAACTTCATCTCACCCACACTGAGCCTTTCTTTACATAACTAGCTATGTATGCATGTAGCAGCTTTCTTAGTTCAAGTAGCTCATTTGTGCAAATATGCACAACTGGCTGAAGTCAGGTTTGACATTAAAGTTGTCAGTAATGAAATTAGAGAGGAATCTTGGGTAAGAAACAGAGAAGTTGGAGTCAAATACAAAGGGGGGGTCCTAAAAGAAGGATTTTTTGTGCCTATATATATATATATATATATATTTTTTTAAAGGGTGCACCAACCTAGTTGGAATGCAGAATGAGCGTTTCCTCAAAAGAAGCTGGAATAGAGCATTGGAGTGTTGCTGCCTCTCTCTACACTGAATGGTTTCTAGGTTTAAACCGTGACAGCAGCGTTTATCGGACTATTCAGACTATTCAGAGTAAAGGCCAAACAGGTGGGTCAAGTGTCCCGGTTTAGTTGCTCTCCCTGTGCCCGGCAAGAGGCTGTCCGACAGGCAGGTTTTCGTGGAGGTACTTCATGGTACCGTGCTCGGAGAAGTCGGCCGCCGTGTGCCCGTCTCCTCTCAGGACCCATTTGGTTGTGAGCAGGCCCTCCAGGCCCACCGGCCCCCGGGCGTGGATCCGCGCTGTGCTGATACCCACCTCTGCACCTAGAGACACAAACGGAGCAAGAAAGGCCGCGATGAGAATGTCAAACCATATCCCTCGTGCTGAAAGACGAAGCGGAGATGGTGATAAAAAACACAACATACCGAGTCCAAAGCGGTAGCCGTCAGCGAAACGTGAGCTGGCGTTCCAGAAAACACAGGCGCTGTCCAGCTGCTGCAGGAATTGCTCGGCTCTGTCCTCTGCAAGAAGAAGGCATCCAATCGAACATAAATGGTGTAAAAATGATATCAATGTATCAGAATTACTGAATAGATCTTTGTTAATTATTAGTTATTAGAAGTTCATTGCTGCATTTGCTCAGCCACAAAAACACAAGCAGCAGCTCATTTTTAGTATTTTGTATTAAATAAAATCACCTGCAATTTGTATACAATGAGCAAGTTTTTTGTTATCTAATCTGTCCAATGTATCGACCTATAGCAAAAATAGATTCTCTATATTTATCTATTTGCATCACAATCCACATTATATTATCCAGTGTATTAATCTCGGTCAATGACAACATCTATTCTATCTATGCACATTTAACCTGTTATAATAATGCCTATTTTAGCTTTCTATCCTTTCATATCACCCTCTAACTTTTACACTGTTCATTTTAAATAACTGCAGTACCTCCTTTGGGCGCTAGATGGCAGCATCACACCCTGTCCTGCAGGTGAGAGTAATCTTCAAACTAGAAATGTGAACGACTGACTTTTCTGTATGTTTCAAATGCTGCTCATCATTTATTCAGCCTGATCACCTAAAGAAACGGGTAAAATATTCTGCATGTTCCTGAAATGATATTCCTAAAACTATAAAATATAAAGATTGCAGTGTGTAATATGACCACATCCTTCGAGCTGATAATACTGCATATAATGGATTATATCAACAAAAGTTAGGACGATGTAGAGAGATGGGTCAATTGAAAGACAGAAGCATGTATGAGTGCTTCAGCGCCTGCTTTAAATTCCAAACAGGCTCTATCCCCGACATTGGAGTCACACAGGGAGGCTGTGCACTCATCCTGACAACAAGTTTGTACTGCTCATTACCCGCTGTGAAAGAAAGGACGGACAGGGAGAGGAATTCAAGAGAACAGATAAATACCAGACACCTTCAAAGATTCGGGGTCACTTAGAAATGTCCTTATTTCTGAAAGAAAAGCACTTTTCTCCCCACATTGTTAATGTGGTAACTGACTATTCTAGCTGCAAATGTCTGTTTTTTAATGCAATATCTACATACGTGTGTAGTGGCCCATTTCTCCAGTGTTTTAATGGTACATTGTATTTGCTTATTGCATCAGAAGCTAATGGATGGTTACAAAACCCTTGTGCAATTATGTTAGCACAGCTGAAAACATTAGATTATTAGATGGAAAAAATTCAAATATTAATATATTTGTAAGCTTATAAATGTCTTGACTATATGTTCTATCCATTTTGCATCTCACTTGATGGTATTGAAAAATACAAAATTGTCTAGCAGTAGTGTACATAGGTAGTGTACAACTTCACCTACCGTTTTCCGTGACGATGACGTCCGTGTGGGAGCTTCCGTACTTGTGTATATGATCCACGGCCTCCTGCATGCTGTCCACCACCTCCATGCAGCACTCCAGGTCCCCGTACTCCGTCCTCAACGAGCTGGCCTCCGATGGGCTGAACGTCAGGAAGGAGGCAAACTGGGGACCTGCGTGGATCTTCACCTGGAGACGTCACAGCAAAGAATAACCCGTTACAAATGTTGGAATATTTAATCTAAGAGCCACAATTATGGTAGCTGATGGTGCTTTACTCGTTCAGTGCGCAACATGTCAATGATCTGGTCAAACATCGGCGTCCTGAGGATGTCCCGATGAATCAGCAGAGTTTCCATGGCATTGCATGCAGCTGGATAATCGCACTTTGAGTCTCTAACTAGAAACAGGAAATCAGAAGCAGTTAGTAGCAGTTTATCATTTGGTAAACTGATCAGTGTGTGTGTTTTTTTTAATTTGCTATTTTGGCAATGATTTATCTCTGCTGACCAATCTTGATGACTTTGTCCACGCTGGCGTCTGCGTCGACGTAGACGTGGCAGATCCCCTCGCTGTGACCCAGCACTGGGATGCCCTTGGCTGCCCGCTGGATGTCCCGCACCAGCTGCGACGAACCTCTGGGGATGATCAAATCAATCATCTTGTCCAGTCTGCACAAATCCTCCACCTCCTCTCGGGTGCCTACCTGGTAACAAACACAAGTTCAGACAGGGCTGCGTTTCTGCCGTTGGTAAATCATGCTGCGCTAAGTTGCGTAATGCGTGGGGAGCCAGTTTTACCAGCTGCACAGCCTCTTTGACTCCATGCATTGAGAGGGCTTCCTGGGTGAGCTGGTGGAGGACTCGGTTGGTGTTGGCTGCCTCTTTGCCTCCCTTCAGAAGGAGGGCGTTGCCACTAGCTATGGCCAAGGCTGACACCTGGAGAGAGAAACACAGACTTCATGATATCACTGCAGATATTTCAAGACCGATTTGCTATGTTAGAACAGCTCTGCTCATTCACCTGTGGCAGGCAGTCAGGTCGAGCCTCGAAGATGACCAGCAGGACCCCGATGGGCACGGTGATCTGCTCCAGCTCCAGGTTGTGGGCCACCCTGGTCCTGCGCAGCACGCGGCCCACGCTGTCCTGGGCCGCCACGGCGATCTGCCGCAGACCTATGGCTAAGCTGTTGAGTTTGGACGAGGTCAGGCTCAGACGCTTCAGCATGGCCGGGGCCAAGTGGCCTGTGGAGGGGAGGAGGAGAGGGTTACACTTGGCTGTCGGGTAATATGGAAACGCCCCCACCAGAGATTTAGAATTATTATCCATAAAAAAATAATTCAATGCAATTTTTTTTGCACAAAATCATATCTTTATCTCGCAGTATTAATGTGTATTTATAAAAACATGAATGAAATCGGAAAAGCCAATATCTGCTGGAAAAATTACAATTGAATTATTTCTTAAAATTTCTCAGCCTAGATGTGTGTACACACACACACACATACATATATATACATATAAATATATATACACATATACACACACACACACATATATATATATACATATACACATATATACATACATACACACACACACACACACACACACACACATATATATATATATACACACAGATAAACACATACAAATATACACGCAAAAATCATAATGATAATTTACAGTTGAGGGCTGATATAATCATTTATAAACTTGAGTATCTGCTGGTACTGTGGTACAGTGTTACCGGCATTGACAGCCAGGTCCATGTCCAGCTTGTTGGCCGCCAGGATCTCGTCCCTCTTGTCAGTGAGGAGGTCTGCTAGTTGGCAGATTATCTCACTCCTCTGATAACATGAAAAAAAAAAGCCCAATAAAAAGACAGATTGAGCACATACCAGTTTTCTCCACAAGAGGTCAGTGTTTCCGTGTCAGGACTTCTGATCCAGTTCAAACTCAACAAACCTGTTCTGGGCTCAGAGATGCCAGTGTTCTCCCAGTGTTGCGTGCCACTTCTGTCTGCTGCTCCACACTCGGCCCTAGTGAAACGTCAGATACAGTTAAAGACTTAAAAAGCATCTGTGGCCATGAACAGGGACATGAGACAGGCTTCAGTAGAGGAACGCGTTCAACCCGGCGAACTCACCTGCAGGTTTGATCTCGGAGAAGAAGGTGCCCACCTTCTTGCCCTCCACAATGTCAGTGATGACCTGACCCGTGACCTTGGGGTTGGTGCCGTTAGCAATGACCACTGAGGTGCCACCTTGTAGCGCCCAGAGAGCAGCTTTGACCTGGAGACCAACACACACGTGGGAAATATAAGAAACGTCCTATATAACTCATCTTTAGGTCTTTACATTGCAAATGCATGCATCGTGTTACGGAATGTCTGAACTTGTGTATGCGAGAGACTTTTTTTATGTTAGCTTGCTGTGTCAATTACACGGCAATATGTGAATAAGGCCTGAATGACCTATCAACCTCCATTTTCCTAACCCAGGTTTTGTTTTTGTCAATTATTTTACATGCATGCTGCCTCCCTGACCTGGACTACTTTAAGTTAAAAAAGACCTTTTTGCTGTTTTTTAAGTTAAGGCACGGATGTCTATTTTAGTTCTTATTAGTTGTAATAACAGTCGCTGGTCATAAACTCTACGTAGCCTGTGTGCAGCACGTTTCTTTTTAATAAATATGACTATATTTGAAATCAATTCTTGACATTAGCTTTCATTCTCGCATTAGAATTATGGCATTTATTTTTTTTTTCCTGATATTATTGGTAAGTTTCATAGTGACTGAAATGTTATGCACTATAACTTGATTTAAAAAAAAAATAAAAAACACATTATCCAGCCATAAAAATCAGAATTTACTTACCTCAGACACTTAGTACCAAGTTCTAAACATGTTCAAGGCTGTTCTGTCTATGTTTCTACATACATGAAGTCTGCACAACTGACTATATATATATATATATATATATATATATATATATATATATATATATATACACACCTGACCAATTCTGGGGACTGTTATATTATTATTAGCGATTCTGCAGCAGAAAACCTAAGTAGAGGAAAAATCAATAGAAGTGATGACGCACTTTAGCCCAACTCAATGTCTTATGAGATCAGGCTTTCAGGTTCGCCGTAAACAAGCCACATATACCTTGGCCTCCATGCCTCCGAGCCCGACTCTGGACTTTGTACCATAGATGATGGACTGCTGGTCTCCAGGGTAGAAGATGTCAATGAGCTTGGCGTCATCTGTCCCAGGGGGGCTGTTGTACAGTCCTAAGAATAAAAAAAAAAAAAAAAAAAACATGTCTTATGAAACTTATTTATTCACTTACAGTGTCGCTTCACATTTTATTCAAAATGAAGGAAGTATTTTTTCCTTTTTCTCGGCCTGGTGCCTTAATGATTTCCACTCCATTGATAGTGAATGGACCTACAGCCACGACACGAGGATGTGCTCATGTCTTGTGTCAACCCATCCGCATCAATTTCAAACATGAAGGCAGAAGGTCTTTGTTTGTCTCTCTCTCTCTTGTGACTCCCAGTTGACCCTGAGCTGTGTTTTTCGCCCCTTACCCCCCCATAAGAGTCCTGTTGGCAGATGGTGTGGTTACTGTGTGGCACCAGCTGAGCAGGGCTGCTGTTGTAGTAACGTCGCGTACCTTCCACGTCAGACAGCGCGATGAGGAGGTCGGCCTTCATCTCCACGGCCAGCCGCGCCGCCAGGCTGTCGTTGTCCTTAATGCTGATCACCTACAACAGCAGAAAATTGCTTATGTTAGCTCCTAAAAAAAAGCGGTGGCAGAAAAAATCAGCCATCTGCCATTCATGCATCCAAATACATGGTCTCTTATGTCCTATAAAAAGTGCAGCATTCACTCCTCCCCCCCCCCAAAGCGGTCACCCTGCAGGACCTTCATCAGGGACAATTATCCATGACCTCTGAGCTCAACTTTTTTTTTTTTTGCTAAATTTGGAGAATATGCTCAGAGATTTAGGGATTCTAAAACTGGATCCCTCAGACAGAAGCAGAGTTAAGATTCCAAAATTATTATGTTTGACATTAGATTACAAGTACAATTGGCCAAAATTTTTAAAATCATGATTATTTTTCTTCCACTTTTGCAATGATTAAATTTGTATAAAATAGTACAGTAAGGACCCCTGGAAGGTCCTGAAGGTGACTGTAACAGAAAATGAGGTGGAATTATCTCCAAGGAAAAGTGTTAGTAGCATTAATTAAGATGAGGGGAAATAAAAAAAGGAAAAAGGAAGCATCGACCCCAGCACCTGCTCCCCCCATTCACAGCAGATAGGACCACCCCCCCCCCCCTGTGCATGCACATGGCTGAATGTTAAGGGCGTAGCTGTAAAGGTGAGGCAGGGTGCGGCACACACGGGTGTTTCAGTGCATGAGCAGATGACAAAAACGCTGTAGCAAATGAACCCTGCATCTCCACACGCTATGAATCTAGAAGTCTATAAACACCTTGTCTGCTGATCTGTCTTTGCTTTTTGTTTGTTTGTTTTGTCGCTGCCATCGCCGCAAACCACCAGCGTCACCCCCATTATGTCTTTACCCACATTTACCCCCTGCAGGTCGCTGTTGGGCTCTGGCGGGGGCACCACCGCGTCGTTGGTGTTGATGATGGGCACGATGTTCATGCGCAGCAGCTCCTGCAGCGTGCTGTTCAGGTTCTGCCTCTTCTGGTCGTCGTGGAAGTCCAAATTCGTCACGAGGACCTGAGGAAAAAAGAGAGCGAAGATTTCCTCAATTAGGCCCTTAATTCTACATCACAAAAATATGTTCTACTCATCCAAGGTGTTACACATTTCGATTTTTCACATTTGGAGATCTGGCAAAGATTTTGTGTTTCTACTTTATTGATTATGGTACAGTAGCAATAATATCTTGTAGGTGTGTGTCATGTTCTGTTCAGTTTTTAGTTTTTTTATTAATTTTAGTAAGTATTTATTGACAGCTCCATTGATTGTCTAGTTACCTTAGGTGGTACAACACCTGGATAACACCGTCTTGCATTTGGAGAATTAACCTAGCAGCTAAAATTAATAATAAAAAACTAAACAAAACACGACGACACACCAAGTTATTAGTGCAACTGTACCATAATCAATAAATTAGTATCAACCTATGTTTTAGTCTGCATCAATCGTACTAGAACTTAATGTTGTGATGCAGAATTAAGGGCCCAGGGTCCTTTAAAATAAACATGCATCTGGATGATTGGTACCTGTGCGGTGCAGGTGCTGTATTGGGTAAACATGGCCTCATACAGCGCCATCAGACCGCTCTGTCCAGCAGCAGCACAGGCTCGGGCCTCCAGAACAGGCAGAGACTGCAATGTTAAAAATCCGGTTACACTCCAACACTGGTTCTCTGCCTCAGTATCCGCATACTTTGACCATACAGGCCACCCACTTCTACACACATGAAAGTTGCAGCCAACAAATCGCTTTTGTGTCGCTTCCGACGCATTTTTTCCTCACCATGTCTTTGAGCTGATTCTGTCCGGAGTGCAGCGCCTGCCGGACACTCTGCGACAGCAGGATCTCGTGTCTTAATCTTTGTTTGCCGAAGGCCACCGCGCCACTGGTGACGATCATCATCTCCCTGCCCTGGTTCTGCAGCATCGCCACCTAGACGACAGCACAGGCAATTAGGACCGGTGCATCACAGCCGCGCCCGCTGGGGCTTTATTGTCAAAGGATGCTGCTTTAAAGGGAAAAACATACAGCATCTTCTTACACATCCCTTGTTGTGTTTTGCTTATTTGCCCCATTGCTCTTTTACTTGCTATTATTTTTCCGCCTCCACTGCAATTTGTTTCGCACAAAACACTTTCCTTACTCTTAATAATACAAAGACCTTGCTGTGAACGGTTTTCATTGGAACTATTTACTACTAAATAATAAAAAAACACTACCTATATAAACATCACAGCATGTTCTGTGTATTTCTAGCACACCCAAAAAGTTGTATCTTGAACCACTTTAACTACACAGTAATGGTGTGGTAGCAAACATCAGAAATGCATGACTTCAAAACTTTCAAAATAACATTTATAACTAAATAACTAGACACCTCTTAAAGTGAAAATGGAATATTTCTTGATTAAAATGTCTAAAAATGACTAAACCTATGATGAATATATTTTGTTGAGTGATTTCATTATACCAGACATTTAAAATATTTTTAAAATTTTTCATTTGATGTAATGAACTCCTATCAATACCTCCGTAGGACAAAGTTTTTACAACATATTTTCTACATCTTGGTTGTTTTAACTATTAGATCTTAAGTTATCATCCTGATCCAGATCAGCTCAGCATGCAGAAAAACAGATTTATAACATAAAGTGCTTTTATTCAGTGGTTTTACCTTTAACCACTGGGGCCATCTGGTTTGGAGAGGAAAAAAAAAAAACAGTAAGTGTCTTTAGAGAATATTTAATTATTAGAGACGTAAAGTGAGCTAATAACTCAGCCCGTTGCCACTCCAGTGTTGTCCAAACAGACTGAATTTTAATGCAAAACTGCTTCATCTGTGTTTTTATTCATCTGGCCCATTTGTTTGAGAGAGAGAATAATTCAGCTTCTGGTAAAAAATTAACACTGAATGAATCCTATCAAAAACCAGCGGAGAGATTTGAGTTATTCATTTTTTTTTGCCTTATTTTCTCCTGATTGTTTGAGCCCCTGTCCCATAGTATAAATATGCATGGTTTCAAGCAGTGCATGTGAAAAATACCAAATACTGCCCCTGCAAATAATATTGTTTTTCATCTAGAGTTTTCTACAGGGCCCGGAAGGTCAGTTATTTTATGCATTGCTTTTTTTTGTTGTTTTGCCGGTCACCTGCTCCACGATGGAGGCCAGCCTCCCCAGAGCCAGGCCGCACTCATCACCCCGGGTGACCACGGCGCTGCCCAGTTTCACGACGATCCGCTTGGCCTGGCGCAGTTCACCACGGTGGGCCAGGGAGCTGCCGTGGGCGCTCCACTGTGGAGCTGTAGAGGGAGGAGAAGGAACCTTTACTGTACTGATCAACAGACTAAACTACTACTACACAATTACAGGAAAAACTGAAAACATCTGACAACTAACTAGTAATCAGGAGAAACAAACTGTGTACTTGTGTAGGCTGAAGTTTCAAAACTGCATCTTACAACAGATAAGTTTATGCATCAATAAATTGATGTGTACCACAAAAACATTGACAACATTGCATGGCTGTGCAAACAAGCATGTTTTGCTTGGTTTTCATTTCATTGATTACTTGACTGAGCCCCCCCCCCCCCCGCTACCCCCGTCCATCCGTCTGTAACCTGCAGAAACACGCGGCCTTCAAACTGCCACATCAGCAGGGCAAGTAGAAAAGCCTGTGCTGACTGTACATATCTCTCTGCAGCCGTGAGGCACGCGAGAGTGACGACGGCCAGAGAAACATAATGAGACACAGAGACGGCCATGAATTCAACGTTCCACACTGTTTACTAGTGGAGAAGAAAATTCCCTACAACCACACTACAGACAAAGTTAGCACATGTTAGAGCAGTTAACAGCAGTTTATCATGTGGATTACACATCTGCCTGCACTTAAACTAGGGTGATATTATCACGAAAATACAGTAATCAAAGCCCATCACAATTTAAAAGAACCAGAAATATTCTAAATATCTTTTTTTTTTTTTTGTCTGACCAAACGATATTCAATTTATAAAAACACAAAAAAAGCAAGAAATACATATTTATTTATTTATTATAGAGTTTGATAATATGTTATTAACATGATTGAGGATGTTAGGGAAACAACTAAAGATTAATATTATTATCATTTAATTGGGGATTGTTTTAAATGAGTGGTTGAATCATGAGAAAATAAGAAATATGCCCAACTTTTTTAAAAGATTTAAGTGCGGTCCTTAAAATGCAAACACTAAAAAATACAAAAGTATTGAGATTACCATCATTATAAATATGGCATTTAGGCTTAAAAAAATAGTTTATTAAAAATAAACAGGATCCTCTTTTCCTATCAAAAGCCTTTCTGATAGGATATATATCACCACTATTAAAATCATTTTTTCATGTACTATAATTATTAATCATTTTAATCAAAAACACATTGACAGTGGATGAGTTTGGACATACAAACGTTTGTGTGACTTAAGGCAATTTTAAACATGGATTAAATTAGCATTTTTTCCCAATAGTGCAAACTCAAAACCTGCATTACCTGAAGTTAAATAAACAGACGTAAAGTCCATTTTTCTTTGCTTTCCCAGGTCTTCTTTGCCTGATCTTTATTAAACATAACTCTTTTCAAACAAAGAAACAAGTAAAACTGCATTTGACCATCATCTTAATCCTGATCAAGGTGATTTTGATGGGATGATTCATGCCAAAAATTCACTTTTGTCAAAAAATTACTTTATTTTAGGCCATTGTTTTAAGAGGGTAATGATATATTATGTTAATGTGGTACTGCGGCCTTGCTTGCCTTGCACACGTGGTCTGGTGAGGACACGTCTTGGGATATCCAGCTGGATCCTTGAACACAGCGTCAGCCTCTGCAGCAGCATGTTGGTTTGATGCCTGGGCTGGAGGAAAAAAAGAGAGGAAAGAGGAAGGGGAAAAAGAAAGTGAAAGCAAATAGGAGACAAATACTGCAATATTTAAGGACCAGTAGCTGTAGAAATATTCAATATTCATATTGAATTCATATTCAAAGTTACCTCCTCAAAATAACACATGGCTTCTTTTCAGGTCACACCTATGTGTATCACTAAGTAAACAGAGCTTACCTTTAGGCCACAGGATGGTTGTTACTTCAATATGGCGTATTTTAAAATCTATTTTTTAATGTTACACATCCTAATGAGCTCAAACACAGTTTTTATTAACAAATAAAACCATAATAAAGAAATAAGCATCCCGTAGCGGCAGACAACGACTGCACCTTTAATTTGGGTACATTGTTTTCATGATTTGCTCATGTAGGACAAAGTAGGAGCGAAATGAACAGAGCGCGTGTGTCATTATGGGAGGTAACGTCTCGGACTCCCCGGGCTAACGATAGTGATGCTACGGGTACAACGAGTTCAAGTGAAAACTTGTGTCCTTACTTAAACTCTTGACTGGTCCCAGTATATGCTGTCCTGTCTCTGTAATAAATAAAAACAACTTTATTATTCATAGTTTTAAAAAAAAAGTGTTTTGGTAGAAAGAACAAAAGCAGGATAGCTCAAAATAAAAAAAAATATGATACAGGTAAAATCTAGACAGTAAAAAGAAGACGGAAAAATGCGATGGAAGCTATAAAACAGGCCATAAACGTGTCTAAGAAGTAGACCTACCTGCCCTGTGTACTTCCTTCTACTGATTTTTTTTCATCTTCCACACGCTACTCCTTCATCACGCGTCAGATGAAACAGATGCGGGGTTTGCATCAGCACGACTCCTCCCTGATGATGAAACTGTCACCGCAGTTTACAACGAGGGAAAAACGTCGCTTCCGCCCAACGCCGCGTTCGTCAATTCCCGCAAATGTTCGCTTAGGGTGGCGTTGACGTTATGTCGGAATGATGCGTTTAATGCGGGTAGGAGGGGGGTTAAAAAAAGAAAAAAAAAAAAGGCTCGAAATTGCCGGTGAAGTTGTAGGATGTGACGTCAGCCCGCAGGTGTTGGTGTCACGTGTCACCCGCCAAAGCCGGAAGAATAACGGACGTGTCGTCAGAGCATTTGGGATTAAAAAATAAAACACATCCTTAGGAGATATTTTATTTAAATATTAATTTTTCCCAAATTATTTGAGAAAAAAATCGAAAACAATAGTTCCTTTACGTCAAGTATATTTGGAAGATAAAGATATGCATTATTATATTATTAAAACAAATAAAGAACAAAAGATTCAACACTTAGCTAATCTATTTATTCCAATTGCAAAGTTTTACACCCATAAAGGCAAATTCTCTAATTCTCCAGTTGTTCTTTATGTTATCTTTGTTTTTAAATAAGAATATATTTTTTTTTACTTTTTTGCACTTTTCCCTTCATCATTATTCGAGACTATTGATTTTATTTGATGAACATCAAGAACTGTCAGATACCATGTTGCTAATAAATGGTATTCAATAATTAAGTTCTACCGTAACATGACTTAGATTGATATATTAAACAAAGCACCATTCTTGATGTAAGTGGCTCTTGTATTCAAATAAAATATCATATATAAAAAAGAGCTGGGCTATTCATATATTCATATTATGAGGTAACACGGGATAGATGAGCAGATTAATAGATAAATATAAGTTAAGTTTACAGGTGTAAAGATGCATATTATGATTGTCATGATAGTGATTGTATTAATTGATGGATAGGAAAAATGTAGAATATATTATATGCATTGCTTTTTTACACAATTAACACCATATTTTTATAGAATTACATCAGTCTCCCCAGCTTAAAAAACACTGTTCTCTCTATTTATAGTCATTTTGAAACCAAGGGTAGAACTGTTGTTCTCAACCAACACAAATCAGTTCTTTCATTAGCTTCTGCTCCCTTCATTTACAGAGTGCGGTGGAAGAAAATCTGAGAATTCAGTATTGAGAACAGCTTTCTTTACCTGGACTCTCCTGCTGTGACTAAATGAAAGGTAACCCAGGGCAGGGCTGACTGACACTGTTGGACTCCGACTGGCCCTAGGACCATAGATAACTAAATTGGCTCCTGTAGCTCTGGCTAAATGCGTATTATTCCATTATTTACTGCCTGTGCTTTTCTCTGTTGTCCGGTTTTGTCTTTTATCTGTGCTCCTGTGCTCCTGTGCTCCTCCTCCTGTTCCGTCTTTTATCTGTCCATCTGACTCAGGGGAAGAAACTGACCCGTACCTTGCTCCTGGCCCCACTAATCCACTAACTATTTGTGTGTGTGTGTGTGTGTGTCTAACAAATATTGTTAGATTATAATATTGTTATGCAACTCTCACCGCAATTGCAGCAAAAGTAATTGTCTTTATATGTCTTCATGGGTGGACAGACAATAATAAACAAACCTGGTGAAACAACAAGTTATAATATCTAAAAGAAAAAAAAATGGAATTTTGTGTTTCTTTATTCTCACTGTATTATTAGCCTCATATCTTATATCATTGGAAAGCTTATTCATTCCTGACATTTCTATACATTTCCCTATATGTCCTATTTGAAGGGATCTTGCAAAAGCCAAGAAGTGGACAACCGATTTTCTTTTTCATGGTCAAACAACTCATTCTCCTGCTGGTATTATCTATTGTTTAAGGGAGTGATTGATTTGTTGATTGATTGACTGAACAATCTTTGTGTGTTTGTGTGTTCACATGTAACAAAGGTTAATGTTTTGTGGATTTTGTAACTCCAAGTGTGTCTCCAAGCAGATCAATAAAGGGCTATCAGAACTTGGGGCATGTGGAGAAAGGAACACTCTGCTGAGGTGGGACAAACACAACCATGTGTGTATGTTGGTCCTTTAGAGGGTTTTAGACTTTATTCCTGTCACTTGCATGTGAGAGACAGTGTTCTGTATGCATGCTTCATTCATTGTTCCCCAACTCTTTAAAAGGGCGGCATGTGGATCGGTTTCTAATATCAACATCACCCTGAAATAACAGCACACACACACACACACACACACACACACCACCGCGTCCACTCAACCCACATAGCTGACCAGTATCGACAAGGAAAAGCAGCAAAGATCAGAGCAGCTCTGCTTTCTCTATTGAAGACAAACCTCAAAGTGAAAGATTCCACGGAGTGAACAGGAAGAGGAAGAAAAGTAAGTTCCATGTTACTTTGTTTTTTTCCTTTCAGAAAACTTTAAATGCCTTTTAAATTTGATCCATTTTTCATTATTTAAAAATGCCACGGGCTCAGTGAAGACACATGGTCGACAAGATGGGAATGTGAAAAATATGAATAAAATACAGTTTACTGAAAATGTACATTTTGGCTTTATGTTGGTTTCTGGTCATTTAAAAGTACATTTATATCATTTTCATCTTTATACATAAAACACAATTTTGTGTGATTTTTTTCTTTTAATTAATCAACAGATAAGATAAGATAAGATAAGATAAAAAAGGCAACCCTTTTTTTATCCCACAGTGGGGAAATTGCATTATCAGCAGCAGCAGGGACAGAGAAATGCAAGAAAGGAAAGATTGCATACGGAATATAAAAATAAATAAAATATGTACAACATTATATAATATAGGATATAATATAGTATATATGCACCATATACCGGTATTTGGTTTTATGCAGTGTTTGTTGTAGATACAACTAGTTGATGGCATGTGTTTTTTTTTAACTTTAATTTTTAATTATCTAGTTTTGGCATTGTCCCCAAAGCAGTGTTTCACACAATCTGAGAAACCATGGACTAGTCCAAGGACCAGAAGAAATCCATTTGTGGCACCTTGCATTTTGCAGATTTTGCAGATTTGCAATCTATCCTGGTTTCTTTGATTCAGGTTGGTGGGCACAGCAGGGATGTCTGGTTTAAGCCACGCTGGTGAAACGTCGTTGAACTGCAGCGTGATGGAGGAGGACTGGCAGCGAGGGCAGAGCTACAGCGCCCAGTGGCACAGCCCCGGCCTGCTGCCACAGACACACAGGTCAGTGGCTGCTGTTTGGAGTTTTTAACGCCGGCATATGTCCAACATAACCTGGTGTTGCCTCCAGGTCCACGGCGATGGAGGCGGAGCGCTGTGGGAAACGTGAGGCCAGGAGGCTGCTCCGGCGCTTCCTGTCCGGGGCCATCAGCCAGAGGCTGGACCGGACCGGACAGCCGAGCCCCCACCACCAGCCGAGCCCCCACCCCTCCGCCGCGGGGTCAAAGGTGCAGCGAGGCGCCGTTTGCAGCCAGAAGGAAACGGGCTGTGAGGCAATGAGTCCAAAAAGCCTCACGTTAGGTCTGAGTGAGAAGAAGAGTGTGAAGACCACAAAGCTGCAGAGGTTTCTGAGCTGACACTTTAATGAATGGTGAACACACTGAATAGTTTTGTAATAAAACACTCGATTCTTGTTCCAGTGTCCTTTTGTTTTTTTGGCTATAGGTTATGATAAGGTGATAATAAAAGTATCTGAATTCCAGAAACCTATTTGTTTTCCTTTGTTGTGTTAAGTGCGATGGTGGGAATTCAACATGGACATAAAAAGCTTTTTAGATTAATGAGGCTCGGCCCATTTTCCTCTCCGATTTTCTTTTCTATGATGTTTGTTTGGAAGTAGTTAATATGGGATATGAACAAACACTATTTCAAATATTGGTTTTGGAATTCTGACATCAACATTAAATTAGTCATTTTCATATTTTATGTGAACGTCTATTCATTCTCTTTTCTGCTTTTTGAAGCGTGAATTAAATATTTCTTACAAAACCTGATTTATGTACAACGTATTTTAATGGTATTTTTAATTTGCAAACATAAAAACTGTCCAAACACTATAAATACCGAACGTTTACAGACTCCAAAGTGATGTCAAAGGGAATTTAGCACCCTTTGCTCCGTCTGGCTCTCGTTGTAATCTCCAAATACGCCTATTCTAATTTTAACAGCATCTCGTGGCAGAAATCCACATCTCAAATAGCTCATTTCTTTTGGACACTGTTATATGTCTGAAGAGGGTCAGTGTGTGTGTGTGTGTGTGTGTGTGTGTGTGTGTGTGTGTGTGTGTGTGTGTGTGTGTGTGTTTGGGATTGCGGTTCAGCTGCCAGGGATGAGAGGTGTTAAGAGACTCTTGGGGAGAATTCGTTTGATTACTTCATGGCTGAGCTCCACATTGGTTCAGCTGCTGCTTTCGGATTCGTCGGGAATAGATGGAAAATTAATTTAATCAGGGGATGAAGCTCGCTGTTTTGTCAGCTGGCCACGACGGGCAATTTTAACACGGCAATAAATATGAATCGTCGTACTTATAGCACAAAGTGAACAAAATACTCCATGTCTAGAGTCTTTTTGGACTGACATGGATGATGATTTATATATTCTGTTGACTCTCTTTTTGCCTGAATTGGTAAAACAAAAAACAATAATAATTTTTGGAGTTGGATTTTGTATATCCAGATATATGAATTACATTCACTAAATGTCAAAAAACATATTTTATCATTAGAAATAAACATCAATATGTTTTTTGCACTGCTGCACACTAAATATAATAAGTGAATTCTATAATATTCAATTCTATAATAATGATAATCCAATTTCCAATCCAATTTCAAACAACGTTTTTCGTCCTTTTCTTCTGATTTATGTAACAGCCTCGTTCAAGACCCGGTCACACCCTCCCATTACGAGGTTTATCATCTAATATCGGCTGTCAACATAGGAGACGTCTCCTTCCTCTCGATGCAACTCCCGTTCCCTCCGTCTCCACAGTCTGCAGCCACCAAATAAAATCACAGAGACAGAGACAGGCCTGTTTGTGTCTGCCAAACAGAAACAACAAACTGGTCCACTGTTTGCATGTGAAAGGCCCTTCAGAATGATTGTGGAGATACGGGCCTCCGAGAGATGGGTGGAAGACCTGAAAGCAATATGAGGAGTCCATTAGTGGGTCTAGCGTTGGAGGAACCCCCCCCCACTCCTGTAATCTGATGGTATCAGCGCCGCAGGGAAAAACCAACTAAGAAGTGAACAGAATAAATCTTATCAGGCAGCAATACAGGCCGAAAAAACAGGATCACAATCTCTGTCCATGAGACTCAGACGAGCTCCGAGCGCACACACACACACACTCAGACTCAGACACACTCACACACGCGGGTATATAACCAGGCCGGGGCGGCGACAGAGCACCTGAAGCCCGACCAGAGGACAGAGGTGACAGGTAGGGTCATACAGGAGAAAAAAAGAAAAAAAAAAGGAGGATGGAAGTGAAGGGAACGGAGAACGGCGTGGCCGCCATGGCAGCCTGCTACCAGGGGTTTGACCCGGCGGCGTACCTCCAGTACAACTACACGCCGCCACGCGCCGACTTTGAACGCAAGGACAGCATCGTGCCATGGAAGCTGGCGTGCCTGCACAGGGCTTTCACCGAAGGTAGGAAGATGCAGACTGCAGGATAAAATGATTTATCTTTTTACCTTTCACAGCTATCCATTGGATGTGTATAGACTCATTTTTATTTGATGCCAGAATCAGGTTTGCAAACATAACACATGTATCATGTGTAAATCATATCTATTTATTTTTGACAAATGCCAGATTCTATTCACCTGAGTCTTGTACTACTAAGCAGGTAAAACCCCCCAAATATAATTTATAATATAACACTATAACACTCAACTTACCTTTTTTTTCTAATATATATAATATAATATGTGTTAGTGGTTACATAAGCATGAATTATATTCATATATATATATATATATATATTCAAAAACTAGACATTTCTATGGTTTTGCTAATGTTTAACTCAAGGATTGCCCATTAGCACCAGTTAGAGATGATGGTAGAGGCTTTGTTTTTTAATTGTCTAAATACTGTCCAATTTTTTTCTTCTTATTCCATGCATTTCTTTCTTGAAACTCATCATTTTCTTTTAGTTTCTTATTTCTTAAGGGATCAGTTTTATTCAACTGTTTTCTCTCTCAGACATTTTATGCTTACACACATACAAGTGATGTGTCTGAAAATAAAGTTAGATGTTCACCCTCTGTTCTTTCCAGGCGACGTGAGCGGGAAGCTGCTGGTGGACATCGGTTCCGGGCCCACCCTGTACCAGGTGCTGAGCGGCTGCGAGGTGTTCAACCAGGTGCTGCTCACCGACTTCCTGGAGGTCAACCGGCAGGAGCTGAGGCGCTGGCTCCGGGACGAGGGCGGCTGCGG
The DNA here is from genome assembly GCA_036785175.1 of Eupleurogrammus muticus. Taxonomy (NCBI): domain Eukaryota; kingdom Metazoa; phylum Chordata; class Actinopteri; order Scombriformes; family Trichiuridae; genus Eupleurogrammus; species Eupleurogrammus muticus. The sequence goes on from JAYKQN010000015.1 coordinate 20,320,946, forward strand.
CCTGGACTGGACGCCCTACCTGCAGCACGTCTGCAAGCTGGAGGGACGCCGGTACGCTTTGACTAGAGATGCCCCCCTAGCACAGAGGCTTGTTTAACATCAATGGTGATGGACCAGTGTCCGAACCATTTCGATTTATTAAAAATGCTTTAATGAACGATGAGAAGCTGATCTCTTCTGACCCTAAATGCTTTTAAATAATTGGTTTAGCTGCAATATGCATGATGACTTTTATTAATACTTCTTACCCTGTTAAAATCCAACACACCCAGATACAGAGGCAGCATTAAGTTTTATTCATATATTGAATAAGAAAACCTGAGCTATGACCTTAAATAAAGTATTGTATATGATGTATATGATATGATGTGGTGTAACCCTAAAAGCTTGGTAGCAGATAGTTTATTCTCTTAAAAACATGTGCTATCATCTAGTTTTATATTCTAGGTGGAATAAATATGTAAAATTCATTATTCCTTTTCAGTCATTTTTTGAGAGGCACGATGAATGCTTCTTAAAACTGTATTTCAACGTTTTTGACCTTTCCATCTTTCCAACATGATTTGTCACTTACTTACATATTATAATATAATATTAGTATTACTATTTTGATATTCAACATAGTTTTGAGCTGATTGTGTGATTATTTCATTGGGTCCTTTTCAAACATCTTACAGAATATATATTCATCATAATATTTGAACTCAATCGTTAAACTTTGCATTGCTCTTAATTCTTGTCTTGTCTTGTTTTTAGTTTTTTTTAATAAAACATCTTTGTACTTTTTGCAATATTTTAGCTATGTAACATTTGCTTTGTAACAGCACCATAAATTGATTCTGACACTTCTGTATTTGCCTCACATGTAGGTTTAAATCCATACTTTGTGATTGTGGGGACATTTTATATTTATGATCATTTACCGACTATAATAGGAAGTAACAGGAAAACAGGCCTGGGCCTCATGTAATCATGTTATATTCTGGCTCTGTCAGTGTTGCTGTGACAAATATACAGAAACTATTACATAAGTTCTTCAGTTCTCTAGTAAAGAAACCTTTGCTTGTCTCTCTCAGGCCGTCGGCGTGGCCAGAGAAAGCCGCCAAGCTGCGCCGGGTCATCACGGACGTCCTCCCCATCGACGTGCACCGCCCCCAGCCGCTGGCCCCGGACGCCCTCCCCTCTGCGGGGGCCGACTGCCTGGTGTCCTGCTTCTGTCTGGAGAGCGTGAGCCCCGACCTGGCCGCCTTCACCAGGGCCCTCGGCCACATCCGGAGGCTGCTGCGGCCCGGGGGCCACCTCCTGCTCATCGGGGCCCTCGGGGAGAGCTACTACTTCGGGGGCCCCGGGGTGAAGATCCCCGTGGTCCCGCTGAACGAGGCCCAGGTCTGTTCCAGTCTGACCGAGAGCGGCTACACGCTGATCCGGCTGGAGGTGTACACGCTGCCCCAGGACATGAGGGTGGGCGTGGATGACGTGTCTGGGATATTTTTTGTAAAGGCAAGGAAGGAATAATTATAATAATAATATTTAAAAAATAAAAAAATATCATTATGAGGATATCCCCACATTATCTTGTGTTAATAGCGAATAGCGTGCAAATTAAACTTTTCTTTTAATTCTGTTCTATTCCGTCTCTCTTCTCTCATGCAAGAAGAATTTTATTCCAAAAAGAACATGTAATATCTGAGAGCATCTCTGAGGGCCAAGCTGTACATCTCTCCTTATTATGCTGAATCTTGAGGCGTCTCCTCCAGTCATGGAGTGTCTGTACCTAGTCAAACCTGTCTTTATTTGGCTAAGACAACTCTCCATGACCTCCTATATTTGTTAAACACTAATGTTGAGAAAGGCCAAAGAAAGTACAACATATGGCTCTCAACCTCTGATACAGGCCTTTTAACCCATTATGACCATTTTTACCCATCACACACACAGATTCCATTTTTCCGAGAGAGGAATAGACAACACCAATATCCAAATGTGAACTAATACTCCAAAAAAGTAAAATTCTTCTGAATCTGATGTTTTATCCACACACATTTTTTCTGAGGATGCAACCACCTATCAGCTTAAAAACGTAATGACGCGTCGCCACCTGCAGTTCACACACAGCTACTGCAGCATCAGGAATGTAAGGCTGCAACTTCTGCTAGATGCATATCACACAATGTCACATCATTGCTTTCTAGCTGTTTATAAAACATGTACTTTGTTAGTTTAGTTAATTATTTACTTCTTTTTGCGTGAGTTGCTTGTGTTTTGTACTTTGTGATACGTGAATAAAATGAATACTCACAAAACGATAATATAATGGGGTTTTATTGTCTGACTTCAGGTAATAATTTATTTTATTATATTTTATTTTTATTTCTATCATGACTTTTGGAAGCATCTTGGTATTTGAACATATTGTGCAGTAAATCTCTTGTGAGTATTCATGTCAGTACATAATAAGCAATATATAATACAGCTGTTTGGCAAATGCTAATAAAATATATAGTACAATATTTCAGATATGAATTTAAGAGAATGACTGTGTAATTAGAAATACTGAACACTGGGTGGCAGTAATTATCTCCAAAAACTTAATTTGGAGGGTTTCATTTGATTTCTCCTCAAACTTTTAAAAATAAAAATGCATATCTTGTTAAAAGGACAAGCAAAGATACAACAAATTGCTGTAAATACATTGTCATACGTCCAAATTACATCTGGGCTTATATGTTTTTACTGAAGTAACAAATAAAGCCATTTCTCTTTCTTTTCCTTGCAAAGATATGAGTGGAATGTTCCACATCCTCACTTCTTCAACTCCACAGACTCACACAAACACCAGGAGCACATTACATTTGTTTTATTAGCAACCAACACAAAACATAGTTTATATACAAGAATGAGAATGAATCTTCACACTTATCATCTGTATGATTTTGGAATATGAAATATGCTTTCAGTTCCCACCGAGCATCATCCAGATCCCAAACAGATGTTGCTTACTAATCGACTAAAGTCGCAAAAAGACCTTTTTCCTACCGTAGCATCAAAGCAGAGAAACTGTGCTGCATTATCGTATTAGTTGGATTAGTATGATATGATTTAATCTGGTCTGGTGTGGCTGAAGCTGCTCAGAGAGGCCGCAATCCGGAATACTTTGATTTTCCTTGACATTGCATTAAACATCTTCACGGTTACGAAAAGCACAAAAATAAAAGTTGTGATTTAAATTAAGAAGCCTTATATGCAGGTGACTTACAGTTATAGTCATATCGTACCTTATTAATTACATATTCAGCAAAAATACAGATTGAACATTGTTATGCATCGCTCTGTATTAAATGGACATCCTGCCCTGAGCCGTGTGCATCTTCTGCTTTTCTTCAGATTTTTGCACTAATGTAGTGAAATGCTGTGCACAAAATGTTCTCACATGCATGCAAAAAAAAAAAAGCCTGCCAAAGCAGCAAGTGTCAGAAAATGCGTTGATAGCTTGAATCTCAAAAAAAAAAAACACACACACACACAAAAAACAGGCCTAATCACAAGAAAAGGTGTCATAGATGAGAGCAGTGTCCTTGGACGACTGGCCCTGGCTTTACGTGATTTTCTTTAAGTCCTGGTTTAAACTTTTTCCTCACACCTGCTCATTAATATTCTGACCTTCCTCGATGCCCGTCTGTTTCCCACCCCCACGCACACACTCACACACGCACACACACACTCTGGCAGGCCCAAATAACACTCTCACATGTACACCCATGCCTTATGCAAATCACATCCTCTCACTGCGCCTCCACCTCCATCTCCATCTTCTGCTCATTCTTTGGCCACTTCTTGAACTTCGTGATGATCGGTGTTTTCACTCAAACAGGCCGACGGCGCGGACTGATCCCTGAGCGCCTCGCTTTCGTTTCTCAGATCTGGCAACGAGAACGATGTCATGGTAAATCGTGTGAGTGTGCTGCATGCTTGCTGGCCCTTTTTCTTACCTTTCTCCTCCTCTTCCTCCTCAGAAGAGAGCTCCTCATTGTCCAGAGAGCTGATCTCTAGGGAGGAAAGGTGGGTCTGGATCAGGTTCTGCATCGCTGAAATCACACATATGTAGATTAGAAGAACATGCTTAAAACTCACAGCATTCCTGATATAACGGGCTATGTCTAAATAATTTGTAGTCTAAATTTCACAACTTATACTTTAACTACAAAGCAAGCTACTTATTCCTGACTAGCCCATTTTTTTGGAACTTTAGCCTTTCTTTTTAAAGGGGCAATGCACATTAATGAACATTTACATGAGATAAAACTGTTAACAGCCATAGGATGGTTTCTATCCCTTAGCCAGGTTTACAGTTGCCTAAAGTCACACGATAATGTCAAAAATTAGCCTGAATCATTTCACTCCTTAAGGTTACAGGTGACACACAACATTCTATGGATCTCCACAATCATCCTCTATCAGGGCCTTTTTGATTGAAATACTTAGGCCATTATTTTAATAAGGCAGTGATGTGCTTTTAGATAAATATCAAACTGAATAAAAAAAAGAACAATATTTGCCATGGTAAAAAATCACTATACATGTCAAGCATAAGGAGAAAGTCTTTAATATGATGAGTATCAGTAATAATTCCAAGTGTTGTTCACTTATTCATAGTAATGAGGTTGTGTATGTTAATATGTGTGTGTGTTGGTATGTGCACGTGTGTATGTGCAACCGTGCTGCAGCTGTATGCCCATCCTAATCCAGGATAATCCAGGACAGCATCACAGCTGTCTCTGCACCTAATCTCTCTCTCTCACACACACACACACACACACTCATACACGTACACACACACACACTCACCTCTCACTATGTTGGATATGAGTGTGACATAAACCACGTGTCATTAGCCATGACAGAATAACACATAGGTTACGTGTAATGAAAACACACATGTGAAATGTGCAGAAACACTGCGAGCCTACCTTTGAATGAAGGTGGCTGGTAGGTGTCTGTGTTAACGGGATTGCTCTTCAACACTCTTTTTTCTCCCAGAACCCACTGCAGGAGTCAGATATTGGAATATTTCAACACAGGGATATACAGTTTATACAGTGTATGTACTACATGACCAGAGGAGTTTATTTAAATAGCACGCACCACCCCACAGTGATTAAAGAAAAGTGGTATTATCCACTTCCATACTCTTCCATCTAATGATCTCTATTTTCTCTAATTTTATTGTTCACTAACTCACTCTCATTATACCTGATGTCGCTAATTTCCATTATCTATCCATCAGACGAGCCTAATAAAGCCTCAGTCACTGTTTCCTTGGTTCTGCAATATTATTTTCTTGCTCATTCATCCTAAATCGTGTGTTTTGGGTGGATTCTTTCCATTAAGTCCCTCATAGTCCAGGAGGTGGTCTACCTGGTGAGGCGCGCCGTCTTCATCCGGTGACGGGGGGTCTGCCGTCATCCTGAAGAGGGTGGCGGGGGTCGCCCTCCGACGGCGAATCTTTCACAGAAAAGACGGAGAGAGCCTCAGCGGGTGTCAGAGAGCGTACTGTGAAAATGTGCATGTATTTGCATGTGAGTTGTGTCCTCTGGAAAAGCTTCAATCACAAACAAGTCCATTCACAAAAAAAAAAAACACAAGAAACGAGGTGTGAGTGGTTATAAATGCAGCTGCAGCTGTGTGCTCCTCCATGTTCTGCATGCAGATTATTTTTTCTACTACATGAGGAGAAGATTACATTTTAAAACCTATGAAATCTGACATAAGCAGCAGCAGACAGATGTGCACTGCTTGTAGTATTTTGAGATAGTTTTGCGTATCCATGACTCGCGGAGCAGAATATTCCCTAAAGTGAACAGGCACATTAAGTAGAGAATAAAAATTTTCTTTTTCTTATTTACTTAGACTTATTTCCCTTTTTAATTGCTTAATGACATTCTTGTAAGCTGTACAAATAAAGTTTATTATTAATGCTATTATAAACTTTACTTTGTATTTTGACAGTTGTATCATATACATTTACAGTATGTTGGCTGCAATTACTTAGTTTTTTTTTCAAATCTGAGGCATATTTCTATCACATGCGTGTCAACTCATTTTTAATCCCTCTCTGACCATCTGACGTCACCAGTGCTAAATAGTGGTGGCTGGTGTCAGGCTGGGGTTGAATGTTTAAACTGTGACGCTGTGTTTTATATCTCCTCTATGGGCTCAAACTCTACATCTGTATCCCTATAGGAACAAGATCTTTTTTTTTTATTCTGTGTGTAAAAGAGAGTGAGTCATAGACAGCAGCAACAGTTATGCAACCTGAGCATTTCACGGCGATTTCAGTCTGATATGAGAAGGATGGAATATGAAGTAATACATGATGACCCTAATAACCTTAACTCTGACACTTTTCCAATTGCAATTATACTTCTAATCCGCAATTTGTCAGAGGTAGATAATGTACTTTTTATTTCACTAAATGATTCATGATAACGATAAACGATTAGGTATATATTATATATTATTACCACATGTCTTTAATAATGAATACTTCTGCTACACATTTCAATCTATATGTTGGTAATGCTGCAAACTCTCCTATTTTCTGCTCTATAGGATTAAACATTCACTAAATGTTGTCAGCAAAGACAAAATAAACAGTCCTGACGGTGTAGATTGGCCGGTCTCAATGGTTGATGGATTATTTCTGAGCTGATGTGGTTATTTGTAATTTCATTGTTCTTAGAAACAGAACAGTGGGAATGTTATTTTCATCCATAAAAAAAAGGCCTCCGGCTAACAATAGTTTCAGCTCCATTTCATAACGTCTTATGGTAATATGATTGTCGGGATGAGCGTGTAGGCATGAGAACGTGTGGGCAGCGCTCGCTCTGGAGTAACTCGCACCGCTTCTGCTCTCACTCTGCGTTCTGGACTCATACATATTCATGGTTCGGGCCATTGTGGGAGAAGAAATTTAAATGTGAATTAAAAGGAGGCCAATTAGGGGTTCACGACGTTTCAGTGTGACAACCTAATCACGCGTAGAAACAGACTCAGGGATTACTTGTATGTGAACTTCTGTTCATAAATGGGCTCAGTGCTGATCGATATATGAGCTCTCATGCTACTTGTGTGTCAAACAGGTGGGGATTCTTTATTTTTTATTCTGTAAATCCCTTTAATTTGGAAAGCTCTTCGGCCTTAAGCTTAAAAAGTGTCGTATTATTAGTATTATTATAGCATTTTCAAGCTTGAACAGCACTATTACAATACAATTTGTATTAGAATGATGACTAAGCACCTGCCTGAGAGCGTTTTCACAGAAAAAATGACCTTTTCTGAGTGTTTTGTCCACACAGTTGCCAGAAGGTGAAGCACCCAGTGATGATAACACAACAGCTCTTGTCTGAGCAGCCTGTAAATGCTCGAAACTCAGCGTGGCTGCGTTGGAAGAATGATTTCATTTGTCTGATGTTATTTTTTTGCAGCTTATATCATTGACCAGCTGGTAGCAACTACATGCAGAAATTAGTTATTAAAGAGGATATTAACTTACCTCATAAGATTTTTCCCCCACGATTAAAGAAACCTTAATTTTCCAGATGAAATTCTATACTATTATACACTGTGTAATGTAATGACACAACAAGGCACTATCCAGCTCCACAATCTCTTGCAAAATGTCATTAAATTTACATGCACTTATCATCCTTCTATTACCTGTTGGGTATTTAACTGTGCATTTGAATTAATGCTCAGAACACTGCATGTCATTACCTTTGTGATTAAGTCTGATTTGCCTATATTTCAGATTTTCTCCATCTTTCACTCCCAGTTCAAAGACGAATTAGCAAAATGTGAAGAAAAGAAACGTTAGGACAGCGCCGTGTCTTTGTGGCGTCATTAATCCCCCCCCACACACGACCTTCACGGTTACCTAACAGTGAACTTCAATACATTAATCTGGATACTTATATTGCACGATAGCAGCGCTGGGTGAGCACAGTGTCGAGCCATTACTGAAATAGCCCAACCTATAAAAGAAAATTTGAAAAATCCAAGTTTTTTCCAATTTATATTGTAAATAATCTTTTGTAGACGTTGATTTGACACATTCAAGAAAATGCATCAGGCACATTATTGCCATTTAACATTTTTCTCAGTGAACATGTTCTAGCACCACATCGGATTTAAACAGGAATACGGATGGAACACACACACACAGAGACACACACAAACACACACTAATTTTTAAATGTTTTTCGATTGTGGAAAGAAAGAACAATGGATCAAGAAAAGAGGAAAGACTCGTTGAGGAAGCACAAAGTCAGAAATCACACAAACTCCCACGGCATGGGCAGAGATTTGCAGAGAAACACGTTTTCCCCCCAATGGTGAACTACCAATGTTCAACGGCTGTGTCACGTTGATGGCTTAATTTAAGAATAATAAATAAATAAATAGCTTCATGTTCTTATTTCTATGATTCATCACATGACTTTTTCAAGGAGGGATGTTACCCAGTGTTCCCAGCTTGAACCTCTCTCACATTCGCCTTATAGCCGATGAGACAGCATCTTTAAAAAAAACACCCTATTAGCACAAGGCCTTATAGAATGTTGACAGTGTAGTGCTGGTGCTCTTAACTAAGCAGTTTTGCTATCAGCTCTAGTAGTTACTGTTTTCAGGGTTTTTTCCTGTAATTACTGCCTGCACTTTCACAGGGTCACATTGTGACTAATGGGAACTGAAAGGGATTATGGGGTTTTAGATTCATTAACACGGTTGGGGTTTTATTTTCTCATTTAATTTTTTTTATCAACAGTGTCATCATTTCTATGGGATAATAAACTGCCACCCCCAAAAAAGTCAGGTGGTCTGACTTCATTCAAATGATGTTGTCAAGTTGATATCTGGGATATTTAGCAATTAGGACAATTTGTGGTCCCACCACCTGCGGCACACAATCTCTTATTGATGAAACTACTTATTTCCTTTTGCAATTCACCACTATTAGCTACTGACACCTCACTTTTTTGGCTCATTAATGTCTAATGATTCACTTCACTTAATATGTGTTGTTCCACAGGCAGTGGGAGGGATGGAGGGAAGTTAATATGTGAAGGCTGAGTCATAGTTAGTGGTTGGTGTTCTCAGTAGGAAGTGCTATATGTATTTCTGTAGAAAAGAGGAAACATAAGTAGATTTTGTGCAGGTGTGATGGACAGTAATTAATTAGTTAATAGACAAATTGTACATTAGGTAAGAAATCGTCAATCACAGGGATGAGGATTTTCTCAGGGCAGGAGTAGGGAAACCTTGGTCCTAGAGAATTAAAGTGGGTGCAGGTTTTTGTTTCTTGATTGGAACAGAAACCTGCAGCCACTGCGACTCTGTAGGACCAGGGTTCCCTACCCCTGATTTAGGGAGATATGTGAGCCACAGACAGATGCTCCTCGCTTTTATTATATTATATATGATCTCTAATATATTATAGAGAGTATGTCCCATTATTGTCCACACACTTTCACACAGGCAACAAAAGCACAAAATAGGCTTCAAGTAACGTCACTGGGCTGCTCTGAGATGACGAGTGACTGTCTGGGCACTTGAATAAGTCATTCATTAACACAATGTGCAGGATCTAAGCAGAGATCCACTACAGGCGAGTAACAAGTGCAGGTTGCGACCAGAAAGTTAACTTTTCAGCAAAGTTTAATCAAGCCAAACTCCTGTTTACTCTAACGCCAGCGTATAAGGGATGCCATGAGAAGTCAAATCCTGAGGCGTCTTATGTCATAACGACCTTTGCAGGCTTCTGCTTTACCAGGAATGCTTCTTTTTTTTCCTCATTAGATCCATGGCAGAGGTTTTACAGTAATCTTGCGGCTGAGCCGGAAAAACTGCCAGAGCGTCTTATGGGGAATGCAGACTCAGCTTCTGTTCCCGTGTGATGCCGCCTGTCCATGGGCATTTACGGGTTGAAATTTATGGGATGGGAATGGGCACCAGCAATACAAACAAACAAAGGTTATTATTAGCAACACTAATAATGTGGAGCTTCCCTGGATGATTTGAGCAGAGCATTTTATTACATTAAGGAAATCATTAAGTACCGAGATCAGTTTAATCACAAACATTGAAGTACAGAAGTGATTCAGAAGGCAGACGCTGGTATTTCCAGGGGGACTTTTGCATGAAAGTTGTGCTGTAAAATTCAGAGCTTTCATGCATGAGAAATATTTGATTTTTTCCCCTGTTCTTCCAGGACAGGATAAGAAGCTGATGCCTTGTGAAATGTCAAATATTCCTCTACAGGTAGGTAATAAGGATTCCTGACGTTGCGTCTTGGGAGCAGCCTTGCATTAAGACAAGAGTATATTTCGATGTTATATCTTAAAAGTAGAAGAAATGGATCATAAAATATAATTTGGCTATCGTTTTCCTGCCTACACCCTGCAGGCCAATAACATCATCACACTATTTCACTGTCATCTTTTTTTCCTCTGGGACAGTCAGCACGTTTCAGCTGCGTTTTGCTGCGTGATGGTTCAGCAAAAGCTGCAGAAAGGTCACTTCTGCCTTATTATATTTCAGATAATACACCACCACCCCAGCATGACTCCTCTGTGATATGTGACGTTCTGTTTCACACGTACAGGCAGAAGTGCTCAGGCACATTATCTTGTTTTAATACTACTAACATTGCTTTATCCTCTCTCTCTCCTTAACTTTTGAAGGGGCAGATATGCCTCATCCTCATTTTAAGGGCAACAGCTCAGCATAATCCCAGTGCTGCCCATATCCTGCAGCCCTCAGAGTAAAAAAATACATAGTTCTGCAGACGGATTATGCAACTGTGTGTTAAATTTGCAATATAAATATTAGAGAACAAAGCAGGGCAAATGCATTGAATATTGATTTGCTATTTAAAAATGTGGATAAAGTAAATATTCTGCACTTGAACTTCACAAAGGTCTAAAAGTGAACATGTTTAGATGTTTTAGCACCACTTCTCATTCAGCCCAAACGACCCTGATCTGACCTCTTTGCCACGCGCGCGCGCGCACGTGCGCGTGCACGCACACGCCGCTACCACTCCGCCGTGTCTCACCATCTCCACCTGTCTCGGGTCCATCTGGGTGGGCACCGAGGAGGACGGCACGGAGAACTGGATCGTCCTCCTCGCATCCTTGTCGTCTCCCTCCCGCTCCATCAGCTGCTTCTCCGCGGGCGAAGCGCACGGATGTGCGGCTAAAAAAGTCCAGCGGAGTCGCTCCTTAACTTCCTTAACCTGACCGCAAGTCCGTGTGGCGACAAAAGTGTATTAAAAAAATAATAATAGTTTAGTTTGCGGGTAGCTTTCTGTCGCAGAACTCCTCGTCTGGTGTTTTTTGCACACTTGGAATCCTTCACTGACGAGTACAGGATGCGAGTGGAGGTTGAGCGCTCGAGCTCAGGCTTTATGACGCTTTCACTGGCTGTCGGAAACACCAGAAACACACCTTTTTTCCCCGCCTGCAAAACCGTCAAGATGCCTTCAGGGTCTCACAACTTTAACACATCCTCTTTGGATCATGACAACATTTCAGTCTAGATCAGAGCCTGTTTAAAATGGAGCAATTAAAGACAGCAATTAGTTAAAGTGAACCATATAATAATAAAAAAACCCTCTAATAAATCAAATGTATTCATTTATTTTATTTTATTTTTGCTATTTAGCAGCATCTCATTACACATTACATTACAATAAGTATGAATGGTCTATAGCAGAATACATGCAGCCTATGTATAGCCTTATTATATACTCTATAATAAACACAATGCCTTTATTTGGTGGTTTGTTGTATCACAGGGTTTTTGTAAAATGTCTTTAAGATAGTTTGTGTTTTCTCATTGTAGAGTATAATCCAAAAAACGGACAATGCTCTTTCTCTATGGATAGTGTAAAATCTGTATAAATATAGAGGTAGACGTTTGGGAAACACGTTGCCATAGTAACAATTTCTCTTCACGTTGTTGAGAGTTTGCAGTAGAGGAAACGTGAGCGCCGTGTAAACATGTGTAAGCGTGTGTGTGTGTGTGTGTGTGTGTGTGGAAGGGGGGGGTAACAAATAGTGATATGTCAATGTGTCACAACCTGTTTACCACCAGATACAATAGACAGAATAGTGTGTATGTGTGTGTGTGTGTGTGTGTGTGTGTGTGTGTGTGTGTGTGTGTGTGTGTGCATTGAGTGAACAATGCATGATTTGTGGCTATATCAAATTATGTTAGTCTTTCATTGACAATATGATGAAGGCTCCTGGCCTCACACACAACTCTGTGCACGCATAAAACCATTTTTTTACACTACACAGCCCGTTCATTTAATTGCTTAATAATGTCGTAAATCCTCTTCGAGGAGTAAAAGGATGGAGGGAGGCAGAGAAGATGAGGTGGCACATGAAAAGATCAACAGATGGAGAGAGGAAGAGGAGAGAAGCACCGAACAGCAGGTAAGGTGTACGCCAGGAGAGGGAAAGATGCCCTCATTTGCGGATGTGTTGCGCTTAAACACTTCCAATCAGATCGGATGCGGTTTAATTGGAAAAGCAGAAGGTCCCAGGCGAGACGTTTGTTTCTCACGAGACCACGAGCCTCACCCTGCGTTGGAGTGGACTTGAGAGGAGCTCTGGATGCGTGCCAGCTGTAAGGAGAGTTGATGCTGACAGCTGCTGACCTGCGGGTCTTAGGAGGATTTAAACACAGCACCTCTGTAGTACAGTTTGACCGATGTCCTTGCAAAATGAACATATGGGCTCCTTTTTTTTGTTGTTGAATGAAGCATAGGGTTTATACAGTCTAAACACATAACATCCCATGTTAGAGTCCCATAGCAACAACATGCAGAGAGAAGCAGAGTAATAATCTATGGGCTTATAGTATTAGTACCACACAATTTAATTGGAAATTGTAATCCATTAGTGTTTCTATCACTAAAGTGAGGTGTGCTCCATCACAATGTATTTTACCACCACTATGCTTCATCAACAATCAATTATGACTAAGTGAAAAAAAAAAACTGTGAACTTTGCACATTATTAAAAAATACATATAAATTTAGCAAGTTATTTTGGGAATAATAGCAATCAACACATATTTTATTAACAATTTAACTGTTCGTGTAGAATATTAATGAAATTTAGTCAACTTCTAACACTGAAATACATTCTTAAAGACAACAATAATTTAAACAACTCTTTTTTATAAGATGTTTTTTAGAAAAATGTAATTTATTATTATCACCAACAGTGCTGCATTAATTCTAAATACATAATTTGGAGTTTTTTTATGCATTGGCCTTTAACTACCAGTAGATGTCACCCACTTATAACTGAAGATAGCACATTAACTGAGAATCCTGTTCTTGTGTGAAATCAACCAAACACTTGATTCATGCATGTATGAATAACATTTGTGTCTTGAAATAACTCACAAAGCTCCAAATCAAGCTGTTATACTGTCATCATAATATCAAGGATATGCTTCGCTCCCCTGACAAAGAAACACGGAAACCCAGAATAAATAAATGATTCAAACTCCTATCATATGTAAAATTGTTAAAGGTCCAATTTTATTTATTTTATCAGATATTGCATGATGGTTTAGAATATATTTTATAAAGATGATTATCACTACAAAAAGATCAAATTAAATAATTGCCTTATTGGGAGATTAAATGAATAAAAAAGGTCAAATGGGAATTTAAAGTAAGGAGAAATGGTATTTGATGTTTGATTGAATATAAATTACACGCTAACCTATTCACGACACTAAAATACATACATTATACATCAGCAGCATTTGGCTTAAAGAATAAGCAGCAAAATGCATGTAAGTGCATCTGCAAACTATACACCGTTCAACTAAAAGACTGAATGTGCAGATATGCTGCTGCAGCCTTTTACACTGGTGCCAACGGCGTGACAGCACAGGGGAGCCATGTTGGGGTGTGACCTCTGCTTTAAGTCCTCATCAACATAGGAAAGGACGGGACAGCCGTGACATTATCAGATGCAGTCGTCCGAACGTGTTTCTCTGAATGGGAGCGGCAACACGCCGCCATAATGATGATGGCGGTGATGATGAGGTTGGTGATGAGCTGCCTCTTGTAGATTTTTTGTTTTGTTTGTGCATTCTTAGTCCTCTCCGTCCCCCTGTTCCCGTCCTTGCACCCAGCTCTCTGGCCCCTCTTCCACAGCCTGTGCCTCTGCCACCTTTGGCACCCGCCCGCCCACCAGCACCTGTGCCAAGGCTGGCAAACCCCGGACCAAGATGCTCTGCTTAGCTCAGTTCAATTGACTCGTTTAGGCAATTGCACCCTGACTCTGATCTTTATCCGAGGCCTTTGTGCGGACGGACGTCTGCCTTGTCAAATTTTCAAAGTGGATTTATGGTTACTCCTATTTGTGTGTTGTTGTTGTTTTATTATAATTGTGCCACTAGAACGCCCTACCCAAAGGGGATTATTATTTATAGATATATTCATCAGCTTTTGCTCATTCTACAAAATCACCAGCCTATAAGTAATCCTATAACAATCATATTGAGGGCCCCCCCCTCTAATATTCTGATGATAAGCTGAAACCTATCATTATAGGATTGCTGTAATTACTTCTCATGAATTGGATTGATCTCCTAGAAACCTCCTATATGAGATTAACCCCGTTTTTTCTGTATTTTTTATTTTTTGCAAAAGGACAGTGATTTGAATCCAGTGCGTTTTGCGTCTGTGTGTATATGTGTGTGTGTGTGTGTGTGTGAGCGCCATTCACTCCTTATTCCATTTTCCCTTTCAGCTCGGTGACAGATGGCGAGTCCCTCTCCCCCAGGGGAAGCCAGTCTCTGTGAATGCGGCCGCATGTCAATCACCGGCTCTCATGTGATGGCTCTTGCCAATGACGTGCCAGCCATATGGGCCTGGCATAAGAGCTGGTATGTAACCCACCCAGTCCTGCCTCTGAGGTGCCACACGGCTCCCTCCACGCGTTTGGGCTGGGGAGAGCAGCAGCAGACAGGGAGAGAGAGAGAGAGGCAAAGAGAGAGAAAGAGAGAGAGAGAGAGGGAGAGAGAGGGAAGTGTGAGAACACAACGCAGCGTCGCGCCTGCAGAAGCCTCCGTGCAGGGCGTGTGGACGCGCTACACCCGGAGAGAGATGGTGTAAACAAACGCAGCTTTGCCCCCCATCACTGAGCTCCACCAGCGGAGGTAGGTTTTCCAACCACTGTTACCGGGCTATCAGATCCATTTCTGCCTTTTTGTGTGTGTGTGTGTTTTTGCATCGGCCCTCCGCCGCAGCGATTCGCAGGAATTCTCCTGACTGTCACTGATTATTATTATTATTACTATTATTATTTCTTCATCATGTCTGCTGTGTGTCGCTCCTGGTCACGTGCGACGCGATCCGCACGAGATGAGACTCTTTATGTCTCCCCCTCCTCATCGAGGGTATTGATCCATGCGTTTTGAAATTGATAGGATTTATTTTAAGGAAAATCCACAAATCAATATTGTATATTGTTCCTCAAGAGATCCTACAGGGACGTATATTTTTCAATAGGAATCTGCATTATTTTAATATAACAAAAAATATAATTTCAGCGTGTGAAGTAATACAAATCTTAATATTTTAGCTGTGTGTGTGTGTGTGTGTGTGTGTGTGTGTGTGTTCCTGCACGACGCGCGTCAGAGCACCGTGGGGGTAGAATTCTCCACAGAGAGACGCGGGCTAATTGACAAGGTATTGGTTGGCATTAATTACATTGTGTTTACAAGATTAGGGGAGGAAAAAAAAAATCCGTCCTCAGCTCCACAAGCACAGCTGAGCTCAGGATACTCAGTAAGTCTAGAGCTTCATCACAGATTATAGCTTTTATATTGATTTAAAATGTCACTGAAACCAGTGCATTCAGCAGGGGAAGATACTTACTAATTATGACCACAAACAATTATTATGATGTAGAAATATTTTTTTTTTTAATAATTCCTGGCTCTTTGTATTAACAGATTTGATTAACCTATAAACCCTGTTTTAATGAAGGGGAATAACAGCGCGTAATATCTGCTAACACGCAGGGCAGGGAATTAACAACCGGTGTTAAAAATAATGAAAATAAATAAACACTGACTGAACTTCAGAGAGGAAAATGTCAGATCATGATTTTGCTGTGCCGGTGGGTTCCAAAATGAGGCTCATGGACCTGCAGAGGGGTCCTTAAGGACGCTGCAGGTGGTCCCATAGGACAAAGAAATAATCTGTCTTTATGATAGTTCAGTTTCTGGGGGGAAAAAAAGTCTATTTTAACATGCATCCCCTCAGTTTTAAATTGTGTTAAAATATAATAATGAAAATATAAACATGTTACATGTTTCGGATGGTATGGTCCAGTTTGCGGCCTGGCTGTGCTGGAATTCCTCCAGGTTGGTAATTTATTGGACGGAGGTTGGGAGAGGCGGCGACCCGCACCCTAATGCGTCCCTGGGGGGCCCGCTGAAGGAGCCACACACACACACACACACTCACACTCACACACACACACACGCTGCTGCTGCGCCCCTTATAAAAGAATCTGTTCTTATCGAAAATTGTAAAGACAGCTCGGACGTTTTTCACACGAGGTAATGAACAATTCAAAATAGGTTATATCGTTATTTTATTCTATCTATCTATCTATCTATCTATCTATCTATCTATCTATCTATCTATCTATCTATCTATCTATCTATATGAATCTGCCGTTTTCCCCAATAACCGATAGAAAAGGGAAAAGTTGGTTGTCCAACTTAACGAGAGACGATCACTGCGTCTAACAGGGAAATAAAAACACGGGGCCATAAAATGCAGGCCTTCAATGAGGTGGACAGCCTCACTGGTGGGGTGGCAGTGTGTGCAAGGCTGTGGAACAACAACTTGCTGTAGGTTTTTTTTCTAACCCCCCCCCCCCGCAGGGAGATGATATCCCACATCACCTGCTCAGACTCACTCAGGCGGGTTCATCCGATGGCGCGTAAACAGCAGCAGGCAGATCATCCATCTGACGCGTCTCTCCATCTCTCTCTGTCTCTGTCTCTCTCCCTCCCTCCTGCAGGTTGCTTGCTACCATGTTGAGCCGTCTATTCAGCGAGGTGCTGCCGGACGTCCAGAGGCTGGCGGCTGACTGGGTGGAGGAGGAGAGCGAGGCCTGCAAGATCAAGCGCGAGGAGCACGAGGCCTGTGACCTCGAGGACGACGACCCGGACGAGCCGCTGGAAGGCAGCAGCCGCGCCGAGTCGGAGATGGCGGGCGACGACGACGACGACGAGGCCGAGGAGGAGGACTGCGGCGACGAGAACGGCGGCGACAAACCCAAGAAGCGCGGCCCGAAGAAGCGCAAGATGACGGCGGCGCGCGCCGAGCGCTCCAGGATGCGGCGCACCAAGGCCAACGCGCGGGAGCGCACGCGCATGCACGACTTGAATTCGGCGCTGGACAACCTGCGCAAAGTGGTGCCGTGCTACTCCAAAACGCAGAAACTGTCCAAGATAGAGACCCTGCGGCTGGCCAAGAATTACATAATAGCGCTCGGGGAGATTTTGCGCAACGGGAAGCGTCCAGATGTGGTGGCCTACGTGCAGATGCTGTGCAAAGGCCTGTCCCAGCCCACCACCAACCTGGTGGCGGGCTGCCTGCAGCTCAACACCAGGAACTTCCTGACCGAGCCCTGTTCGGACGGAGCTCGGTTCCACATGCCCAGCTCCCCGTTCTCCGTGCACCCGTACTCCTACCGGTGCTCCCGCATCGCCAGCCCGCACTACCAGCCCGGCGCAGGCGGGCTCAATTTGCGGGGCCACTCGTACGGCTCCGGCTACGAGGGCGTGTACCCGCCGGGCGGCACGTCCCCAGACTACAACAGCCCGGACTACGAGAGCCAGCAGAGCCCGCCCGTGTGCCTGAACGGCGGCTTGTCCGGGAGGCAGCAGGAGACGGAGACGGACAGGAACTATCACTACTCTATGCACTACTCCGGACTGGCCACGTCCCGGCCCAGCCACGGCCTGCCGTTCGGCCCCTCGGGGGCGCGCAGCGGCGGCGCGCACTCGGAAAACATTGCACCGTTCCACGACGCGCACTTGCACCACGACAGGGCGCCTCCGTACGAGGACCTCAATGCGTTTTTCCACAACTGACCCCCCCCCCCCCACACACACACACACACACCCACACCCTCCCCATGCATCGGTCCAGACATGCGTATTGACCTTCTACAGACAATCCTATAACGTGTAATATTGTTTTTGGGAAGCAAAGATGCGCAAAGGACGGAAGGGAGCGAGTCCTCTGACAACTTCTGTATTCTTACTGATGTCATCCCTACTGTTGTACATTCAGTCACAGTGTGTCCAGTATTAACCTGTATGCAGAATGAGAGCAAATGGCATAAACGATGTATAGGCCTACACGAAACATGTTATGACACAAGCAGCAGAAATAAAAAAAAAAAAAAAAAACTTTTATAATGGTCTGATATGATCGAACAAATCTTCTGAACATGGAGCGTTTACTCTCGGGACTTTGGGGGTATGTGGACGTTTGTTGTTTTTAAATAAATTATCCTATAAAAAATAAAATAATAATAATAAAACGATGCTCATCTGAAATAACATCTGAAATGTCTGGCTGCAAATTCTGCCTTATTTTATTGAATTTGTCGTCAAATTGCAAATATTCGAGAACTTTTATTGTTATTTCTAAACAGATGATCCGATCCCCGATTTAAATACTACATTTATAAATAAGACTACATGAACCAACATGTTTTATTTCATTAATAATTATTAATATTCTGGATAAGCACAATAGGCCTGCTGTACATTTTTATAGTGTAAGTAAGTTTCGAGATTGACCCAGATTTTGTTTTTGGAATTCACAGCACACAAAACAAGAACGAATACAAAACTTGTTGTTTTTTTAAAGGAAACCTGTTAAGAGGCGTTGCACCCAGTCACGGATGATGGAGGGAGGCCCCAAAAACGGGGAAATTACAGTCATTGCAAAGGATTTTCTAGTAAAAGGAGACTTGCTATGATTTCACAGGCCTGCAGCACCTACAGCATATGAGAAGAACAGGCCACAAAACAATTATTATATACAAATCCTACATACAGGCTTAGAATAGAATAACAACTAATTGGTTTTAAATCATTAAAATATAAATATAGTATCCAAGTAGTGTGAATTAGCATAAATGCTGCATATTGGACAAATAAAGCACCAAGCAAGTCAATTTAAAGGTGATAAATTCATCTTTAGTATTGTAGGTGGGTTTGTGTGTAAATTTGAAAAAGAAACTGTGCAAAAATAATCTGAAGAAATTCAGATTTTTTATTGCACTGTCAGGGTCATTTTAGTTTGCACATAACAATTATGAGGAATTTTAAAGAAAAGAATTGTCTTTAATTCATTAGGTGTATTCCTCCAAATATGCATTCAGTTTCCTTAGGGATTATCATTTGTGAAATATTGTACACATTATTGTACATTATATATAAGTGATATAACTAAGCTGAGAGAGATGGTCATACGCTGCCTGCAAAAGTCAAATATGAGAATAAATGTCCTTTATAGCAACCTGTAGAAAACATGTGTTTATATGAAGTCATTTGAAATTACAGACCTGTTGTTGAAGGCTGCCATAAACTATTTATGATACTAAAAGTTAATTTTAAAATAAAATCATCTTTGCAACAACAGATGCTGTGTTGCAACAATGCAAAAAAAGCCACATAAACTGGTGCATTCAGTTTAACCAGTAACTGCTTATTTATTGAATTTAAGGATAAAGATGATGCAGCAACATACAACACCAACAATACTTATAAACTCCACATTACTAACACATTTTAATTTGTTCTGCAGGCTTCAAATTATATTGTGCACCATATTCTCCAGTTATTCATTCACATAATGCATGCTAATAGTGAAGAGTGATCATTTAGGAAATTAAAGGCCTCAAACAGAGCAACGCTTGATACACTCTGCACACCTCAGGGTTTGTTTTTTTAGCTGGTTTGCAGCACAATGAAGGTGGACCTGCAGCAGCATTATGTGATTGAAACACTCAAAAGGTGAGTGCATCTGTCCTGCTAATAATTAAGAAGTCATGAAAAAATCACTAAAAACCAAGTCACCAAAAATAACAAAAAAAACTGCTTTTTGTTCGACTGCAGCTTTGCAGCTCTGATAATAGCATTATTTAAAAAGCTGTTCTTTTATTTTCACATTCAAATGGAATATTTGACATTTGAGATTATGTGGCCAGATCACATTATTGGTTAATTCTCAAATCAATAGTGGGAGCAGGCACCATATTGGACCATTGCCCTTGGTCCCATATGTTCTAGCGGACGTCCAGGGGAAATCAGCACCGAGCACCGCGGGGTGGAACCTGGCCCGTCCGGCACTGACCCAGGCAAACAGGAACCGAGGAGGTGGAGGCAAATTCAGCACCAATGCACACGTGCTTTTTATTCTTCCAGGTTTAACGCAAAAGGCCCATCTGACGCGACAGGTCAGTTTTATTTCTAAAGACCCGGATCAGAAATTCCACCCTCGGTGGCACATCACGGTGAAACAGTTGGGCAGGTGCAAAACCAGGTTGGTTTTCAGAATGAAGAAGACGTAATGGACGCACGCACGCGCGCACACACGCGCACACACACTTGTTCTCTTGCCATAGAATATAGGCTCGGTCCAAATGGTTATACCACTCATTACTAATAATAAAACTGCGTCTCTGATGTAGTCATTAGAAAAGCTGTTAGAACAGAGAACAGAGAAGCTTTTATATTTAATAGGATATTACACTTTTGATTTTTTAAACGTCTTTTTTTTCATAAAACAAATCTCAAAGACTGTTCTCAAATATTTTTTTTTTTCCAAATGACCCTGATATGTTGCAGCACTAAGCTGGAAATGCAGATTCACAGCATGTCCACCCATAAACAACAGCAAGGATAATAGGCAAAAACAATTTAGGTCAGATTAAAAGAGTAAATTAAATTAGATGGATTTATCTCACAGAAATTGTAGATATCAAAGTGTGTCGAATGCAGTCTAATTGGACGAAAATGAATAATTAAGAGACGATTAAGACATTTTTGTGCGTGGTTTTTCATTCTGGCTTCGAGGCCATCACAGACATTTGTTAAATAAATTACACATTGTAATACACGCATGTGTTAAAAATTTGGAGATTATCTGCCCGCAGCTTTATTGCAGAGTAAATTTACGCAGGAAAACGTGTCTGATCCCGGAGACATTTGTATGAGTACAGGCTGCTCTGCCTTTCCACGGCCTGCGTGGCAGCAGTAGATCACCAGATCACCGTATAATCCTGTAAATCTGAAATTAGTTTTGCTGATTATTTCCAGCATCCTCCTGCGTCCGGATTAGTGTGTTTTTAGTGTCCTGTTACAGGTGAAGGTCAGGCCTCAGCAGGCGCAGCCGATGATTTGATTTCAGTTCTAACCTCTCGCTTAGACGCTGAGGTGTTTTCTCTCTTTCTTTTTTTTTTTTTTTTTTTTTTAGTGATGAGAAGCGGCGGCTGGCAGAGGATTTGATGGCGGAGCGCGCTTGCCAAGTCGCTAAATGTCTGAGCACCAGTAAAGCCAGAGACCAGTACAGCCCACCATCACCATCAGCAGCCCGGTGCCAGCTGCGCCACGCGGCAGCCAGGCGGCCCCTGCCAAAGTGGCCCTTGTGGGAGGGACCCAGTATTTCTTTCCTAATTCACTCAGCATCTGTTCATTATTCTCCTCCGTTAAAGGAGGCTGAATGTCCACACGCGGTCCCGGACACTTCTTTTTGTTGCGGTTCTTGCTTCGGTCACGCACTTTTCGCAGGAGCCCGACGCATGGCGCACGCAACATTCGCGAAGGATCAAAGAGGCGTTTTATAAATCCTCCTTCTGCAGGACACTTTTAACCCAGCAAACTCACCTGTGGGCCTAGTCTCATTTGGAGAATTAAGTTTCATCCAGCAGCCTAAATGGGGTTAATTTATAACAAAATAGCATTATTATTACGATCAGTATCATTATTATTATTATCACAAAATAAGACGTCTGCTGAGTGGAATTAAACTTTATTACTCTAAAAAAATCTATATGTGGGTTAAAAAATTACTATATTTATTATTTATTATATCATGCAAGTATTTTTTAAATCGTTTTTCCCTTTTATTTATAGAACAGCATTTTTCCAAAAACAGTGGGCAATTATATAATGGTGATCCTAAATATAGGGCTTAACTGACATAACCAAAGTCCATATAATCAATTAATTGGGATCCTATTCCAGCCTAATTGTTTAAATCACTGTTTATAAAATACCATAAACACCATGCAATTACCTTAATGAAATAATCCCGCCCAGAGATCAGTGTGATCAGCTGATCTAAAAACCGCAGCACAGCACACAAAGTAGGCCCAAAGCCATAATGCTCCATCTGGGGAGTTTTTTTTTCTTCCTATTGCAGGTAAACATTCATCCGATTATTGGATTAATTATTTCGAGATTAATCTCTTAAATATTATTCAATGTAGATTTTGGGTTGTGGCCAGAGAGGACAGTGTCTGTGTGTGTGTGTGTGTGTGTGTGTGTGTGTGTGTGTGTGTGTGTTCTATGATGTACATGCAACATGTTTTATTTGTCCCCTTTTTTTCCCAGACACACCAGTTGAAGTGAGGACAAAGAAAGTAAAAAAAAATAAAATCCCACTTCTAGGTGCACGTTTGGCATCACAGGGAGCTAAATCTGGACTGACTTCCAGTCCAGTGGGCGTTGGGCGGCGCCCACCGCCGCCGCCACCGCCCTGCCAGCCCCGAGCGACACGCCCCAAACGTTGCGAACAAAGATGAGGCTGGCAGGGCCCGAGATTCCGCTGCATCCGTGGAACAATGGTGTGTGTGTGTGTCAAACCTCCATCCTCGCATGTGTCTTAACTTTGCCCACATGCACACACACACACACACACACACAAACTATCTTGCTGTCAAAGCAGCAAAGCACACAGAGTCCACGAGTGAGGATTTGTCATGTTTGATGTGTGTGTTTGCCCCATGTGGGTGTGAGCGCTGTACAGTCTGTGTTGTGTACGGTGTGGGTATAGAGGTTGTTGTCACTCTGCACAGATGGTGGGAGTGTTTTTTTTATTTATTTATTTATTTTTTTGGTGGGGGGGGTGGTGGTGTGTGAGGAAATGAGGGGTGGGTTGGGGTAGGAGGGGAGGGGGGGGTGTGCAGAGAAGAAGGGAAAGGAGGAGGAGGAGGGCTGCGTCTGATGCTGCCATGCCACGGTCACGCGGGCAGCAGTAATTGGCCTCCATATTGAGGGGTTTTTGCGGTGCTGCGGGGTGGGCAAACTCCCAGCTGGACCTGTCAGATGGTATTCAATCCAGCTCATTGCCCTCGCTCCTCTGCTCCTTTCTCCTCTCTTTTTCCCTCCGTCTCCTCGCCTTCTCTGGCATGTTCCCTTCTTTTTGTTCCCCTGCTCTCCTCTCTGCCCTTTTCAAGGCGTCTTATCTCTACTTCATCTTCCACACACACACACACACACACACACATGCACAAAAAAAAATAAAAGTTACAACAACTCTTTCTCACACTCATCACTTATCGTCACTCGTGGCACATGGACGCTTATATATTAACAACTCTTCAAGTACATCACACCCTCGCCTAGCTCCTCCATGGCCGGTTACACACACACACACACACACACACACACCTCATTCAGTTGGTTTTCCAAAGACACACAGACGAGTTGCCGCCCCTGCAATTGTGTCTCATTTCTGTCATGTGTCAGTAAAAAAAAAAGCTTTAATCATGCACCAAGACACACATTCAGTCCAAAGACATTCTGCTTCTTTTTTTAATTATTATTATTATTTAAGGCATGATGTAGTAGAGACTTTTGCCAGATAGTCACACAGGTCGAATTAGAGGTACAGAAAAAGACAGCGTTTTACATGTCATGACAGAGAATGATTCAGGTTTATAAAAAGTGAGGTATCAGCAGCATTCTACGAAGCATTCTGATTAACACAAAACCAACATAATAGTTTCATTAGAAGATCTAATACTACAAATATGATGCAAGGTGCAAACTTAATTCTAACTAAAACTAAGAAAAATTCCACTAAAATATACACATAGCAATATATTCACACACATCCTGCACCTTTAATATGCATTAGCTATGTATGTGTACATGTGTGTATGTCCGTATATATATGTAAATATGTAAATATGTGTGTATGTGTATGTATGTAGGTATATATGCTTTGCTTATGCATACTTTTTTCTTGATATTATTAGTATTTTTTCTCCATTCTTATGTCCATATTGCAAACTGTGTATGCTGATCAACAAATTCTACGAATTTTGTACATAGTGTTGTGTATTTTTATTTTTTATAGCTTTTATTTTCTTGAGCTTTTATTTTCTTTTCTCTTTCTTTACTCTGTACGCTGCAGTAACAAGCAAATTTCCCCGTTGTGGGATCAATGAAGTCATATCTTATTTCTTATCTTAGTATTTGCTATTCATACATCTTCACTTAACCACACTCATTCTTTTTTCAGGTAGGGACCTTAGTAGACAGGGATGAAGTTAAAGTTAAAGCACTCTGCTGTACACTTCACTATTCACTCATTGTTGAACAAATCTGCTGACATGTGAGGAGTGGTGCATTTTATTTCTAAGGAAGCAGCAACAGTAATTCGTGTTAAAATGTGAGAAGAGACTGGATCATGTAAGAGCTTCTCGTGCCAACTTTGGAAACTGGAATAAAAAAAAATGTAAATGACGTCGCTGCTTTTTTTTCTGAGATGTAGCCCCATGAGAAAAAAACCCCCAAAATAATATAAAACTAAAGTTCTTGTATGTTAAATTTTAGACAACAGCCCTTTCCCAGATTTTCTTCATACCTGATTAAAACGAACAATTAGCGAAACAAACAGACAAGTTTGCATGCATGTATGGAACATACATGTCCTTCCTGCAGAGTTGCTGCCTTCACCAGCGTCTGTTTCTGCTGCTGCTTTGAGGAATCAGCAGTGTGGGGTTGTAATGGACTAATGAACAGCTGTCACTGAATTTAAACACTCACACACACACACACACACAGACTACCACAGTGTCCCTCGCTCATGCAGATGCTCACAACACACACACACACACACACACACACACACACACACACACACACACATACACACACACACACACACACACGCACACACACACACAGACATCTCTTTAGTCGCTGGCGTCGACTTAGCAGCCACCCACAGGTTTCGACTTTGTGTGTGTCTGACCTCTAAAATGTGCATTTGACCATGTGTGTATTTAGCTGTGTATGTAACACTTGTTTCCCTGTAGTCTCTCATCACAACAACAATGTTTAAACCTGCATGTCTTGCATTTGTTTTACAGGTAATCTGTACACACATCTACTATTTTCTATTCTATTTATTTTTTTCTTCTATTCACTAAAACTTTTTTTTCCCATTTCAATCTGTCTTAGTATTGATATTTTTAAGTCATGACAAAGTGCTGGTATTATGTTAATTATAGAGGTTTTCAAGAGACTTAAGCCCTTTTTTGCATCTAAGATTTACATTTTTAATGTATTTCTAATCCCTGCTCAATTTTACTATCACATGATGATTTTACTAAATTATCTACTATGAGAAAAGTAAGTAGAAGAAGTTTACCCACCTGTATGTGGAATGAACATTCATCCAAAGACCAGATTCTGCAGGAAATTAAAAAACTTATACCTAAGGAATTCCATCTCTTTCATAGCGAGAATATATGCTGACTATGTATTATACAATAATATATAGAAATACTGCATTGTCATGATGTTTAATTCTAATGTGCTTCTCCTTTTTATTCTGACTGAGGCCTGGCAGGCTCTCAAACAACCGGTTCACTTCAGTGAAGTGTTGCCACACACCTAGAAACTACATGACTGGGAATATATGTTGAGTTGAATAAGCACCGCATTTGTGATTCACACAGATTTTCACATCTTTACATTTGGTAGTTAACAGTCTTCTCTATAATCTCAACCAAGCCTCTCAGTTATTTGAGGTGTAGTCAGACAAAGAGTCATTCTGAGACACGGCTGCTATGGTAACATGACTTTTATCACATTTTGAAAGCTGTATTCTACTCTATCACGTGCAGCAGCAACTGGTTAACAACTGGTAATTGTGTTCTGATAATTAGTTGCTGTTACACCAGAGGTCAGGCCTATATCTGATCTGTTGTTCCTCATTCTCCCGCAGCCGTTTCCCATGCGTCAGCGCCCACTTTCTCCGTCCTCTCCGCTGCAGCTCCCTCTCCACCTTATGCTCCGTCTCGCGCTCTCCTCTGCCGCTCAGCCTCCCCCGACCCCTCCTTGGAGGATGAGAGGAAGTAAACAAAAAATGGAGTGTGTGTCCCGGTGGCAGCCTTCAGATGTGTTGACACAGCGGCCCGTGCCCACTCTCGCTCTCTCAGATTAGAAGAGATTATCAGAAGTGGAATGAGGAGAGGAGCTCTCACTTCCCATCACCGCATGGTGAGGGAGGAGGGGGGAGTGTGTGTGTGTGTGTGTGTGTGTGTGTGTGTGTGTGTGTGTGTGTGTGTGTGAGGGGGGTCATCCATTGAATTAAAGGGGGACTTGAGGGTCGAGTAGAGACATGCTGATATTGAACACATGCTCATGCATATCCACTCATGAATGTATTTATGCTTATACGAATCTAAACACCAGTTAGCACCACTTCAGTTATGAGTGGCATACGAACTTCTCTTGATCTAATGAAAGTACATGTTTGTACCCATGTTGTGTAACATGTGGTAACATAACATGCATCATTACTATACTTTTTATTATTTTAACTTTAAGAACTGATGTTAATATATCAAAAGGTATAATAAATCAAAAGGTAGTGATTAATACAAATTTGCATTTGAGCTAAGACACCGCAAAGGTCATAAATGCATTTTTTTGTTTAAGTTTCAACAATTCTTTAAAATATCTGGGCACTGCAGTTCCTAGCAGACATTCAAATTGCATTTGCCAGTGGTTTTGTAGCTTTCTGACTATTTCCAGATTTGGATGGATACACATTTGGGGCATGAAAGTATTTTCAGCAGCAGAGCAGGTTATATGACCCACCTCCCAATGAACGACAGTGATGTGAAGGAACATGCCACCCAATGCAGTGGTGATGTGTCAGAAGAATAAAACACATCAGGGGCTGGATACACAGATAATACCTGTTAGAAGCATCACTTCATTGCGGGTTTTGGTCTTTTTGAGGGATTTGTCGACTACTGAGGAACAACACGAACAACTGTTACGAAGCAGAAGCAGCCGCGTTTCAACAGCGGCTCGGTGTGAAAAGTCAAAACCAGCCACCAAATGGGCAGCCGTCGCAGTCAGACATCAGAGCGAATGAGGAAGTGCATCAGTATCCACCAGGATGAATTAATCAACACTTTCCCCTGAATTAATCTCTCTCAAGTTGAATTTTTATTACCGATGAGCTTGGACATCTCCATGGTAACAGGAATCCCAGTGCCATTCCCAAGTGGATTCGCAACCAGCATGTAGACTAACAGTGTGGCATGTTGTGCACACTTCCGTACACCTGCACAGGCACACGAGAGGCAGACAAACTCACACACACACACACACACACACATGCTCCAGTCTTCCATCGAACCATATAGCCCATAGGACGTTTTAGACACTAGAAAATAAATTGTCACAATCACTAGCTTCTCTTCTCAGTTACAGTTCTAATCACTGACAACTCAAGTTTTGCAGTGCAGGCATACATACACACACACACACACACATGCGCACACACATCCAGACACACAAAGAAACAGTCCACTTTGAGTCTGACGTTTTCTTGGTCTTTCCAGTTGGCGGCGGCCAGACGCGGCAGGGTTGGCACAGCCAGAGTCGGAGTGCCAGGGGGAATGGAGCGCCACATGGCATGTTCATGGCAGGGCCAGCTGGGGGGGAGGGAGACAGCGAGGGTTTATGTGTGTTTGTGTGTGCGTGCGTGCATGCATGTGTGAGTGTGTGTGTGTGTGTGTGTTGGATAGGGTGGAGGGAGGGGTGGTGTGTGAGGAGTGAGGGGGGGTGGGGGGTGGAGGGGGGGGGGTGATTTTGCATCTTAAATTCCACAACATCTGTTCAATAGGCAGCACCATATATACTACTGAAGCTGGGCTGGTGTGTTTACAGGCAGCCACTGTAATTGGGGGTTGGTGTGTGTGCGTGTGTGCGAGCATGTGTGCCGTCTGTGCATGCATAGGTGTTGTAATAGAGGGGTTGCGGGAAGGGGGGGGGGATTGATGGTGGGGAGGGACGCTGGATATCGAGGATAAGTTTTAATTTTGCTACATTTGGCTCAGCGGCGTTCGGTGCACGGAATACAGCAAATACATGCAAAAATCAAATGAGAGCTATTAAATTCCCTTCACATATGGCCATTTTGCTGGAGGCAGATTTATGGCGTCTGACATTCGGATCACAATTTGTAGTTCATCACAACAACTGGGTTACGAGTAATTTCGGCATCATCTTCATATAGTGTTCTTGATGCTTTTTTGCGTGCAGGCGCGCGGTGGGGAGTCATCCTTGTTCTGCAAACGTCCACAGACAGACACTGAGTGGGCATGAAGCTCTGAGGCAAAAGGCTTCTCACCTCACTGGATGAAAAACTGAAGTCTGAGTGCGCGAGCACGCACAGAGACATGTTTCACACACACACACATGCATGCACACACAAATCCAGTCCCCCTCCTCGTCATCCCTGCTGGCACTTTGGGGAAAAGTACCCCCTCCCACCCCCATTTATCTGCCCCAACTCCACCCCCCCACCCCCCTCCAAACCGTGGCAGCCGACGTCCCTCGCAGCGTGGCGTACCATCTGTTGCCCCCCCCCCCCCTCCTCCCCCCACCTCCCCCCCCTCCAAACACCATCCCACCCTTCTCCCTCAAATCTCCTCCGCCTTTCTGCGCAAACCCACCCATACGACACCTCTCGACCCTGGGCACCACCGAGCAGGAGGATTCGGAGCCACATAAACACACGCATTACACTTGTAAATAAATGTATGCATATTTAAATGCAATCTCCATGTGCTATGATTCACGTGCAAAACGTCACATGGAGTAAACAGTAGCATGGCAGTGCAGACCTCTTAGGCGCATTGTTCCGACGCCATAAACCGGCACCAAAGTGACGCCACTGCGGTGCAAACTAGACTAGAAGCCGAAGTTGTGCGGCGGCAGCAGAGAACACATAGGGTCTGCTGATCGCCCTCATGAATGTTTAATCTGTGAGGCTCTAATAGGGATGAAGTCTGTAAAACCTCCTCCAACACCTCCAGGCTAAAAGTGAAGCCATGCCAAAAGCCTAATTAAATGTTTTTAAACCTTTCCCCTTGGAGAGGACACAGGGTAGTTTTACCCCAAAGTGCGTGTGTGCAGCAGAGAGGCGGGTTAATATGGACAGTATGTATCTACACGCTTCATAAAGGCGGTTGTGGTGTTCTTGTGTGCCTGTGGTACAGTAAGTGTGTAATTCGATAACTACCTCAGTGGATTATGATTTATTTACTTTTGATTTGAACATGCACAATGCATGCTATTAATCAGCAATTTTTCATTTTTAAATCTGACGCAAGCCTGTTTCTGTTTTTTTTTTTTTTTGCAGAATGAAGCATCAAATGCATTGCAGGACAATGCAAATCTAAAACTCATGTTTACATAAAAAAAAAAAAACCCTTTGGTACTTGTTTAACTTGTAAAAAACACAAAATGTCAATTAAATTGTCTTGAATTTGAACTTATAGTGTATGAGAAATTAGTTTAATATGTTTTCATATCACATAAATATTTAATTTTTTTTATTTTTAATCCTCAAGAAGGCCTTTCTATTTTTCTCTGCAGGATGAAGCATCAAACGCATTACAGGATAATGCAGCTGTAAAATTCACATTTACAACAAAAATAAATACTCCAGCCCTTTGGTACTTTTTCAATTAAATTAACTTGAATTTGAACATACAGTGTATGAGCATTACCTTTAATATGTTTTCATATCACAATATTATTCAACATTAGAAAACCTACATTATTATCATATATACACTTTCTTATGGATTTAGAGTCAATTCATTTTCCCTAATAGTAGTAAGTAATACACGAAACTGCTTCTCAAATCTACAAACTAAAACTTCAACTTTTACATGACTTTAGCAGCTAATCCACCACAGTTGACCTTAAAGAAAAAATAAAATTAAAAATAAAAAACAGGAAGGTGCTTCTCAATATTCAAACTGGTCAATTTCCACAGGGTCCTGACCTGAACAATATGCCAGAAAAACTGACGTCCCTGGAAAGACGCTGGCAACCAGGCCTAGGGTCATTCCAGTTGGTTCAACTGATTAAAGCAACAAATTAAAATTTATACGCTGCATTTACCAAATTAAAAAGTGGAGTGACTCCTAACCTTAGTGACCACTCTTTCCTAGTTTTTGAGCAAATATACGGCAATATGGGCTGCGATATTTTCTTTGCAAGGCCAGCGATTTACAAATATTCAAATGTGACCGAGTGTGTGTGTGTGTGTGCGTAAAATTTAAGGCTGATATATTGGTTTGGCACGGAGCCCGATTTTATCTAATTTTTGTCTCATATCTGACGAGCATCTTGTGTGTGTGGGTGTGGGACAAATGTGGACAGCAGAATGTATCTAAACAGAGGAAGATGGATAGACAGTGAAAGGGCCACTGCTGTTTGTCCATTCATCTCAGGTGTACATGGAAGAGCTCAACAATGACAGCTCATCCATCAGCCACAGGGGTACTACTGAGCCTCCTGGAACAGAACCAAAACCTTTCCCTATCCATCACGCGTCGCTTCTCTTCTCGTGTGCATGCGCGTTAGTGCGTCTTCCTGCAAAGTAGCCAACGCTCAGCTCTGATATGTGGAAGGGGAAGGGGGAGAGGAATAAAGATTGGATATTGGATGAGAGCCAGGGAGATAGTAGGAGACAAGAAAACAAAGAGCGATGACCCAGGGGAGCAAGAAAGACAGTGCAACCAGAAGAAAAAAAAAAGTTTCAGTGGCTAGAGGTTGAAGGAGTGACACAAAAGGGAGAATGACAATGAGAGGGTGAGAAGAACGCGCGTGTGTGTGTGTGTGTGTGTGTGTGTGTATTATGAGGAAGGAGCAGGGAGAACACAGCAAGAGAGAGAGAGAGGGAGAGAGAGGGAGCAAGGTAAGCTGCGACACAGCAGCTGTCGACCTAATTCCTTCTTAACGCAGTGCTTGTGCTCTGATTAAGAAAGCGTTCTGGCCTTTAATTTCCTCCTGACACCGGCTAATGCTCTGTATCTCAATCGCCTTTAGCTCTTCCTCTGGCGACTGCTACGCGCCATCCTGCACTCGCCCCGCGCTCATCCAATCAGCGCGGTCTGAGCTGACCTAAGAGGCGTTAGAGACACATGAATGGCATCACCTGGACTCGGCTCAAAATTGAACCCTCGCGTTAATTAATGTTCATCTTAACACATATGCATTTCGCCTCAGTGCAGGATGATGTAAAGAATTGGGGACAATGATAGGGGATTAACATAACAAAAAAAAAACAAGTGTAAACTAGGGTTACTCTAAATTAGATAAATATGTTAATGTAAATTCTCAGTTTGGCATAAAATAAAACTAAAACCAAAAGAAGGGACTTTGGCTTTTAATGGTCATCATATAAACATAATTAGCTTTTTCGTCACACACTGAACTCTTCATTTCAGCATAAAACAATCTTATCTAGTTTTAAAAATCTATGTATAATTAATAATTTGCATGCACCACAATTACCAGTTTTCATACCAGTCATTTACTATTTGTATACAGCTCACATTTGTCCTGAAACTGAATAAATAATTCAAGAAAATCCGAATAGCTCACTCATGCATTGGGCATTATGAAAAGCCAACGTAGGTGATAGAAGCAAATAATGTGCAAAAAATGAATATGACACAGTAACGGAATAGCAGAAGAATTTAATGAACCTCCAAACTTTCTCCATTTGTACTCGTTATTTATGCGACGAGCAGTGGCACGGCTCACAGAACGAGACACCAAGTTTTCATAATCAACAAAAAGTGGAATGCAAATTCGTCATCACACAGGGAGGTCTTTCACAATTCCGACAGAAGGAGAAACTTGGAGTGTATCAAAGCAATCTGTAACGAGACCCAACGCTGTCGCAATTTATGTTCTCGCACATTCTTGTATTCTTCCATGACATGTTGAATTTCATGACAAATTAATGCTAATGACAGAAAAAAAACTGAGCATTGCATGCCTCCAAGAAAGCATCAGATCAAGCCTTGGAAAAAAGGCCCCGAAATATGCAAATAGTGCCCAACTCTACAGGCTTGTGTTGTATGTTTTTTGTTTTCTATGATTTTAAATAAAGGACAGAGTGAGTTAATCAACCTGCTGACGTTAAGTGTTTAGATCGAGACTGCAGACCTGATGCTCTAATGAGTGTTCAGAAAACTTTGAAAACAGAAAGAAGAAGATAGTGAGAGAGAATCTGGCAAGAATACAACTCCAATGTGTGCATGAGGCAACCTACTATGGCACAGTGGACAACACTCCACAACAGGAGAGTCCGAATGGTAAATTAGAAATGGGAACAAAATGAAAATATGGAAAGTGAAAGTAAAATAAAGAGAGCATTTCAAATGCATCTGTCACCTGTTTTATTTATAAACCAACATTCAGCAGATGTCTAGTACATTTTGAGGCGAAGCAGGAGATAAAACTGTTCAACATGGAGTAATAAAGGGGATAAAGGGAATGCGATTGTCTTAATTTAATCTCGTAAATAATATCGTTCTGGCTTTATGGTTAAAAGTCGGTGTATTGTATTGAGTCTCAGCTGTTCCAAAAGGAACGAAGGGTTGTATTTGACTTTTTTTTTTCCTTTTGTTTCCTTTTTAAGTGGCTGAATAAACATTCACATTTTATTATGTAGACCAAGGATTTATATCAGTGCAAACACAAATATAAGAGTGGCAGTAAACCTACAGTAAACATGAGGTATGTGTGTTTAGTGCACACACACACACGCGCGCGTGCCGTTCGGACCGCCATGTGGCGTGCATGTGAGCGAGGTGGCGTTGCTAGGAGCACCAGGTTGTGTGCAGACAGTGGTAACAGAGTAGAGACGGCAGCAGCAGCCTGGCAGTGGAGAATAAAGGAGTGGAGCAATGCCAAGAAGATTCCCCCTGAGAGACCGTAGGAAGGAGAGAAAGAGGCAGACAGACACGCTGATGTGATCAAGTGTTTTCCACTAGACGATATAAGGACAATTTACCAAGATAAACATCTAATGGGTGATAACTGACTCGGTTACGACACGGGGACCATCATTAAAAAGGCAAAAGAGGGTTTATTTCAGCGTTGGGGAAAGGGAAGATCTAGCAGGGATGCGGGGGGAGAGGGCGATGGCGGAACAGCGGGAGGCAGTGGATGCTTCACAAGGTTGACTGGAGGGATGAGGAAGAGAAAAGAGGGGGATCGAGTCAATCTGTTGGGGCTCATGTTTGCCGTCCCTCTCCGTGTCACCCATCCATCAGATAAACTATTTCCCAACCAGCCTGACGTCACTTCCTCACCTCTGCGCCCCCCCCCCCCCCCCCACACACACACACACCCACCACCCCACTGAGCCTCTCCCTTGTTTTCTATTTGTTGTCTCCTTTTTCCAGTGTCTCTCTTCCTCCTTCCTCCTGCGCTCTTCCTTCCCTTATTTTGTCTTTAAAAGGGGAGTCGTGTGAACAGGCTATGCAAATGAGATGGTTATTACCCCACTGCTCATCAAGCCGCGCAGGGGAGACATTAATAGGCTGATGAATATGCATGTGAATTTGTTAATTAAGTTAATTATTCTGCTGAAAATGCATTCGTCTTCCAAGGACATCTTCCCCAGGATTTCAACCTGCTCCACTCATTAGTCATGCGATATTTCATACACAGAGTGAGAAAGAGAGAGGGAGGCAGACAGTGGGAGGGAGAAGAGAAACAATGCTGTTTTTGGAAAGTGGGTGCCATGAACAGTTGGGGTTGTAAAAGGATGGGGTAAAAATAATGTATTTTAATGTCATCAGCATTCACAATGGGATGCCCGGTAACTACCCATAATGGCGAACCACATCCTGGTTGCTAGATATTGCACATTATTCCCGAAAAAGTCCTCGCCGGAATTTATACTTTCAGAGTTTTCAGCATTTTTTTTGTACTTGCTTCTACCTCACTGGTTACTTCTCCCTAATTGCTTATTAAAACCCTTTTAAATGAACTTTTTGTGCCAACTTTCCAACACATTAATTAATTGTTGTAGCCAATTAAGTGCCGTTGTGCAAATGAGCCTCATCACAAATGGTCCTATAGGGCCGACCCCTCCTTTCTCTCTCCCTCTCCCTCTGTCTCTCGCTCTTCCCTCCCTCTACCACCCTCCCAGCTAGTCTTCCCAGCTGCCCTTGCACTCCGAGGCGCTCGGTGCCAGAGAAGCAGAAACTGTGTCCTGATAATGCTGCACTGTTTTCTGGACCGCGTCCAGCCTGCAGGCTCACTGATCTTAAACTTGTACGTTAGGTGAAAAGCAAACGGCTGCAGCCACGTTCTGCACACACAGTGTCAGCTCACACGAAGCCGCCCACAAACCGTATAGCAGCCGTTGTTGTTGTGCACTGGAGCTGGTTTTGTCCTGGAGCCACAAATTTGTGCGGGAGACGTGTAGGCATCAAATAGCCTACCTTATACTCGCAGCAGGTGAAAAACAGGAGTTCACCGGGAGAGATGGTTTTAAAAAAAAAAGGAGGTTGTGTACTTCAAAGCGCTCAGCACCGTTGCCAAGCTGCTCACACATCTTCATCCCCAGTGTTACAGCTGGAAACATGCAGAGGAAATCAAATATATGTGTTTATGCATGCTACACACTCATCCCCTTCAACAATATTACATGTGCAAAAAAGAAATGTGTCTATATCTATATCTATATCTATATCTATATCTATATCTATATCTATATCTATATCTATGTATCTCTTTTTATAGTGTGTATATTACCCACCATATAGTTTACATGTATATAATAATGCATGACTATCTATATAGGTTTACATATACAAAACAATACAGTATTTCTTTATTAAAGGGTTAGAGGGCCCCTTGTTATGTGTTATCTGACATTTACATGTTAAGTTTGTTATTTCTTTTTCAAGCATAATTTTTTTTAAATGAAATGAATGCATACAGCATAAAATCTGTCTAAATGAACAAGAAAAGGGCGTAAGTGTCAACCTTTCTGCTCTCAAAGATTTTCTTTCGAGCGGTGGCATTTTTCTCTTTTCTTCTTCAGTCCATAAATAACACGAGAACACGCAGCGGTGACTCTTCCAGGGCACGGGCTGAACTTTTCTTTTCTTGAGCTCATGTCGGGCTCTGCCCACTGTACGCCGCCATTCGGACGTGGCACCGGTGTACCCACCAGGAGGATTAGGGAAGGTTTAGCTACTGTGCCAGCCTCGCTCCCCGTGCCACCCCTTCCCTCGGCGCAGAGGGGGGTCCCACTTGGCATGGCAAGGTGAACTAGCCTCTGATTGATGGGCATGGTTTCAGCCCGCTACTGTGCTCCCCAAGGCCCGTGCCTCCCTTTCCTTTCTCCTACTGCTGTCTTGGCAGCGGTGCTCACCTCCTCTTCCATGCCAGGCAGCCAGCTAAAGCTCCTGGTGGGCACATCAATTACACAGCGGCACCTCCCCTCTTTTCTCATTTCTATCTGTGGGTCTGTCTACTGTCTCAGACGATGCCAATCTGGTCTCTCTCCATCTCCACTGCTGTCTATAGCTATCTCCCGTGGATGTACGTGTCAGCGTGGGTTTTACACCGTGTTCCCAAATATATCTTTGCTTATGCACAAATGCACATGTATTCATGCACACGCCCCTGCTCCCCTCTCTAAGGCAGGTCATAGCGGTTGGTGGGAAAATCCTCCCCAGAGAGCACATTGCCACAGGCTCAGCTGTACAAAGGCTCCGGTGTGTGTGTGTGTGTGTGTGTGTGTGCGTGTGTCTGTGCAGTAACATGTATGTGTGTGTGTGTATGTGGGGTTGCCATGAAGGCACATGGTTGCTTTTGCTGTTTACAATTGTTTAATCTAGTGCCTAATTACCTCCCTCTTGCTTCATGCCACATGACTGCTATATAGATGAAGGTATACACTTTGACACATACACTGCGTTTTCAGGTTTTGAAGTCGATTCACATGATTATTTCAACCTTCTTTTGGATTTTGGCGCTTATTGCTCATGGCAAAACATGAATCATTCACTTGCGGGGATTGTACGCCATCTGGAGTATTTATCAGTCCATTGTCTTTTATTCCCACCAACGCCAAGGCAAATGATTTGGGTTTTTAGTTTTGAGGGAAGAAATGAAAATAAGTGTTTCCCATTCGGTTTTGTTGGTGAATAATAAGGATTAATCGTGCAAATTTGCAATCATAACCCGTCAAGTATTTCTGTTTTCTGCTTTTTTCAATTTTTTTTAATGTGTGATTTTTAATAGGCCAACAAAATATATTATTATGTCGCTTCAAACAATTGAGTGAACCATATCCAAGTCTGGGAACAATTACAAATCCATGGTCATAAAACGACAGCAGATGTCACCCATAGATCTACGGTGTCACCCAGTGCCTTTTACCTGGAACTTTAAGCTTTGATTGGAAAATGTGTTTTTGGTTTCTATCAGATTCAGCACATTATATGAAAACGAGCATTTTATAATCCATCTAATGGTATCTAATGTAAGATTTTTGCATCCATAAATGCAAAATGTCATGTTTTTTTTAAAGAACTATATATTAAAATAATATCCTCAGCAAAAAAATGTGTAAAAAATTATTGAAACCCCTTTT
Organism: Eupleurogrammus muticus; assembly: GCA_036785175.1. NCBI lineage: Eukaryota > Metazoa > Chordata > Actinopteri > Scombriformes > Trichiuridae > Eupleurogrammus > Eupleurogrammus muticus. The sequence continues at coordinate 20,358,039 of JAYKQN010000015.1, forward strand.
TTTAATTTAAAATAATGTTCATTTATGATTACCCCTGGTATCGTGTTATACTCTATTTATTAATAAATTAAATAATAATAATAAATAAATACATTTTGGTATTTAATCAAAAATTCAGTCTATCCTAATGTTTCAGTGCATTTTTAGTGTTTCTGTATTGCATTAACTCTAAAAAAAAAAATAGACAATATAGTTATAATCATTTCATTAAAAAAAAATTGTCTCCGGTGGAGTACGGAAGCCGGGTGGGGGAGGAAGGGAAAGCGAAACGAGCAGCGGGGGACAATGGCTGCGGGGCCTGGTGTTTCTATGCAGAGCGGCAGTCCAGCAAGAGAAATGACTCTCTCGGTCCAACAAACGGGGAACCAAACCCATACAGACCGAGTCAAAACCGAAGAGGTGACCGGTAAGAACGGGAGCCGGCACTTGGTCGAGTTTTTGCTGCACCAGGCAGCTCAAGCTAACGTAGGCTAACAGTTAGTTAGCCGAGTGTGCGTCAACAATCGCTTCCTATTTACGTTTCTTTAATCAATGAGTTGGTGTTTTTACATCTCGGTGTGCTATTTTGATAATTCAGCTACCTTCAGTCGCTAAAAGGTCGATCAGTAGCTGTGGTCGGTGTGTTGTTTGGGTGACGTAGCAGCTAAGTTAGCTCCCTGTAGTGAGCAACAAGCTAACATCAACTTTGTATAAACGCTAACACCCGAGTCAAAGGTGGCAAAGTTTGCAAAAGGGGTAAAAGTCGCATCACGCCTCCACTTTTAGCTCGTTTTGACGGGAAGTTTGACCAGATAGACAGTCAATTCAAACGGAAGAAGACATGTAAATGACAGATGATCAGACAGCTCTCACACTGCAACAATCCTGCAGCAATAGGCGAATAACACACGCTGCACCTACACTTTATATTTACTTGTTTTACACTAAAACATTTACCGTGCAATACACTTCACTCACTATGGTGTATTTCAATAGGTTGTGTATATTGCACTTCTACTACATATAGTAGGGGAGAAGTTAACTTAGTACACTTACTCAAGTATTTCAATTGAAAGCTACTTTAAACTTCCACTTCATGAATACCTTCTACTTTTCTACTCTGCATCTGTCTGACAGCTCTAGTTACTTTTAACATGCAGGTTTGACATAAAATAATATATTTGAGTATTCGCGTTTAAATTGACCTTTTCCTCTTTTAAAAATGTGTTATGCATGCTTGTGGAAAAGCTGCCATGTGAAGTGTGTTAAACAAATATGTAATCCAAATATATACTATTATATGATGCAGTACTTATGTTTATACATATATATATATGACATATATATATATATATATGTGTGTGTGTGTGTGAAACTATTGATGTAGGGGCTGAAACAAATATAGATTAGTATTATACATAAAGAAGGTGGTGACACTTTTATAACAGAGCCAACAAACACAATGTGTGTTTTTGCCACATTTGGTCCTAATTAACAAATTTTTTGGGAGGAGGGATTTTTATGTGATTTGTTCTTTGTTTTTGCTGAACATGGCAGGTACTTCTGATCAAAAAATCAATTATTACAGAAAATTACCTAAGAGGAATATGTGTGACTATTATGTGGGGGTCACAGCGGATGTAGTAGTAGATATGATTTTACTTGAAACGCTGACTGCTAATGCGTTAGCTGTCATGATTTGTTGAATAGGTCTACATTTAGTTTATGCTACTTTGGAAAATGGCATTGATTGGTTTTACTGAATTGGAGGAAGTTTTTCAATCAGTTTTACCTGACTTTTTGGCAAAATTGTGTATCAGACTACAATTTGTAGTGGTGTAAAAAATCCTGTAGGAATACATGGTTGTCATTTGATTAATTTCATGTTTCTGAAATGTGAGAACATTCTAGGAAACCTACATTTTGAATCCATGCTCCATACTGGGTAAATGTCTTTACTTAGAAAACCCAAGGAAATCAAGCACTGCAGCGATGTGGAAAGGCTGTAAATATCTTTAACATCACAGGCGGGGAAAAAAAATGTTGCATCTCTTTTCAGAAGCAGAGAAACAGAGTCGTATGGCTGCTTTGCTGGAGAGGCTCCATGCCAAACACAATGCTTCACGACCATGGCAGGAGACCAGCAAAGTTGTGCGTCAGGCCATGGTGAGACATCTTGTATCCGACAGGAATAATCACCTTTAATTCACACAGCAGCTCTGTAAATTTCAGTTTTATTCCCTGTCTATTTATCCACAAGAGACACTACTAGCACCACGTTCAATATACATCTAGCAATTAATCACTTAATTTCGCACATCAGTAATTATTTTTTAGCTGGGTCAGTGACATTTAAATGTCTGACCTATTGTGCTGACTAAGCCAATAAAAGCAATATCAACATGAAATCTTGTGTATAAAGCACTTTTAACCTTTTCTCAGCGATTTTCTTACTGTTTTTATTCCCCCCCCCCCTCTGTGTCTCAGGAGAAACGCGGCATGATGAATGCTGCAGGTCACCAGCTCGTGCTCACCTGCCTGGAGACTCTGCAGAGAGCACTTAAAGGTGAGTGTCAGCAGTGAAAAGTGTTTCAGGGCAACACCTAAAGTTACTTTCCATTATTAGATCATTTAGGGGAAATGTAACTATTTGCTTTTTGAGAGTTACGGATGAACTGAGTTTCCTGTTCTTTGCCTTCTCTTTATCAGTTTCATCTCTGCCATCGATGACAGATCGTCTAGAATCCATCGCTCGACAAAACATGTGAGTTTTCACCCCTTTGCTCTTTTTTCCCCCCAACATCACACTGCATTTCTCCTAACTGTGGCTGTATTTTTTTGTCTGCAGGCTGGGTTCTCACCTCAGCACATCAGGGACGGAGTGCTATATCACATCAGACATGTTTTATGTGGAGGTGCAGCTGGACAGTGGTGGCCTGTTAGTGGACGTCAAAGTGGCTCATCAGGGAGAAAACCCTACGGTCAGTATAACTTTGATTCACCACTACAACTCAGCAAGTGTAGCATGGTCTTCTCATGGTGATTTAACATGTTTTTTAATTGAAATGTTTGATAGATATTTCGTTATCAAGATATATTATTAATTAATCAGTATTTTCAATTCTTTTCTTTGTTATTTGTTGGTCACAGAGCTGTCCTGAGCTGATTCAGCATTTGAGGTGAGTAGAAGCTGCAAACTCTCCTTGACAATATCACAAGCAGCATAGGCTATGTAGTATAAGGTTTCTACGAGTAGACTGATAAAGCTGTCAAACCACACTTTTTGTCCCTCATTATTAGAGAGAAGAACTTTGAAGAGTTTTCCAAACATCTGAAAGGACTGGTTGACTTATACAAGCTCCCTGGAGACAAGTAAGTATTCTCTATAGGTGTTGAAATATGAGTCTGGGAATTTCCGGGGGAAAATAATACATGATTAAAATGTCAGATCTTAAATTAAGCCAAGTATTTTGTTTTTGTCACGATGGTAAACGATGTAAAAATCAATAATATCTGTTAGTTTTGGTTTATGACACAATCTGTTATGGATGATAGTTATTTCATGCATCTGAATAATTGAATTCCGTATATCTTCTGCAAGGAACTGAATTAAATAGTTCTTTATTACAAGGCTATAAATACAATTAATGGCCCAGAGCAGACAATAATGGTGAATCTCAGAAGCCCTAATAAAGAGACAGATGCTATATTTCTTATAGATTGTTATTGTTTTTCTGTCAGTTTTATCTAATGATCTCATTTTATTTTTTGTCCTCTAGTAAATTGAAAACCAAGATGTATTTAGCACTGCAGTCTCTAGAACTTGATCTCACTAAGATGATGCACATGTTTAGGTGAGTTCACAATCGTTTTGTTACCCTCTTTTTCGTTCTTTTGGATTATTGAACTAATTGTAAGATAAGATAAGATAAGATAAAACTTTATTGATCCCACAACGGGGAAATTTGTGTGTTACTGCAGCGTTACAGATAAAGAAAAAGAAAAAGAAAACAGATGTAAGGTGTCACTCCACCTGATTTAAGAATCCCTCTTTGTTTTTTTAATGTATTTTTTTAGGTTGGCAACCAATGCTAATACTGTAGAGACTATTCTCCATGGCAGTGTGGGCTTGCTGACAGCCAGGAGTGGTGGCCATCTTGTTTCTCTCCAGTGTTACTTGTCCCCTTATGACATATTTGAGGAGGGAACAGGCTCGCATCTCAACTTAACAGACAGCAATGGTAAGTTCCTGGAGGAAGTGGACACACTGATGAATGGCCAAAGAAAGTATAAGGACGAGTATCTGCCACTAGCAAATGATGTGTAATATTATTCCTGTGTGAACCTTGACCTTTCTCTCTGTTTTTGTTATCACTTTGATTTTCTTTGCAGTGCCACAATCACTTGGTGTCAGTGTTTCTGTCACAATTGAGGGAACCTCTTCTGTTTACAAGCTTCCAATAGCTCCTCTTATCACTGGATCCCACCCAGTAGACAACAAAGGGTTAGTGGTCTTTTTTTAACACACATGTATATAATATATATATATATATATATATATATATATATAGAGAGAGAGAGAGAGAGAGAGTATAACTAGTTAAAGTAAATGGCTTTTGGGTTTGCATGTTTCATTTGTTTCAGGACACCTTCCTTTTCCACTGTGACCAACTCCAACTGTGTGGACCTGCCAGCTTGTTTTTTTCTCAAGATGAACTGCCCCATGCCTTTCTCACTTTCCTTTATTCAGAGGCTGGGCAATGCTACTTGTGAGTTTCAGCAACATCAGAATTAATTTATTGTATATTAAACTGGTTTATGTTTTTCTAACATAACATAAATGCTGTATTTAAAATATAAACAATATAACGCCTGTAATTTTCCATTAACATTAACCTCTTACCTTTGAGATGGACACTATTTTCCATTTATTTCATAAAATCAACTTGGAAATTTAAAACTTGTTAAAGATAAATATTTTTTTCATATTACTTTTTTTGTCACATTTGTCATCACATAATACTATAACAGTCGGAACTAGGACTGTTTCCTTTCAGTGACAGTACTGCTCTAGACGTATAATAATTTAGCAGAGCTCACTGCCAATTTTTAACAGAAAAACTGGAGAAAAAAAATATTTAATGTATAAAAAGATTATTTGATGAATAGATTTCCTAACTCAAGCATGATTATTTTTACAGGGTGAATTTAAGATAGTGTGAATAAAAAGAAATCAATCCTAATCGAGAAATCCCCTTTTGTAAAAGTGGTTGTTTGACTTTTGTTTCAATTGGAGTTTGACTTCTCTCTCTCCCCCCCCAGCGATCCCGGTGTTTGAGAGCCCCCCCACCTTATCTCCTCTCTACCAGTTAGTTGTCCGGAGCCAGCTCCAGCTCCTGGAGGAGGGCAGCAACACGCCGCCACTATCACACAACATGCACTTCTATTCTGTAAGCAAACACACACATACCTATATGTATCTGTTGCAGGGACTGTAAATACAAGTTATTTTTAGTACTGATCAGTCAATAATTTTTTCTGAATTGCTTAGTCTTTAAAAGGAAATTGATGGTTTTAGATTTTAGCAATTTTCAACCGTCATGACCCAGGTTTATTCAGGGTAATGGAAAAGTTACACACAAACATAATCACAAAATATCAGATTGGTAAACCACACAGATTCATTTTATTTAAAAAAGCTTTTTTCCTGCTTTTACAGGTGTTGCCAGATCAGCAGCACTGCTATTTTCTGAATGGTGATGCCCCAGTGCAGGATGGGCACTCACTTCAAGGAGCATTGGTGACCAAGATCCCCTTCCGCCACCCAGGACAGGTGCCACTACTGCTGGATATCATACGGCACCAGGCAGCCTATAACAACTTGATTGGCAGCTGTGTTAAAAGAACTTCTATCAGAGAAGGTATCCATCTCCTTTCTGAATTACTTTATTTGATCAGTCAAAGACATGGACGTAATTTGTTTCCTCATATATTAAATTACCTACCTTATCTGTGCCCTCAGACAGCGCAGGCCTGCTGCAGTTTGAAGTATGCCCTCTTACTGACTCAAGTTTCAGTGTCTCTTTCCAGCATCCTGTCAATGAATCATTAGTTTGTGGTGAGTTTTCTATTTAAAAAAATCTGATTATCAAGTATATCTGTATATTATGTGAATAGACGTTTTTGCCTATTGTGCAGTCAATTGTGTTGTCCTGATTGTAATTTTTGTCTTCTTTCCCACCTGACTTCTTCCTCTAGTTGTAATGGAGGTGATTGACTCCAGACAGGTATCCTGCAAGCTATATAAAGGACTGTCAGATGCTCTGATTTGCACTGATGAATTCATTACCAAAGTGGTGCAGAGGTAACCTATTTCCTCCTCAACGCATAAATATGGATATTAGATCTTTTAGTGTTAGAGTAACTAATCATTTCCTCCCTGTCATAGATGCATGTCCATTCCTGTAACAATGCGAGCCATCCGAAGGAAAGCGGAGACCATCCAGGCCGACACTCCTGCCCTCTCACTGATTGCACAAACTGTGGAGATCATGGTGAAGAATAATCTGCCTCCTTCGGGTAGTCCCACCTACAACATGGCAACAGGCGACGTGGCTAACCCTATGGGACTGCCGGGGCTCGCAGGAGGCAGCACACCTACCGGTGTAGGACCCCCAGGGGGACCTAATTTTGCAGGTCCAATTAATTCCCTGTTTGGGATTTCCCGGACAGAGAGGCAAGGTCAGGGAGGGGAGTGCCAATCTCAAGGTGGGGTGGCTGGGCAGCAACAAGTTCAGCAGCAACATCAGCAACAACAGCAGGGTCAAGGCCACTCGGATGACTACAGCAAAGTCACCCAGAATCCAATACTGACAAGTCTATTACAGATAACTGGAAGTGTGGGTTCTAGTCCCAGCTCCCAGAATGCGCCGCAGCCCCACCAAACGCCTCCCCCAACCTCATCTCCTGCAAGCAACACCAAGAATCATCCTATGCTGATGAACTTGTTGAAAGACAACCCCACACAAGATTTTGCTACACTGTATGGTTCTAGTCCATTAGAGAGACAGAATTCCTCGTCTGGTTCACCACGTACAGACAGCATGGGAGGAACCTGCCCTGGAAGTGGCACAAAAGTGAAGAAGAAGCGTCCACGGGGTACAGAAAAGGGTAGTGTGTTGCCTGGAACTGCTGCCGGTGGTGGAGGTGGTGCCTTAGGCATGAAGTCTCAACAGGGGTCTTCCATGTCACAGCACCACCAGCATCACCCAGTCACACATGAGGATGATTTCCACCGCGAGCTCCTATCTATGGATGTGGACGCATCACAAAATTCTATTTTTGACGTTAACCTGACTGGCGATGGCTTAGACACTCCCCATAGCATCACCCCTGCTCCTAGCCAATGCGGAACCCCGCCCTCTGGCCCTAGCATGCCTTATTCACAGTCTCATGTCCAGTCTCAGCAACAGCAGCCATCGGGTACCGTACCGCCTCGTATGGTACGCCTTTCTAGCTCCGATAGTATCGTACCTGATATTACAGAAATCTTGTCAGACTTGCCTGAGCAAACAGGCAAAGGCAACAGTGGAAGCCATGGTCAACACCCCATGGGCAGTGGTGGGGAGGACGGAGGGCCCTTAGGTACCCCCATTCGGGACTCCTCCAGCTCAGGGCAAGGTAGCGCAGTGTTTGACTCGGCAGACATTTTCAATACCAACAGCAACGAGAATCCATTTACAGATGCTGCTGAACTGATCGCTGAGGCAACTGCAACTGCAGCCACGCCAAACAGTGATTCCTCTTCCACAAATTTTTTCCCAGATGCAGCTGATTTCAACCCTGACCTCCTGACGTCAGGTCACGGTTTTTCTCAGAACTACTTTGATGACAGTTCTCCAAGTGCGGATGGAGACATGGACCTAGTCAAGGGGTTTGGTGGAGGTAGCCAGCAGAATACTCCATCGGGTACACCTCAGAATCCCACTCCACATGGGCAGAGCACCCCAGAGCCCTCATTGAAGGACCCTTTTGAAATGGGGATTGTTTTTGGAGGCAACAGTGGTGGTGGAAAACCGCTTCTGGGTCAAGCTCCCGACTTGGGGGATACACATGGTGGAGGCTCTCAGAGCCCCCTCATGATGGGCTTGGTAGCAGCATGTGGGGACTTTAAAAGTGCAGAACCCAAAGTGAAACAGCAGCAAGGACTCATGCGGCCAAAGGATGAGAATGGGGGAAGTGGAGGGAGCAGCTCTGGGATGGGAAACATTTCAACAGAGGGCAAACAGGTCAAACGAAGCAGGACCCCATCCAGTGAGGGAAAGTCTAAAGATAAGCCCCCCAAACGCAAAAAGCTTGATCCTGATGGGAAGTCCCCCTCACACAGCTCAGGTGGACGGCCATACACGCCCCCTAGTGGTGGCTCTGGCTCTGGGGGAAGCATAAGTGGAGGAGGCTCCAAATCTCCTGGTAGTTCAGGGCGCTCACAAACACCCCCTGGTGGTGCCACCCCTCCAATTCCCAAAATCACAATTCAGATTCCAAAAGGGACTATAACTGGGGGGAAAACGTCATCCCATGGTGGATACACTTCAAGCAGCTCCACGACGGGCAGCACAGGCGGAGCAGGTGGAACTAGCAGCAGTAAAAGCCACCACTCTCACTCTTCCTCTTCTGGAAAAATCAAGTCCAAGGAAGGGTCCATGACACAGGGCAACAGCTCGAAGCCAGGGAGTGTTGGAGTAGGTGTTGGAGGTGGGCAATCCCAGTCCAAGAGTTCCTCTCAAGGAATGGGTGTTGGAAAACCAGGATCATCCCCAATCACTAAACATGGACTGTCAGGGCCAGGGGCCAGTGGAGGTGGAATTGGAAGTAGTAATAAAATGAAGCCTCAGGGCGGCAAGCCTCCTGGGTCTCTAATGAATCCAAGCATAAAACCCAACATCTCCCCATCTCACTCCCGCTCCAGTAGCTCTGGTGACAAATTGTCTTCCCCCATGAAAATGCAGCAGTCGCAGGTTCCAGGGACACCTCCTTCTTCTAAGGCTAAATCGCCAATGGGCTCAGGGGGTGGTAGCTCTGGAGGGTCTAAGTCTTCCTCTGGTGGAGGAATCAGCTCCCAAAAACCAATGGGTGGGAGCTCCTCCTCTGGTTCCACATCTTCCTCATCGTCCTCCAGCTCCTCTTCTTCATCTGGTTCGATGAACTTCTCCGGAGGCTCCCAGTCTCAGTATGGGAGTGGTGGAAGTGGAGGGGCAGGAGGAGGCGGGGGTGGAGGTAGTGGTGGAGGGGGAGGGGGCAGTGGAGGGGGTGGTCAAAACAACGCCAACAACCCCAACGCCAAAGGGAAGTCTCCAAGTCGGAACAAGAAACCTTCTCTTACCGCGGTCATAGACAAACTAAAGAGTGTTGGAGGTGGGGGAGTGGGGGAGGATGGTTGTGAGGTCGGTCCACCAGGAGCGGGAACTGGTTCTGGGTCTGCTCCCGGGAATGTTCCCAGCAGCGGACCTTCAAACATGGGACCTTCCAAACACGGCACATCTTCCCAAAGTGGAGAGTATAAGCGGGAAAAGTCTGATAAAGAGGGAAAAGCTAAAGTGTCCGTTTCAGGGGGAAACAGTGGCGAAAAGAAGCTGATGGACACCAAAACCGGCGGGGTGAGCACAACTGGTCTGGCTAAAATCATCATTAGCAAACCTGATGGAGGCTCGCCTAGCATCAAGGCCAAAGTGACCCTTCAGAAAGCAGGCGAAGGATCGGGCGAGTCCATGCGTCCTCAGATTTCTAGCCTCAAAGCTTCTCCCCTCTTCAGTGGCTCGACTCCGAAGCACGACCGCTCGTCGCCGAGCCATAGCCGCTCACCGGGCTACACCCCGCTCAACCTGGACAGCGAGAGCGAGTCCGGCAGCAGCTCGGTGGCGGAGAAGTCCCACCAGAACAGCCCGAGCTCGGACGACGACCAGACCATACGCCCCCTCCCTCCCCAGGACTACATGAGCTCCATCCCGCTCAGCTCTGGGGAGAAGCACAAGAAACACAAGAAGGAGAAGAAGAAGCAGAAAGAGAAGGAAAGAGAGAGGGACAGGGACCGAGAACGGGACAGAGAGAAAGAGAAAAAGAAGTCCTCCATGTCCATCGGGCCTTCCTCGCACCCAATCAAAGCGGACAGCTGGTCCCGGTCGCCCATCTCGGCCTCCGAGTCGTCTTTGTCCATGCTTGGTTCAGAGCGTCCATCTCGGCCGAGCCCAATGTATATGAGAAATGAAGACGATGACCTCATGGACTCAGCCCTCACTGGCAACCTTTGATTTTAATTACCCACCTAATTTTACTCGCACACCTTTTTAATACATGCCTTTTTAAGAAACCATTTTAACTCTTAATTTATTTATCCCAAACCACAAATTGGATCTCGGTTTAAGAATATTGTGACATTGACCTGTTGAACTGTATTTTAATGTCATATATTAGTATTGGGATGTCAGTTTTATATGAAAGTTGTTGCAGCACTGTCATGTAAATCCATCTTCCTTGATCTCCATCAAGGAGGAGGCTTTAAACAGTATATTTTTCAGAAAAATTGACATTGTTTTTTATTCTTTCTGGCGATGTCAGAATGTCTTTGCTCTAATGTTTACCGCTTATTTCATGTTTTCTGTTCATATGTCATTATTGTTGAAAATGTACCATCACTGTTGTCAAAATAAGTATGTTTTGAAAGAACAAAGTATTGCAGAGCGAGAAAGGTACAGTGTTCAGTTGCCTTGTTTTCATATACAACTCAGTTTGTAGATTTTGATAGATTTTAACTTGTTGACATGCGAACTATTGTAGAGGCGTGCTAAAGATGATGATGATGATGACGATGGAGGAAGAGGAAAAGTGACATACTGGTAATTTTTTAACTAGTAAAAATTTTGGAAGCCTGAAATAAACATTTCACTTCTGTAAAAAAAAATAAATAAAAAGTTGTCACACTTCTGTATTTTAGAAGACTTGTGTAGAGTTTCAAGTATTTTCTTTATATATTCAGTGTAGCTACGAATCTACACTAGATGGCAGCAGAGTATCAGGCCGGTCCATCATGGTGGTAAAATTAGATGACAAGTGACACTCCTAGTGCCGGTGTTTACACATTTTATTCCCAGGCTTTGTGAATTATGATATAACTATGGGTCAATAGGCTTATAACAAACAGCCAAAGTTGCACAAAACAAAAAATATTAATTCAAGGAGTATTGCCATCAGTCAAAATGTAAAAAAAAAATGAATTTCACCATCCAAAAGACTTATTTGAATGCTTTTTGGGTAGAAAAAAAGAATGTAATATGCTGCCATTGCTAGTAATTCTTAAATAAACTGGCAGTCTGCACTTTACATTTGCTTCAAAACACAAATGCATTGAAGTAGAGGAACTGGTTTACACTTCTAACCAAGAGCTATGGTGTAAATTGCAAATAATGGATGGTAAATGGTAAGCAACCTAATGTGACTAGAGGAATACATGGAGTATATATTGTTTGTAAGGTAATTACTGTTCTTTTTTGTGCAAACAAAACCACAGAGGGGCTTGTAACAGAGATAAAATGCCAGTATATGGTAGAAAATCAATATCATATATGGCTGTGTACACAAAAAAAAACATTCTAACCTTTGTCTCCCCCCGTTTTGTCCCGAGTGACACATGAAACCCAACGTGGCTCCCAGTCAGCTGGTCTTCTGACCCGTCGCCTCACCTCTCTCCAGCTCTGCTGACTGTAATGTTTCGTCCCAAAAGCCCCGATAAATTGCTTGGCTGACGAAAAGAGAATGGAGTTTCTATGTAATACAAAAAGAAATCACTTATTACGGAGTCGGTTGCTTTGAAGAAATGTGAGTCTCAGCCCGGCACCAGCGTGTCATCAATCCTTTGTGCTTTAATAGGCAGCAGCTTGCTAAGGGCAGCTGGTTAGTACACATTTTTTGTGGCGTATTTCTCACAAAGTGTGTTGAAATTAATGTAAGTGAGCCCTTCTCCTATGTTTCCAAGATAAATCATACCACCTAAGAGTTGTTGTATATCAAGCTATGGATAAAACAGCATGATTACTGTATTGCACAAGTATGCTTTGGACTGGTCACAATAAAAGGTCACTCTGAAATGTGCAGGTTTTGGTTCGACAAAAGACATTTTTTTAGGCACTGAACGATGGATTTTATAGGTCTGGGCTATAGAGAAAGAGTCCACGGTGTGAGCAGATGAACAGTAGAGCTCAATCTTTCAACCGTCCATCTTAAGGAACAAATAACTAGATGAATACGAATGAACATTTCCATTATTGTGTTACACTTCAAGCTCTTTCCTGTCCTTTTTTTCCCCCACACGCATGCATTTATATCATGCACTTCATTACAACCAGTGTAGGAATTTCAGCTAGGGCCCCTTCCAACCAATTTGTCAAATGTCAGGAAAATAAAAGAAAGCCTGAGACTGCAAACCCCTTTCCTTGTCTCTCGCTCCTTGACACTCAACTCCATGTCAACCTTTTCAAACTGCTGATCTGCTCTTTTCTCAGGGCACAGCTAATTTCTCTATTGTCGAGCCTGCCACTCCTGGCCTTACACTCACGCCTACTGCTCGGAATATATAATAATTGATCGATTCTATTGCCAACCGCAATAAGGATTTGTCTTTGGCTTCTACTCAAAGTTCGGTAAAAGGATATAGAGTACACTATAAATAGTACAACACACCATTCAAAAGTTTGGGGTCACCCAGCCACTTTGAAATGTCACACTTTTAATTATCCAGTTGCGAAATGAATAAAAAATATAGTTAGTTTAGAAATAATTATTTATATTTGAAATAATAATTGTGCTTTTATTGAAATAATGCTCCATCTAACCAGCCAAACTGTTTCTCAGTTGTGTTAACATAATTGCACGAAGGTTTTAAATCATCCATTACATCCTAATGCAATTTGCAAACACAATGTACCATTAGAACTTGGAGAGACTGATCCATGCATTTGTCTCCAGCAGGTTAGACTACTGCAATGGCCTGCTCACTGGTCTCTCTAAACGAGCTGTTAAACAACTACAGAACATTCAGAACGCTGCAGCTCGAGTCCTGACTAGAACCAGAAAATATGACCATATTAGTCCAGTGCTCATGTCTCTGCACTGGCTTCCTGTCACTCAGAGAATAGACTTTAAAACAGTTTTACTTGTGTACAAGTCTCTTCATGGTCTAGCACCAAAATACATCTATGACATGTTAGAGCCATACAAGCCATCTAGGACCCTGAGAACCTCAGGGACTGGTCTCCTGCAGGTGCCCAGAGTCAGGACTAAACATGGTGAAGCTACATTCCAGTTTTCTGCAGCTAAAATCTGGAACAGTCTTCCAGAGAATGTGAGACAGGCCTCAACGCTGACAATGTTTAAGACCAGGCTGAAAACAGTTCTGTTTAACCGTGCATATGAAAACTGAAAGTATCTTATCTACACTCTTCACTCTTTTTTAAATTATTGATGAATTCTATGTTTTATGATTTTCCTTTTGTGATTTTATGTATGTTTTGCTCTCCTTTTGTGATTTTATGTAACTGTAAAGCACTTTGAATTGCCCTGTGTATGAATTGTGCTCTACAAATAAACTTGCCTTGCCTTGCCTTGCCTTGCCTTGCCTAGAACACTGGAGTAATGGTTGCTGTAAATGGGCGTCTATACACTATGTGGATATTGAATTAAAAAACTGACATTTGCCGCTAGAATAGTCATTTACCACATTAACAATGTATAGAGTGGTTTTCTGATTAGTTAAAATTTATCTTTATTGTCAAAAATAATGACTTTTCTAAATGACCCCAAACTTTTGACCAATAGTGTATAAGGAAGTATAAAGGCTTTTATATAATAGGCCAGTCACAACACAGTGTGCATTTTGTTTTCAGGATAGAACTTTTCATAGCGAGTGCTGCATTGCTGCTACATGTCTAGCTCGGTGCTTGTGGGCCATAAAAAAGTATAAATTTGATGCATAGACCATAAAATTTAAATAATAAAACGGCAACATGGGCCCCCTTAAAGAACCAGCCACAACCAGCCAAGGTTTATCATTGCAGTAGCTGCTCTGTCAATTTTAATTTGGCATTTCACACTCGCCTCTAGTTAACTCTCCTCTGGTGTAAATGCCTCTGCAGGAGAATATATGCTGGCAAATGTCATGTGCTGCCGATCCTCACGACTTTAATCTTCTGGTACTAGATTCAGTTTCTATTCTTATTCCATCATTATTCACTTCCACTTTTTCTTCTTCTTCTATCTCAGCTCCTGTGCATCATCTCTCTCCATTGGCAGCTCCACAGTCCAATTTGGAGCCCAAAGGTTTGTTTTGAAGTCTCTTTTTTTTCCTCCCAAGTCTTCAACTTGTGCGGAGGAGATAAAAAAGTCTGAGTCAGCAACACGAGCTGCAGCCACGCTCGTCTGTTTCACTTGATAGTGTGTGTTAATGTCTATCTGGCCACTTCGCCAGTCGTTAAACATTTACGGTGTCGGGATTTATTATATTTCACGCATGTGTGACACAAAAATGTGCAGCCGGCGAGTTGAGTTCAGCAAAAATTGTTGTCTCTCCCCTTCAGTGCATATTCATGACCGTTGATGAGCATGGAAATAACATCCCTGCTTATCCTGTGGATAAGAAAAGCAAGAGGAGGCAGCCAGTTGCCAGTTAGTTAAGCTTTATAGCTGCACACACTCAGCATTAGAAGGCAAAGGAGGAGTGGTGGGGGAAGAGAAGAGATAGTAAGAATAAAGGCGAAGGAAGGAGGGAGGAGACGAGAGTGTAGATGTATTTTCAGCCTGAGAGTGCTGCATCTTTATCTTAGTATGTTATTATAGCGAGAGCCACAAACTGGAGTAAAGCAGCAGCATGAAGGCGGCAGAGCATTTCATCAGACTGAACTTAGAGGGTCTGAGCCAATTTAAATTTTCTTGATTTTTCTCAGCAATAATAAAAATCCAAAGGTGTTGCTCTTCCACTAATTTGTATTTTTTGGAGGTCAACCACTGAATAACTCAATCATCTTTTTTTGGGGTTTAATCATCAGTTTTTGCATTTTCATCTCTGATATTACAGTACATGCTCACGTCCTTACGTCCCTGTGTGCTTTGTTCGGCTTTGCAGAGCTCTTTTAAAATGCTGCGCGGAAGCAAGTTTTCCTAAGTGTATCAAGTTTTGGAGATATGCTGAGGCAAACTGAAGTGAGTGGCTATAAAAGTGTGTTGCTTGCGAAACATCAGCAGAACTGAATGAAGAGAAGGTACATCTGAGTTCATGTTGCGGGTCAGCAATAAAGCCTCTCTCTCCTATTTAAATATATTGGAATAAAACCACTGCAACATTCCGTCAAAGTGACAAATGGACGCAATGAATCGTAATAAAGACGATCACCTTGATGCAGTGCCTGTGATGTTATGATATCGTATCGATATAACAGTAAAATCTTGAAAATGCATTTTTTTCTTTTATTTAGCAGGACCATGGTAAGATTAGCAACACCCAGACAACAGAAAATAGATATAAAACACAATTTTAACCCTCTTCGTTAATAATACATAATTCTTGAAGAATGTTGCTCACAAAAGATAAAAAATTGTCGAATAAATAAACTGATAGAACACAGTGAGTTCTTGTGAGTTTGACAAAATATTTTTATTACAAGATCCACTTGCTGATTTTCTAAGAAGGGAATTAGAGTAATGCAGCAGAACCCAAATTACAACAACTTTATGTCTAAAGCGATATTTATTCAGTTGTGTAAGGTCAAGTCAAGTCAGTCCATTTTTATTTGTATATCCCAAAATCAATAATTCGCTTCAAATAGCTTTACAGTTTGTACAAACTCAACACAACATCCCCTGTTCACAGACCTTCACATTGTTCAAGGAAAAAGATAAAGAAACAGAGGAGGATGCCTCATCAAGGACGGACAGGCGTGCAACAGATGCTATCTGCACATGATGGAATGCAATACGTTTGAACAGGAAAAGTTGAATATGACACTAAATAGAATAACAGCTTCCAGGTGAACCAGGACAGCATCAGACCCTCCAACAACTGAAAGGCTCCATGCAGCAGCTGCACTGCAGCATATTCTGTGGATGAGAAAACGCAGGGCAGGCCTCGGAAGGTGTTTCCTTCCATTACATGAACCTTCCAGAGTGATTGTAGCAGCAGTACAGACTGAAAGGGGTGAGTAGCTGCGTTTCAGCACGATAACACGTCCGAAAGCCGTATCATCTGTAGCACACTAAAAAAAGGAAATGGAATTCTATTGTTCCCCCAACCCCAACGGGGACCGGGAGGTGAGTCAGCGAACGCCGGTGCCAGCCCCCGTTTTGGCGTGTCCAACACAAGCCCCAACGTCATCCTGGCCCCCCGCCCCATCCCTCTGCCAGCCCTCCTGTCTTTCTGTCGCTCTGCCGTTCCGTCGCCCAGAGTCTCTGGTGCTGATAATCCATCTTTTTCAAGCGACTCCCAGACAACGTTGCTTTATTACTCCTGTAGACGTTTATGGGAACGTGCTGCGAGCGTGCTGCTCCATTTAGAGATAATGTTCTTTATGGATTTAAATGGAGTAAAATGCTGTTATATTCCTCTGAAGAGAATTTTGACACTTAGCAATGACAACAATTAAGGTAAAACTGATTTATGAATGTTAATTATGAACATTTCTTGGATTGGATTGACATCAAAGTAATGTCTAAATTTAATACGTCCTCTGTTAGGTGTTAAATTACGTTATGTTAAGGTGATTTTAGCCTCTATGATAATTTAGGAAACATCAACAAAATGCTGTTATCTGCCTACACACAGCCAGACAACATGGAACAGAGCACACACACACACACACACACACACACACACACACACACACACACACACACACACACACACACACACACACACACACACACACACACACACACACACAGGTCTACATTAACAATTACCTTGACCCTGGGTCTTGATCCTAAACCCTTAAAGCAGCGATGACCAGACGAGACAAGCTTCCTTTAGGGGATTTAAACACAAACTAGTTTTCACAAAGAGAGAAAAAACTGCATTACATCTGTAGCCATATGTTCAGGCGACACACACACACACACACACAACATCACACACTGACAGTATGTGAGAAGACACCGCTCAGCACGGTCTGGAGCTAAATATAGTCGTCACATTTGTCGAGCTTATTATTTTAGACTCTAGATGTGCAATCGAATTCTTCTCGAGTTTTCTCTGCAATGTGTTAAATTTACAGTGTAGTACAATAGTTAAAAAAAATAGGTATGTGTTAAGAAAAGGTTAAAGTTACTTGCATCACTAAATACCATAAAGCAGCATTTACAGATTCAGACACAGTTGCTCTACTGATTTTAAACATTTTATGTATCTTAACTGTATGTTAAGTGAATCCTAATCTCAGTGCCATATCATACAGTGACTCCATGCTCTTTTATCCAGCAGCTCGAGTATATTCATCTTCCTCAGGCCGCTCGCTCAGCGTGTAATGATCCATGTTATTAGCATGTGAGGCTGCGCATAATATGTTTTCTTACTGTAATCAGGTCAGAATCATTTTCATATAATCAGATTAAGGTCAGACAATTTCATTTCTTGGCATTATTAAGTTGTAATGATTTCGCCCTAATGAGGTTAACGCCTAGGCTGTGTTTGCTCCACCTGTCACTGCGTCTCACACACACACAATTACAAACAATTACAATATCATCTCAAAATGTCTTCTCCATTCGTGTATTCACAGCATTTTCTAAGTTATTCATCAGGTCTTAGAATGTCAATTCTAGTGTGTATATATATTTTAGGCTACACACTACTGCTAATATTTATATTCACATCTGGGGTCACTGTTCACATATTTGTGCAATTTACTCTTACTTTTTGTCTTTTGATTATGCAAAAAGTGTGTTTGCGCTGTCATTCTCTCTCACATGTTTTATTTAAAGCCTGGCTTGTGCAGTTCTTTCTGTAACAGCTCACCTCTCATTCCCAGCCTGGTGGGAAGGGTCTTACATCAGCCGAACAGCGGGGACTTTGTATTCACATTGTCATTAGATTCTGACACGGTGCAATTTTTCTCTCTCTCGCGTCATGAAATAGAACACACACAAACACACACGAACATTTAGATTAAAAAAACAACAGCATACAGTAGATGCCCCCGCATTCACACCAGTACAAAAGGAACCTGTGCAGAGAGAAGTGGGCCATGTATTCCACGCGGAGCAGAGGCTCACGGTGAAAAACTCTTCAAAGTGTTAAATAAAAAACAAGGCTGTTTCGCACATGAGCAAACGTTTGCTTGTTACATCATAAAAGAGATTTGTCTCCCATCAGAAATTAGTAGGTTAATGTTTGACCCAGATACATCAGTGATCTGTGGATGTTCATTACATCAAAGAGTTTAAATTAAAATTAAAATGTTCTCATTTAAATAGTAAAGGTTCTTTAAAATAATATACTGCAGCTTTAAGCAACAGCTAAGCCTTATTGTCCAACATTGTTATTTACATCAATTCACATTGTTCAAAGGCAAATAGAGGAACATTTTAGCAGCATGGCGTATTTTCTTTATGAGGTCGAGGGTACTCCAGCGCCACATTTTAATAACTGTTCACATGTTCATCATAAAGCAGCTAAAACTCGGGGATCAAACAGTTTGTCTTGAGCAGCACTGACTGCTCTCATCGGGAGGCGAGAGATTTGCATCCTAAACCCTGCTGCACATGTCAAGAAAACACGCAGCAACCGTCCCCGCTGATCCCCCACAATTCTGCAAAAAAAAAAGGCCTGCGCACACACTCTGAAAGATACTCAAAGTTTCAATTCTCAAAATAATCGCCCTCTGAATCGTATGTGGTGTCATGACATGAGGCGACGGCGAGCGCTGACGGTGTCTGGCACTTGTGGCCCAACTGTGCAAGGAAATTACTGGACTGCAACTGTTAAATCACAAATCTCCACGCTTAGTCGCTCAGACTCAGAAACGTGTTCGCTCACTTGGACACAGAAAGATGCATGTGTAGAGTTTGATGCTTTTGAAATTAGTAAGTTACTATAAAGTTACTCTTACTCTGGTTTTAAGGCATTTGTTCATACACAGTGAGAAGGGGGTATGAGGCTGACTCATTGATTTTATTTGACAGTTAAATTTATACAAAAAAGTTATTGGATTCTTTATTGTGCTGAATGAGTTGCTTTGTGTTGCATTTATTTAAGATGCACATGACAAGGCGGCAAGTATGCTTAATAAGTAGATGTGATTGTTTGTGAATTATCCCTGGATTAGATGAGTACATACTTCACTGAAGCACTTCCTTTTGACATATGGAATAAGAAGTTAATAAGATTTACATCCCTATTTTCCTCTTATTATGACCTTGGTGTCCCTTTCAGTTTAGAGTTGATGCATATTATGAATAAGAAAACTTAATTCGGGAATTTATTCAAGTGAATTAATGCTTTGTGGATTATTTTCATTCAAACTATGTGTACACACTTCACATATATAAAGAAAAGAGTCAGGCATCAGTTACAAACTAGATTTACTAAAAGCACATTCTTCGTCATCACCAGTTCTTCCTCTATTTTTACCTAAGAAGTGTCTTTTGTGAATTGTGGCTCAGCAGCACCACGGGGAGTTTGTTTTTTGCTCCAGATAAACCGCAAAGCGAGCGGAGTCTAACCAAAAGCAACTCAGAGCGAAACACTAAAAAACCTCTGGTCACCCGGTGCAGAGAAACGGCTGACGTCAGCCGACCGCCGCCTGCTGCGAGAGATGTCTCTGTTTTTACTGGAAATAGATGAGGAATAAAAGTTGTGGAAATGCAGTAAGACACCGAGGAACAAGTCAGGTAAATACAAGGCACCTCATAAAATATACATGGAACTGGAGCTAGTGCATACATTCCTACATAAATAGCAATGCATTCCAAATTAAAATGTTTGATTGCTGCTGATCAGCTATATGGAGATTTTGAGTGTGTGTGTGTGTGTGTGAGTGTGTGCGAAAGAGAGAGAGAGAGGTACAGTAATGTATCGTAAGTAGAGCGTAACAAAAGGTTCCCAAAAGCATTTAATAAAAGATGATGTTGCATATTGGATACCAGCTCCAGCTCGGACATGACACACACTTTTTCCTGAAAGAAGATTTTGAGGGGGCCAACTTTGCTCATGTGCAGCTTTTACAGCGTATGCAAAGTCACACCCTCGCTCTAGCTCCATCCGTGACACACACAACTACACAATCAGCCCTTCTCATGCTATTATGATGAAATAATATGGTCTTTCATTTGCATAATTACCTGCTGCACCACAACTAAACACTGTTTCAGTGATGGAGAATGGCGGGGGCTTTCAGAGCGCTGTCAAGCTCCTCAAGGCCAGCTATGATTGTTTCAGACAACTGACACTAAAAAGTGGGACATAGTGTACAGTGCAAATCAGCCTCTGACAGAATATGTTGCTTATCAGGAAAAAAAACAAAGTTAGATGTGGATTTAGTAGTGGCTTGTGTTCTCCCCATGCTCAAGGATGAACTGGTCTGTTTGTGCATATTTTCCAGATATTAATAAAATGCGGCGCCGAAGGCAGAAATTTGGAGGACGTTCACTTATCTGGCTTCTGGCTTTTTAATTATCGCCACACAATTGTCCCGTTAACTTTGCATATCTGCTTGAGCGAGAGAAAAAGGAAATCATTAGTAGTCAGCGCCATTGCTCTGTTCTGTAAGTCGCTGCTATAGTTAGAGTGCTGGAGCGCGCTTTATACTGTACACGCTGGAAAACATGAGAACAAAAACTCCACCCGTCTAGGTTAAAAATACGATTTGCTGGGAATGAGACGTGCTGTTTTACATGGCAAGGGAGGCTGATGATCACACACACACACACACACACACACACACACAGGCAGACAGACAGAGGGGAGCTGTCCTTGGTGCTGATTCAGCCACCCATGCTTGACTACTGGCTCCCTGTGGACTGTTGTGTCCGTTGCTTGTGGCTCTCAGATTGTCTCGCCCTTAACTAACAGTGTTAGTTTGTAAGGTTTTACAGCGACCTACATCTTCATTAGAAAGAAGAAACCACTTCATTTTCCAAGTTTATTCAGCCCAGACAGAGTATGCACTTAACGTTTCACTGAAATCAAGACCAGGACAACTCTCACAACGTTATAAATGAGTGAACACAATATCCAGCCCAGTAATACAAGTTTATTGACAGAATCCAGTTGCGATGACAAAGACGCGCACTTGATTTAATCAACTCATAGCGCTGATGTCTCGTATTAACATCAGCTGAAAGCATTTTTACAAATAGAGTGATTGATTAAAAGTACTTTGCAGGAGTGTAGGGAAAGGATCTCTGCTGGGCCCGGAGGGACAAGAGGGAAAAATACTGCATGAACCAATAGGACTTGAAAAACAGATAAAACAGTGTGAATTATATGTTATGGTTCATTATTAAAGCACCAGATGAGGAGAAATATAAGAGAACAATAGTGTTTTTAGCTTTATGTTTCCTTATCTTTTTAAGTAAACCTGAAGCACCATATCAGAGTTTTTAAATTATGTTTCACATCAGGCAGCAGCTAATGTTCATCTTAATTAACCTAACATTCTATCCTGGGATACGACTTGCCTCCGTTGACAGGTGGTTATATTGGTTGCTCTGAGCAAGATGACAAATGTCAGATTTTTATAATTTTTACCTGAAGGAAATGGGATTGAATTTAGACTGAACGTGTTTTTATTTGAATGTTTGGGCAAATCTATTTAGGTAAGTGACCTAAACAGTACTAGTTCCATGTAATAGTTCCATAATGTCCATTTTCCTGGGTTTTATTTTAGGTTGTGATATCACTAACCAGATAAATCCTAGTGTGTAGTTCCACATCTCCACTTTCAAGCTTCTCCCTGGAGCTCTAGAAAGAACTGGTCATGTTTTTTTTTTCTGTCTGTCTCATTAATTTTAATTAGCTTTTCCTCTGATTGGCTGATTTGAATGAAGGAAGGGTGACATCACTACTTTGGCATTTAGAAACACAGCGCTGTATTTATCAGCTATAACGCTTACCCTTTGATAATTTGTCACCACATTTAGGTTCTTTTAAGAAATTATGAAGCCTATAGTATATCCCATTTTTTAAGATATAAATGAAGCTGCATTTAAGTTTCACACATCTCATCCACTTTTTAGATGATCTACCTTTTTTCCCTCCCAACTTTATTATTGATTTACAAATTACACCAACAGTGTAGCAAACCATATGATAAGCATTATGACATTAATGACAATTGGATAACAAATACATGCATCTATACTATAAATACATATATAAATAGAGATTACAATAATCATATTTAAAGTAAGATAAGCCTGACTTATTGATGTGAACCTTAATTAGTATCATTGGTAACACCTGTGCTAGTGAAAATAAAATGAAAATAAAATGAAATCAAATTAAAGATATTTAAGATTCGTGTTATTATCAGCGGATATTGTCTTCATGAAAACATAAAACGGGGTTTTGCTTCGGCAGATTTGCATTTGTGGATGTAAAATCCTCCTCAGCTGGTCTACCTGCATCCTGTCGTCCACCTCTGCCAGCGTCATCCTCTCTGAGCCAATCCTCACGCGCTCCACGCGGACCAATCAGGACGCTCCGAGCACGTTCCGACGGCGAAATCAAAGTTGTCGGAGAGCGCGTGCAGGCGAGAGGGAGAGAGAGAGAGAAAGAGAAGCGAGAGACATTAGAAGAGGAGTAGACCAACCACCTGGCTTCATGTGGAGGTTTCCTACCGTGTCATTTATCGCTCTTTAACGCACCAGCTCCGGGCGCTAAACCCGACAAAAAAACCCAAAAAGCGCGTTTTTCGACGGAATATCTCACTTCAATTCAAATTCCCAGGATTTTTCCTTGTTTTTTTTGGATGGTGTGAAAGAAAGATGACTTGACACAAGCCGCCAGCCGCCCTACCTCCTATGGACCGGAGCCCGGAGCCATGTTCCGACCCCTGCGCCCCTAGTTCACCCCCCGGAAGGAGCCTTTATTCGGACCCGAGATGACGGAAATCAGCGAGAAGGAGAACGAGCCGCAGAACCGGGACCTGCACCGACCACAGGCGACCCTGCCCAGCCAGCCGGAGTCCAAGGTAACACACACACACACACACACCTGTGATGCTGGTTAATAAAGGAGCATTTCCCACTGAGCCTGACTCAGTTTGACCTGATCTGAACCTAAATCAGTGTCACTGGTGACACCTGTGTTTGCATCTACTGTTTCACGTTAATTCTCAAGGCTGCTGCAGAAAAAAAAAAGTCTAAATTCTGAACTCAATTTAAAGCTTTGGGTGATTTTATTTTTTAGGGAAGCCAAACAAACAAGCAAACAACTTTATTATAGATCTAATTCTGTGGCGGTTGCATAACGACTTTAAGCCGCTTTAATTCTTCTAACTACCAGAGTTAGAGGGCAAAGGTCACATGGAGGTGTGTGTCTGTTTGCATGACATTATTATAAGCACTAAGTCAAGAGAAAGACACGTTTTTCTTGAGGTACAATGATGAACAGATAAAGACTCTTATTATTATTATTCAATAGGATGCTTTATTTTGCACCTCAAATTCAAATAAAGAATCCTACATGTTAAGTACACACAGTAAATAGTGGTGTCCCAGCAGAGTGATGTGGTGGTGTTGGATGGATGGATGGCACCATAGAGACAAAAAAATCCAGTGCATACGGTTCTTCTTTGCCTTCATTGCTATAATGTTACCAGGATCCATTATCCTCAGTTGTGCAAATTGCCTAAACACATTGATTTATGATGCATCTTGAGTTCATCTTGCAATCAATATCCCAGATCACAGGATATACAGAATATCTGCTGCTCCATCCCCACTGAGGGACAGAGATGAGAGAAGAAATCCTTCATGTTCGCAAGAGGAATATAAGTTGATGAAACTGAAACCTTTATGACTATTCATTGTTATTGCCTCGTCTACTCTTAGCTCACATTCACGGCTGGTGTCATTGCCTGTTTTTGTGTTTCATTATCTGTTGATTTTTGTTGTGTTCCTGGCGAAGTCTCCCAGAAGTAGAAGTGGTACTTGCCTGCGAGGTTGAATGAAATATAAGCCAGCAATTTAAGTAATTCAGGTCTTAAAACCAGATTTGGCCCTCAAAACTAGAAAGCGAGAGCCACCCTAAGGCCCTTATCATGACCGTGTTTTTTATGCTTTAGTGGTGCATATTTTCAATTAAATTAGCATAAATCAGGTGACAATACAGTAAACCTCCAGGTCTTGGAGGCCTAATTCTAGGGCTCCAGTTCATATTCAGGTTTGTGTAGAAGTGTATAATAACCAAATATGATTTTTAGGTGTAACAGCGTTAACTGCAGCAGCTACAAATGCACATGATGGGCTGGGATGAGCCCTGCAGGGTGGTCCCCCTGTTCTCTCTGTTTGACTATTGGACAAAACAATGGATGGTGGGCGTTTAGGTGCGGCATGAATTTATGAGCTAATCTGCCAGCAGATGTTTGCTGTGTCTAGCTAGGGGCCGGGTCATAATTCACACAGAACTGGGCAGAAACAATCCTCCTTGCTGCATCAGCCATGTATAGCTGTGTGTTTGCCAAGCCCCCCCCCCCAACACACACACACACACACACACCCCGACCAGCTCCGCATCACGTAGAAGGGACTAAAGGGGGAATAATCAGGTTTGGGGAGATTAAACGTGTGTTTCAACTCGATTTCAGTTGAAATATCGGCTTCTTTCTTTCCAGAGCAGCATGCTCGAGGCTCTACTCGCTTCTGCCTGTCGCTCTCATTCTTTTCGCTTCCCTGTATTGCTTCATTCATTCCTTCTGCTGTCATTTTCTCTCTCTTTCTCAGTTCCTTAATGCCTCTCTCTGCAGTCTTTCTCATCTCTTAATCAACCCTCTGTCTCCACACTGTCCCCCGGCTCTTAGACTGTCTATTACAGTGCTAAGTGAGCTGGTCCCAGCTTTCTGAAGTGCTTCTCACAGAGGCCGTAACAGCGGGTATTCCACCTCCTCCACCTACGGGTGAGGTGAGGGAAACGCTAATATTCCGCTCTAATCACTTGGAGCACACATGCCGCTGAAGCGTCTTCTTCCGCCGAGCAGATGATGAGCAAAAGTTTGCAAAGACAAAAGCGGACGGTTAAGCCCCGCCGTTGTTTAGCGGTGGAGGGAAATGAGTCAGCCGCTACATAAAGTTTGATATTTGCAAAGACGGGTGGGTGTAAATGCTGATCGTGCAGTGTGCTGCTGCTGTGCAGGGTTCTTCACATGGCTCATCACATCTCCAGCCAACACAAAGACGGTTTTATAAGCTGAAATGATGGCGATGCTTTGTCGCTTTTTTTTTTTTTTCTTCCTGCCCTTCACACTCACCTCCCCGGGCTCTTCTCCGTCTGCTGCTCTTCTCGCTAACTTCTTTTAACAGCCCGCTTTCTCCTCGTCTAATTAAATTCCTGCTCTAAACTTAACACTATATATATTTTCCAGCTCCTCTATTGACTGTTACTCATTTAAGAGAATCCTGAGACGTGGTTCTATGCGTCTACGGCTGCACTTATAAGTGGCTTCTCTCATTCTTCCTTTTTTTTTATCACATAGTCTTTCTTCACAGCTCTCTGCTTCTCTTTCTGAAGAGAGATGATGCACTGCAAAGAGTGAGTGATTTAAGAATGGGATAGCCAGCAAAGGTCATGACAGACAAAGAGGAATACTGCGCATAGAGAGGAGAAAAAAAAGTCTGTGATCGTGAATAGAGTCCATTGCACAGTCCTCTCATTTGCTCAAGAATTATGCAGGACCAGACTTACCAGCGTTGCCAGTTCAGTGGGTTACTACAGTTCAGTGCTGATGAAGACTTCTCCATTTCCCGTCTTTCTTATCTGCAATTGTCTTCTTAAATGATGCAAGTATGAAAAACATCAAAATTCAATTTGTATTATTTTTTTTTCCTCATGAAACAAATCATTATACACCAGCATCGCTGTACATTTGAAAATGAGTTGCTTCTGCTTCTGAATTCCTGTTACTGTAGGTGAATAAACTCCCTTTAATGAGGCGAATGAGACTGCACAGCTTCCCTGATGCAATTACGTGTATGTGGATGACATTTTGGAACAAAGTCTGTTTTCGTTCCCTTTGTGTCGCTGTTGCCAGGAGGAAACATCACTCCGTCAACTCGCTCCTGACAGGCCCTGATATATATTTGGATTGATTGACCTGAGCCGCTGACCTTTTGAAACAATGCGGTCAGAAAACAGATGAAGGCGTACGCCGGGGTCAGGCAGGAAGCGTCCGTGGAGCACGGCCAGTTTTCATTTGGCACCTTGTGTTAGCTGATTGGACTGGTCAGACTGGACGTGCCGCAGCGTGGAGCCTCGCAGACGGCTCGCAGTCTGTAGTGATGGAAGTGATCCACAATGGTGGTTTTTATTTTTAACACATTGGACACTTGCTACAACCATGCAAAAACCATCCTGGATGCACCTGTTTGGACAAATGCTCTCACTCGTCAGGCTGCTTGCAGGTTTCAACATGACTTTCTGTTGCATCATGAAAATTAAGCACTTCAGCACTTAATTAAGAAAAATATAATTACTTTTTAATGAATTATTTGCATAACATTTAGTTAAAAATTCTGTATTCCAGAATGATGTTACACTGGATGCACCTGATTCACACAAAGTAGCTGAGTGGAACGTGACAGTCCTACATAGACAATGAATGGAGAGTGTTGTAACAACAGATGCTGTGCATCTATAACATTGTTTTAGCATCTGAATGAATTCCTCTAGTGAATCTGACCAGCTGCACAGGCCAAACTGGATAGAAGGTCAAGACATGGGATTGGCTTTTTTTTATAAATAAAGCTCCCTGTGCCAATAAGGGGCAGAAGTTCATCCACTTTTCTGAATATATTGATAATGGCATTTGCAATCCGTCCATTACACATTCTTATTTGTCAGTTATGTCTAACGGAGATGAGATAAGATGAGTGCGCCCCTTCTTGTCCGCTATGGTGATGGACAGGTTGATAACTAGATTAGACGGGTTGGACAGGACTCTCTATGGACTATGATGCCTGCAGACGACATTGTGATCTGCAGTGAGAGCAGGGGACAGGTTGAGGTGAAGCTAGAGAGGTGGAGGTTTGTCGTGGAAAGAAGAGGAATGAAGGTCAGCTGCAGAAAGACGTGTGTGAATGAGAGGGGTCCAAGAAGAAGAGTGAGGTTACAGGGAGAAGAGCGGTCAGAGCGATGGAGAGTGTGGAAGAAGAGAGGTGAAGAAGCATGTACAGGCAGACTGGAACATGTGGAGGAAAGTGTCAGGTGTGATGTGTGGTAGAAGAGTTTCAGCTGAAAGAAAAGAAAACGTTTAGAAAACTGCGGTGAGGGCAGCGCTGCTGTTTGTCCTAGAGACAGAGTCGCTGAGGGAAAAGAAAAGTACAGGAGGCAGAGATGAAGATGCTGAGGGTCTCCTGGGGAGTGACCAGGATGGATAAGATCAGGAGTAGGTACATCAGAGGGGCAGCACATGCTGGAGGCTTTAGAGATTATAGGTTTATAGACATGAAGGTAGTTGGTTAGATGTAGGAAACCTGATTCGCTGTGGCGACCCCTGAAGGGAAAAGCTGAAAAGGAGAATCAGATGAAGAAGAGCCTGAACAGAGATGAGCGATCAGAATTGCTCGTTGACCAGTGTGGAGAAATGTGTTTCTGTTGTGAACAGTCAGGCTCCTGCTCGTCCAGAAAAGTGTTTTTGCTTTCTGATCCAGTGAGAGATGGATATAAAAGATATTTCTGAAAGAACACAAGTGGCGTCTTTTCAGACTTGACAGAGTCACCCTGCACTGTTTTGAATAATTATGATGAAGGCATTGAATTACTGTCCTTGATTGAGTTATGAAATGCTGATCTGAGTCCCATGTGTCATGGATGAGTCTTGTCGGGAATATTCATGGACATTTAGTCCTTTGTGTAGTGATGACGTCAGGTGAACAGTTAATCTCCAAGGTGCATTTTCTCTTTAGGAGTCAAAGTTGATGTAATAGAGCTGGAACAATGCAGCGTTCTGATGAGAATCACCTTATTTGACTGCAAGACTGAATGAATGAATAATTTATAAACACTATTCATACTTCGTGAATAACATGTATTGCTTAGCAACTAGGTTGTAACTTTGCTATTGACAGTAAAATTACATTTATCTAAATGTAAATAGGTTTTTGTACAGGAATCTAAATTAGGTTTATTTATGCATGAAGAATTTCCTATTTACATGTATCCCTCACTTACTTTTTAGTCAGTAAAGTGGGTTATATTTGGCCCATCCTTTTTTTTTTTTTTAATAAAGATGCATCTGACTTCCTGTAGAATCTGAATACAACATGGTAGATGATCTTGTCCTGCACGTTGTTTCTTCTTCTTTTCTTTTTTTTTGCATAGCCCCATATATCAAATTCCATATTAGCTCCAGGGGGCTTCATGTAATTTGTGCAGTGATAAAGCACCTCTATCCTTTGACCATCAATTCAGATGAGAAACAACTCTCATAAAAGTCCCCTTTAACAAGAAAAAGGTGAAGGTGACTGACAATATAATTTAAATGTGAAACTAAAATGATGTGAGGGTTAATGGGATGTGCAGTAAAAAAAAAACAGACATGCACTTGCAAATCTTTCTTTGCATCTTTTGTTTGTTTGGATGAACGTCAATGAGCCGTTGTGGCCGTCACCTACAGTAACGCTGCCTACCAAAGCTCCTTGTGCAGTTAAGCCCTTTAAATGGCTGGATTTGGAAATGCAAGCTTCTTCTGCTGCACACTCAAGCAGGCGGGGGGGGGGGGGATTTGGTAGCACAAGGTTCATGCATCACAGCTTTTCAAGCCGCACCTCCACACAGAGCTGTAAATGTGACAATGTGATAAGCATGCAGGAATATTTTACCTTGATTCACAGCTTTTTTTCCTCCATCCAAGATATTAACATTAAAATATGAGGTAAGTGGTAAACCTCAGGTTCTAGATTCACTGCAGGTTCTCTTCCCAATGTTTAAGATTTCTCAATCTATAATCTTTATGATCAATAATCTAGAGTTATATATTAGGACCTGACACATTTTGACATTATTTTATGTATAATACAATAAAGGTTCGGTGAGTCATGCCTTTTAAAAAAATTAAATGAACCCCCTTAGACACAAAACCAGTTTGATAATGTAAACGCCTTTTATATCTGACTTTTAAAGGTTCCATGTCATACACACGCCCTCGATTTTAATCATTAATTTAATTTATTATTTATCGAGATGCATTTGTGGTTTCAAATACGAGAAAACTAAATATAGTTTCACGTCTCCTCGCTCAAGCTTCTCTTTGGAGCTCGAGACAGAAAAGGTTTATCTCATTAATATTTGACTCTCTGGCTTTTGTGACATCGCAACATCACATACGTCCTTAAAGGTACAATTTCTGAGTATCGGCTCAGTGCATTTCTCTGAGTCTATAAACTTTCAGAAAATGAAAAAAGCAATATGGGAACAATACACCGGTTCTTTTTGGAAGCTGTGAAAGAATATTAAATACGTCCACAGACAGTGCAAATATCTGTTTCTTCAGAAAAAGAGAAAACTGTAGTTAAACTGTAGTTTTTTTTTTTCCCTGTTCTGGGAAATTGTTAATTTGTTCCAAGCCCAGTGACCAGCAATACAGCCTGTGCAGTGACGCATTACGTCTTTCCATTCCGGCGAAAGGTCATTTCGGTGGGTGCACTTTTTACATGCAGCTGGAACAACACTTGATGAGGTTACCTTCAGTTCAGAGCCCGGGTCACTGCAGGTGGAACAACACGGCTAAAAGCCAAATGTGTCATGCACACAATTAGAGAAACTCGGTTCCAGCTGCACTTGCTACTCATGTCTTGTCCTGTCATACCTGTCGTCAGTAAGTTGTTGGGTGTTATGGCACATACTGCATATCCTGAACAGAAGATAAAATAATGTTTTTTGTCCAAACTAGGTTAAACGCAGCATAGTAAATGCTCATGTATATTTTTTTAACTTCACTAAAAATCTTTGACACTATTTAGAAGTGATCCTGAAGATGATAGTGAGTTTAATGTAAACTTAAGGTTTCCTAGATAACAAAGCATAGTTCTGAGTCTGTGTAATATGGCCACAAAAAAAGGTTAATGATAAACCAATATAACATAAAGTGTTTCATCAGGTACAGTGCTGAAGTCATGTTTGCTGCTGTTATTGCTCTGGATCTTTGAGTAATCTAACGGTCTTTGACATACGTGTCATGTGCCTCAATAAAAGGGTGTGCAACGTGTTTTTTAAAAAAATACTAAAGAAAGACGCAACTGCACAACAGTGGCACAAGGATGACTTTTGCCTTTCACATGCACCGTGTTTTAACAACCACCCCCCGCTTCTTAATCATTAATTTATCCAGGCATCCTGCACAACAGCCTATTTATAGAGCCTTCACCAAACATCTCTACACTGTGCTCGTTTTCAAACGGACCAAAGAACAAGGTACAGACGTCTGCTCCCCCCCTCACCGCGGCACCGTTTGTCTGTCAGGAGGGCGGCGTCTCTTCTTTCTTCCCCCGTTTCTATTTTCTGTTTTTACTCACTTTCTTCAAGCGCCGTCGTACCTTTCTCTTCATCCTCTTCCTCAAAACAGTCGAGTTTTACCGTGGCACTCGTCTACTTGCGCTGTGATGAGCTAATTACTGTCAGCGGTTCAGAGTGTCGTGGGTCTCCAGTCCTGTGATCCAGAAATAGAATTTTCAAACCCCTTACAGAGAGAGAGAGAAGAGTGCTATGGAGGAATATAGAGATTTGCATTCATTAGACCTCTGTTTTCAGGGGGATGGATGTTATGGGATGTACGAAAATACAGTGAGGCTGATATTTCCATATATTTATGAATGCACCTATATTCAGAACCACATGTACACATTTATATACAAGACAACTTACCCAACTATATGAAGTGAAACCATCACATTGTTAATCGGATCCCTCGTACAGGCTTTATCTCTCTTGGCTTTACCACGCGGACACTTGCATGGACTGGTTCAGCCCATTAAACTCCCTTTGAATGGTTGTGTATATGGCTGTTTTGCAGGAGCTTGAAATTACAGTCCATGGTTATACAGACTATTAAAGGATTTGTGAAATAGCACCTAACTTGCAACGCTGGTCCTGGGTGCAGATTTTCGTTCCAACAATGCAGTAACACACCTGATTCTACTAATAAAAATCCGTAGCAAGGGCTCTGGTGGTTTATTAGCACCGTGAGGTGGGATACTGCCTGGTTGGATTGGCGTTGAGGTCAGCGGGTCTCAGCAGGCCAGCCATCAATCAATCTAATCAATCGGACAAACATTATTTTTATGGCACGGTTTTTACAGATTGGTGCAATAAATTCTGTCTAAAAAGGTGCTTTAAACAAAGCAGGAGGTGGTCTACCCCCCTGCAATGGTGTCCTTTTATCACTTCCCAGGAGGCTTAGCAACCATTAATGTGAGACAACTCTTTAACACACCTTGGTAATGCCCCCACAGAGATTAAATGACGGAGACTCCAATCACTTAGAACTGAAGAAGCCTGTTGACTAACGTAGCTGCAGCCGAGTCCAGGTGAACTCAGCCATGACCTGGACGACCTTTAGATACCGATCTACAATCATGTAGCATACTTCTTTACACTTTTTTGAAATATTTTCTTGCTTAAATGCCCCATATCAGCCCCAGAGGCTCATTAATATTAATGAGACACACCCAAAACACAATGTTCTGTTTTTAGAGGTCCACAAAAGGGACGTTTGGGAGAGCAGATGTAAAACTATGTGGGAATGATGTTTGGTACTTAAAAACCACATACACAGTATATCTTGGATATCAAAACTTCAAATAAAACCCAGGAAAAGTGTACAACATAGGACCTGTAAACCAGGATACCATAAAAGGGATTTATACATGCAGTAACCCATGATTTAACACTTTTATTCTATGTTTTCATACGTTCATTTATACTGTACTATACCATCTTTATGTCTGCGGATGTTATATATTTTTATGTCTTAAACAGAGTAAATGGATTAAACTGGCTCATTTCAACTTGGTAGTTTGGAGCATCTAATTTTTATGAAACCCTGTAAAACCACTTTAATTTGGCATGAAACTAGCCAGTATTTCCTTTTATCTCCATATTAGCCTCGGATTAATCCCTGTTTCTTTGTTTCTTTTAATCTTTGTAAAAGCTCAGGGCGGTATATATTAAGCTATTGATTGCTTTCATCATGCGTTGCCTCGCCCATGCTCGAAGAAGTTGTTCCTTTTTCTGTGGTGACCGGCCTTCACCACAGGAATTAACAAAGTCAGACGAGTTTCAAAAAAAAAAAAATCTAATAGAGAGGAACATCCATTACTGAATGGACCACCAG
Organism: Eupleurogrammus muticus; assembly: GCA_036785175.1. Lineage (NCBI taxonomy): Eukaryota > Metazoa > Chordata > Actinopteri > Scombriformes > Trichiuridae > Eupleurogrammus > Eupleurogrammus muticus. The sequence goes on from JAYKQN010000015.1 coordinate 20,390,597, forward strand.
CCAAGCCAAGAAAAGGCCATTAAGGAAAGCATGGACTCAGCTCCCTGTAGGAAACATTTACACCAGGCACTCACTAATGGGTCAACAGAGAGAACTATTTCCATTACTCAGGCTAATTGGCACCTGTGAATCTGTGGTGTGAACAGAAAAAGAGGAACCTGCTCGATGCCATTGATTGGATTCTCTGCAAAGTCGCGTAGATTGGCGGCGTCTTTTCAAAGATGCTACGTCCTCACACATGAGCACAGAGCAATTGTACAGGGTACTCACTTAGTGTTATATCGCTTGTGTTTTCCTATAGATGATGAACACTATTTGCTGCATACATGCCACACAATAAAGAAAAGTTATCCACGTAAGCCCCTCATCTTTCATTCTTCCTGCTCAAAACGAATTAATATGGAATATCTTTACAATCACAAGGGTTAAGTACAAATATGGGTATCAAAAGAAATCTACAACCTGTACTATAAATATAAAATACAATTCTAATCTACAACACACTTAAAATAAGCCAAATTATCTGCAATGCAAAGTTAAAAAATTCATAAAATAAGACTAAACAAAGATCAATTATTTGCCCATAAAATCATATAAATCATACTGAGGGTCATTACAGAACATGAATATATTCTGTAAGATGTTTAAATTATTAACAGTGGTTAGTTGTAGCCCTACTACTGATATTATATTAAACTATTTTTACATTGTATTGATGATATGGTTATTAAATATATATATATTGATGCTGTAACCGTAACACAGTGTTTGACTACTGATGAAAAATACTTTATTTACTGTTGTAGCTGAGGTTTTCTCATGCAATATATAAATAAAACTGCCCGTGTCAGTGCATTTTAACAGGTTCTAGACGCTTAATAAAAGCTGACACTCTTCATGAATCCAGAACTAAATAAATATGTACGGTGTTAGATAATGAGATCTATGTAAATTGGAGGTATTCTTCAGTCTTTATTTCATGTTTGACCTCATTCAGGAAGCTATTGTGTTGATGCATGAGTCCACAGCTCTTATCATTTCCATATATTGGATACCATCACTCCTGAGGCAAAGTAATTGCTTGTCACTATCAGGTCTACTTTGTTATGTCTGAGAGCAGCGGCTGGCAAATGGAGACAGTGCACTATAAAATACGATGCATCTGATGTAAAGGTGCAGGACATTCAATAGAAGTAATCAAATGGGAATTTTAAAGCTTATTGATTTGCACGGGACGGCAACTCTGTGATCCAAGAAAAGGTGCAGGAAAAAGCTGAACATGGAGGAGCAGGAGCCAAGGACAGTCAAAGGGTGCACTCAACACACGTTTTCTTTTTCTTTTTTCAATCACTGCAGGTACCTTTGAGATAAATATATATATTTTTTTGTCATTTCAAAGGCCATTCATGGTGATGGTCACTTCAGGTGAACAGCCCCCGGTCTTTCAGATTTCTTTTTGCGTATTGTAGGTTAGTGAAACTACTTTGTTTTCTCTTTTCAGCTGCAGCGGCTGAAGCGCTCCCTGTCCTTCAAGTCGGTCATGCGCAGCAAGAGCATGGACAACTTTTTCCAGCGCAGCAACGGCGACTCGCGCCCGCCCTCCGCCCTCATCACCGCGCCCCCGCCCCTGCCGTCCCCTCCCTCCTTTTCCGAGTCCCCCCTGGCCTACGAGCGATCCCCCTCCCTGTCTCCGTCCGTCAGTCCCAACCCGTCGCTGTCGTCTCACTCGCCTTCCATCAGCCCGTCGCTGTCGCTGAGCTCCAACCCGGCCCAGCCCAAGTCTCAGGCCCTGGCCGCGCAGCCGGTCAAGACGCACTGTTTCCAGGAGCACGTCTTCCGCAGGCCGACCAACTGCCAGCGATGCAAACACCTGATCCAAGGTATCAAACATCATCATAAATGAGGGTATAAAAAACTGTATCATTATTATTATCAACAGCTACAAAAAGACTGGTGCGTTCATTTTACATGATTTTCTTTTCCTTTATTCATATAGATTTATTTGCTGCTTCCATTACTTGGTCTCTCAAAAGAAATGATTTGCTGATTTGAGTAAAATGTCGGCACTGTGCAAAGATTTAGAGAGCAAGTTCACCAAACTCAGTGATGAACATATTGTCTCACTTACAATTACCTTGCGGATTATTATTATGATTATTATTATTATTATTATCAACAGCTACTCAAAGAGTGGTGCATTCATGGTATTTTTTTTTCCTTTATTTGTATAGATTTACAGTGAAGAAAACAAGTATTTGAACACCCTGCTATTTTGCTATTTCTCCCACTTAGAAATCATGGAGGGGTCTGAAATGTTCATCGTAGGTGCATGTCCACTGTGAGAGAGATAAACTAAAAAGAAAAATCCAGAAATCACAATGCATGATTTTTTAACGATTTATTTGTGTGATATAGCGGCAAATAAGTATTTGAACACCTGTGTGTCATCTAGAATTCTGACCCTGAAGAACCTGTTAGTCCGCCCATTAGAAGTCCACCTGCACTCCATGTATCATCCTTAATCAGATGCACCTGTTTGAAGTGGTTAGCTGCATAAAGACACCTGTCCACCCCATACAATCAGCAAGACTTTAACTTGTAACATGGCGAAGACCAAAGAGCTGTCCAACGACACAAGAGAGAAAATTGTACACCTCCACAAGGCTGGAAAGGGCTACGGAGCAATTGCCAAGCAGCTTGGTGAAAAAAGGTCCACTGTTGGAGCAATCATTAGAAAATGGAAGAAGCTAACCATGACGGTCAATCTCAATCGGAGTGGAGCCCCATGCAAGATATCACCTCGTGGGGTCTCAATGATTCTAAGAAAGGTGAGGAATCAGCCCGGAACTACACGACAGGAGTTGGTCAATGACCTGAAAAGAACTGGGACCAACGTTTCCAAGGTTACTGTAGGTAATACACTAAGACGTCATGATTTGAAATCATGCATGGCACGAAAGGTTCCCCTGCTTAAATCAGCACATGTCAAGGCCCGTCTTAAGTTTGCATATGACCATTTGGATGATACAGAGGAGTCATGGGAGAAAGTTTTGTGGTCAGATGAGACCAAAATAGAACTTTTTGGTCATAATTCCACTAAGCGTGTTTGGAGGAAGAAGAATGAAGAGTACAATCCGAAGAACACCATCCCTACTGTGAAGCATGGGGGTCAGAATACTAGATGACACACAGGTGTTCAAATACTTATTTGCCGCTATATCACACAAATAAATCGTTAAAAAATCATGCATTGTGATTTCTGGATTTTTCTTTTTAGTTTATCTCTCTCACAGTGGACATGCACCTACGATGAAAATTTCAGACCCCTCCATGATTTCTAAGTGGGAGAAATAGCAAAATAGTTCAAATACTTGTTTTCTTCACTGTATTTGCTGCTTCCATCACTTAAAGGTATAAAAATGCAAAAATAATTGGCAGATCAGTACATATTTTCTCACTTTCCATTACCTTGTGGTGTCATTATTATTATTATTATTATTATTATTATAAACAGCTATATTATATGTATCTTACCTATTTTAGATTATTTGCTGCTTCCATCATTTAAAGGTGTAGGTCTTTCAAAATGAAGAAATTATTTGCTGATTTGAGTAAAATTTAAAGAGCAAGTTCACCAAACTCAATAACCATATTGTCTCACTCACCATTACCTTGTAGTGTCATTATTATTATTATTAATTTTATTATTAACAGCTACTCTAAGAGTGGTGCATTCATGGTTTTGCTTTATTTGCTGCTTCAATCACTGTGCAAAGATATCAGTTAAAAATTCATTCACAGAGCAAGTTCACCAAACTCCGTAACGAACGTATTTTCTCACTTACCATCACCTTTTGGCGTCGAGCCGTATCGATAGTGTTGACTTTGTTTGCGAAGGATTTGACCTTTCCCGCCCATGGGGCTGCCGCTTGTCCAATATAACGAAGGTGAATTGTGTTTGCGGTTCTCAAAGGATTACTACAGATCATTAGGGCAGGATAATGCAAAACTCTCACTCTAGGCAATTAGCAACAAGGTTATGTCCTCAACAGAAAATGGTTCTGATGAAAATGGTTGAAGACAACGCCTGATGTCCAATTTAGTGCCATTAGCACACCTCCACTGCTGTTTTTATGTTGACTTTTGTTGTGCAGACATTTTTAAGCTGCATTATTAATGCTTTGTGTGTGACTGATTCTGGAAATTTAAGAGTTTATGACCAGAAAATCAACCTATGTGCTTTAATTCTCACTGTTTTAAATTGTTTGAATCTAGAGAGGCCAATTTGCATTTTTTGTGTTGCTGCTGTTTTCAATGATGTGGTGAATGTCTGTGTCCGTGCAGGGAACTCCAAGCAGGGCCTGCGTTGCAGAGCCTGTAAGGTGGCGGCCCACCTCTGGTGCTCGTCGGAGCTCTCCCAGCTGCCCTGTAATGGAAAGGTGAGAGCGCTTCAGTTTCCATTATGTCTCACTACACCTTAAAAACCCATTTATAATAAAAACAAAACTTCTACCAGACACGTGACGAGTATAGAAACGACACCTAGCCCAAGTATATCTGGCTCTGTCCTAATGAGGTAAACACACATGCAGTTTTATTCTAGATTGTAGAATAATTCACTTGATCAGGATGGTTCCACCAGACTAATGACAAGACACATAGTCAAATCAAATGCACCACATTAAACTTCATTGATCATTTTTTCATCTGCTATTGAAGCATTTAGTCACCTTATTAAATCCTCCATTACCATGTGTTGTTCTAGTATAATTTTCATTGCATTCTCATAACTTAGGAGATCAATGGACAAAGTTGTGGTTTGCTTTGTATTGATTTATATTATAGTCATTCCACTCTTTCTCTCTATTGCCATTCCCATCCCTGTAATTAAAAAAACAGCCTTACCATGTAAAATGTTTGAGAATTTTACATGGGTAATTATATTTTGTGCATTTATTTAGGTAGCCTACTGTGTTCTCTGTGCCTGTGTTCTCTGGAAGCCAGAGTCATGTCAGCAGAATTAAGCAGCATCTGAATGCTGTAATTGTCTCTCTCATGCAGTCGGCGTCGCCTTTATTCCATGTAATATGCTTAGCCTTAAAGCCCTCTTCTTGTTAAAAGCCGATAAAGCTCTTTTCAAAACAGTAGAGAGGGGAAAAAAGGCCGAGGTTATAAACAGAATGTGGCTTGACCAGGGCTTTCTATCGTAGACTAAGACACTGACAGACGTGTGAAAGGCTAGCAGCGGGATAAAATTATCCAACTATAAATACCATAAGAGAATGAAAGGCGAGGAGGAGGATACTGAACGCTACAGTCGCCAAGGCCCAGCATTTTTTCACTCAGCCTTTTTGTCCTTCGTCTCGCATGTGCTGCTCCTCGCACACATAATACCCTCCTCTCTCTTGTCTGGATGATACATTTCCTTCCTCCCCTCTCAACTCTGTTGGAAAATCAATATCTCCCTGTACCAGCTGGTCTGGCTAATTCAGTGTGAAATTCAGTGTGTTTGAGGCATAGAATCCCTGGAGGATGTGACACGGCAGGCTCCCGCTCACTGCACACTCATCAAAGCAAGGATTAGACGTTTTACACGGACTGGATGGAATGTGAAGGTGGATAGATGGATAGATAAGATAAATACAATAGATAAATATCATATAGTGCTGCATAGTCCTTGGATGGTTATTGCACAGGAACCTTTAGGGGTGGCGGTATCTGTAATAACCATTTTATAAATATATATTATGCATATTGAAGGTTATAGGACGATACCAAAATTGAGGTCAGGAATGATGATGTAGATGTAAATTATTGTGGTAACATTGCTCACATGCACACATCATATTGGTCGAGATATGCAATCCTCATGCACAGCAATTGGTTCGCTAGACCAAGATGTTCAGTTTGATGAGTGTTGGACCTTTAATGAAGGTGCACTCACTGATAACGGGGTAATTGCTGCAGCAGCTTTGCACAATCCGCACACCACCCTTCCAAAACGTGGAATGGAATTACCCAAGATGATTCAGTTTAGTTTTGTAACTACTGTGTGGATGTTTTTTTTTTTATCGCTACTTTTTCATGAGTTACCTCTGCAGAACAACACTACGTTCTAACAAACAGATCTGATGGAGTGCAGTAGTCGCAAATCCTATGCACATCTTAGTAAATGAGACCCTGCCGTTGGTGGGGATTTTGTAAAGCCCTATCAGGACGGAGGATCTCTGCAGCACAGATGAGGCGTCCGCTGAAGCTGCGACGCTGCTGATTGACATTGTCCACGGACGACCTGCTCTTTACTCTCTTTTCCACCACATTCCCCAGTGGCTCCGACCTGCTGCCAAGCGCTGAGCCAGCCTTTTATTCACCAGCTTGCCCAGCCGCATAGTGTCCTTTTCTGTCATGCTGCCTCCCCGGCAGCATAAGAGGACGCTTGTCACCACCAGCGGATAAAACTTGTGCAGCATTTCATGGCGAACGTCGAAGGAACAAAAACACCTAATCCAAAATGGCTAACTCTGCCCCTTACTGGAGATGTACCCCTCAGTAAGTTTGTACCACCTACAAGTCCATCTTTTAAATATCAATTAACTAGAAGCATGTGAAATTCTACCATTTCCTTAGAGGTGTATATTTGGAGGCTGTTCTTATTGCTCCACATGCTGAAGGCCATTCCACATATAAACCAGAATAGCATATAGTATTTCTGGATGTTGCATTATTTAGAATTGTACTTAAAGTCTGCTGTGTGACGTGGGAAAGGAAGGGAGCCAAAACAAAACACCACACAACATGATTTGCGGAGTGGAACTGCCAGTTAGACTCCTGAGATGATTTCAGACCAGACAGAGTAGTAATGTCATTGCTGCAGGGCGGAAAGTGGCTGTGAAAAGCAGGACGAGATTGCTCTAACCGAGCCACATCTTGCACGATCGCGTGTTTATGCAAAGTAATAACGGGGAGAAACAATATTGATGACTGCATTTCTTCTGGCTCACTTTCAGCCCATTTGCAGAGTGCACCCATATATGACCAATATATTAAAAATGTTCCCAGAACCAAGCAGCTTTAAATGACTTTGGAATCCTGACAAACGTTTTTGCTAATCAATGTTAATTAAACTTAAAGATGCATTGCAGTTTGATTAAGGCTGTGCAATGCATTAAATAACTGCCTGTGCAGGAACGATGCATACATCCATCCTCAGCAGAGTTTTTATATTCCAGTGGTCGCAGCCTAACCGCGAAAAGTGTGAAATAACAGCTTGTCTCTTCATTTAATTTTCAAGAATGTCCAGTCATGCTGCAAAGTCACCACCGTAGATATCTAAAGACATAAATGGTCAAGGTGGCGTGAGGTGAGGTGATGTGATGTGGAACGGGAGATTCATGGTTTTGATGGTGAGGAAATGATTTATCTTCTTCCAGTTCTGGGCCTGACGGATTGTTTTAAATCTGAGCTCTGGCAGAGTCGGTCGGGGGCAGGTGTCACTCATTGATTCGCATAATCCAACAGCAAGTGAAGCATTCGCCAAGATTGTTTACAGAGGGATCTTTTATTTTATTTGTCACATTACACTTCACAGTAAACACAGGACACAAACCAAGACACAAGGCCAGAGGCACTGGTCTCGGAATCTGTACGCAAGCCCCTGTGGGATTTTCTGAATAAGAGATAAGATAAGATAAGACTTTATTGATCCCACAACTGGGAAATTTGCTTGTTACTGCAGCGTACATAGTAAAGAAAAAGAAAATAATAGCTAAAGAAAATAAAAGCTATAAAAAATAAAAAATACACAACACTACGTTGATCCACATACACAGTATGCATTATGGACATAGAATGGAAAAAAAATAGTAATAAATAGCAAGAAAAAAGTATGCATAAGCAAAGCATATATAAATACATACATGCACGTACACACATATTTACATATTTGCATATATATACGTGCATACACACATGTACACATACACAGCTAATGCATACTTAAGGTGCAGGATGTGTGTGTAGAGTAAAGTGACGAGTGGAGGAAAAGTGACTACAGTGAGTTATAAAGTCTTATTGCTGTCGGGATGAATGATCTGCGGAAGCGCTCCTTGCAGCGAGGGTGTTTGAGTCTCTGGCTGAAGGTGCTGCTCAGTGCACCCACCACCCCATGCAGAGGGTGATGGGGGTTGTCCATGATGGATGTCAGCTTTGCCAACATCCTCCTCTCTCCCACCACCACCACCGACTCCAGAGGACATCCCAGTACAGAGCTAGACTTCCGCACCAGTTTGTCAATTTTCCTTCTGTCCCCGTCTGAGCATCCGCCCCCCCAGCAGACTACTGCGTAGAACAGGGCAGATGCTATAATGGACAGAAATGTGAACATAGAACAAGTGCAAATTACTAGACTCTCAACAAAGGAAACAGACAACAGGGCATATAAAGTAATATACAGGCTTAACAACTTTTACAGTTATACATTAAATGCTGATGGAGAAATTACACTTATTGCCTGGGTCCATATTATCCATAAGTTAAATAATTCTGACTAAGTCTGCGATTATTCAATCTGGAAATGTCTACAATTATTAAAAGCAGCATCTCTTATCTTTTATAATAAATTGTTAAAGAAAACACTACAAATCGACAGGATGAATGATTTGATTCCAGGTCGGAATGTCTCAAATCTATAATATTTATTAAAACTATTAATATCTATAGTAAAATCCTGCATTCAAAGTGAAAAAGAGGTATTATAAGCACAATGTACTTAAATTTACTTAACTTGCTTTCAAGGTAGATATGTTATATAATGATGGACAGTTAACATAGTTTTGTGAACAGTGGTTTTATTTGTACTCGGACATGAAAATATAGTCTGAAAAATGTACTGATAAGTCATAATTGAACATAACCTATTAGAAAAGTTAAAAAAGTGGGGGAAAAAGTGACATGTTTTACAGAATATTTGCCTCCATAATAAAACCGTGGCCCTGAAAATGCTGTTTGATCCTCTCATATTTAATGAAGCGCAGCAGGACTTCAGAAAAAAAGATTTTTTTAAGGCATTTTTCATGGCGTGTTTTTTTCAGGATCGCAGCACATGGAGCAGATGAAAAAAAGGCGCTGGGCTGAAATAAAGCTATGATACTATCTTTATAAACGCTTTCTATTTAGAGAACACAGAAGAGACTCATCACAGCTCCTCTGCCAATATCAGGACTTTGTTGTAATGTTATGTTGGACTGGTGCTGTGCAGCTAAACATAATTCTCAGGCTAAATAAAGAAACCAAAACCAAAGGTTTCATATCATCCAGTTGATCATCTGCAGTCTTGATAGTGACGGACCTTTTGTGGTCCTAAACACGTGGAGCGTGTAGATAAATTTGCTGAAAGGTAGATGAGAAAAAGTTTTGTCAGGCTCCATTAGGTATACAGCAGCGCTGGGGGAGATTTCCTTGGGAGGCTCGGTCGTAAAACTCATGGTGGGTGTTTCATTGCTGCTGACAGTGGGCAATAATACAGTAATAGATCTGTCAAGATGGAAAAGTATGTCAAAGGCATTTTTTTTTTTTCACTTCTGTCAAACTTTCAGTGGAAAAATACTAAAATACAACCGCACCAGGTCCATAATTTCTCGTCCTCCTGCTGTCCTTATACTGTAGGTCTCAGATGAAAAAGCTAAAGCGCAGCTTGACATAAAAGGGAGTTCAGTTCATTTCTTCCCTTTGCGACTTTACTGCAGAAGCATTTTAACTCCAATGCTTGGCATATGCGTGACATTCATTACAGGTAAAGGAGTCAAGCTGCAGAATTAGTGTTTAAGCTTGAGAGGCGTCATCACTTCACGTCCTGTCTCATACTCATAGTCAGAATCTTTAATATTTAACCACAGCCTTAATCTTCTCTCAATCTTAACGAGTGCTTTTTTTACATTCACAACCTTAATGATACCCGAAGCGAATGTCAGTATACATTACCAGTCAAAGGTTGGAGCACAGCTGCCTCTTCTCTTGAATAAGGAAGCACTATACGTGCACACATTATGCAAAACCTAATGAATGAGAGGAATATGTTGGTTGTGAATGTGTTCACGATGAGATTATTGGCTATTTGAGACTCAGAAGAACAGTATAATTCATGCACTCATTTGCAAATGTGTTTTCCTCGTGTGTAATATCTGCAGCTAAATAAGTGGTGATTACCGTGGAGCTGAAATAGATCCATCTTAAATGGAATAAACCGCACTAACAGCAACACATCTGCACTTTTTTTAGTCTTTTTTTTCCCCATCACAAGTAACATTCCTCCCTCCGTCCCTCTTCTCTGCTTTCAGACCGGAGCCTTTAAGAGGAACTTCAGCTCTCCTCTGCTAACCAGCGATCCGTTGGGTGTGGTCAAGGAGGCTCCGGCTTCCCAGGGTGAGAGAACCACCTCTGCGTCAAGAAAGTGTCTGTGGCCTTCAGTCATCGCCGCGTGTGTGTCTGTGTGTGTGTCTAGTGTCTGCTATAAAATTGCACATTTGTTGTTCTGTTTCATTTGGTGTGGCTGTGTAGAAGCAGATAACAGCAGTGTTGACCCTGTGTACGAGGCTCTGCGCTATGGGACGTCGCTGGCTCAGATGAGCCGCTCCAGCTTCAGCAGTATCTCAGAGTCGCCCTGTCATGAGGTATAAAATACACACACACACACACACACACACACATAGTGATTCACATAAATTCATGTTGACTACAATTATACAAAGAATACCGTCGACGTCACTGGCTGCAAACATCTCTTTAATTTTAGGCAGAACAAGACAAACTGGAGAACCAGCCTATAGCTGAAGAGGAGCCCATCCCAGGAAGTAAGTTTATTTTATTTAATTTTACTTATTTGGTAGCTTTGAAGACGATTCCCACTGTTGAGATAGTCTGATAGCTTTTATTTTAAATGGTATAAGCATTCAAGGTGAGTTGTGGTCATGAGTTGGGAACAATGGTTTCCCCTAACTTTCATCATCATCTATTCTATTCCTGTGTTGTTTTACTTGTTTTCTAGACAAATAAGTCAAATTTAGGAAGAACCCTGTTGACAAAATGTTGAAGTTATTGGACATATATGTATATAAATGAGGCAGAAATCAATGGAGACATTTCTATTTTTCTATTCTACATCTACAGTTTGTTTTTCCATAATGTTTGTTGAATATCAAAGAAACTTGATGAATCTGAAATGTATTTTTTTTCCATTTAAAAGGACTCAACAATATTTTTAAATTGGAAAAACACAGCTGCCTTTTATAGTTCTCTCTCTCTCTCTCTCTCTCTCTCTCGCTCTCTCTCTCTCTCTCTCTCTCTTCTACCTTTTCTTTCCTTCTCCTGCACCCCCAACTCTTTCTCATTACTTTCCCCCCCTCACACATTTTCCTCTCTCTCCAGTGCTCACCCCTCCAGAAAGTGAGAAGGCTGATTCAGAAGACAGGGTCAGTCTGAAGGTGTGTACCAAACATTTCTCTCTGCTTGCAGCTGCATCCTCACACATTCGGAGAACAACACTCATGTTTTCTCTCTATCTTTATTCATTTCAGACTCCCAAGCGGGTGGAGGTTCACTCCATCCACACCTATGTGGCTCTCTACAAGTTCCTGCCTCAGGAGAAGAATGACTTGGAACTACAGTCAGTCCAACATTGTGCTTTCTATGTTTGTGTGTGTGTGTGTGTGTGTGTGTGTGTGTGTGTGTGTGTGTGTGTGTGTGTGTGTGTGTGTGTGTGTGTGTGTGTGTGTGTGTGTGTGTGTGTGTGTGTGTGTGTGTGTGTGTGTGTGTGTGTGTGTGTGTGTGTGTGTGTGTGTGTGTGTGTGTGTGTGTGTGTGTGTGTGTGTGTGTGTGATGAAATAAGAGAGGGGAAGTGTGTACCTCGCTGCACTTTCAGTGATACTCACACACCATCTGCCTCCTCAGCGGGGATGGTCTTCGGGGGTTGCAGGGTTGGGGTTGGGAGGAGGAGGGAGGCATGCTGGGAAGGCCTGGAAGACGAGATATGACCAAGACCCAGCTCTTCCCTCTCAGCAGAAAAATAAAAAAACACTTTCCTTGTGACATTTATGATTAAAAAAATAAGATGGATAGAAAAATGTTATAACAACACCAAGTATGCAGTGATAAAAGCTTTGCAAACTTTACAAATATGAATAAAATACTTAGCTACAAGTTAAAATCATAATAATAATGTATGGATAACATGAAGTAGCATTTGAGTCCTGATAAAGTTTTTTTTTAAATCTTTAAATAGATAGGAAATTAAAATTGTGAAATTTCTTAAGTAGTTTTTTTTTATTCTTGATTATGCTGTCAGGTGTAAATTGTAATACTTATTCTATATTTAATTATAGATGCAACACCGGGACATAGTTCATTGCCTTATGTTGCTTTATATCCTGTAACATTACGATCATTGCATGGACATATGCCTGTATTAGTTAACCAAAGATTTCTTCATGCAGTTTTCCAAGCTGAATTACAGTGTCTTGAAAAACTGAGCTCACCTATTTGGTAAATATTAGATTAGAATCATTAGATTACTTCTGAATAATTGCATGTGGAAAACTTGAACATTTTTGCAGAATTTTTCGCTGCAATTCAACTTTTTACTTGCTGCAGGAGTTGATGAAGTCTAATGACTCCACTCACTTCTTCTGACAGTTTTCTGTGAAAGGGCATTGGACATTATGCTAAATAATTTAATATAAAAATAGTCTGCACACTATATAGGAAGCTAGCAGTTATCTTAAAATAACTTATTAAAGACTCGAAGCAGGGAAATGACAAGACAGTGCATTGGGAATGCTGTTGAATGCTTAAATCTTTTAAGTTTTCTCTACAACTACTCTGTTTTTTTCCCCTAGGCCTGGTGATAGAGTTCAAGTCACAGATGACTCCAACGAAGACTGGTGGAAGGTGGGTTAGGAAAAAAAATCCATTAAACTTTTAAAAACCATCACATTTCCTACCCTTATCCTCATCGTGTAACACAGAAAGTGTTGAGGAGAAGACCACGCAACGAAGACGTGGCCTTGGGTTAGACCTAAAGAGCTGGTGGGTGTGTGGAGAACAGCAGGCGTGGGCGTTACAGAGCTAGTTAGCATGAAGAGGAGTAAGACAGATTGCACTCAGTATTTAATAAGACAGCTGAAGATCCTAACCTTCACCTGCTCAAGTGCAGATGGGTTTTTCCATAAACACAAACACCAGGTCATCCACTTTAATAAATAGGCTGCAGAATAACCATATTTCTTCAGGTAATAAACAAATCAGGCAGTATATTATACATTTTGTCAAATTTAATATTTTTTTTCTTTAAGATAAAACAGTTTCCATTGTAATAGTGGACTGTATTTTACTCACAGTTCATACCAAAATGCTGATAACAGTGAAATGATGGGTGTGAAATACAGGCATATTTCTTCATAAATAACCATTGCTAATGTAGTTCCACCTCTGGAAAATGCATAATGCACCTTTGTACAGAGACTCTTAAGTTTAGTTTTGTTACTGTGCAATAAATGTGATGCGTAATTGTGCAAATGGGGGAAAAAAGCTAATGAAATGAAGCAGGACATGCAAGCAATGGAGCACATTGTGTCTCATTTAACTGCAAAGTCCTGTATTTCTCCGGATATTTACTGTAATTCAAAACTTCTTTTTCTACTTTAACCAGCTCAGAGCCGAGCAGAAAAAAAAAAAAAAAATCTATTTTTACCGATCGAAGACTAACTGCGTGTGTTTGCGCCGCTCGTGTTTGCCAGGGGAAGAGCAAAGACAAGGTGGGATTTTTCCCGGCCAACTTCGTGCAGCGGGTCCGCCCGGGTGAACGGGTGTGGAAGGTCACAGCTGGTTTCCACGGCAACCGAGACAAAGGCCAGATGACTGTAAAAGAGGCCCAGGTGAGCAGGCATTAAAACACACACAGTTTGCGTCGCGATTTCACTCTCTCTCTCTCTCTCTCTATCGCCCTCCTCTCTAACACACACACACACACACACACACACACACACACTGAACACATTAAAAAAATGTATGCAAATTCATGCAGTAAACTGCTGACATTACAGAGGACGGCCTATTATGGCTTCCAGTGCAGCTCACTCTTAACCTCAGCCAGCCTAACTCTCACATTACTGAATGTCACTTGCCTCTCCTCCCCCCCCCCTGCTCCACACTCTCCCCCTCCCCTACCCGCTGCCCCCCCCCTGCTGCAGATCTGTGTGGGGAAGAGCGAGGAGACTGATGGCTTTCTCCGGCTCAGCAGCGGAAAGAAGCGAGGTTTGGTCCCCGTGACGTATCTGCTAGAAATATGACGGCAGCACACCTCTCCTTGACCCCCCCGCCACGCCCCCCCATCCTCGGTTTGATCATTACGTTCACGACAGCGGAGGAATACTCAGGAGCGTTTACCCGAAACCTCACTGACCGCCACCCACCTCCAAATGTAGAGCGGCAGCGTGGACAGAAGCTTTGCGTCTGAAACTTTGCGTTGTGAAGCGGAAGATTTTAAAGGAGGGGACTTCTTTAGAGCTACTTTTTCTTGTAGCATAACTTTTGCGTCATGTGTGGTTTTATACACACACACACACACACACTCACACAAATGTAGCATCACGTTGAAGGAGGATGGTGTGCAGGACGTCTGGCTACCTCACTCGGCCATCCGTCTGCGACAAAGTGGGAGAGGACTAACTTTACTATGATGTCAAAGCCCACAGGATTTAAAGGGAGGGGCTTTGTGAGAAAACTGTCTCTATTCACTATATGTGTAGTCAAACCAACATGTGGGAGATTGTGAAAGATTGTAGATGTTTATCGTAGTTGCTTGCAAACACTTTTTTTTTTTATTTTCCCCAAAACCCTGAGAACGTATTTCGTTGAGTGGATCTGATGCGACGTTAAATCACTTTTTTACTGTACTGTATGCACATGTCTGTCATTGCGTATATATGTGTCACTCCTGCTCTGACTAGAAAATGAATCAGGTACTACAGTGTGTGTGTGTGTGTGTGTATGAAAAACAATTTTAAAAGGTTTAAATAGTCTCTGCTATATTTTGGTCAAATGAAAGTCATCACACACAGAAATAACACACTCTGGGGTTGCTGTGTTTCACACTGCTCTCCAGCGATTAGATCATGATTCATTTATAGTTTTCACAGCTCTGATGTGACAAACGCTTTGTGTGCACCTCTGTGAGACGTTGTCTCGGTATGCCCTTCAATCACACACACATGCACACACACACGGTTTATAGTTCACCCCGTTCCATGTACTGTAACTCTAAAACCAACCACTAGACTCTGCTGCCTGTCATTATAATCCCAGCATTCTTTACCTATATGTACCGTCCTGTAATGTTCGCCGTCAAATCCGGTCGTTTGCTATGACTCAAGGATGGTTTGTTGTCTAAAATATAGGAAATGCTTGTTTTTTTATCCATGTGAAGAAGAGCAGCGAAACCTCAAACTCAAACTTTCGGTCTCTCAGAGGCTCGAGTAGCAAACCCTAGCTAGCAAGAATTTGCAGGATTTTTGATGAATGGCTACCGTTTCTCTCAGCACACCCGATTACCTTTTACGTAACTCTGAGGGGCCGTTATTATGGCTCTAATTAAAGGTGATGAAAGGTAAAATCACCTCATACCACTCGATTTATTGCTATCTCATTATAAACCACAAGGCAGTAGCAAACTGCCTTTGTCGCAGCAATAACTGTAAATAAAAAAAGACACTATTTGTAAATAGCCTTATGAAGATACTGTATATATTGTCCCTAAATAGCACCCTGACCAACAGGTTTGCAGCTATCCAGGATCCAACTAAGGGCATTATCTTCACAAATATAAATTACAGGAGATAGTTTCTTGTCCCACTTACATGTGTACGTATCTCGTTATCTCTTTGCTCAATTAACATCTATCAGCACAAATTTCTTCAAATACTATGCACAACAGTTCTAGTCACTCACTTTATTTTGTACTCGACTTGTTTCCAGCATAGCTCCCCGTGTGGCTGTAATATCCGTGTTTCTGCAGTTCGGATAAAGATTTGAATTGGGACTCCAGCTTTGGGGGCGTATAGCGGCTTTTACAAAGCGCCCGTCTTGGATCAGGCTGCACCACGCTAATCCTTCACATAATCATCACTGACTAGAACCAAGATTGGCTCAGGATCAGTATTATCCAGGTGAATTCTCTGTCTCACCGTAATGCACACGACCAGGATAGTTCTCTGCATGGCTAGCAGCCCCTGGGATCCTCACGTCTCTCAATAAACTCCGATGAACTCTCAAACTGTGTAATCTGTTATTTCGGTTCACGCCGTTCTTAAGATTCACTGTGATGAATGTGACACAACAACCAGGGTGAACAATGGATGATGGAATTCTTAGACAGAACTGCCAGAATACCTTCAAAGCGTTCAGATTTAGATTTTAATCCCTTGTGTGTAGGTTTTGAAGTATAAAAACAATACAAAGCACGATAATGTCTCAAGGAATGAAGCTCACAAGTCAAATACTTCTGGTTTTATTTCACAGTCGTCGTCACAAAATCTAACAGAAGCTGATTTTTATCTTCTGTTATATGTGGTAATCTGTCTTTACTAACCCTGAAGTTAAACATATCTTTCCAGTTTCAACTTACCATACACCGACATACTGTTCTGCAGAGCATTATGCCTATTCTGTATTAACTAAACTTAACTAAATTCACCACTATCTATTCTTTTATTTGTATGGAGGAGAATACTAAATAGTCTCTCTAAAAGATGAGTAACTGGAATACCCAGGTGTGTTTCCCTGCTTCCGCGCTGTGTTGCAGCACGGTCGGATCAGTCCATCCCTCATCCGGTCAAACTGTGCTCTGTGAATTCCCAGGCCGGTGCCACAAATCTGACAGTGACCCTGGAAGAAGATGAATTAATAAAGCTCTCGTTCCGCCGGCCATACTTCAACACTTTTGACGGCGTGAACGACAGGAAGATTTGGAGACGCGTCGTATTTCACTGTGTTTAATCAGTGCTGCTGACATAAAGTAGTGCCCTCCCGCCGAAGGCCACAGTTTTTTACCTTTTTTTTTTATGTATATTTATTACACAAGCAGCCTCCTGCTGCTGCCTCTGGAGCCTTCCTCTCCCTCTGGTCCTCGTCCACCTTCCTACATCCCCTACATCCTAAATTTTCATCAGTATTATTTTCTATTATTGTCCCCTTCCCTTTGTCATGACTCATCCATCCACTAGCATGACAAATGAGACATAAAACCTGCAGACATTCAAAACACTTCTCCAACTAAACTGTGCTAAAAAACAGTGATCTGAATATAAGTCTGTAATCTATCCTCATTTTCAATCTGGTTTTTGTACTTAAATTCGTAGGCTATTGACTGGAATATTTCAGCAGAGTGAGATCTTTCGTTTTGAGTGGACGGGGCCAGAGCCTGAGAAGACCGCTTGTTCCTTAATGACCATAAATAATGCAATGCAATTAATTGGCAACGCGCAATGCTACTGGCAGGCCATATACTAAGCTGGCAAAGAGGTGTGTGTGTGTGTATGTGTGTGTTGCACGCACGCCTGCTGCTGTGTAACAAACATTTCTCAAATCGTGACCCAGTTCCGTTATCAAATTGGATCAAATGCGATTTTCGTCTCCGTAGAGGGAGACAGGAATGTGTGCAGCTGGCGGCACATCAAGCTACTTGTACACTTAAAATAAAAACACAAAAAAAAACTGCAGACTTTATTGCTGAAGATGGTGTGACGCCACTGAGTACTCGTGCATGACAGTGAGCATTATCCTCCCAAAGTCTTTCTGGAGGAGGCTGAGCAAGTCATTTTCACGCTACATTCATCAACATCATGGCAAGAAAGTGAAGTGCTCCGCTTTGGGGCAAGAATATTCTAAGAGTATTAAAAGAAAAAAAAAGATCCTTCCTGAGATTATCTGGCCCGTTGCAGAAAATGAACCCAAATGGCTCATTAAATGTGCCGTTTCATTTCTAGTCTCCAAACGTTCACGCTCGTATCGTTGCGTCTCCCACGGCAGGGGCAGGGGCAACGAGCGCGGCACAAGGGCGTTGTTGCCATATACACAGTAGGAATATGGCAACAAGGCAAATTCTGTGGAAGAAAATACACGCCTGAAATAGTAACTTGATTATATAGGCAGACGGGAGGAGAGGAACGCTCTGTCAGAGGAGAATAAAGCTTTGTGGTGCTTGGCAGACAGAAAGAAAACCACCTTACAGACCCCTGCCTGCATCAAACGCATGCAAATAGAAATAATCTCCTATCCCTCACTTTCTCTTACAGCAGCTCGAAAATCTTGCCTGAATTTATGGCATATGCCTTAATATCATACAGGCAAGAATATTTTTAAGTCAAGTCAGTCTATCAGCTCACCTGGATTTATTATTGGGTATGTACAGATATGTAGTCTCTGTGGTCTGACTGGGTTTCTTTCTGCATGAGAACAAGTTTTGTTTGTATAGCACATTTCATCAAGGTATTTCAAAGGATTTTATTAAAAGGGGGAAAATTTAAAGTTAAAAACTAAAAGCAAGAATAATGCACAATGGAAAAATAGTTGAGATGACGTCTGGAATAGAAAAGCAACAGAAAACACCAAGATCACAAAAGCCAGCCTAACATACACTAGATTTTCAAACACAAAGCACAAAGCAAGATCCTTAAAGACCTGGAGCCAAGACTGAGAGTCAGGCCTTCTCCGCTTCTGGAGTAATGGTCACGAATTCCCGACGAGTTGAAGCTGTTCTAGCTGCAAAGTGCAGCCCGACGTCATATCGATCCCTATAGACGAGGAATGGGATGTCGCTTAAATTCATATGTGAGTCAGGGCAGGTGTGTGTAGAGGCTACAGGTGGATTTTTCTGGGTTCAAAGTGGGATTCATGACACCAGCGATATCTGCAGCGGTGTTGAATAGAGTGTGTGTGTGAAGCAGCGACAGTGAAGCAGTGCGATGCTAAGTTAAGGGTGTGGAGGTCAGGGTGATGGATGTGGAAAGACGACTTTCATGCATTAGACCAGTTTGGCACCGACCCTGACTCCCAGAAAATTGGTTCTCCCATTTTATTCACTTTAATCATCCCAAATAGCTTTTATAGTCCAGTCATTCTGCAACAGAAGCAAGCTCAACTAATTTTGTACCCTCAATATGTCCTCAGTGAAGGAAAAAAAATCTCAGAAGAACCCCAGCAGGGAAAAGAGAGTTTAAAAAGACCAAATTATATCCTATTCATACAAAGGTTTTTTTTCATATGTGCTTTTTTTCCTTTATTAAGGACATGTTGAGGATACAAATCTATTGAATTTGCTTCTGTTGCATGTGAAACTACTGGACTGTTAGACGATCCCTTCATAATGCACTTTAAATGTAAGAAATCCCTGAAAAAATGTGTATTTGAAGCTAATATTAGCCTTCAGTTGTCCACATTAGTCAAATCAAGCACTGTAGATGTTTTTTCAACATTACTGTTTTTTTTAGTAATAAAATCCCATCTCTTAGAGGAGCCAGTTTGACTGTTCCTCTTCCCCTATCTCAAGGCATCATTGTCATCCGGTTCCAGTCACGTTTACTTTTATTTATTTTTTTTATCCAGACCCCCCGGCCGACTGGTCCATTAAAAATGAAGCAGGTACAAGCAGGCGGCATGTTTAATGCACGGTCTCATCTCCTGCACAAACACGGTGACAGGCATGAAGCGTCGCCACAGGCCTCAGTCCAGAGGCACAGGGTGGTTCACGACGACCAGGCTCAGTCCGACTAAAGTCAACACAGAGCCTCTGAGTTTAACCTTGGAGGTTAAGCGGGATAAATAGGAGAAAATAAACCCCGGGGTTGACACATGAAAGCTGTCTTTGAAGCGCGCTACACCAGGAATGATAGATTTGTGCAAAAGCATTCACCTCCTCGCTTATAAAGGGGTATTTTTCAAAAGGTGGCCCTGGGTGTTTTACAGTTATTCCAAGAGATCAAGAGCGTTTTATTCATGAGGAATGGATGCTATAAACCATGTTCTTATAGCTAAAACATTTATTAGAAAAGCCACAACTGAGCTCAGGTGGATCGAAAATTATTTAAAGGTAAATTCCCTATTGTTCTTGGTTTCCAGTCGAATAAAAACAAAATCGAAAGTTTGAATGGATCCATTAGAATTACTTTTCAAAGCTGTCATTTAAATTAATTCAACAGTAAAGTACTGCAATACTTTTACTATGAATGTTTGCATGGTGTCAATAATGCACAGAAACAGTGTAATATTAGAAAATGTCATTAGGCAGCCGTTTAGTTTGCACCTAGTGGCCTATAACAATATAAAGGTAAAACGCATGTTATGTGACAATGGAAATGTGAACACGTTAGTGCTGAATTAGCTCTTTAAAGAACAGGAGCAGCCCAAAAGTCTCCTTCCCCTTTGGCAACAGATAATAGAGCTCTTTACAAAATTATCTAAATCATGAGATTGATGAAATGGCCTCTTCATTTACTGCCAGTGCTTGGATTAATGCTATTTTTTAGTTGATTGCTTCTGCACAAGAGAGAAAATATAGGCTGTGAATCTATATATATACACACACACCAATTATCCTTTCTAATCAGAGGACTCATCACTTCTAACCTTGAAGTGAAGTAAATCGCTGATTAATTATTGTAAAGTTACATCTCAATGAAAACATGTGAAAAAAAATGTTGATCTTAAAAGCTGATAATTAACTTTATAAGACACAATTTTATTTTTTGCTGTCCTACACAAATAATTAACATTTTATTATAGAATAAGACTAGCAATATAAATATCATAGAGAAGAAGATATATAATATAATATAAACACAGTGCGCTTGCAGTAAATAGCAGATTGCAGTTTCACAGGTCGTTGCAGATGTTTCTCTGAATTAATCCCATGAAAAATCCTTGGAAAACAGCTCGTTCCAGCCGTGCACGTCCTCCCCACCTCCACACCTGCTTGGTGCTTTCACGCTACACTGAAACAGGATTCAACTCCACGACACTTCACCTGACAGACCCCCATTATCTGTGATGGCCATTTATACGCTTTTTTTTATTTTCCAGTTCGGCCGTTGTGTAGATTTGATGATACGGTTGGCCTCTTGACCTGCAATCAGGAAAGTCAAGGAAAGTCAAGTAGCAGTGGAGGGACAATCAGGACGTGGCTATTTGCTGGAGGAGTGTGTGTTTTAATGTGTATCGATCCACTGCTTTGATCTAAAAGGTGCTTTATGTTTCGTGCCTGTTTTTGATTCAGCTCCACACTAATGTTCTGCTCTGCGTTGGTTACACAGCTAAATGATGCAGTTTCTCCCTAATTGTTGAGTAAACACACCGTAAATGTCACTTACCTGTTAAACCTGGAGAAAAACACTGGCTAGTAACACATTAAGTCTTTATCTTGTTTAATTTTTACACTGAAAAAAAAAAACATTCTGACCTCTATTAAATGTTACATCTGTCTATTTAATAGATTTTATTGTGTTAATGAATCATACTTGTGTTTTAAAATGAATTAAAAAATGTGCTGCTTATCCTTAAAACAAGCTCATTTAACTAAATGAAGGTAATTTATTAATCTATATATTAAAAACATATAGACAATAATTTCCAAATTCTCTTCATATGTAGACAAGTGAAATATTCAGTTTGGTTTATCGTCTGAATGTTAAATTTATTAAGATTAAGATACAGAAAAGAGCTAAACGTTTTAATTAGTTTAAATATGTTGGAGAACTATCAACTGAACCTACCTGAATTACCAAAAATAAGAAGTTTAAGTTATTCCATCTTAATGTGTATAAAGTAAAAATTTCTTGAACAATTAAAGTAAACTCTACTCAAAATAATTAGTGTAAGTAGTGAAAAATTTAGAAATAGATAAATGAATTTTCATACAACCACTTGACATAATCAAATTAAGTCATTTCAACTAAATATTTTTTTCAGTGTACAAATAACGCACAAAAACTGATTAGTAAAAACAACAAAAGAAAATGAACGAAAGTTGCCTCTAGTACAAAACATAATGGACTTTTCTGCAGGTAGAGCGTGTGGTTTCTGGCGGCCACTAGTGGTGGAATACTATAATTGTGTAGTAGAACTTGCAGTGGCCACAAAAAAAGACTCTCTCTGCCATTGTTTGACTTGTCCATTATAATTAAAACATTCTAATGAGTATTCTACTCCATTTCTGTCTATGTGCTCCACTAGATGCTGCTAAATGCACTGCAGCTTTAAATAAAACACAGACTCCTTCCTGCAGCATTTTTCAGCATCAGACGGATTTCTGTGTGTTTTCCTCTCAGGCAAACATGATCGGAGATTGTCTTGCCACAGGTCGTCTTTGCCTCACCTCACCTCCCCAACCTTAGGTCTCCCTGCCTTCTAATGGCTTCTAAATCCAACATGCTCTAAAGTCTTGAGAGCGTACTTCAAAATCCATTAAGTTGCTAAAAAAAAAGAGGCAGGTTTTCTTTGCACTCGCCCTCCCCACGGCTCATATCCCCGTGCATTTGTGGAACTGAAGATATTAATTTTTCAGCTACTCCACGTCAGTTCTATTCTCTGCTTATATATAGAAATATATATATATGCAGACACACTCCACAGTCTACCACTCTATTGTTGTCCTGTCCCGCTATGAAGAGGATAGAAAAAATAGTCTATTCAATTTGAAGTGCCTCACATCTTACTTCACGGCACATGTTAGATTCAAGGGTAATTTTTTATCAGCTGATGCTATTTTTGACTTTACCGCCTAAGTCAACAACTCTTGTGGCGGATACTGTAGGTGACAGAAAGGGAGAACATTCAGCAGAGTGAAGAATCAGCAAGACAAAAGAAAGCGTCGGTAATAATCTCGCATGGTAGCTTCTTACAAAGGAAATTGCAAGCTTTTGAGAAAGAGCCAAGCAGAGGAGGCGGAGGAGAAAGACGATAGCAACAACTAAAAAGGGAGAGAAATGATGAAGAAGATGTGAAACGCCCGAGAAAAACCCCTCCTGTTCCCGCAATTGTGTGTTTGATATAAGACCTGGTGATAAAAGTGTCTCTGCAGCATAAAGTGGAATTAGAAAATGCCTAAACTACAGACAGTACATGAATAGATTCACTGCTTAAACAACACACATTTTGATGTTGTTATCTTTATCCAAAGGTTCTGTAACAGAGTCTTTTACTCTGCAGCCACATCATTCAGGATCATTATATATTTCCCCCTTTTTTTGCTTAAAAGGTGTCAGCTCACTTCTATGACTTATTATCTGGCCTTAGAATCTATATGTAAATCAATGGGCAACCATTAGGTTATTGCACTAGTATATGTCCATATTTGCATATTGTAACTTATAAAACTTATGACATCGATTAATAATAATACATGTACAATACACATACTTTAATATTTAATTTTTGGATTTACAGTAAATCATTTCTTTTAGTTTAACTTTCTATTCATGCTGAATAGCTGTTGAGTGATAATATTGAGTAAAGTTGATCTTTAAACTCCCATTTAAGGTAACCATGGTTGGTATGTATAACACAACCTGAACTTTAATTTCACTCATGCTGCCTTTTCTTCCACTTTCACTGTTCTCTGGTTCTTTAGAGGCTTTATTTAGTTGTTGCTGTTGTTTTTATGTTTGTTGGGTTTTTCTGTGTATATGTACGTTTCTGGGGGAATTCTCTGAGCTCGTGTAAGTTTTACTCCAGGATGTTGTTCAATGCTAGAAGCGTTCATTGATTCAATTTGTGCTAACAAAACGTTCATTGCACATAGTGAGAACAACAAGAACACGAATCATCGTCTGATTATGCAGCAGATGCAGCGTTAGTCAGCATTCTGTTCACTTATTGGTGAACGAATCTTGCTGACTCATTTATTATTAAATGAAGCATTTACTTTCCCGCTGCCTATAGCTGCATCTCTGTCTGCTGCTAAGCCGTAGCTGGGCTTTCTAAATTAGAACCAACAACTATACAACTGTAACAGGGATCCAGATGTTGAGCGGAGGCTGGAAGGCTGCCGTCCCACCCATGTGACTCCAAGTGGGACGTTCAGGTGAGGTTGCATCCAGTTTAGAAGCGTCTCCCCTGCCTTTTATCTGTCAAAACAGCCCGAACCACCGAAAACATCCCATAGTCCCAGTTATTGCCGCTGCGGATACTCCTCACTTGAGCGAATCTTATATCACGTCGGAGGTCAGCTGGTGCCATGTGATGCATCCTGAAAACCTAAGTGGACACCTGAGCACCCTGCAGCAGGACAGCATGAGCCTAATGTTCTGGATGACCTGAACAACAAATAAAACAGGGTCCATGATGTGTTTTTATATGGTTAATGTACAAACCATGTGGCTTAAAGTGATGTGTGCTCGGCACAAACACCTTAAATTGATCATTAGTGTTCAAACTAAATGTTGCAGGTCAAAATAAATGAATTAATCATTTAAATGTGATTCGTCAGCTTATTCTCATTATGTATTTGTCGCAATAGATGGTGTGAATCTATTAACCTGGTCACTAATGTGCAGAGGCAGGAAGTGATGACAGTAGCCTCAGGCCCAGCCAGATGTTTTGTGACCAGACAGCTGCTGTTTTCTAGCAGCTTGGATTGAAAAGTCCGACCGACTTGAGCATCAGCCGGCAGATGTATTTCATCCTGACTGTACAAAAATCAATATAATCAATACAAATTTGGACGTAGCCGTAATGGATGAGCGTGAAGCATGCTGGCGCTGGACAGAGAACAAGTTTAAAGGAGAAAGATGTGACAGGGATGTGTCTGGATATCAGATCTGACAGCTATGTTGATTTGTATGACTGAGCGATGATACAGTAATTCATGACTCTATTCAACTAAACAAAGAAGCTAATTATTAGATAAGTGAATTAAACATGTGAGGAATGAATGTAAGATCAGAATGAGTGATTGGTGGATAAGAGAGTGACGGCCGGATCAAGTGCAGGGTAATTCTTTCATTCTTTATATAATTGTTCTTACATTGGAAGAATATTTATAATTTCTTTTCTTTATTAAAGATCTCCTAACGTCTTGGGGGGGTGCTCCATTTGTTTTGCTTGGGTTGAAGGCCAAGTGCAATAAAGAGTGCCGCTTGGTTTCAGCTCATATTCCCCGCCTTATCTAATCCCATTAAGGCTCACGCTCCAGGAAATAGGAGTGCCTCCTTGTAATGAAGAAATACATTAACCGAGCTGCAAAATGACCTCGCTGCACAAAGCCTGTTTTCTCCTTCAGTAATCCCTGTGACATCTCTGTGAAGAACTTTCATTTATCTATCTCTTTTTTTTTTTTATATGTACTGCGCATCCATTTAGTAGTGATTATATACATTTAAATTGACGTTTTAGTGCGAGAAGTGTGTGCGAGACTACTGTGTAGGGAAATTAAATCAGGACGTGGTGGTAAGCAGATGCATTATGCTGCGTAAGCCTTCATTCCTGCTCCTCAAGGCCTTCGGAAGCCACGTTTTAAATACGAGGGTTCTACGCCGCCAGCCTTTAAAGCTGTTTTTATTGCTTATGCGTTATGGGTATGTGATCCACACACTAAAAAAACATGAGGCCATCTGCCTGGAAAAGAGCATAAATAGGGGCAACGACGAGGTTAAACCTTTGACTTCCCATTTGAGAAGTTTTAAAAATTCAGATGTGAACTTGCTGCTTTTGCTTTGAATAGATCTGAGAACCCGAGAAAAAAAATCCCCTTTAATTCTTTCTCTCTCAGACACTCACAAACAGCAGATCTGTCCTGGTTGGCAACAGATGCATCTGCAAACACTTGAGTCACACCTTCTCCCGGGAGCATGAGAGAAGGAATCTCTGAGCGCCCGAGCACAAAGTGAAAATGACTGGATGACTGGAGCTGTCAGCAGCTCCGATTTAATGTGGCTGAGAGCGGTTAGTGGCTTCGAGCAGGGCCAAGGTGCGATGAAGCCATTTAGGCCTCTCTGCTCCCCAGGAAAAAAAAAAAAGGTTAACGGAGAAAATCATTTATGATCTAAAAGTGGGCTTTTAAAAATAATTTGCAGGCTTCAGGCCAAACACAACAAGTAACAACCAGACATGGTAAAGGACAAAACAAAACATCAAGCAGAGTCACGGCTGCTTTCAAGGTATTTGTGCTGAATGTAGACAATTATTTCTCCTCTGGCGAGTCTAAAGCGGTCTAAAATAAGAGTGTGGATAATAAATAAACAGCAGACTATGTGCTGGGTGTTTTTCATAATGCATAGTGCTGTAAATGTCCTGCAGTGTTAACCCAGCTGTTTACCCTCCCCCATTAGATGCCAAACATCATCTGTAAACTTCCTGTCAAGGTGCTAAGTCATTCATTGATGAAAGTGAGTTTTTGGCCTAAATCATCTCTTGATGACGCTTCCATGTCTGGTAAATTTGCTTTAATCCTGATTTGAAAAGATCATACTCTATTCCCTACAGGACATCGGCCAATTTATTTTTGCCTAGATCAGGATAAAATGACTCGACCAACTTGACAAGCTTTCATGATGGCAGCTGCTTCAAAAAGCAAACGCTCTAAACATGATTCTTGAATCAATTTTTACTGGTGATAAAAGCTCCAGGCGATGTTGCAGTAATTTAGTGCAAACTTCACAAGTTATACTATAAGTAGTTTCATAAGTGTCAATGAATAGGTCTTAAGAGGAATGACCTTCAGTCATTTTTCTAAAAATGACTTTGGCCACTATTATAACAGTAAGGATAGTTTAGTAGAAACTGATGAGGGATTTTGTTATTTGGATGTGGTTGTTTCTGTACACTTCTAAACTCAATGCTTCAGCAATGCAGGTATGTTTCTAAACCGCAATTCATGCAGAAGCAGTAAATATTATATGTAACATTAAGTCATAATGTATTTGTTGCATTTTGCATCTGTCACTAACCCTTTTTATTTTTAATTAATGTCACAGGATTGTTTTATGCATCATCAGCAGTTTGATTTCACTACACAGGGACAACTGAACCTTTATGTCAACAGCAACAGACCAATATGATTGTAATCAGAAGTTTATTATTAAAGTTACAGTAGGTGGTATAGTTTTATTTTGATATGACCAAGTTGAATCTAATCACATGTTGGTGTGACTTGTTAGAATTGTGCCGTTGCTCTGCTGCCACCTTCTGGACTGTTGAGAACACTAGCCCCAAATACAGTAAATGAAGCCTTTTCCTTAACATTTTCCCAAGAATATTTATATCTGTTAATTCTGACCTAGATTTGAAATATTTTTAGAGAATACACAACTTGGAAGAAAAAAAAAAAATCAACTATTTCTTTGATGTACTTAAAAGCATTTGTTTGGCTGCATTATCTAAATTATTTTATATGATTCTGCAAAAAATCTCAGAAATCTATCAAGTCCTATGAGTTCCACTTGTTAAGGATTAAAAAAAAAAAAAAAAAAAATCACAACAATTACATTTGTATCCAAATTTATTAACAAGAAGCTAAATGCCAATTTAGGTTCACTTCTTTGCAGTTTCCTCCTCCTTTGACAAGTTCTTGATGATCTCTTCTTTCTTGGCCAGGAGACGCTCTTCTCTGCGTTTGCGAGCCTCCTTTGTCTTCGAACGGCGAGCCTCAGCCTGGTCACTGGAGGAGGAAAAGATAACAAAAATCAGTCATGAAAGATCATTAACTTGTGCTCAGCATATGTTCTCAAAGTGAACATTTTAAAATGGTTTTATGAATCAAATGTTCCAAAAAATGAAAACGGGAGTTTGCATCTGAACTTACGCAAGAAGCTTCTTGCGGGCCTTATCTGCCTTCAGTTTGTGGATGTGCTCCATCAGGATGCGTTTGTTCTTGAAGACGTTACCCTTTGCCCTAAGGTAGAGACTGTGGTACCTGCAGAGAAAATAGAGTCCTCAGTATCTCAAAGCAAGGTAGCCTTTCCTGAACTTAAAGTTATATTGGTTTGAGAATTGAAAAATCACGCGTACATGTGCCTGTCGATTTTCTTGGACTCCCTGTAGCGACGCAGAAGACGCCGCAGGATTCTCATGCGCCGCATCCATGTCAGCTTCTCTGGCATACGAGCGTTGGCTGTACCCTTTCTCTTACCTGAATAGGAAAAATGTTGGAAATTGAATAAATTCTAATAAATAAAAAATATGCACCACTACTATTTGCATAATTTAATTACAGACGTTACTTCTATACATTTCCATAATTCAATATAGAATCTAGAATAGGAAATGGAAAGGAGCCATTGTTTTGAGTCAACCCACCATATCCCATGTGGCGTCCCTTGCGGCGTGCCAGTGTGTTCTTGCGGCAACGAGCACGGGAATGAACGGTCACAGGTTTTCTGATGATCAACCCATCCTTCACCAGTTTTCGGATCTGCTGACCTGTGCGCACAAGTACAAGGCAATAAAGAAAAAAATATGTCTGTTGGCCTACGAGGTCAAGCCCACATGATGCAAGGAAAACCACCACCGCAATGGGAAACTACTCACGGGAGTTTGCGTTAGCAATCTCATTAGTCTCATTGGGATCCAGCCACACTTTCTTCTTGCCACAGCGCAAGACGCTGGACGCCAAGCGCTTCTGGAGCCTGAGCATGCTGGATAGACAAGAAATAGATAAAGATAGACAGTGTAATAATCAGATCAAGGGAAATAAAATGGGTATTGAGTAGTAGGGTTGCATTTCACTTGACATATTCCTGGATCATTGAGTAGCTTAAGTTTCTACTTGAATTTTAAATTCTATGTTCATTTCATGGCTAAAGATTTGATTTTAAATATTTTTATGACTGACTTAATATTCCAGTACATCAATAAAAAAAAACAAGTTGTCATTTACAATCATATTCTGCACTACCAAAATGATTTGTTAGATTACAATAAACTATTATTGCGCGCAAATGATACGTGAAAGTGACATTTTTAATAATCTTAATGTGCGTTTATGGTTGTTTTATGTAGTTTGACGGCAGATAGACTGGTGACTGCCAGTCACAGGTGTGCTGTAAATAATTCTTAAGGCTGGAATCGTTGTGGCAGAAGGTTAGCATTTTAGGGGTTGACGTTACCTAGCCAAAATAGACTTATCTTTGTCATTATGATTAGTTTATTTAATCATAGTGACTTTATTGATCAGTTGGTTCGACTAACGAGCCCAAACACTGAATTGTCGCAGCTGCCTCGCCGCTAGGGAGCTGTGGTGCTTCGGTACATGTTGTGACAGCTAACTCACCACAACAGGCCTTACGTCTATTATAGTAGAATTAAGCGACTTTACTCTAATTTGAACTAAGCTATTCTTTAGTGTGGATTTTTAATAACCATCCCTATAACATTTTAATTCGATTTCTTACCACATATACATACTTTTAAATAACAAACGTCCAGCTTACCTCATGGCTGCAGCTAGCTTGTTGAAGACGGAGGAAATAGAAAGACTAGTAGAGGCTAAACCATTATATCCTTCGTCACAGGTGAGTCGACTCTAACAGTATCAGCTAAAAATTGAGTTTGTACATTAATAAAGCTAAGAAAGTGTGTATATTTCGGTTTTAATTCAAAGAAAAATATTTTATGTTAGCTCTAGATATTTCCATGTTAAAGTTAAACGGAATTTATTGAATCATCTCATTCCACCCGTGGTAGCATAGTGGTACGCTCCATTAGGCTGCGTTGTCATCGGTGAAACACTAGATGGCGACAAACACCAGTATTTGCTTCATACATTTTAAACATTTTCCTTAAATATTAACTGTATATAGTCAGAGTTTGTTTTTTTGTTTTTTTGATAGATGGAAAGATACTTAATTAAACTCATTGGGGGCAGTACAACGTTAAAGCAACCAACAATGAGGTAAAAACAATGTCAAGGAAACAAATTCAATTAAAGGTTATTTTAATTGCAATAATTAAATGAACTAATTCTAATATATAATTAAATAAATAGGAAACAAAGAAAAGAATAGTTAAGTATATAGTCCATGTCAGAAATGAACCCACAAAACATTGATACCTAAATAATTTATACAGAAGTACTACATACAAATGTGCCCAAAAAATGAATCTGAAATACTTCAATATATGTGATGGACAATGTAAAATAAAAATAAAAATCCAGGTGAACAGTTTGTCTTCTGTGTTAGAAGAGAGTCATTTTTTTCTGTGTTAATCAAGATGATGCTGAAACAGGAATGCAATTTAAAACTTTTTTTTTCTTTCTTTATTGTCCCAAAACCAGACTATAACAGTTAATAAGTCAATTCAACAGAAATATAAAAGGGTCATTGCAGGTCATTTGCAACCGGTGAACAAAACAGGACATCAGCAGTGATATGTATGCGATAGGGCACCAGCACGCAGAAAGTTGTTATCACGTTTTGTTCACTGGAAAGGCACCCTGGAGGGCATTTCATCACATTCTCTTGCACAGTGGGCCACCTTAAAGGAAACTATCATGTTTTATCTACCTTCTTGGATGCCCCCAAGAGGACAGCTTTGCTACTCACAGACAGCAATCACCTTTTCATCCCATAAAACTAGTCTTTCCAGTTTACAGCACACTCAATACAACGAGAACGCATCCAGTCAGTTTATCACATCTAAAGTTGTGTCAAGTTTAGGAGTCTATTATTTATTCAAACCTTTATATACAATACAACATATAATATATGCAATACAACATGAAAATATATAATCAGTGTTTAAAACAGATGCATATAGGAGCGAGGTGGTTTGTGAATAATGTCCTAAGATTTCTGGGGTGAATGAAAGATTTTTATGAAATTTTGCACATTTTGTTACCAATGCAATACAATCTTAGATTGTACTATGAATGGTCAAGAAAAACAAGATTAGCATAAAAACATGCTATGAACTTGCCAAGTGGGGTGCGTCATAGAGCTCTTTGAGTTTATCAAACAATCAGGATTAATGGGTGAGATCTGGGGCCTCATTACAGAAAACGAATGTTCTAAATGCTTGTTCTATTTTAAATTAAATTGTAAAAATCCTATCTTTCTATTACAGAAGCAATTCATGGCTTTCCTGCTTTATCTCAGAACTTGTGTCTCTTTGGACCTTAAGAAATCCTAACTAGGACTGTAAATTTGATTCTTGAATGGGCTCTTGTCCTGTTAAACCTGTATCTGTGCTTAGAGTGCACACAGACTACCTGTATCTCTGATTAAAATGTGATATCAGAAGGCTAAACAAGAGTGGCGCTGCTATCTTCGTCATAATGAATTTAGAGCTGCCTCTATGCCATCCTAACTTAGGAGTCTTAACTTGGGAAATTCTTCAGTTAGGACAGTTTGTATTTTAAGATGAGATTGAATTTTTCCCTAAACACAGTTAGGAAGCAGGTTTCTGTAACAGCAAACATCCTGAATTCTGTCCTAAACTAAGATTAAATGTGATTTCAGACAAAAAAAATTTCTGTAAGGAGGCTCCTGGACTTTTTTTTTTCTTTTTACTAACTTACCTGCCTTTTAATACATCAATATACAGAAAAATTGGATTCATGTATCTATTTATGTAAAGGAAAACAAAATCCAGGCACAAGATGACAATTGAAAATGTAATGTAATATTATGCAGTAAGGCTCAAGGTCATTATCTATTGCTTTGAATTAATAATTCTCCTGTAAATCAACTTTATTTATCAAATACATGTGAAATTAACACAAATAGAGTAAATACTTTGACAAAGTTAGAAATAATGATTTTTTATTTGAAATAATATTTTCTCCTTCAAACTTTGCTTTCCTCCAAAAATGCTCCATCCAACCATCTTAACTTGCACATGGTTTTTTTTAATAATCAATAGCTTCTAATGCAATTACCAAACACAATGGTTGATGGAAATATGCCTATATACACATATAGATATTGCATTAAAAAACAATTGCAAGTATAAGTGTCATTTACCACATTAACAAGTGTATATCTGGTTTTGTAAACAGCACTTTTCTTTAAAAATAATGACATTTCCAAACTTTTGAATGGAAGTGTGCATTTACTATATTTTATGATGATACGCACTATATTTTTGTATAAGATTTTATAACAACACATACAAATAACCCTCACTGTAGTCACTCACTTTTTCACTGGTCACTTTTCTTTTTTCTCTTCACACACACCCCGCACCTTAAGTGTGCATTAGCTATGTATGTGTACATGTGGGTATGTGCGTGGATATGTATGTCCATACATATATATGCAAATATGTATGTAGGTACGTACCTGCATGTATGTATGTATATATGCCTTGCTTATGCATACTTTTTTTTCCTTATTATTTATTAGCATTTTCTCTCCATTCTATGTCAATAATGCATATTGTGTATGCGGATCAACAAATTCTGCGAATCTGAATTCTTTGTACATTGTGTTGTGTGTTTTTTTTATTTTTTTTATAGTTTTTTTATCTTCTTCAACTTTATTTTTCTTTTTCTTTATCTGTAACGCTGCAGTAACACACAAATTTCCCCGTTTTGGGATCAATAAAGTTGTATCTTATCTTATCTTATCTATTTCCAGAGGCTTTCTCATCCATGTTCAGTGTGTGACCTCACAAATGTGCTTCTAGAAGACCTGTAAAGAAAATTCCCATGAACAAACTCCTAAACCTTGTGGACAGCACTCCAGGGATGAATTGATGCCACACTCAAATTCATAAGTGATATAGTGCACCCCTCCATAATCTGTGAATGGGGCGCCCGGTCGCGGCGCCCCCTGCCGGAGGCGGAGAGAAGCGCCGGCCGCCGGCTCCCAAACCTGCTGCCGCGGCTCAGCCTGTCAGTCTGTGGTCGGAGCTGAGCCCGTCCAGTCTGAGGAGGAGGCGGAGGAGGAGGAGGACACCGGCTGCTGTGGCGAGACACACGCTTTAAAAAACACACACACACACCCAGACGGATGCCTGCGGTTCTGTCGACGGATTTATTTTCGCGATATGAGTCAGCGTAACGCAATATTAAAGGTAAGATATGCGGCTCTCGCGAGTCTTGCTAGCGAGCTAAAGGGCTAACGGCTACCCCATCCGTACAAAGCGGCGATAACTGTACCGAAGCCGCGTGCGTGCGTTGCGTTGCGGAAACAATAACCTCACCGAAATGACCCGGTTCCACATGTGTTCGCTGCTAGAAGCAAAATCACGTCAGGTGTTCAGTAGGTTTAAGAGCCTGACGCTAGCCGGTTAACTCTGCATTGACATTGAAGTTCAAGCGGACCTTTGACAGCTCCGGTGTGTGGTTTTTTTTCACCCTCTTGTATTACCAAGTGACTCAAATTAATTAAAAGCACGTCCACCCGCATTCCTGTTTGTCACGCATCTCACGGTGGGCCCGCACAGTCACATTCTCTCTTATCTGTAAAAACCCCGGCATCTGATTTTTTTTTTTTTTTTTTTTGCCTCATGTGGTCCTGCAATTCAGCTGAAACGCGGAATCACGGTCCGATGGCTTAAAAACGGACCGAGACACGTTGCGCTGGTTTACCGCATTTTCTAAAGGAGACGACACAAATCGACCTTAATTCTTTGCAACTAAGCCAGACGTCAGACAGCCTGGTTCTGGAGCCATTGTTGTCTGCGCTGCTAGTTTCTCCGCAGTTCTGCACTCCCCATCTGTCACCTAGACTTCTGCTGTTTGACCTGCTTACCGCAGGCTGCTCGCGTCGCGTGAGACAGGCTAATCTCGCGATATGTGTGCAGAAAGTCCGTTCGAGATCAGTAAACCCGTCACCTTTATTCAAGTTGACTTGTGTTGCATCCTTATGCGAAATTCCTTGAAACTAATTTTAATATTAAACTGACTTTTACATTTTTGCAAATCTGAGTCTGAAAAAAACATTTATGAAATAACAGAATCTTTATCATAATTAGAAGAAAAATTATGAATGAAGATGAATAGTGTTTTCTAAGAACTTGATACGTTTTTCAATCAAACAGCAAGTTTATAACTACAATAATAAGAAACATTACCTGTATAACATTTTTCATACAGATACAAGATTGATTCTTTAGTTAATTATAGGTTAAAGTCATTATTATTACTACCCTATCTGTCTAAAAAAGTTGGAAAAGCTATCACAGATAATAAATACTATTAGCTATGCCCTGACCTGCACCGGACCGGAAAAATTTGCTAAAAAAAAATTGCTGTACCTATGCTTTATTATGGTAGGGAAAAAACATGAATCGATCGTCTGTTAATTGTGAAATTGAAGTTTTCATGGGGAAATAAACAATGTTCTGTTTTTCAGAATTGTCCAGAACATTCAAATCCCGTGAGAAGCTCTCTATTGCATGGAGCATAGTTGCTGCTGCTGCAGCTATTAGTTACATGTTACGTGGCAAATTATGTGCGATAATTGCCTGCTTAACTGCATACATCAGAAGACGGCCAATTAAATGAGTAGCAAGACGACACGACAAGCCTGAATGCATTTCAGATGCATCGTCTTACACAAAGAGGGCCGTATTGGTTCAACTGATCCTGGAGAAACACTGTAATGTGTAAGCCAGTAGACCAACAAAAACAATACCATCTACTGCATATATCACT
Organism: Eupleurogrammus muticus; assembly: GCA_036785175.1. Taxonomy (NCBI): domain Eukaryota; kingdom Metazoa; phylum Chordata; class Actinopteri; order Scombriformes; family Trichiuridae; genus Eupleurogrammus; species Eupleurogrammus muticus. The sequence continues at coordinate 20,425,233 of JAYKQN010000015.1, forward strand.
CCATGTTTCCAGACTTCAACTAATATTAACTAAACTTGTTTGATTGAACTTGGAGCTTGCAATTTTCTCAGAATTCTAAGACAACTATTGCATAAATTAGGAAATCCTACTTCTGTATAATAGTATAATATTTTGAAAATATTTTGATGTTAATGTTGGCTCCTTCTTGGTTCCTTATAAATATAGAAGCAATATCTGAATTCTTATCATCATGACTTATTCTTGTATGTTTTGGGAATAAAAATCAGATTGATTTACCTTTCTTTTTTTGTTCAATGCTAAAGACTGAATTATAGCCTCATAAGCCAATGAACACTTTATTTTTGCTTCATGGCTGCCATCACCTGTTACCTAAACCCTGCACCTACTCATTCTTCAGCATCTTTGATTTGCCTCCAACTAAATCACCCCATCAAGTGAAGTACTCCCGGTCATTGACCCTTCTGGGAGCCTGGTTTCCCTCATCAGTGTGCGTGTCATCTACCAGCCATCACACCACAGCAACAGGACAAAGTGCATACCTCTTGTAAGGCTGGAGCTGTTTTTTCCAAAGAGGCCCCTTCCCTCTCAGACTGAATATTCACAAAAAGAGGAGTTGCAGCACACTGCCCCTCCAACACATAGTGTTTAGTATCACATCCTTCATTAATAAAAGGTGGTGGCTGCAGTGTTTGTTTGTTACTTTGTTAATTATCTTTGCACTTTGTCCTTGTTATTACAGGATGTTGAATTAGTCAATTATATCTTCCACGTAAATGTGAATGCAGGATGCTTTTGGATCTTATCAGCTCGTCGTATGGCGGTCAAGGTGCATGTCCAGCTCACTGCATAGAGGGGCTGCCATTCTTCTTTGTTGTTTGTTTATGGTTGGACAAACCCTGCCAAACAAAGCAGTTACCTCTGCCAAAAAACCCTGATCATTAATTAAAAAAATCTGCATTAATTATAATTAAAGCGAGTCATGAGGAACTTTTCCCAAGAGGATGGAAATGATGTGCCTGTAAAGAATTTAGCGGAATAGGGTCGTTTTTGCCATCATTGCCATCATGAAAGACACAGCTCACATCTTGTTTTATGTTCTATCAGTTTCTCCTGCAAAGATGCCTCAAGTTTGTTAATTGACTTTGTATTAGGGTGAAATAATCACACAAAAAAAAGAAACAGAATATGTAATTCACATGTAAAACTACTGTAAACGCCCAAAAAGAAGCAACTGAATGCACCGTGGAATGTGGTCTATGTAAAAGAGAGTCTTTGAAATACCTGGAGCTCATTGTGTCCAACTGCAGCGACCTGACGCCTATAAGTCGAGAGAAAACAGAGAGAACAGGGGGAACATCAGGCTGACAACATTTTCATTGTCTTTGGGTATTTGGGGCCCAGACACTGCACACCTCCAGTGTAACAAAAGGATAACAAGACAGTAACCAGCATAGGACTGCATGAGTGATGGTCATTTCAGGTCTTAAAAACAGGAAAAAAATATAAAATCTGCTGTTTTTGCAGGATAATATGACATGTATGTCCTCTCTTTTTTTAAATGATGTTAGAGATGTTTTGAAGTAGCTGAAACAGCAGATGTGAGTACTTACTAATATATTTTGGTAAACCCCAAACTCTTGCCATTGTTATATTTCCTGAAAGTCCTGCGGCATACAAATAAATAATAAACTAGAAAAGCACTTATTGGGACCCCCACCCCACAGTACTCTACTTATTGAGTAAATGCATTATCATGGAATAAAAGTCTATAGTCAAAGTCGTGTCTTAATGTCCCTGGTGCAGTGTGCAAAGAAAACAAGCTGTGCAGGTGCAGGATATCATCTCCAGGGGCCCTAAACATCAGTCACCAATCATCACTTTGAAGGTTCTTTTACCACAATGATTTCTATCAGATCATTCCCAAAATTTCATTATCTGTTCATTGTACCATTCCCGACATTTTCTGAAAAATAGATAAATCCGGCCCAAGTTTTATAAGGTGTTTTGCTAACAAACGAACAGACAGACGAACGCCGGCTGAAACACAACACATGGCCCAGTCCCGATGCAGACGTATTATCTCCAGTTTAGTGAAGCCGCCCTAATATGTCATGTGTAGATTGTACTTATAGAGCCACAGTGAATACAGTAGTGACTCATCCACGCCCTCCTCTGGGAACTCATTATTCTTGCCACCGCCTTGGGTCCACCCTGATACGGTATGTTGTATTACAGGGCAAGGCAGTGGAAAAGGCAAGTGAAAATCAAAGTGTGTATTCACTGGGAAAATGTTCTATTTATGATGTACTGACTTTTTTTTTTGATAAAAAAACTTTTTTTTTTAAATTTTAGTTTGACATTTTAAGTAAAATGTTATAAAACTTGCTGTTAAAGACAGCAATGACATACAATAAGACAGCTGTGGTGTGTGACTGAAGCAAGGAAGACTGATGAATAAGTAAAACTGTCACCTGATTGTTTCCACGAGCCTCCCTGTGTCTCGCGGCTGTAAATGTACCGTACTTTCTGCCGTGGATTGTTGTCAAGATATTTGAACCGCAGCGGACCGACCGGTAAATTGCATCCAAAGTATTTGGGGATCAGCGAAACAATGTGACCCTTGCAATACTCAGAAAATCTGTTCTAATGAGGAGAAAACAGGTGCTCATTGAAATCTAACTAGCAGCCTGTCCTGAGCTTTTGTACAATATAATTATTCTATTGTGTTGAGTATTCCTAGAAAGGAGAAAAAAATCCAAATGCTTTATTTTTTATGATGGTAAGCTGAAAAGATGTTGACACAACAGAAACCAATAATTAGGGATAATTGTTATTTGAAACCTTAGCTCATACCAGTAGCATCATTCATCTTCTCGTGTATATCCAGTTGATTCTATAGATTCTTAGTTTGTCTGTAAAAGGTCTAATTATATGTGGCAATAGTGGTGCATTTGAAGATAAATGTAAAGTGTTTATTCTGTAGTATAAGTTTATATCTGTCTCATATTTTGTAACATGGCTGCATTAAAACAACACATTTTTAAATGTAATGTCACAACATTGCGTGTGTGTGTCTCAGCAGCTTGCCAGTTAGTGGTGTGTGATCTGGAGGCAGAGGAAGAGGACAGCAGAGAACATGGAGTTGTCGGATGGCTTGTTGCTGCAAGTCAACAACGGAGAGCAGTGGTGTAACCGCTGGAAGCTCCCCAACGACGACTCGGTGAGCAACGCGTCCTCTCTGGAGCGGCGTTATGCTACCAGATCGTTTGTGTTTTATCTCCTCCCTGCACATGTTTGTTCCACTGGCTATGCGTGCTTATAATTTTACTTATTCTTTTCACATTAACTCAGGAGCGCAGCACCAGCCCTTCAGTTCTGCGCTGTGTTGCCAGCACATGGAAGGAGGGGCTGCTGAACAGAAAAAGGCCGTTTGTGGGTCGTTGCTGTCACTCCTGCACACCACAGAGCTGGGTAATGTTACATCTCTGTTAATTCACCATATGAATAGGTTTCCTTGAATCAGGCCCAGCATGCTGTAAATTCCTATGTGAATTGTGCCAAGAAAAAATGGAGATGTATGTACATCATCTTACTAATTACGTAAAATTTAAAAAATCACCATGGCTGTTTTAAAGATACGAAAAAAAACCACAAAGCTCAACATTGTATATTGTATTTTATTTATATTGTATAAAAGAAGCTACAATGCACTGCAAAAACTGAAATCTTAACAGTGATAATATCTTCAACATCCAATATTGAGTAGAATTATCTTATTCCACTGGCTGTTTTCTTTCTTATTTGGGTCAATTTAAGTATTTTGTTAATAAAAGATTAAAACGATTATAATCAAGTAAAATGAGAGCAAATTGACACAAAAAACTAATATATCTACTAGTGATATAAGATAATTCTACTCAGTGTTGGACTAATTGTACCAAAAAACTGATATTTTCACCTGTTAAGATTTCACTTTTTGCCATGCGTGCCTTTCCTTTTCTAGTGTAGTTCCTATTTCTTTTGTTTTATTTTCAGTTCCATCATATAAAGTAAGCTCTTATACAGCAGTAGGTAATCATAGTCATGCATTGGAATGTGACAAGCCAAAGAAATGCTTATAAAAAACTGCAGGAGCTTAAGAAATCATGAATAACAAATGGTAAATCAAACAAAACACACAGACTGACTGAGTTTTTTCCCAAGAAACCACAGGCTGTTTAGCTCTGTAAGGATTGACGATTGAATTCAGTTTGCATTCCTGCCATAATTAGTCCGGTATTTGCCGAAGATTAAAAGCTACAATAAAATATACTGTCATGTTTTCAAGCTGTAAATTAGCAAACCAAGGTTCTTACTGTGGTATAAGTTATGACTATTCTAATGTGAGTCATCAGAGTGTGGTGAGTTAGACATTTTCTTTTTCTATTCTAGGAGAAGCTGTTCAACCCCAGTATTCCATCTCTGGGACTGCGCAATGTCATCTACATCAACGAGACTCACACTAGGTAGGCAGAGCAGGATCGACTCCCATTATTGTTATAATTTCCCTTCCACGGCATGTTGCTGATTGTTAAGAGGAGCAACTTCAACTTTTGAAACTACATGTTCGGCCGCCTGGTTTTCACATGTTGTCTTGGCAGCTATCGAGCCTTAAACAGATCCTTGCACCTTCAAACAAGAGCTTGAGGTCAAATTCCTCCAGTAGAGCACAATCAATGCAGTGTGGAGAGCTGCTGGCCGTCTAAACCTTTCTGTAAAAAATGTCTTTAAAGTGAAGCAGGGACCGTTCTGTGAAAAACTAGAGAGATGAATAATTTAAAGTGTCAGTGGACACTAGACATATGTGGCACCAGTGCACAGTGCCACCTTTGACCTTTAAAGACATTTAGAGACTTCCCCAGACCAACATATGATAAAGTCAACTTGTATTTTTTTTTTTTTTACACAAATATGTTATGTTCAACAAGGTGTAACAAAAACAAATTTTAGCAAGTTGTTTAGAAACTGTAGAAGCTGTGTATATTTGATCTGTCAGACTAAGCTGCTCTCAGGTTACTAATAATGTGTTAAGTTACCTGGAAATCAGTAAAAACAACCTACACCAAATTTGGTGTCATTTTTCCTCTAGCAGCTTTTTCTTTTAACCGTGTTAAACTTTTAACTTTTGTTCCCTCTGTGTGTTAAGTGCTATATATATAAATATATTCTGCCTTACTGTATATATTGTTCTATATTCTCAGTGGATTCATGCACACTGAATGAAGTGTTTGAGAATGTGTTTTCCCCCTTCTTGTTCCATTGACCACTGGTGCGTGCATGCGTGTGTGTGTGTGTGTGTGTGTGTGTGTGTGTGTGTGTGTGTGTGTGTGCTCATACAGACAGCGGGGCTGGTTGGCGCGCAGGCTGAGCTATGTGCTGTTTGTCATGGAGAGAGATGTTAACAAGGACATGTTCACCAGAAACGTGGTGGACAACGTGCTCAACAACAGCGGGTAGGAGTCACCGTAACACAACACCTTTTTGTATGTCCCGTCCCCTGCACGTTAGAGCATCACGGCAGCAGGACTGAAACTGAGAAGGTTGGCAACATCAGTGGTTAAACTACACAGGAAGTGAAAACACAAACACACTTCGCACTATGACGGCTGCATGTCTCTGCTGCCAGATTCATATTGACTACAATACCCCAACACACATGCACCCTACATAATATATAGTTATATTTATTATATTCTAGTGGTTACATGTCTCTGTTATGACTTGCTGCATTTGTGTAATAGCACACAATACATGCAGTCTGTTATGTCATTAATAACTGCTGTTGTGTTGAGCCTAACAATACGTCAACACACATACAAGTTATTTTTTTTTATACTTTTAGTGGTTAGCTGTCTGTTATCCTCTGCTGTTACCTGTTGTGCCTATGCACTGTAAAGCACTACTGTTGCTTGTTTTATTTGTCTTGTCTGCACCCAGGAATGTGTGAAATGTCATTTTGATTGTTTTGTATGTGAAGTAATTGACGATAAAGCAGACTTTGACTGTGGCTTTGAAAGACAGAAGTGGATAAAGTGTGTGAAATAAGTCCAGATCAAGTGAAATTCTGAAAAGCGGCATCCTTACTAGTTTTGTATGTGTCTCATTGTTATATCTCGTTGTTCGTCTCCCGCAGGGTGGAGAGTGCTATCGTGAAGGTAGCTACAGAACTGGAGGCTGCAGCCAGCCAGCCTGGCCAGGAGCACAGAGCCGTCAGTAAAGTGAAGCAGAAAGCTCGGGCCTTCCTCCAGGAGATGGTGGCCAACATTTCCCCGGCCTTCATCAGGTAAGTGTGGCCTCGGCGTATCTGTCCTTGCATTACGTCACTAATGGGTTATTAGCCCGAGTTGGATTTGATGCTGCATAAGCATTTTTGCTGCTCCTGTTCCACCCTTTCGCTTGTTGTGTTGTGCAGGCTGACGGGCTGGGTGCTCCTCAGGCTCTTTAATGGTTTCTTCTGGAGCATCCAGATACACAAGGGCCAGCTGGAAATGGTCAAGAAAGCTGCTACAGAGGTCAGTACCACCTTCACACACACAGTGAAAATGGAGTGTACATTTAAATGATGAATTTGTATATTAGCATACATGTTTCATAGATTGACACAATGGTTGAGTTTCCATCCAGCTTTTCTTATACGCATTTTTAAAAAATGTAGTGAATATATCAGCATATTGATAAAAGGAAAATGTGTCTTGGCTATGAAAGTGTGTTTTGCGAATAAATCATAGTGGCGTAGGAGAATGGAAGCCATGTGTGGGAGGGACAAAGAAACTATAACATTTCTACAGTAAAAGAAAGGAACATTAATGCGATTCTCTATAGAAAAACAGCAAAAAAGGCAATGGTGTATGAAGAGTTATTTTATTATTTTATATTATCCACATCACTGTTGGGTGTCAGCTGTTGCCATGGATACATAAGATGTAATTTTTACGGCCAACTCTCCCTCTCCCACAAGATTTGCATTTTCTTTTTGTGCATTTTATAAAATTTCTATACATTTGGATGGAAACTCAGTTTCTGACCTGCTACAATACAATGTACATGCATGTATTGTTCATAGCTACGCATGGTAAATGTCCAGTATTTATATTCTCTGGAGATAATTTCGCTTGTACATATATTTTCTTTTTTTTTCGTTCATCTTTTCCATCTGCCATCTTTAAACAATAATCTATGTTTCGTCTTTGCAGCAAAATGTGCCCATGGTCTTCCTCCCTGTTCACAAATCCCACATCGACTACCTGCTCATCACCTTGATCCTGTTCTGTCACAACATCAAAGCCCCACATATCGCTGCTGGAAACAATCTGAGCATCCCTATCCTCAGGTAAGAAGGCGCTTGATGCCTCATGCCAAGTTTGATTCCGCTGCTTTTTTTGTTGTATGTAACGATCAGTTTGGTATCGGAAGGAAATGAGGGAATTCCCTGGAAAAAGATCAGAAAGGATGCGACTGTTTTTACATAGAGGGAACATAAATAGTCGCATGGGTAAACTGACAACAGATTGAACCTATTTCATTTTAACCTGCTTTTTGTACAGTACACGGGTGCATTATAGTATTTCTACCTAGAAGAGAAATGAATTCATGATATTTCAATGAGCCCCAAGAGTGCATTTGCAATAGTAAACTGTGGCAGGAGGCTACAGCAAATTAAAGAAAGTTAAAAAAAAAAAAAAAAAAACCATGAGCATTGAATAAAGAATGAGAAACAAGTGATGTCTTCATATCTTTGACATAATATATACACACCTATGGATTAAAGTAAAGTTTTTGTGTAAGCTACTTAAAAAAACGTTCTTTGTTTCCAGCACCCTGATCCGTAAACTTGGAGGATTCTTCATACGGCGAAGAATGGAGGAGAATGGAGATGGAAAGAAAGATATTTTGTACAGATCACTGTTGCACACGGTGAGTTTAAGAAACCGTTCATCTTCTGCAGTGAAGGCTGGGTGAACTTGTTCCTCAGTCTATTTTGGGTTTTTTTTTTTTTGTTTTGTTAATGTGTAGTTATGTAACTGCAAGTTGTTGTTTTTTTTGCTTTTCTGCTGTGTTCTTTCTTTCTCTTTACAGAATGTTTGCGCAGCTATTTTGTTTTCTCTCTTCCACTTTGAATTGAATTTGTAGGTCTACTGCATTATTAGCTGTCACACCAGTGACAATTTACCTTGATCAGACACTTTTTCTGTAAGATTTGCTGCAAAAGATGTTAATCAGGTGAGATATGTCACATTTCACAACTACAGGGTGGTTTAACAGCTATTTCAATTATACTGTGTAATTTTATTGTTAAATTATCATTAAATTCACCCGCTCATTGGAATGTATTTCCATTCAAAACTAGGCACTGGTGCTAAAGCCTTTTGAATAGACTTAATGAGAAATTAGAGAACCTTATTAAAACTGGAATCTGAACCTTTTGTTCAGCCCTAGTTTTTTTTGGAATAATGAGGCTTAACAGGCTTTTATTCTAAGAACTATTCTACTGGGAATATGAAAGCTTCGTCATCATAAGCTACGTGTAGCTTGCCCGTGGAACTGGAAGACCCCTTGTCCTTTCTACAGAATAGCCTGGCTCTTAGTGGATTTAATTATAGCACATTTCTCTCAGAGTTGAGAATTACTGCCATTATTTATATTTTAAGGCAGCGTGGAGGCTGCCATGCATATTGTTCCTCCAGGACAATTTTGTATTGTGCCCCTGAGATAAGACTTATCAACTGTCAGCATAAGCAACTGATGGAAATGACGACTTCCATGGTAGACCGTACATGTTTTACCACACATCCTACCCAACTGGGTTTACAAATTTTGTCGCCGTATCCATGAGCAGTGGACAAAGTCGTACTTTAACGTGGTAGAAGATAAGACTTTAATCAGGCCTGCTTGTGTGGTTCACAGAAAGGTAATTAGCCGAAACCCATTCGCCGGCAGAATCACGAACAATAAAAATAACCCAGCAGTTGCTCATGTGAAAGCCGAATGTTCTTCACAGCTAAATGTCACAGCCACAGCGTCTATTTCAGGCTAAAGCATCTCTCCCCAAGAGTCTTTATGTGGCGAGAGGCGGCCGTATAACCACAGCTGCCTCTTTCATACAGTTACACAGCTGCAGTTCCCTGTAGTGTGTAGAAGGGTCAAACTGTTTTTTGGGAGGCTTTTGCAGTAAAACTGCATATACACTACAGTTCAAAAGTTTGGAGACACCCAGACTGTTTTGTTTTGTGGTCATACTTTTATTCATGAAGTGAGTTGCAAAATGATTAGAAAATATAGTCAAGACAACTTTGAACTTCGCTTTCCTCAAACAATGCTCAGTCTAACCAGCTAAATCTGTTTTCAGCTGTGCTATCATAATTGCACAACGATTTTTTAAATAATCCATTAGCTTGTAATGCAGTTAGCAAACACAATGTACCATTAGGACACTGGAGTGATGCTTGCTGGATATGGGCCTCTATACACCTATGTAGATAATGCATTAAAAACCAGACATTTGCAGCTAGAAATAAGGACATTTCTAAGTGTCCCTTTTAACAGTAGTGTACAGCAGCGTCTCCTGTCTGACTTTTCCACTGTGTAATGGAGTTACTGAGTACAGCATTGTGCTTTAGAATGCATTATGACCTTCATCACGCTCTAACACGTCTCCTGTTCTGTTTCTCCACCCCTCCAGTACACGGAGGAGCTGCTACGTCAGCAGCAGTTTCTGGAGGTCTACCTGGAGGGGACGCGCTCCCGCAGCGGCAAGATGTCCACGGCGCGTGCAGGCATGCTGTCCATCGTGGTGGACACCCTGTGCACCGGCGCCATCGCCGACGTGCTGGTGGTGCCGGTCGGCATCTCGTACGACCGCATTATTGAAGGCAACTACAACAGTGAGCAGCTGGTGAGCATCTGCCTGCGATTGCTTTGGCAATAAAGATAATGCATGATTAATACTAAAAATAACATTATAAAATGGCATAACAAGTGATTTGGAATTTTTTTAAGATTATCAACTGTGTCTTTAATCCCTCCAGGGTAAGCCCAAGAAAAATGAGAGTTTGTGGGGGATAGCGTGCGGAGTGTTCAGGATGCTGAGGAAGAACTACGGATGCGTCCGAGTGGACTTCAACCAGCCCTTCTCCCTTAAGGTGACTGACTGCACGTCACTGATTATTTAGTAGCTACTAGTTACTTAGTTCACCTAGAAATTTACTGAGTAACTAGTTACTAGGGAAAAGTACAGATTTTTAAAATTTAAAAGTTAAAAAATGTACTGGGATTTCCCAAGGGTCTGTGAACACATCGTGAAGAATGAAAGATGCAGCACTCATGAACTTGTCTTTTGAAGTGTAACCTGTGTTAACATAACTTAACTCTACCCTTTTATTGGTAAGTCGCTGCTTTACACTGCTCTGACTCTCTCCATGCGTGCCCTCCCTTTCAGTATGTGTAGTAATGGTGTGTTAGTTAGATTACACGTTTCTGAAAAAGGTAATGCTGTTAGTAACTGGGATTATTTTAAAACCATTAGTCCCATCACTGTTGACTGCAGATCTATATCAGCTTTTAAACAAATCAAACTGCAAGGATTATGAACAGCCTTGAATTTATGGCACCAAATGCAAATAAATTGCGTTTTAAGGAACTATGTTTTTATATTGTATGTCTTTTGTGTTTCTAACAAACTGTGTGTTGACTGCAGGAGTACCTGGACACGCAGAGAAGCCGCCACATCCCGCCGCCAGTGTCCCTGGAACACAACCTGATGCCCACGATAATTTCTGCACAGTAAGCGCAGCCGCATTCACCTCCAGCTCTGAAAGTCAGTGATGATGCACGACGCTCCCACCTGTAATGTAATAAACCCTCGCGCACAAAACCCGGCGTCTCCCTCCTCCTCTGGTGTCACAGCGGGTCTGTTTTCTGACATCTGAGAACGGCGACTTGAGTTAACATCAGCGGAGGTCACTCCAGTTCAGCGCCGTCGCCTCATGATCGGAGTTACAGTACTTTGAGGACAGCGGCGGTCCGTCCCAGCTGGTTTTAGAGTCACAAGTTCAGACGCCAGCTGAGCTGGCCAACAACCCTTCAACACTTTGAGCTGCAAAATCCTTATTTCCTGAAATAAGCTACTCACATCATGCTACATGATGGAATTTCTGAATTTTTGAATTTTGAAAATGCTGCATATGGTGTGGAAGGCTTAATTATGTAATGCCATAAGTTTCTTCATTAAAATGTACAAACATGGAGGTAAGCAGAAGGGGCAGGTCAAAGTAGTGTATTCACAGTTTAATATTTGATTTATTTTTATGTCAAATCCTGTTTGAGATGTTTTTGTCATCGTCGTAAGTCATCACAGCAGCTTCAGATTTCAGTCAGGTGTCCCGCTGCTTATATTGGTTTTTGACCAGCCTCTTTTAATTATTTCTCATACCTGTTCAAGCAGAGGGAAGGAAACCAATTACTGAAGAGAGGTCGTTTTCATGTTGGAAACCATCGTTTTAAATTATGCAGACCATTTCCCCGCTTGTTTTCTTACACAGTCCTGTTACTAAAACTTTTTTTTTTTTTTTTCCCTCTACTTATTATTGTTCCTCCAGGCCAGACGCTCAACTGTTCGATGGGCAGGAGGAGCAGCAGCTGAACAGAGAGCTGCATGATGACCTCTTCAGGAGACAACTTATTAACAACCTGGCCAAGCACGTCCTCTTCAGTAAGATTTAGAACCACTCAGCCTGTGAATAACTGGTATAGAAACTCTATTGCCACCAAGATGATTGTTAAGGTCTTAAAAATCCCATATTGTATGATTTTACTTGTCTGAGTAATTTTGGAATGGAAAGATTTTTGGTTTTAAGTACCAAAATCTTAATATGAACTGCAAAAAAAATTTTTTTGGTACAATTAGTTCAAAATTGAGTATAATTATCCATGTCCATTGGCAGATAATTAAAAATCTTCCACTGGAGTACGATAATTCTACTCAATATTAGACTAATTCATGCTCTAAAAATCAGTTTCATAATATTGATAACCTCTCCTCTGATTGGCTGATTTGAATAGGTGGTAGGCATTGTCTGTATAGTAATGACATCACAAGTTTCTGAACATGTGTGTATTTCTCTGTGTTTTGAGCATTTTGAAACACAGAAGTATTTCTATAGCATCTATAGCAACCCTATAATCAAAAATAATATATTAGTCAAACAACTGTGTTTATAGTATAGAAGGATGAGACGGGTCATGAGTACAAGCTCACCAGGGTGCCACATTCAGCTAAATATGTACATAAGACCACTATTTATTCAGCCACATTTCATTCATTTATGGTATTAGGGCATACGGATGCACTCTGCATTCTTCTCATTGAAGCACAAGTGTTCTCCTTTACATCCCTATGTCAAAAGTGCACCTGCTAGTCGGAGAAAAGGCGGCTCTCATGAAACATGATCCATCATACCGCCTCTCATTAATTGAAATCCAGCACAGCACAGCATCAGTCCATCCGCTTCACATCACCCTGGGCTTCTTTTTTTTTTTTTTTTCTCCTGGGGTAGCACAACAGAAACCGGTTCACCCCAGCTCATTCAGCTGCATTCTCCTACGCTAGCCCATATTTTTTTCCTTTTTTTCCCCCCCGCCCCTCTCCAACCAATCACAAAGCCTCCAGCTGGATGGCATGTTGTTTTCAGCCAATAGGATGCAGGGGAGGATGGAGAAGCAGGAGAGGGGTGTCCTAAGACATGTGCACACACACGCACACACACACGCACACACACACACATGTGTAAAGAAACCCATCCTTTTGTCTTTCCTCACTGTATCATCCATATAAACTGTTTTGCATCTTTTTTATACCCAATTACCTAAAACAAATATGGTGCATTGAACATACAGTATTTACAGAGTTGTACATTTTATTTTAAGCCAAGAAGCTGCAAAAAAATTGCAACACTTATCATAATTAAAATATGCGTAGATTACTTACTGGTCCAGCCTGGCATTTTAGTTATTGTCTTTAGTCATAAAATATAAATGGATGCAGTTATTTTCAAAGTTGGAATGGTTCTATTGTGTGTCTATTTTGGTCTCGTTATTCTAGTTATTCTTTGTTGTTCATCGTCTTCTCCTCTTTTTTTTTTTTCCTCACAGCGGCTAACAAGTCGTCGGCGATCATGTCTACCCACATCATCGCCTGTCTGCTGCTCTACAGACACAGACAGGTAAGTCCGAGCTGTCTTTCCTGTCCTCCCCATAACCTTCTGCTGCAGTGCACCCTCAGTACTTTTTTTTTTTCTTTCCCTTCCTGTCCCGTTCCTCCGATTTCATCCTCATTTATTCATCTTAATCTGCCTTCTGCCCGTCATGCTTCCTCCCTTACACCAGCCAAGGTGATCCAAATGTCACATATCTCTGCATGGTGGTAATGAATGTTGAGATCGTGTTCTTCCTGCCTCCTCTGTTTAACAGTGCTATACATCAGTGGAGTGTCTCTGCCCTCTGCTGGAGACCTAAGAGTCTGAATGTTAAAAGGCTTAAAAGAATTGTCCAGCGTGATACATATTACACTTTTCTCCAGGGCGTGGTACTGTCCAAGCTGGTGGAGGACTTCTTCAACATGAAGGAGGAGATCCTGTCGCGGGACTTTGACCTGGGCTTTTCGGGGAACTCGGAGGACGTGGTGATGCGCGCCCTCCACCTGCTGGGAAACTGCGTCAACGTGACCAGCAGCGCGAACCGCAACGGGGAGTTCACCATCGCGCCCAGCCAGACCGTACCCGCACTGTTCGAGCTCAACTTCTACAGCAATGGCCTTTTCCATGTGTTTATTTCTGATGCAATCATTGGTAAGTTCTGTTCTCACCCACATATTTTACCTTTAACCAGAATCCAGACCCTCATTGGAAGATATCCTCCTTTTGGTTAAATAATTATTGCACACTTTCTGTAAATCCTTCAATTCACTTCTCAAATATCACTGGTTTCACCTGCTATGTGATATATTTAAAATGATATTACTGATCCAAACAAAGAAAAGGAAAATCTTGAAAATTATCAGGGGTGCCCAGACTTTTTCACACGACTGTACATATCACAGAATTCAGACAGAGGATACAGAGAGATATGACAACTCGATGTCTAATGGTGTTCTTTAGTTGTTTAGTTGTTGTTACTTACAATTATAAATATCTTCAAGAGATATGCGTCGCATTTATTGAGAACTTGAGAGATATGTCTGAGGTACAGTGCATTGAAGGAGAAATCAATGTCCAGGTCCAGAATCTGTGATATTAAATATCCCACGCCCCTTTCAAAAAAGGATAAGTGGGCTTAACCATAATATTATAGATATTATAGAGTCAGAACTACACTCCCCCCCTAGCAAAAGTCATACAGAAAGGGGTCAAACCTTACAGCAGAAACCCTCATCCACACTCTTCCCTGGATTCCTTCATATAATCTGTTACTCTTCAGTCCTATTGCAACGAAAACCCTTCTCCAACAGTTAGAATGCTCTGCCTGTTGTGTTTAGTGAGACTCTTGTGTTCTCCTCTGATAATCCTCTCGTCATTTATTTGCGTGCAGCCTGCAGCGTCCTGTCGCTGCAGCGGGAGCTGGTGGGGGAACAGGAGTCCGATCAGCAGCCTGGTGGTCCCAGTAGTCTCCCTCTCAGTCAGGAGAGACTCATCCGCAAAGCTGCCGGCCTTTCCCACTTCCTTAGTAACGAGGTGGCTGTTGCACCAGTAAGTCCTGCACGTCGCTGCCATCTTTAAAATTGATCGTTTTTAACTCTTATTATATGAGTTTGGAGATCATCTTGCACACAATTCGAAATTGCAACCAAATAAGAAGTTAAAATTATTTGCAAAGCCTTAATGTCAAACATTTAAAGTTGTAACGACAGATGGACTTATCAGTTCACTACTACTACTAATACTTGAAGTCAAGAGTCAAGAAGAGCCTTAAGATTACATTATTACATAGGATTAAAAAAACTCAGTCTACTGTGACACACACACACACACAGATTTACCTGATGGTTAAAATCATTTGAAAAGTGCTTTGACATATTAGCTATTGATTAATATTGGGAAAAAAAAGTTCTGCACTACAGAGGTAACATTACCCAAAATGTATAGATTTCAGATCTTCAAATTAGGTTTTTAAGCATCTGGGTGTCAAACAAAGTTAAAAGAATCTATTTTTGGAATTTGGCCTGTTGTTCAGACAAAGCAAAACTCAACAATATGTTTTAAGCCTTCAGGTTCAGAGTTATTGATTACTATTATTGATGTCTTCTTCCAAATCTCAGATCACTTGAACGTTTCCTCCTCTCTGCCCCCACAGCCCTGTCAGACTATTTACCAGGTCTTTCACGATGCCGTAACACGGCTGATCCAGTATGGAGTCCTGTACGTAGCAGAGGTCAGTTTACGCTGTGAGCATCTTTAAAGCACTCTCTAATATGATCTTTAAAGCACAGATGGGGAAAATTGTTGTGTGTGTGTGTGTGTGTCAGGAGGACCAGGAGGAGCTGAGCCCCAGCCCCACAGAGGAACCATGGCCCAAAAAGTTCCCAGAGCCCCTCTCCTGGAGGAGCGATGAGGAGGATGAAGACAGTGACTTTGGAGAGGAGCAGAGAGACCGCTACCTAAAGGTCTGGTTTAGTGGACTTCTATACCTCCTTATTACTAGTTAAAATGAGAATTGACCCTTCAAAATAAAAGTTTCAAAGCATCGGTCGTTGAAGTCAAGCGTCTGGGAACAATTTATCTTTTAACTTGAGGTCTGAGATGTGCTTGGCACCGTTATTGTTGCTGTTGTTCCTGCTGCATTGTGTGCACCTTTACTGGGGTGGGTCGAAAAGGTCGGGCCAGTGCAGGTGTACCCCCACTAACATGTAAAGAATTAAGTTCTATAGCCCAAATTACATGCAATAGATGATGTGTGCAGGATGGAAACAATATATTAAAACAGGAAAAGTTGAATATGACATTAATTGGAATAGAAATATGTTGAATTGTGGTGTATGTGGAGGATGAGGCGACAGGATCCATCACAGCTTCCAGGTGAACCAGGACAGCATCAGACCCTCCAACAACCAAAGATCCTTCAGTGGCTGCACTGCAGCATGCTCTGAGAATGATAAAACACAGAAAAAGTACATCAGGGGTCATGAGTATTGTCAAATTGCTTCGTTGACCATGGAAGCTTTGATCAAAATAAATTTTTTCATCCTTGGTATATTGTAATTCGGGTCAGCCCTACCGACTAATACTGTTAGTGATTTTTCTGACACTTTTCGTTCACATGTATGTTGTATGTGATATTTCACACTTTTTTTCCTCTCTCCAGGTGAGCCTCTCTGCAGAGCACCAGGAGTTCTTCGTCTTCCTGCAGCGGCAGCTCAGCCCGGTGCTGGAGGCCTACAGCGGGGCCGCCATCTTCGTCCACAGCCTGAGTCAGCCCATGGCGGAGTCCGACTACACCCAGAGGCTCTTCAGATACCTGCTCACCCGCACTGAGAGGGGAGTGGCTGCTTACGGTAACCCTGCAGCTTTTTTTATTGTCCAGAACAGTGGTTCTCGGCCTTTTTCCATTTGGAAGACCCCTAAACTGACATGAAGTTATTTAGAAATTAGATGTATTCGGAATTCATCATTCAGTTTTAATAGAATGAAAGACACAGAATATGAATGTGTGCATTTCATTCCTTTCAATACAAGAGCTTTTAGATTAAATCTATTAATTTATAATTTTTTTAAAGGAAATACACATTTAGAATAACTTTGTACTATTTAACACTATTCTCTTCATTCTCAGGTGAAAGTGCAACTCATTACCTGGTAAAAAACACAGTGAGGACATTCAAAGAACTTGGGGTAAGCGAGTGTTTTCATTATTCACTGACTAGTTTTAATATTCAGGGCCCTGCAGCTGGACTTGAAACACGCCGTTTGTCTTGTCGTGGTTTTCCTGCAGGTCCTAAAGGAGAGGAGAGAGAACCGGGTCACGTCTCTGGAGCTGAGCAGCACCTTTCTACCTCAGGCCAACCGGAACAAACTCCTGCATTACATTCTAGGCTTCACCCTCCTGTGACCCAGTCCCCCCCAGCCCAGCTCAGATCCCCAGGCTCCTTCTAATCAAGGGCTTCTACTGGTTACTTCTAAACAATCCCAGGTGCTACTCTGTGGAAAGCTTTACCAGGAAGTGCCTTCACGTAAAAGCCGCTAGCTGTTAGCCGTTAGCCGGAAGAGACTCCCAAGTCTTCCCGTTTGGTTCCGGTCTGACTCTCCTGTCGTAGAACTGTGCAGCTGAGGAGGTACCTCTAGGAATCACGCTCTCTTTGTGAACTTTGCCAGTAAGTCATGGGGTTTTAATATGATCGGAATTTTAGAAAAACACACCTGGGCAGGTTAGTAAATAAGAATCACTTTTACAGCAATTCAAACAAAGCAAGCTGCCTTTCGTCTATACACGTGAACAAGCAAAATATGCATAGAAAATGGTTTGAAATAACCAATGACAGCGGCATTTTTTTTATTAACTCTTTCTGCTTGTTTGTGAAACTGCTGTATTCTTTCCAGTGCACCCCACTATCATACAGTGGAGGAAAAGAGATTCCTGTACATAGGCCTCTTATGGTTCATCAATGTATTTATAGTAGGAACATGAAATCCCTGTAAAACCATACATATCTAAAGTTTGAATTTAATCCTACATGCAAGGAGTTATGGTCTTTTACAGTCCACGGTTACTGTTACTGACATATCATCAAAGAAGCAGCAAATCGGTTCATTCTCATGAAAACCCCCCTGCTGGGCAGACACAATGGGTTCCAGTTGGAAGTCACGAGCGTCCATCCTTAAATTAATTTAAATCAGTGAATCTGAGTGCGTTTGATTTCTGTATGTGTGCCACTTGCAGTCACCTTTGGATGAATGTTACATAGCACAGCACTTACTACCCAACACCAGCCATCACATCCACTTGAGTCGACATGAATCAGGCTCAGAAACTCCGGTCATGCCTTTCAGGGAAAAGCAGAGATTTGGGATTACCACCATTACTCCCTGTATTATGAACACACTCTACAAAAGCCTTTAATAGCGCCAATGCTGAGAGAGCGTTTTTTCTTTTCTTGTTTTTGCTCCAATGGTCAGGCAGAATGAACGGTACATATCGGTTTGAACAAAAAGGTCACATCTCAAAAAGATGTCAAACTTAAAAGGCCCCGGAGAAAGTAAGGAGAACGTCTTTCTGCTTTTGAGTCATTTACTTTCACAGAAAGCTGCAGTAAAGATTCTGAAAGCAAATAATAGCCAGGTTTACAGATTCTTCAGTTTTTTCTTGGTTAAAGAAATGTCTCGTTTCAGTACCGCTGTCTTACTTTTAAAAATGTACTTTTACTACCAGTAAGTAGATTCTGATAGTTTCATTTTGTGTCCTGATTTACAATGTGTGCAAAATATGGTCAGACAGGTCTGAAATGCAAGCGCTGCACTGTAGCGCCTACACATTTACCATTTACCATTTTTATTGTAAAACAACTCGATATTTAGATTTTGTCTGAATCAACGTATGAATCTAAACCTGTTTTCTGTGTTGTACCTGGAAAATGAATGAGACGGCCAACTTTAACGTTGGAAACAGACGGCTGGAAAAAGAAGGTGAGTTTAGGGAGGTTAGAGGAAGATTAGATTTTCTTGTGACTGGATGAAACCCCCCCCCAAAAAAAAACGAACCCAAATCTCAGATCGATAATGTGAAGACAGAGTGAATGTTAGAAACTTTATTTCTAAGATTCGTAATCTGTCAAATGTAATTATTTTTTGATAAAAACAAATTTGATGCAAATTGGGTATCTGTATAAATATAGTTAAATAAATACCTTAAATATTCAGAGATAAGTCGACAACACTGCTTGTTAAGATTAATTTGAATAACATCTTTATTTCATATAAATCTGCATATTTTTGTGCATTTTTTTCTTTTTCGAATCTATGTACAAAATGATGTCTGCAGCATGTGGGAGAACAGAAAAGTATGTTATTTAAGTGAGAATGTGAGAGGATGAAGGCCACGCAACGCATTGGTCACTGCTGAGAATCAATGGGAGACGTTCGTTTAGCATTTCTGAGCCCACTCTTTGTTAACAGGTCCGCGCACAGTGGGACCCGTCGCCAAGATAAAACCACTCTATGTACTGTACTGCATGCTTCCTCTTGTCGCCTTTTAACCATCAACACTTCAATGTGAACTACTTAACCTGAGAATTGTATTTTACGGTCTAGTGTGTGAATTATGTCGAAGAGGACGGTAGATGTTTGTGTTACGAGATGAAGTGAAATGTGTTACCTCTTGAATGTATCATCTGTCCCCCGTTAAGGTCGGTGTGGTGTTTGTAGAATACTCGATGGAGTCGGTACAGATTCGTGGGGGTTGTTGAGATCTGCATTAACAACATCCTGCCACAGCTATATAACATTGTAGGATAAAAAAAGCCTGTATCTGGGGAGCAGGTGCCTTTTTTTTTTTTTTAAGCACTGTAGTCTTCTTTTGTTGTGTTTTTCTTCAGAATTTTGTGCATGTTAATGATATTTCCATATGGGAATCCAAAAGAACACAAGTAGATTGTAACTTAAAAAAGAAAAGGTAAAAATACACACAAGAGAACTTGTGGTTACCATAAGAAGAATCACCAGCTACTAAAAAAAAAAAGTGTCATTTCTTTGTTTTGTTCTTGCTTCCTTCGAGCAAAGCACAATTGGCATTATTGGATTTTGTTTTTAAATAAATTAATGATAGATTAACAGTGGCCTCTTGTCTGTGTTTTTAATTTAATTTGTTGTGGTGTAGTTACAGAATGTAATTCATCAGATAAAAAATATAAATAAGATGTGTGTACGTGTATGTCAAAACCGCTAACACTTGTACAGATTACCTTTAGCAATAGATAATAGCTATTGCATTATTATTATCATTATTGCATGTTGATTTAACATAGTACATCTACAGAATTCCTACACAATATGTAAAGAATGGAATTTAATTTCAGTGATTTCCAGGTCTGAATAAGTCCAAAAAAGACAATAGATTTAATAATTAATAATAAAGTTCAAATCTCCTGATCGTCTTAACAGATACATCTAATTCTAACACTAATGTTGATATCCTTAAGGGTCTATGCAACTTAACACTAAATGAAAATATCCACCAAGTGGTAGAAATTCATCAAAGAGAAGCCTGCAGAATGTGTGTGATAATGTGTGTGCAGTTGTATTAGAAGTCATCAGTTGCCAGGTTGAAGATGAGGAGGAGGAGGAGGAGGAGGGTTTGCTGCTTTATTTATTACAGGATATATAGAGGGCTGAGGTTCACAGAGCCACTGTGGTCATGAGGACGAGGCAGAAACAGCACGTGTGCGTCCTTCTACCCAACAAGCAGCACCTGGACTGTACGCTCAGGGTGAGTGGCTGTAACAGCTTTACACTATTTGACTTAAGGGACAATGTCAAAAATGTTGTGTGTTGTAATGCTAAAAACTTATAGAACATCATAGTTGTTGATGTTCCATTATTGTACGAGGGCCATGTGTGATGATAATTTCATCTCAGCAGAGATGAGACAGTAAAACTCACTTAATCCTACACTGGATGAGAATTGAAAGCTTTGTTTATATTGGCAGGATGGTTCTTACTTTTAAACTATTAGCTTTTTCAATCATAAAATGTTTCCTGCAAATAGTAACAAGGAAATTCCTAAAGACTGTATGTTACAGTATGCATCTCTGGTTGCACCACACATCCAATATCCAGTATTTAATCAAATACTGGTATTTTCAGGCTGGTGTGAACTCATGCTTGTTATGTGTTGGTGAATGTGTTATTTTTTATTCAGATGAAGGCCAGAGGCCGTGAGGTGCTGAGCTGTGTTCTGAAGCAGCTCGGCGTCAGTGACCTTCAAGTCTTCGGCCTGGCTGTTCTCAAAGGTCGGCTCCAGTTTGTGTGGGAGTCGTTCAGAAAGTGTTTTTATTTCATTTATTGTGGAATGCTGAGAGTTAAGGAGGCGACTAAGACTGAATGAATGAACTCACGGGAACAAATAAGCAGACAGAAAGGCATCAGTGAAGTTAAATCACATCAGAAAACTTGTTTAATGTGCACGTTTCCCTTCTTCAGATAATGAATACCTCTTTCTTGATTTGGAACAAAAGCTGAGCAAGTACTTCAGCACAAGATGGAGCAGAGGATCCTTGATGGTGAGCTGTTTTATCCATGCTCATGTATATTGTCGCCTTGTGCTAAAGGGATTTGATGAGATTTACATAAAGTCTTTGTTAAACAAATTAGGTTTTATTAACTATTAACGCAATGGAGGTATTTCTCATTATGCCTGTTTCATTCTTTTTTTTAAATGTTATATGCAGTATTATTTTATTGCCAAATGAGGAATGAGATTTCTCTTTCCAGGTCCCATTCATCTTATTTCTGAGAGTGCAGTATTATGTAGAGAGCGGCCAGCTAATACTGTAAGTTAATTACCTATATAAACATACATAGACACGTGCATTCTGCGTCTCTGCACAATCATGGGTTAAAGCCATGGATGCATTTATAGATTTGATTGTTTTAATTTTACAAAATTGGTCCTTTTAGGAGCAGCACGGTGCAGCAGCTCTACTACGCCGAGCTGAGGCAGAAGGCGCTGCGCTCGCAGAGCCGCCATCAGGAAGCTCTCCTCTTCCAGCTGGCAGCGTCCGCGCTCCAGGCTGAAGTCGGAGATCTGGAGCAGAGAAACAGGAGGAATGAAGAAGAAGAGGAGGAGGAGAGAGTACACAGGCCCTACTTTCTTCCTGAAGATTATTTCCCCTCTTGGGTAAAACAAGAACTTTTGGCGCTGACTTTGTTAATTATCACATTTGTTTTCATGCGTTTTTGCAACATGTGCTGGTGTCCACAGCTGATAAAGCGTCGAGGGAGGGAGTACCTGCTCCGCCACAGTCCGCTGCTCCACAGCGAGCTGAGGGGTGTGTCACGCAGCCGAGCCATGCTGAGGTTTATAAAAGAGGCCAGCAGCCTGCAGGATGCACCCATCACCTTCTACAGGATGAGACGGGTCAGGCAGCACAGAATAAGTGAAGGAAACAGACAGGAAACACTCAAAATGTGATGATTAGTCAGTATCCCAGACATTACTGGTCCAATTTTGATTTAACATGTAGACGTTAAACATTAATTCTAGGCAGTGTTGATTAAATAATTTTTGGAATAACTTGGAATTACTGGAATAAGATAATTTGACTCAATATGGGACTAAATGTACCAAAAATAAGACATTTTCAGCATTTTGCAGTGTGTCTGTCTGCACCAGCATCAATAATATGACCAAAACGGTTTAAATCACCTTCTTCTGTCATGTTCAGGAAAAAAAGGGGCTTAAATGTTCAATCCTCCTTGGTGTTACACTGGGAGGTGTCCATATATATCAGGTGAGTCTTGCACAGTGAATTTATTTTATACATGTTAATACTTGAAGGCTTTGAATGGACGTTTCTGAACTGAGCTGCTGAGTTTGCACAAATTACAAAAGGCAAACTCGTTTTGATTTTTCCGAAGGAGGTGGAAGGGAAGCTGTGTCTGCTGTACGATTTGTCCTGGACTGATGTAGACCGCTTCACTTTCCAGGTTGGTCCCAAAGACCAAACACACACAAAAAACTCGCATTGATATGCAATACATGTCGCCGCTCACCCACCGCTCTCCTTTTACTGTTCTTCAGGGCAGCAGGTTCGAGGTCCATGCTGTGGGTTCTCTGTGTCTCCCTAAGCTACTCTATTACACTCATTCAGCCTTCCACTCCAAACACGTCCTGCGGCACCTCAGCGACAGTCACAGATACCACATCAACACCAGAGAGGCCGTCGGCTACGTCCAGCAGCTGGAAGACATGCAGGGTCAGACATGCTAACAATACTGTTCTGGCTCGAAACCAAAGTGGTTTTGGATGCAAACATATCAACTGATTAATACAGGGCGTTAGTGTATATCAGTTTCTTATACAACCGCAGTCCAAGGATTTCTTTGTGTGTCTGCAGCCATTCAGCTCCACAAAGAGGCCTACATCTGTGACACAGTGCGTCTACAGCAGAGACTTAAATGCAACAGCCTCTCGTCTTCTTTGTCGGACTCCAGTGTTGGGCTGGAAGAAATCACACACACCTGGATTGAGGAGGAGGAGGAGGAGGAGGAAGGCTCTGTGACAGGTCAGCTGAAAGGGGAACACAGCACAGTTCTTTATCTCCGACTATAAATGTGTCACTCAAACGCATCTCTGCAGCATCATTCTGCACTTCCAAGCTTATGAAAACTATTTTAGGGTCAGTGACAAATGGTGTAACTGAAAAAGAATGATCAATTTTAAAGTAAATCCACATAGTATATAAAGCTAGTTGATAGCATGTTTTCTTTTATTGAATTAAACTATCTGGTGGCGGTTTTGGCATTGTCTCTTTAATAACATAAGGATAAATTATTTACTGAATTTACGACATAACAAGTCCATTAAGTTTGTCAAATCATTCCTGTTATTTTACAAGCTACTAAATTCATTCAATTCATAGTTGTATTAGTTGTGGTTTTTGGGGTTAGACATGAAGACATGTGTTCATGTTGATGGCAGAGTTTGAGCTGTGTGTGGATGAACCGGAGGAGGTTTTTGTTGATGACCCAGTGGAGGTCTCCTGGCTGGCTGAGCTGCTCCGTGGTGTCCCCGCCCATGGACGCGGCGTGGGGTTGGCCCCATCGTGCTGGACAGGTGAGTCTGAAAATCACGACCTGTGATGCTGTATCTAAACTAATCATTCTGAGCTCACCACTTCTGTTTCACATCATTTTACGGCCTCTCTTGTGATCAGCGGTCACCATGGAAATGAAGGAGGTGAGAAGCCGCCAATCTAACTGATGATTCATCGGAGAGTCGTACAGCAAAGATAGTAAACTAAAAACTGAGTTTCCTCTGATCTATGTGCAGGTTTTGAAGAGGAGAGCTGATGCAGATGTTCCTGTGGACTAGGGTACAGCCAGAGACAAGATGGACTCATTATTATTTTAAACTGAAATCAGGAATCAATGTGAGAAACAATAAACTACTTATTAAACTGATATACAACAATAAAATTAATATTTTTGGTGTATTTATTTACAAGTGCTATAAAATATGTGTTTTATCAGGTTACTGAGCATTATTGTATTATGTCTCATTAAATAATTGATACTTCCTCCAATAAAAAAGGAAGCAGAAGACATCAAAAAACCTTGCCTGAAGTTTTGCAGATTTGTGAAGGGAAATTGAATAGAAAGTTGAGGGAAATCACTACGTCATGTGTTGTCAACCAATCAATGCAACGGACTATTGTCGCGTTTAAGTAACACGGGATTAATAATACTACCCTATTATTTTTTGGCTGATATGAATACACATCAGAGCTTGAAAAATACAAGCCTCAACAGCTATATGTATGTTGTAAATAAAACAGAACCTTCAATAATATAATTATTGACGCCTGTGTTTAGTGGTGAAAAGTATTCATTTATGTACAATGTAAAAGTATGTGTACTTTACTAGAGCATTTTCTGACGAAAGTATTTCTACTTTTACTCAATAAAGGCTCTGTTTATTTCGTCGTCATGTCCACGTGGCTGCTGTGAAAAAAAAATCTATTTTATTTCTATTTGATGTTCACGTGAATTTTATAAGTCAGAGACTCGTAAATTCCAACGACTTCGATGTGCATTGAACGCATCGTATGACCCAAACACGGAAGTAGCTTCAACTGAAAGTTGAAAAACAAAACATTCAGGACAAACGTGTTTTTTTCAAACTAACGTGTTTATTGTCATTAGCATTATTATTATAATTATCCACACAAACTTTTAAAACTGTCCTGGCTGCTATAACGCCAGTTAGCTCCATGGCTCTCTCCAGGTTTCGTGTTCTTGTGCCGCTGTTCGTCGCGCTTTTCTCGGCCGTTGTCGCCATTCTCGGACTCGACCTGGGTAAGTGGATTGAAACGAAGCTTTCAACGAAGTAGAAACACCGAGAAAAGTGTTCTCGCTAAGTCTCGACAGGCTGAAATGTTGACTAACAGCGCCCTCACCTGGCTCTCCTTCCGCAGCGACGCCGCCTCCCCTCCCCGCGGCCCTCGGCGTCCTCTCCCTGGCCGGGATGGCGCTACTCTGGCGGGGCATCAGCTCCAAGGTGGCTGGTGACAGCAGCCGGTCCCCGGGAGGCCTGGTCGGCCAGTACCTGGCGGGGAAAGGCGTCTCCTGGCTGGGCAGGAGGCAGAGACGGAGACTGGAAGCCGACACGATGGACGTGAAGCGGGTTCAGGAGGAGACGCTGCTGGGCCGTCTGAGGAAAAACCGGAACACGACGTATGGAAGACGGTATGACTTCAGCTCAATAAAAGGTGAACAAGTCATTTATCTGCAGAGGGGAAAAAGTACAGAAGTATTAAAAAAAAAAAAAGTAAAATTACTGATTATACAGACTTTTGTCATATTACACAACACTTTTGTTTTTGTTCCAATTTTTTATGAGATATACTTTTTTTTTTTTACACAAAAATAAACATTTATTTAATTTTGTTTCCAGAAACACAGAATGTGATGTTATTATTCTTGTGCGGGCACATGCAATGGTGAATTGCAAAATATTTTCTTTATTTTTTTTTATTCGATTTTTATTTTTAACATCCCTATCAAGAAACATTTGAACAAGATCATCTCAATATAGTTTACCACTCTTCTAATTGGCTGAATTGAATGTGAGTGTAAAGTGGTGACAGTATAGTTGTGACATCACAACTTCTCATAAGTCATGACTGCTTGTTTTAATGCACAGTTTCTGAATTCAGGCAGTGTATGTTTTTCTGTGGATTGAGCTGTTGGAAATGTGAGGCAGGGTTTATTCACTGTCTCCTGTCATATATATCTATCTACATTTAAAAATGGAAAAAAAGTGTGTTCTAAATCTTTTAAACAATATTGCATATTGATCATATTTTTTTTTTTCAGACAGCGACGACTTTCGGGCTCGTCACCCCATCACCACGTACGAGCACTACCGCGAGCTCATCGGGCGCGTTGCTGCAGGGGAGGAGAAGGTGCTCGTGGCGGACAAGCCGCAGGTTCTGGCCATGACCTCTGGCACGTCAGGGGTCAGCGCCATGCTGCTCAGCACCAAGGACACCAGCACTGAGTTCTTCCTGCAGGTGAACCTGCGGTTTGATAAATAGCGATCAAGCGCTGCACCAGCTGGAGAAACACAAACTTGGCTGACAGTTTCATGACTCCACCACCGTGTATCTACAATCTATTTCTGCAGTTGTTTTGCCTGTAAAAGTCTAGTGATGGTGTAATAATGTGTGTGTTATCACCAGGGAGTGACTGTGTGTCTAGACGTTGTGCGGCAGGCTTTTCCTGCCATTGACAGCCTCCAGCGCGCAACCAAGTTCTTTTACGCGCCGACTTTCCGCCAGTCGGATGCCGGCATTCCCATCGGACCCGACTCCTTCACACCAGCCTTCTCCCACCTCATGCTCAACCTCTATACCACCCCAGCACCCGCCTATGGAGTGAGATAAAGAGCGTCAACTCATGATTTGTTAAAACTCAGCGCAAATACCGAGTGAATTTTTTAACATTGTCCTTTTAGGTTCCAGGTGAGAAACACACGCTCTACCTGCATCTCCTCTTTGCCCTCAAAGATCCCTGCGTGGGAACATTAGAGTCCAACTTTGCCTCCACAATCTACTATGCCTTCACTGCCTTACAGGTACAGCATTATTGCTTCATTATACAGATTATACTCTGATCTCTGTCATCATTGTTATAATTAGTATACCATGTGATAAGATGCATGCATTACATCTTTGTAAGGGACAATGTCATATGGTATAACACTAAAAACTTGGTACAGGTTAATTCTCTTTAAAATGTTTAAAAAAAACATGCTGTCCACTTCTTTCTCAACCTGCCAACCATTATTTGGCGTAATTATCTAAATAAAAATGATCAATTGAAAAAAATGATTCAGAAAATCACAATCATCAAGTGTTTTTCCAGCAGCAGCACTTTGTTGTAGGTTTCAGACTCATCACATTTTCTACTCCAAGTGTTCTCTGACACCAATAAAGCTCTGATAAATATTTCAATGAACCGAGGACTACAGATGTGATTCCTATGTGATCCTGTGTGTCCTCCAGGAGCGCTGGCAGGATCTGGTGGAGGACATTGAACACGGGAGAGTCAGCGGCGTTCTGGATCTGGAGCCACGGGTGAGAGCCGAGCTCGAGGCTCTGATGAAGCCCGACCCGGGGAGGGCGGCCCGGCTCCGGGTCCACTTCCTGGACGGCTTCCGTGGCATCGCAAAGCGCGTCTGGCCTCAGCTTCACCTGGTGATGGCGGTGGACTCGGGCTCCGATCAGATCTATGGGGAAATGTTGAGAGAGAACTACTGCCAGGGAATTCCTTTCTACTCGCCCTTCTACGCTGCCACTGAAGGTCAAAATCCATAATTACAGTATTTTATAAAGCATTTTAGGCTTTTTCAGTATAAGGTTGTTTATTTACATTATTTACAGGGTTTTTTCTTCCTTTTTTTATGATGGAAGTAAAATGTTAAAAGGCTTAGTGATGTTATAGTGGGTATCTGACATCATAATTTGTAAAATAAAAACTTAAATGGCTCCAATTTATTTTATGAATGTCCCCCTGCAGGACTCATAGGGGTGAACCTGTGGCCTCAGGAGCCCACCAGGCGCTACCTGCTGTGTCCTCGCTCCATGTTTTGCGAGTTTCTGCCAGAGAGCAGCCTGGAGGAGGAGATGCCTCACACTCTGCTGATGGAGGACCTGGAGGAGGGACAGAGCTACGAGCTGGTTATCACGAATGCTTCAGGCCTCTTCAGGTCTGAAAATAAGCTCTTATACGACTATGCTTAAATTTCTTCTCTTGAATGGTTCTCAATCTATTAGTTCTAAGTCAAATGTTTTCTTGTAGCCCTCAAACTACAGAAAGGCCAGATGGTTTATGAACATTTGCAGGCACTTCATAGTTTTAAGATGCCCCCCCCCCAGCCTCAACTATGTCCATCTGCAACTAAAAAAAAAATTCACATCCCTTTTTTTGTGTTGGCTGCATGAATGAGTTGTAATTTCTTTGTTACAGATACCGTCTTGGAGACATTGTGAAAGTAGTCGGACGCCACAACAAGTGTCCTGTTGTTGAGTTTCAATACAGGTACAGCTGTGTGTGTGTGTGTGTGTGTGTGTGTGTGTGTGTGTGTGTGTGTGTGTGTGTGTGTGTGTGTGTGTGTGTGTGTGTGTGTGTGTGTGCGTGCGTGCGTGCGTGCGTGCGTGCGTGCGTGCGTGCGTGCGTGCGTGCGTGCGTGCGTGCGTGCGTGCGTGCGTGCGTGCGTGCGTGCGTGCGTGCGTGCGTGCGTGCGTGCGTGCGTGCGTGCGCGCTGCGTAACGTCACGTCCGGTCTGGCCTCGTGGAATAAGTGAAATTCCTTAACAGTGTGTCGTCTTCACCCTGCTTCAGACGGGGTCAGACGTTGAATGTTCGAGGGGAGAAAGTGTCTGAGGCGATGTTCCTCGACGCTTTGAAGAAAGCTGTTGCTCAGTGGCCCGGAGCTCAGCTGGTTGACTACTGCTGTGCCGAGAGCGGCATCCTGGGTAAAAAAAAAAAAAGCCTCAGCCAAAGCAGATTTTTTATTTATACAGACAGGTGCAAATAATGAATTGCATCTTTCTAATGTGTTGCAGGAGACCTGGTAGGCGGCTCAGATCCTCATTATCAGGTCTTCATAGAGCTCAAAGGTGTGAGGAACCTCACAGAGGAACAAAGATACAAGGTCAGACAATCCAGGCGAGCATAACCAACACACAGCATGTGTTCACTTTATCTTAAAAACATTTTTTTTTTCCTCCCAGTTGGACATTTGCCTCCAGCAGGACTCGGCCGTCTACAAGTCCTTCCGTATAAAGGGCAGCATCGGATCAATGAGGGTCCAGCTGCTGGCCGAGGGTGCGTTCAAGGAACTCCGTAAGCAGATGATGGCCTCCTCCAACGCGTCACCCAACACGTTCAAAATGCAGCGCGTGCTGCGCAGGAGAGAATACGCCATCTTCCTCTTGGGAAAAACTGTTTCCTGAAAACTGAAATGAAAAAAAAAGGCTTTGTGAAGAATGAGATAATGCGTGTGGACTGTGGTGAGCACCATCTGAATATCAAGTCTTTATTTAAGTTTTTTTATATATATATCAATGACAAATGTTGATGAAACCTGCCTTTAGAAACTGATGAACAGAATATTATGGATTATTGGAAAAGCAAACAAAATAATCTGACAGTCTAATATAAATCATCTGTCAGGGTGAAAGTCAGGCTAAATGATCCTTGTTGGGCTGATCAAGTTCTAGTTGACTTTATTATTACCTGAAGGTAAAATTGTTGCACAGAACTGAGTTTTTTTGCACTGTATTTATAAATGCATTGATGCCATGTTGTTACTGTACTTTTGTGTAATTTATATTTCTTTCTTGTCTGGCTTCCATACGAATCAATTGTGCACCTTACAGAACCTTTTAAAAGTTCGGCCAAACTTTCTCATTAAAGGGAAATGATGCCGCTAACCTTCTTGTTAAATGTCTACACTGCTATGTATTCCTGACTATAATACTCTCTGAATAGCTACCGCCCGTTAATTATAAGGCACCGCCGCACACAAGCGAAATAACCTGTGACGATGAAAGCCACGAGAACTCCGACTCTCTAAAAATAAAATAAAAGGTTGTCTGCCAACATTAATGAAGCAGGGCTGCAGTCAGGGCGACGCAGAACAAGGTTTCTCTTTAAGAAAAGGTCTGTTTCATGTGTCTGCTGAAGGTAATTGCCTTAAATTAATAAGGGGAGAAAAAAAAACAGAAACTCTACTATTATCACAAGGGGTTTGAATTCACATTTTTCCTCACTCGGTTAACACATTCCTCTTCGAAATTGTTATTTTTTTTCTCAACAAACTCTCTCTCATGGATCATCCTTTTTATATAATGTAGGGCTGGCCAGTT
This sequence comes from Eupleurogrammus muticus, assembly GCA_036785175.1. Lineage (NCBI taxonomy): Eukaryota > Metazoa > Chordata > Actinopteri > Scombriformes > Trichiuridae > Eupleurogrammus > Eupleurogrammus muticus. The sequence continues at coordinate 20,455,383 of JAYKQN010000015.1, forward strand.
TCCTTTCAGAATGTGATGCAGTGAGCTGTTAAATTCTGCTGAAGCTGCTGAACGTTCACTCTTTACTCTCAGTGCCACAATCATCAACCACTAGAGGGCGCTGGTCAACAGGCTTGTCTGCAGCTGTCAATCCTACTTTCTACGCCTGTTTGTGCCTTTCCTTTCTCAGGTGAAACAATGGCTTATTATTCACTGTGCGTTTAGCTGTTTTGGCCTGTTGTAAGTCAAATGAACATAAAACAAAGCAACAATTTCCTATTGTGGTAATTCAATAGAAAGTTGATGTTCGCTGCAGAGATTTTTGAGAAAATACACAATATTAACAAACATAAACATCATTATGAGATCTATTGTCACGTCAAAGTTACACTCACATTCAATCAGTGATTATTTTAGTGCAAGATGAGGCAGATATAATCCGCTGAATACTGAATAAGCAGGTCTCTCCTATCACAAAGTGGGCTAATATTTTTAGTAGCGTCCCATTTCAGCAGGGATTTGACACTGTTCTAGTTGTATTTTCGCTCCATAATGTGACAGACCAAAACAGAAGTGGAGTTAAATTTACCTTCATTGAAGCTTTGACCAAACGGCCTTTTCCTGAGCCTGCGGTGGTGTTTTCCTCCCCTGAAGGTTTCAGACTGATTAGCCTGTACTTACCTGAAGATGCGACAGTCTGGCGTCTTACGCACGTTCTCCAGCACATCAGAGGATACACAAACAAAGGCTGATTGATTACTGTGCCCTTGACTGAAACACCAACTAATACCCACATCGTGTATCCCTCCATATGGTCGGATACTGCCAAATATGAGGCACGGCAGTCTCTAAAAAAGGACACAAATGATAGATTTTTATGAGCATAACCTTAGAAGAAACTCATTTCAACCTCACACAATAGACAATAGATTATTCCGTAGGTTGATTTCACAAAAATTAGGATTAGGGTTAGTTAGGCTGTTTCCAAAGTGTCCAGATATTAGAATTAAATAATTCCAAGTCAGTGTGAAACACGGCAATAACTGGGGGAAACCTTGGAATTTATATAGATAAAAGATTTAATCATTTCTTAATGAAATAATAATTTAATTAATAATACAATCTGCTGTTATTGTTTATGTGCAGGATTAGTTTTATTTCAGTAAGATAATGAACATATGCTTTAGAGATCTAGAGCGTTTATATGCTTCAGCAGTTTGGTGAGATGGCGTTTGTCTTCCTCTTGTCTGTCATCCTCACATGCTTTTACACATGCATATGAACACACACACACACACACACACACACATCTGCTCTGGTCGCGGGTTAATTCAACGTAAAGAGCCAGAGATTTGAGAATGACAGGCTTGATTTCTCAATGGGAAAGCGGCATGTTCTCAATTGACAGAAGCCGTGTTCGCATGTGGAGTGAATGAAGCGCAGCTTATCTATCCTGCACTTTATGTCTGGATTAGAGCCGGTTCATTCAAATCCAGGTTGTGGATTTCCATTGAAGAGAAGCACATTTCCTATTAATAAACAGACAACAGTCTATAAATAGACTGGAGTTATATATATATTTTCATGTTCTCAATTTAAATTAAAGCTTCAAAGATCAGACAAACACAAAAGTCAGGTTCAGTCTAGATAAATGGCAGAAGAATTGTGGGAAATGTAGTCGGGGTTCTGTTCTATTCATTAGACTGTGGAGTAGATAGTTTAATGGATTAGAATCTATTAGTGGCGAACAGATATGGATGAACTACAAGAAAAAAGGGACAAAGAGAGGCCATTAAATATAAATAGCAGTGAAGTGCTGCCAGGGTCTGAACAGTTCTCTCTTACATTCCACCAGCCTGTCTGGTAGAATTCTGTTTTTTTTCTCCTCCAAATGCAGCCAGATGATTTAATTGTGCAGAGTTAATCACCTGCACAATACAATACAAAAAAAACAATTAAAAATAGTTTTTTGATCTAATTATCTTAACTGAAAGGCCTCTTTCTTGAACTTTTCAGTGATGAGTCCATTAAAACAGAAGTTGCTTTCAGTTCAATTCAAAACCCCAATTTTTGTTTGTATTCATCATTTGATGTACTTTATTGTTTATTTAGCTGGGACAATGCACAATACTTTAATTTAATCTATTGTACCCGATACAGCTAAAAACAGATTTTCATCTGTAGTCCCCAGACAGAAGCAAATAGTGATGTGCAAGTTGCATCGATTAAAAAGTCAATAATTATTGTAGAACATTACTATCTGTTCTGCCTAATAATCACAATCTGCATTTCTGGCCGTGGGAAAGACGGATGCAGCTGCAGCATCGAATCGTCTTCACTGACGCTCCCACTATATCATTCCATACCGTCTGATTCTGTTTCACTTGACACCGCATAAAGCTACACCTAACGGTCCAGAAAATATGCAGACAAGATTAATCGTTCTTTTGCCTCGAACTGACAGGTAGGCGTAGAAAGACTGGAACTATTCCGCTTTTTGATGCTACGAAGTTAGCAGAGAAAAACAAGGCCTAACACAATTAGTCTCCACTCTCGGGCTAATTTGAATATTGAGGTGAGGCGCTGCTCGTATATCCTGCGTATACTGTAGGGAAGCTTCAAAATGATATATCATTGTTCTATAGCTTCTGGGGAAATCCATACAACCTCCGCTCCATCCTGGAGCTCCACATAAATAATAGCTTAAAAGAAGAAGGAAGAATTCAGCTTCCCCATTTCAGTAGAAATCTGACCCTTCGTCCTCACTTCCTCTGAAAATCTTATTCCATCCTTCTTAAAATACATGGGATGGAACCATTTTTCTGTCTATTTTATCACCTTCTGGACAAGTACAAACAAATTATATAAATCAATTAAAGCTCTAAAACCATTTGATGATGGTTACATTCATTTAATTAATAGAGCGAGAGAGTCATCTTTCATCTCTAATGAGATTAATATTGTTATAATATAAAACAAAAGATGAGCTGGTTTTAAGGTAAACGGTTGCCTTTGTTCCCGTTAAGCACCTGCATTATCTCCAGTTCCCCGTCGGCTAAGCCGCGTTGTGAGTTAAGACACAAGCGTTGCTTTGGTGTGTTTAGCATCAAGTTCTCATGAAAAACATCTCCAGGCTTATCCTTTTAATCCGCTCTTAGCGGCTTTTATCCTGGAGCTTTAATTCTCTCATGAGGATGCTAGAGGGGCCGGGAGGGCAACTGTGACCGGCTCACATCCGCACAGCCTGAAAACCCACAGTGTAACTTACACTCAAGGAAAGGCTGGATTTTAAAGGGATCTTCATTATCGCCTCCTGAGAGAATCTGAGACATTATATTTCCCCCCCGAGTACCATGAAAAAAAAAGTCTCATAGCACAATAGCACGCAATTCCAGGTGAACACAATAGGGTGCCCTGATTGGCACGCAGGTAATCAATCTTCCCTTGATTTGCAGACATGCAGTCGATAGCCATGTGCTGATAGTAGCACTATGGGGTGTAATGGTGCTGTCAGCTGTTCCAAAAGCAGCCGCCCTCCCTCTTCCCTCCACCTCTCCCCTTCTCGCTTTCTCTCTCTCTCTCTCTCTCTTTCTCTCTAGTCTCTACCCCCACCACAGATGAAAACAGGTCCCCACAGAGGATGCTAGCGTCTCATTGGCTGACATATCACAGGAGTGGATGGGAGCAGGAGAGAGAGAGAGAGAGAGAAAGAGAGAGAGGAGCAAGTGAGGAAGCTCAAGAAGATGTGAGTACTCTGCCACAGCATCCTGACAGAGCTCTGAACTGAGGTGGGGGGGGGCGTGAGAGCCGTGGACAACATGCACCGTCCGTTTCATTGTCCACTACAAACTATAGATGGAAAGCGCGGTGGACTTAAAGGATAACTTCCTCCACGTTGCTGCTGGAATGATCCCTCCGGCCGAGAGGAGCGGGCGAGCAACAGCTGGGCTGACACCTCTGAAGATCTCCGGGTCTCGGCGTCACCTGGACCTGATCTGACCGAGCAGCTGCCGCTGATTGCTGGTCTTTTGTTTCCTCTACTACTTAAAAACACCTCTGCGTTTGGTCAGAGTGAGCTATTTCAGGTCCTCCCGGGGGCTCGTTGTTTTGGGAGAGGCGTCGCTTTGGAAGGAGGAGGGTTGGCCGTCTTTAAATGTGCGTTCCCCGCGGCCGGCGGAGCACCTGGAAGCCACCTGCCGTGCCTCTGGGATGGTGTGACCACCAGCCAGCTGTTGGCTGCCCCACATCTGGGTCAAGATGCCGGTGATGAAGGGCCTCCTGGCCCCCCAGAACACCTTCCTGGACACCATCGCGACGCGCTTCGATGGCACCCGTGAGTACAGCGGAGACACTCGTACTTCTACTTCACAACTCACCCTCTAGTCTTTAAACACGAGCAGATACAAAAGGCCGTCCAGGTGACCCAGGGGTTTAAGCTCCTGTGTAATCTCAATGTTTGAGCGAAGCCGGGGCCTTTGTGGCATTATCCCTCCTCTCTCTCTCTCTCTCTCTTTCTCTTCTCTAATTTATCATCTCTCCTCTGTGCCATCTCTGAAAAACCGGGAACTACCCACAGCCTGAATCAATAAGTCATAAAGCAGTTATAGTGGAGCAGGCATCACAGGAAATACAGTTTTCTCCGCCAGAGTGAAAAAATATTAATTTCACCGCCTGCTAGAACTTTACACATCATTCACAGGGTACATCTGTTCCCAGGTCTCAACTCAGCCTGGTTAAAGCACTGGGATAAAGGGAGGAGAAGTTTGCTTTCACTTTTCCACAGTAAGCCGAGAGCAGCAAAATTGACCTTAGGCTTAATTTCTAACCAGCCGTTGCAGCCATTAGGCAGCGCTGCCATTGTGTCTCTTGTTTTGTACCTTGTGCCACCTCAGGGGAGGTTGTGGCTCATTGTAAACAGATACCGCGGGGACGTCTGTGTTTGTTCGCTCGCCGTTCCACGGCCGCGACGGCCTGAATGAACGCTGCCTCGCAGCCAGCTCCACAGCCGGCTCTCAGTTCAGTGGGAAATAAACACAGTGGAATGGGTGATATTACTGTGTAATTGATGCGTGGAGCGCGCAATTATAGCTTTGACTCGTGAGTCAGGCGTTCTAATAAGGTGTTAGAGGATCTCCACAGAGCTTAGAATCAATCTCAATAGTCTGTAAGACTAAGGATTTGTTAAATCAGGAAGTTTTTTTTTTCCCTGCTTCTTCATTGGCTTGTTATTAAATTACAAATGTTAAAATCATTTGTTGATTACAGGGTTGGAAGAGCAATAATAAAAGTGCACAAGGGGTTGAAATGTGAACTTAAAGGATTATTATTGTAAAAAAAAATGCAAGATAAACACTTGGGGACAATGCATTGAATTAAAAAAATTATAAGATTATAAGATATTATAAGATTAAAATATGATGGATAAATATGACACTTGATTAATATATTATCATGGAATATTTTCTATAAATTAAATTGGGATGGTAATTTTTATAGTTGTATTTGGCTGTAACGAATTAGTGAATAGACATAAGAAAGGGGTAAGGATATTAAAGTTTTACTACTCATTTTTAGACACGTTTTCATGTTTTTTTGCTTATCTATTTTTTAATTTCATGTCATTCTAAGCACTGAAATTGAAATTAATAAATTAAGGAGGTGGACACTGGTGGACTCAGTGCCATTCTAAAAATATATAGAAATAACATATACTGCAAAAATGTCATCTTAGATGCGCCATATAGTAGAGAAACCCCTTGAAGGTGTCCACACAAAGGAGAAAACAAGACAAAGTTCTGCCATGACTTGAGCCATGGGTAAACCAGGATAACGTGCCCTATGGCGGACGCCTCATATCAGACAGAATCCTCAACTTGACTTGGTGGGGTGGACAGATTCAAAGGTCTGGACCCCGGCGACTATAGATCGTCCCTATATGTGACAGTAAGGGCCCTCGTGGATGCCCTTTCAGTGCGGGAGATGTGATGTGATCGTGTCCTGCAGAGTCCTCCACCAGGATGTGATGTGCTGACCTATGAATTGCCTTTGTGTAGGGATGACCTGGAGGTTTCCCTAAGAGTGCTCTTTTCACGAAAATGGCATTAAGTGCATTCTAAGACGCCCTCAGGTATGATTAAAAAAAAATAAATAAATACACAAGTGTCCTTTTAAATGAACCGAAATATGGTGAAGAGCCGTATATTCAAGATCTACAGAGGAGCTGACATGGAGCACAGTCCAGACAGAGGATCGGGAGTAGTGCCCTTTTGTTGCGTCCAGCGAGCTGAAGCGTCCTCGAGCGAATCGTAGACTCTCTGAGAACTCCAGAGGGTTTCTCTCTGGTTTAACCTCCCCTCTGACCGCCCCGTGGGAGGGAACAAGGAACAAAGATTTCCCTTTGGGGCTCAGCGTCTCTTCTAATGTGTAACTCCATTTCTCAGTCACTTGAACGAAAGCCTCTATTTGGTCCTCATAATAATAATAATAACAATGAATTACCCTCTTTTAATGTTGTTTGATAGTAATGTCTGGAAACATCTAGGGTGTCAAAGGACTGAGGTATATCACATGAGTTTAGACATCAACAGGCCCATGTTTATGACTCTTACTTCAGACACGGATACAAGCTTTTAAATTATCAGCATGTATTCACTTCAGTGTGTCAGTGTCCCTGCTTTCTTTTTTCTTGCTTGTGAGGTAGGACACTAAATAATTGCAATTTAAAACCACCCAGCAAAAAAAAAAAAAAAAGATTTCCTGGGAGCAGCGGGATGCGCGTCTTTGAAACTACATGCCAATTTTCCCACTCCCATGGCCACTGCCATTCTGAAGCCACTGTAAGGCTTTGGCTCCCAGAGGAGTGGCAGAGTGCCCACGGCTCAAAATAGCTTCCTTCCTGTTGCCCGGGCGACAGGGTCCCGGTACTTGACATTGATGATGCTTGAACATTTTGTTCTTCGAGAAAAGATGGTGACTAAAGAGAAAACACTAGAAGTTGGTTTTGAAATCAAGGACTTGAGGGAAGCAGCTGGCCTCGTGTTCTAGAAATCCTCAGACAAGTTTCATTGTGCGCCGTGCAGCTGTGATCACTTTTCAGCATCACGACCCCGAACTTTCTCCAAAGTGTCCACGTTTTGTAGTTTTCTATAAAAACTCTGGCTGTATATTCTGCGAAACAGATATTCCTCACGCTGCAAGGTACAAATCCAAAGTGTTATCAACCAAACAAAGCACAAAGTGTGAGATCTGCAAAAGCAAGAAAATTTGGCTTTTGTATCATGCCCTTGCTAGTATGCTGAGCATTTTTGCAGTTGAAAAGATAAATTTATCACTCTCTCAAAATAAAACACAGAGCATATAACACCTATTCTGCTTCAGAGAACAAGATACAGCAAGTCAAGGTACAACCATAAAAAAAACAATTAAAACATCAAATATTACGCCTGAAAAAACCAAGGTTCATAATGGAAATAAAAGTAATAAAAGTTGGTGGAATAAAAAAAAAAAGATGTCTTTCAGTAAAATTTTTTTTGAAAAGTAATTTAAAAGAATGTACTGACAAACCGTGATAACCTAAGACCCTCGGGCAAGGAGTTCCACAGCTTGAGGGCTCGAGCTGAGAACACCCAGACATGGTTAGTAACGAGGAAGGCTGTGCAAGCAGCTCATGGCGTGAGAATAAATCTGTGATATGAGATGGAGCCTGGCCATATAGGGAGCGAAAAGTAATTTAGAGAAAGTTGTAAATCAATCCTATACTTTATAGGTAGCCAGTGTACTGTTGAATGAATGGGAGCAATATGGCAGAGTTTTGAATGAGTTGGTGTTCAGAGATGGTCTTTTGAACAGAATCCAAAAGAAAGAATACACCTAAAAAAATTGGTAGAGAGATTGTTTTTCATATTGCTGGTCAAGTTGGGTGTTAGGTTCATGAAGTTTGGTGAACATAACGTTTGAGACATCCAGCAATTTGTGTCAGAGACAAGCTTCAACATTTGAAAATTAAATTAAACTATTGCAATCATGTATAACTGGGTATCATCCACAAACAATGGAAATTATTGTTAATGTCACCCAGGGGAAGCATGTAATTAGAGAATAATAAAGGACCAAGTATTGAACCCTGAGGAACTCCACTTTGTACGAGAGGCTGAGGATGAAATCGTAGCAACCATCAGATAGGTAGGAGAGTCCTTCCTGCCAAAATAGGTTTTCAGGAGATTTACCGGAATTTCATAATGACAGTCTGTTTCTGGACTGTGAGGGTTCAGTTGACCATGTAGAGAATGTGTGGGCTGACTCTCTGGAATACCTCTTTCGGAAATGTGGTGGAGCTGGTGTCTGATTGGCAGGTGTAGGAATTTAAGTGGTGGATTAACTCTGTTAAACCTAACAGAGAGATCAGTTAAAAAGTGGGACATGCTGGCAGAGGGTTCACTGCAGATGGGGAGATTTGTTGTCAAAGTTGGAATATGGAGCCTAATGCCATCTTTTTTTTATTAACTGCTCACACTTTTCAGTGGATGCCAGTGGCGAGGAGAGCCAACCACTGGATTTAGTGTCTGGAATGAAACCCCAGCGTTGTGGCAGTTTTTACCAATCAAATTATATGTTGATAGACCAGCATCTGATTTCTGATGTAATTTTGATTTTATCTTAGCTTTCCTTCATTGTCCTTTTAAATTGCCCCCTTTAATATTATCCAATAACTCACCAACATAGAAATCCTTCTGAATAAGTGTGTTATTAGCATGGGCAGCCAAATAAATACCTTTGGCTAAAACTACTGGCCAACTTAGACTGAAGAGGCAGAGAGTGCACAACAAGATGGTTTATGAGCAGGAAGTGGGAGTAGGGTCTGGGAAATTACAGCTTCGTGATCAGAGACATCAAAATCAAGCAAATCAATCTCCTTAACAGAGACATCACGAGACAACACAAGGTCAAGAGTATGTCAATTGTTGTCTTGCTCAATTGCTCAAGGCTAAAAGACTCATAGCGGGTAATAACATCAGCAGTATAACGAGGAATGAGGGACAATGATAGTGAGTTTCATTTCAAAGAAATGCTTTTAAATCAGCAGAACGAACCTAAAGCGTCTCTGCAGAAATCAAACTGTCTAAACATGTTAAAATGTCACGCCAACCTAGGCGTCACCTTCACTGCCATTTCCTGAAAATACAATTTATATCAGACAATTATATATGTGAACATCATTATCCCTGTTGCATTTATTTTCCAGCGTGCCCATGTAATTTCACAGATTGCTTTCACTCTGCGAAACAAAACTGCACCCTTTGTGCAAAGCATGACTACATGCACACACGGCTGGGCTTAATAATAGAGGCTTTTACAAGCAAAAAAAAGAGCCTCTGTTAGCTATTATCTATTGTGCAGCTTCAAATTCAACCTTTTCCTTCCATTGAAGGTCTGAGTATAATTTCTCCATTTTCTGGCTCTGGGAGAGAGTCGTTCACACTCAGATATTGATTTGAATGTGGCTGCGCTTCATCTTTGAAGAATAACATTTATTAACACTGGAAAGCAATTGTAAGTGGATTTTAATTTGATTCTAATTTGTCAGCGGAGCTGCAGGAAATAACTTGACCGTAGCAAACAGACCACTCCAGTGCAAGCAGAGTGTCAGAACAGGTTAAGTCAGTATCCTGTGGCACAGCACAGCACAGTATTTGTCTCATAGCAATGTCAGCGTTCCTGCTCCCCAAAGGAATCATGTTATTTTGCGTGTGTGTGTATTTTAGCGCCTGAGCTCAGGGCTTTGTGTTTGTCACATGTTTTTTTTTTCTTTGTATAGACAGTATGTTGACTTCATGTGATGCATGTCCGTAGTATGTTTGCTACATCTATTGATCCCTGGAGGGGAATTCCTGGAAGTCAAAGGTCAGGGTCAGGTTACAGAACAGCACCTTGGGAACTGGATGTGGGCAGGGCAGATGTTTGTTGTCATACACGCTCAAACCCCAACAGCCCGGTCTCCTGCCATGTGTGCATGCGTGTGTGTTTGCAGCATACATGCCTGTCCTTTACACACACACACACTCCTTTACACGACCTCCCCGGCAGCATTTTCACATTGACAGCGGTGCTCGCCCTGTGGGGCAGCGTTACCACAGGGCAGCTGCAGGCAGAGATAAGAACCAGGTGTATTTCCTCCACCCCCAACCCCCCCCCCCCCCCCCCCCAAACACTTCAGTTAAAAGGCGACCGGAGAACCAAAAGGGAGACGAGATTAAACCTTATGCAGCTCATTGTTGCGCAGCTGATGAACGATCTCAATGGGCAGCTGCAAAAAGGCCAGAACAGCAGCGGCAAATAGATAGAACTCAGTGAATAGCTGGAGCCGATGCGAGGCGTCATCCTACCATCCTCCCTTTGGATGTGTACACCTACAGATGCTATGCGTGATATAAGCATTGATTTAACACTAAAATATAAATCTGCACCTTCTGTGACTGCCCCACCTCCACCAGTGTGCATGTAGGGTTTTTTTTGTCATTATAAATTCTAGAAAATGCCCACTGGTATTAAAATACGACACAAGTGATTGACGATTTCCACTGACTCCTCGTGCCTCTTCACCATGCCAGTGACCTTTTATCTCGCACTCACACCCATCTGCCCCCTTAAGTAATTACATGCTGCCAGGTGATAATTAGCTGGTGGGGCAGTGGCCGAAACCTCACAGGCTTCATCCGTCTTTCATGCACTGCCTTCCCCACACGAGGAACCCGTGTGACATGGAGACGATGTAGGTTTGTGGTTAGAAGTAGAACATGGGTGGGTGGGGTGAGTTTTTCTGCACCAATGTGTTTTTTTTCTGCATCAATAGGAAACTCAAACTGGTGAAAAATCTAAATATAATGTAATATACCGCAGTCAGGCATGTTGTGTCTTGTAGATCACCTTCTAATATGAGCCTCCTGAGTCAACGCAGATAGAGGCTTTATTTCCGCTTCTTTCTTCCCACCTTCTAAACACTGAGGGGGACGTATGCCCTGCATCCCCCCCCTGAAATCTACGCCCATGAGCAGTAGCATGTAGTGTCATCATGTCAGATTACAGTTGTAGCGAGTCAGCACTGATGTGTAATTAAGGAAGCTGGCACAGTGGAGCGGCCACTCCGAGCAATATCCCTGAGAGGATTACAGCCTAAGAATTGAGGCATTGTCACAAATAGACACACACACGCGCACACACACACACACACACACACACGCATGCATAGAGACTGTTTATCAAGTGGGGTCCATGTGGGCGCTGAGGTGCTTGTTTAGATAGTTGGAAAACAAGAAATAAGTATATGGAGGCTAAAGTTTCCAAAATAGAAAACTGTCGGCTCTGAAACCGGAATACATCATTATCTAAAAGGGGATATTGTGCTTTTTTTTTTCTGTGATTTTCTTTTCTTGCCAATCATCAGTTCTGCATGGCCTGGAATGTTGAACTTTTTCTATGTGTTATCACTGGTCAGATTCTGGCTTAGATATTTCGAGTAAGGACCAATCAAAATAAGTGGAATCATTATTATTACTATTATTATATATTAATAAGTATGCCGAGCTTCTGGTCGTCTGCAGAGAAGCAGATTTTGAGCCAATCAGAACAGCAGAATGGACTCATAGGGACGATGGCTGAACTAATGAGTTAAATAAGGAATTTTAATAACTGTAAATTATGCAAAAATGTGATTTAATTATTTTATTTGACCTTTATTTAGCCAGGCAGGTTGCTTGAGAGGAAATGATCGTTTTTTTTCATGCAAGGCCAATATGGCAGTAATAAGTAATAAAACCAAACGTGCGGAAAACACAGAAAAACAGGACAAACATGGGAATTGAAAGAGGGCTGGGTGGAAACAGGGAGTATGAGAAGTGGAGGTCACAAAACACTAAAACACAGTGCACCACTACTACTGATTCACATAATATGTGAAGAGAATTCCGTTTTGGGAAATCTTCTTATTCACCTTCTTGCAGAGAGTTACATGAGCAGATCAATGCCTTTCTCTCTCTCTCCTTGTGCAAATATCTAGCGGGAGCAAGCAGCCAGTTATCTTACCTCCGCATAATGACTGGAAACAAGGGGGGGAAAAGCTAGCCTGACTCAGTGCAAGCTTTGAAAAAGAAATTACCGACCAGCACCTCCAAAGCTCACTAATGAGCATGTTATTTCTTCTCTACTTACAGGGCAAAGCTACAGCTGTTTCCAGTTGTTGTTGCAGTTTGTCGTCTTGATGCTAGACTAAATAAATGGCTGCTCATTTTGAAGAGAACACACCGGTGATTCAAATGTTCCGAGCTTGATTCCTACAGAAAACTTCACTGATAAACCAGTTCTAATGCGTAGTGTAAGCAACCACAGTATAGTCTTTGGTTTTAATGCATCCTTCACAAAGTGATTTATGACTACACCTGTCCTTGACCTAGTTGAAGGACCGATTTAGGGATGCTGAGTAGAGATATACCTATTCTTAGGTAAATATTACATAAACCAGAGATGAATGTGGTTGCTCTATAACTCTTGCTGGCTCACTGGGCCAGCGACGGCTGGAATTTATAGAACACGAAAAAGAGGGCATGTTTTTTTTTTTCCAACAGGAAAGTCTATCACATTGTGTTCAGCCATTGTTCCTTGGGCATTTTTTTTTTTAATTTAAGATGTGAGAAATTAGAGCCACAGCTCCAGAGCTTTGTGACGTTCCACGTAAAAATTGGAAACCTCGCATTCCCAAAGATCTGCTGCCAACTATAGCACAGAAAACATTTCACTTTCTCCGTGTTTAAGTCTGGGAAACAGTTACAGTAATGAGGCATACCAGTTTATTATTCATTTTTAGCAGCTTACATGCAAATTATTTTCATAGTTTTAGTTGTAGCTACGTTTTGTCATGGAATAAAATCATGTTGTAGTCATAGTCTAAATTTTTGTGGACAAAATTAACCGTGCACAGCAAGCGTCACAGAGGCTCCTCTGCCTGTTGATGGATCCGGCTAATGCCTGTCTCTTATAATTCCACAGTGACACTTTAGTTGCTGCTCACTGCACACTCAAGAAAGGTTGTCACCGCTCAGAAAAGACGTCCCCTACGGACCCAGTTCTGTTCAGCCTGGCCAATTAAATGCTAGATTGTGGAAAGAGCGTGGTGGCAGCTATTTAATACTCCTCCTCCCCCTTTTCTTAGGCTCACTCTCTGTGGACTTCTGCCTGCCTTTCTGCTTCGGGAAAATCTAGAGTTGGATATTTTCACTTAAGCAGTAGGAAAACAGGCAGGAGCTGTAGGTAAAATCTGAAGCCCCAATCCTGACTTCTGTCTCCAACCTGAAAGAAATAGCAAATATGCATGTCTATATCCTTAAATATGATATTACATTTTATGTGAAACAAAAATACTCTTCTAAACCTACATTCTGTAGTGAATTTATGCGTTGAGTAGAGCTCATCTAATTATTAAAGAAAAAAGATGCACAATACAAAAAAATAAATTAATAGACAGGTTTACAAGTTAGTGTGATTTTATTTATTCATTTGCTTCTCTATATAGTTAAAACTAGAAAAAAAAGTCAAAAAGCAACGCTAAAAGTGATGGATTAAGAGCGGAAAAGTCTGATTTATGTCAACCCAAGCAGCAGCAGTTTCAATGCAAACAAGACCAAGCTGAAAACCAACAGTCGCTGCTGTTTTTTTTTCACTTTTCTGTGAAGTATTTTTTCCGAATCCATTTGAAAACTAAAGGGTATTGAGCCCGTTTAAGGGAGCTGTGAGAGTACATTGGTTAAAAAAACAGTTTTAATGGGATCCATGCTGTGCCTAGAGAGAAAGAACCCGATAACACGACAATTTATTACAATCTAACACAAGGTCTCTTCAAAAAATACTTTTCTTGTAAACCTCTTGTCACCTTCTTTTTCTTCCTTTTTTCTTTTCTTTTGAATAAGTGGTTGAAGTGTAAGCTTCACTTTCCAGGCTGTTGATTGCATTGCATTTTAAGTTGTCTTTTATGCGTCACTCATCAAATACTGAAAAACATAATGCATTTAGGCATTGTGAAAAGTGTAGGGCCCACAGTCAGTCTCTCGCTGGTTAAGCCCTGCTGAGTTGGCTCCTTTTTTTATTCTGCTTTGAAATGTTAAAGAAGAAGAGCTGAGCTGACGCTGCTTTTATTGTGTTGCGTTTCAAAGCTCCTTTCCACTCCTAAGACCAATTCATGCAGACAGATAACCCGAAAGAGCTGAAAAAAAAAAAAAAAAAACTCACTTTAGGTCACAGGCACAAGGGAACATATCACCTGGAAACGTGCGTGTGTGGGAGTCAGGAGTTTAGTGTCCGTCCTGCAGCTCTGAACCAAGCAGCACTCTGGGTTTTTACTGGGGAGCTGTCCATGGTGCTGAAAACACGACGAGAGGGAAAATCCGGGGTGCTGATTGAACAGCAGGGACTGACCCGCGATATCTGAATCATACCACATGGTACCTCAACAAAAACAGCGCGGACTTCATATTCCACCACTTTGAATTGACATTTAGATGAATGGCTCAATATCAGCACCCTGAGACAAACATGCAATGAGCAGGTGAAGAGGAAGGGGCGCTGATAATATTCCAATATTATATTGGACACTCAAATTGGGCTCAGCTCCTGGATCAGGATTTAATGAGAAGCTGTTTTCATAAGCTATATTTTTCCTATCAGTGTGTATATATATGTATATATATATATATATATATATATATATATATATATATATATATATATATATATATATATATATATATATATATATATATATATATATATATATATATATATATATATATAGTGGAGGAGTGAGGTCATCTACTGTATATTTCACGTACTTTAATGAGGTTATATGCCAGGTGGTTTAGATGGATGGGAGGTCTTGTAATTACTCATGTGATTGCAGAAATTGAATTAATTAGCAGGTAAAGGCAATATTTCCGTTTGACACAATGAGGATTTTTCTAAGATGAATGTTTTATTTAGGAGAAAATATCTAATAAAATCATTATCACATGAAAATGCTGAAACATAATGTCTCTGTTTTTTTATCCTGTCTCATCACCCTTTCTGTGAAATCCACTTCCAAAAGCATGATAAAAATAAAAATATATTTGTCTTTGGTGAATTATAATAAACAGTAATTCTTCTTCATCCTTTTTTTTCTTAAATCCTTCTCTTCATTCAATCATAATTCAGGTTTTGATGGTTTTGTTCCTCTGGGACTTTCCTCCGTTTTCCAGTGAAATAATCAGTTTTTAAATTGTAGGGTCAAGTTACAGGTTCACCAAACCAATCAATTAAACCTGAGTAACTTGAGAATCAATCATGACCCTTCGTGCTCCTTTCAAACCCCAGTCAGCTGTTTTTATATCTCTCCGTCTGCAGCTCAGAATTCCCTGACCCGCCAGTGACATGACTCAGAAATCAGAGCGGGGGGGAAGTTAATTTAGCCCCGAAAATTGAGTCCACACCAAAGTCCGATTCATGTTTACTTTGAACTGGCAAACTAGTCTCTGTGCCGTTGAGCTAAATTGGCCAAAGCTTTGACGCGCGTTCAAAGAACCAAACAAACTTTGATTCCGCCGCAAAGACCAAACTGAGCGCCAAACGTCAGACGGAAACACGGCCGAACGCCGTTTCAATTTAGGCAAAAAAATCTTTAAAATGTCTTCTTTAAAATTGTCATCTCACCGTTTTCCCCCCACACAGAAGTCCAAATACCTGCCTCCCCTTCTTCTAATGTCAGCTCCCCTCCTCTCGTCCCCGTCACAGACAGTAACTTCCTGTTGGGAAACGCCCAGGGCCACCGCGGATACCCCATCGTCTACTGCTCGGACGGCTTCTGCGAGCTGACGGGCTTCACCAGGACCGAGGTGATGCAGAAGACCTGCAGCTGCCGCTTCCTGTACGGCGCAGACACCAGCGAGCACGTGGCCCAGCAGATGGGGAAGGCGCTGGAGGGCCGCGAGGAGTACCAGGCCGAGGTCCATTTCTACAAGAAGGATGGTGAGGCGCACGGGGAAAAAACGGAAATGTTTTATTTATAACACTCGGCGCATAGGTTTATTAAATAAAAATTCAAGCTTATGAAGTATTTAACATTAGTGACACGAGCCAAACAGTTAGTAGAATTATGAATCTACACTGTGACGCAGATTTTTAAAACCTTTTTGTCACTGAGCATTGAGGTGGTGCGTAGATTTTTAAAGCTTCATCTCATTCTCCGCATCATGAATCATACTTTACTCACCTGTCATATCCTCTTAATGCAGAAAACGCGACGTACTGTACAAACTGTGAGTGTGTGCTCAGGAGTGTGAACGCGTTTTTATTACAGTAGCTTAAATATCACAGTTAACCAAATCCTTCTAACTCATATCTCCTGACTAATCCCTCTGAAGTCGAGCATGGAAAGAGAACATAGAACCTTGTCCACGTCTCTCTCTGATTGGCAAACAGGCGTATTTATTCTGAACCTCAAAGAGACCCAAACCTGCAGCCTGACGCATGTAAACCCCCAATTAACCTGATGGATCACCAAAGCTGCTCTGCAGTTAAAAGCGTTTTTTCTTCTGGTCTTTAATTTCACCCTGAAATGAGCTTGTTACCGACGGAGTTGTGTGCAAACACAAAAAACAATGACACTGATGGAGCTAATGAAAGGGAAGGCATGATCGTTTGTAATATATGCGCATTGAATATAATGAATGCTACGAGAGTGATGCTACAGGACAGAAGAAAACCAAAAAAGACAGTGAAGGTGAAAGAAAATGAAAGGGATTTAATAGTGATTTTCACAGGGTTTTTCCATGATAAAGTCTGACCTTATAGAAATTCAGTAGACACACACACACACACACACACACAGTCTGCCTGAGTGTTCCTTGCAGGCGGAAAGCATACAAATGGCATCCCTCGTGTTGTATTCACACCCAAAACCTCTAAAACAACACCATAAACTCCTGTCTTTGCTCCTTTTTTTCTGTGTCCATGCCTAACACACACACACACACACACACACACACACACATTACGTCCACTATAGGAGATGTGAGACATCTGTTTGGTGGCAAGACACGGTTTCTGCCGAGTTGCTAATGAGCAGCCTGAGTTATGGCACAGCCTGGGATCTATGCTGCTCCTTCCCTGCCTGACTTGTTATAACGACCCCTCACTTGCTCTTTCCCTTCGTGCACATTCGTCAGGAGCGAGATTTATTCCTCATTTCAGGTGTTTTTTTTAGAAAAAAAAAAAAGGAAATTGCAGGCTATGGTCACAAAGAAAGCTCCAAATGGTGGAGAAACGCTGCATTAAGCATTTCTGTTTTTTTTTTTCAGGGATGGCGTTCTGGTGTCTGCTGGACATCGTGCCCATCAAGAACGAGAAGGGCGAAATGGTCCTCTTCCTCTTCTCATTCAAGGACATCACCGACACCCATGGCAAATGCCACCTCAACAGCAAGAAGGAGGGTAAGCGACAGGCCCCCGCTCGCAACCAAACTCACGTTATTTGCTTACTTCGAGCATGATTTACGAGCGCGCTGTCTCCCGGCCCCCAGCTTTCATTTTCTCCGTGCGCTCTTCTTCATCACTGTCACATTCCGCCCAGCACTTTTGTTTGGGCTGGCATTCCTGCACTGAGCTCAGACAAATGTTTTTTTTTTTTAAGTGGTGGTGTGTCTTCAAGTGGAACCCGGACCCGGTCTGCCACAAATACAAAGCAATACAGATAATGGGTTGTCATTGTGTTATAATGCAATCGAATGGATGTCACATGAGAGAAAACATCACTAAATTGGTTGTTACTTGTGCAACAGAGACGAACACGCCTCGTAAAAACCTGACAGATCTGCCATTGGCATTAGATGAGATAATCTTCTCTTCGGTTTCTGTCCAACATGCTGATCTCTAACGTCTCTGTGACAGTTTCAGGGGACAAAAGGCGCAGGAGGAAGAGCAGCTCTCACTTCAGCGAGGCCAGGAAGCGTGGACGCACCATGCTGTATCATCTCACCAGACAGTTCTCCAGGGGAAGCAAAAGAGAGGTCAACCTGAGCAGTGTAAGAATACCACTACCCCCTTCTTTATGTATTTATTTATTTTGATGTGTGCCCCTAACAATCCCTCTCACGACAGCCAGGAGTCCCTCAGACATGCGACGCCCTCAGTCTTCCAACCTGAATTATTAACGTTTGTATCTAAAAGATGAATTTTGAGTAAGTCTTGACCCAAATTCCCAGAGTGCAGCTTATCACGGTGGAAACAACTCATCAAATGGATTTTCTATTTTTAAGTCTGGAAGATTTTAATCTTGCTTCCGTTGCATTTTTTTTTTTTTTGCATGCAACCTGTTGTTTTGTGGCTATAAATGGACAAACAGCAAGGTCAACATTTCAGCAGCAGCTGCCGGGAGGCACACGCCGCGGTTGTCACTGTAGGTGAAGTGTTATTGGTGCATCATCATCACTTTTTTTTAGTTTTTGGACCTTCAGGATAGAGATCATTATGTCATTCGCATGTCCCCTTTATTTGCACACTTACACGATGCGGTCACTGCGCAGTAAGATATATTTTGGTACGCCTGTTGGTCTGGTTGTTAATGCATTTTCAACCCTTTTCAGATAATTGTGTCATTATCAAGCTTTTGTTTTCCAAGTGCCTTAAGAGGGTTGAAGGGATTTGTTGTGGTGCAACAAACCCAGCTACAGTATGATCTGTTTTATTGCCACTTTACCAGAACAAAGGCTGGGCTCAAGGAAGTGTTATTTATTAAAATGAGCTCCTGTGTTTTTTTTTTCTTTTCTAGCAGAAACTAATTATTCATACAGAGACTCAGTGTTTCCTCTCACCTGAGTAAAAGCAATTCTGAATATTTCTGGGGGTAAATTCAGACTCCTCATGAAGTTTAAAAAGAGAAAGTGTGACAGCGATTAAAAGTGTTATTTTTGGAGAGATTCGTTTACCTTGTAGGTACTTGTTGAAACTAAAACTCGTGTTCGTTTTAACACACTAAGCTCGAAAAGTCAAACTAAATTTTACCATTGAGTATTAACCTTTTTTTTTTAAAGTACCTTGAACATTTTAATGGAGTGCCTCTCAAACTGAGGGCTGATTCATGCTGTGGTGAACTCTGACCTACACAGGGGAGCGTATTCCTCTGTCATGGTTGCTATGGGAACTATTTAATAAAAGTTCTCTTTTATCCAGAACGAGGTGAAATTTCATCCAAATTAGTCCCAGCATCTTAAAAAGTGAACGTGTGTGACTCGAGACTGGTAAAAATGACATTTGGCTTGTGTGTGTTTGATTTAAAATGAGTTAACATGGCAGTCAATGGGACAGGTAGTTAGCACTTTACTTCACTATTGGGCGATGGAAGTAACGTTGGTGGAGAGAGAACAACATTTTCTACATTCTGATGTATGCATTATTCAGGTTTTGCTAATTAACCAAGTTTAATGAAAATCACCTCGGTAGTTTTTCCATAATTCTGTTCACATTCAGACAAATCGTGCTTAAAAACAATTGGCAAACCCTGACAAAGGCCAAAAGGAAGTTGCCATTAAAAAGAGCTACTGTAACAATAAGAAAATTTTATCTTATCTCATGTATCTTATATGTATCACACATTTCTGAATAATGCATTAACCGCTGTGGGACTACTGTACTTGGCAGTGATGAATACCCTCACATGAACCTGTGTGCAGCTGATCCGCGTCCTGTTAACACCTCCAGAAACAAAAGCTGCAGCTGCCATCCTGCGAATCAATAAGCTACGCCTGCCCCTGTCTGCCAAGCCTCCCGCCGCCCTGTTCCCAATCCCACCTACCCACAGATGGTCCTGTTCATCGGCACCACGCGTGCAGGCCTGCTTCCACTCCCCGGCTCTAACAGTGTTTACACACATACAGTAGATCAAGACAGTAAATGACGGCCTGCTCTCTGTGGAGAGCAGGGAAAAAAACATATGGCAAAACATCAACACACTACGGTGATATGTAGAATTTGAGTATTAATCATTTGAATTTTATTCTGGTGTTTTCACACATGCAAGCTCACAAAAACAAGGTGATTAAAATAATGGAGGCCACCAGTCTATTTCTGTGTGGCTAATATGCCTCGGAGGGGGCATTTTGTATTTTCCCGAGTCTTTGTCAGCGCTTTGGATTGTCTTGTGATTCTCCTGGTGACTTTGAGAAACATTTATCTTGCAGACCTGTCACTGGTGTTAGATAGATACTAAATAGATGGAAATTAGAATCCGAGCGCTTAAGGCGTGCAGCAACACACCTGAGATAAAACATGGTAGTCTTTGCTTGCTTGTATGCATCCATCCTTCCTAACACGTCAGGTCATTTTACTATACTTTATTCTTACTATATTCTAAACACTGTATTTGCAGTTCAGCACATTATATACCTCATAACAGTGAGTAAAAATAAAATTATGGTTGTCCTATAATAACCCGTTGAGCTATCTGAAAAGAGCCTTGATGGAAATATAACTTTCCGATTATATGTTTCATTTCACAAAATTGCCTGTTTATCTATTCATAAAACATGAATAATAATAATGTGAATGCTGAGGGTCCTTCACTGCTACTGACAATCAAGTGAGTATAAAGCGGAAAATGTGATAAATGCACCTTAGGGCTGCAACTGTGTGACAATTATTTTCATTATTGATCAATTTGGATTGTTTATCAGATACATTTTTTAACTATGTAAAATGTAAAAAAATAAAAAAAGTGAAATATGCTATATGATAAGTCCAGAAAGCCCAATGAGATGTACTCTAAACAGTTCAAAAACATAGATAATCAATTTAAATCATTAAAAAATCAACCTAATAAAGCAAGAGAATTGATGAAGGAATAATTGTTTCATCCAAAATATTATCGTATTATTGAAACAATATAGAATGAATCTTCAATCAGTCAGATGTGAACATGTAATCACAGTGTCACAGTATATATTGGTTCTAATATTAATTTAAACACGTACTATCTTAACCATAGCAACGGTATTTACTTTTAAACTGGAAAATAATAACAACTGTAGCTTAGGTTTTAACTTCTAACCACAAGTTCCAAAAATGGCTAACAAGCATCTGAAAGTTCTAGTAAGTTATGAGAGATGATCCGAGTTAACCTGATGATACCTTGGTTTATTATGACATTGATGTGAATTTAAACTAGTTATACTTGTTTGTTTACTCTGGTTGTGTCTCTTTATCTCACATCCTGGTATAATTTCTCACCTGCTTTCAGCTTTAACACTCATCTCTTTCTCTGTTGCTTTTACTTCATCCTGTTGGATCTCTCTCTCTTTCTCTCTCTCTCTACAATCACCATTTTTATGATCTTCACTCCTTCCTCTTTGTTTCCTGCTAACGTAATTCAAATAGTGAAGCACGCCATCCACTTACACGCCTCCAATTGATGCGATTGTGCAATTTTTAAGTGAGTGTACTTCACCTGAGTGCTTCCATTTTCTGCTTCTTTGTACTACATCTCAAAGGAAAACTGTTCTTTTTCCTCTTAGAGTCAAACAGATGTATGAACATATCGTCTTTATTAGGAAAAATCCTGCATCATCTATAGGTAAAGTCTAGTTTAACAATAACAGTGGATGGTTATTATATTTTTAAATATGTAAGTACACCAAAAATTATATTTTAAATCATAATGGCACAAATTAGGCAGATTTTAACCATTATTAATGCTGCCCTGAAATCAAAGATCAGTTCATGAAATATGATGCGATGTATTATTTGTAGTTTAAAAAAAACGTGAGATAGCTCCAGCTACACTTAAAGGCCATTGACACAGTTTTGCACCAGCAATACTACAAATTAAATAATATAATACATCATACCACTGATAAGGACATTTTCCTGCATAATGAACTTTTACTTGTGATATTAATATTCATTTGTATAATGTACCTTTACTTAAAGATCCCCTAAAGTTACTTTAAGGTTGTTTTTTTTAGTATTTTTACATGGGATATGGCTAATTCTGTCCATCGCAGCCCTCCTCCCACTCTGACTACCACTATATTTTTCCTGTCTGTTGCCTCCTCCGTCTTTCCCTCACTTCTCACTCTTTGTTGCTCAGCGGCTCTCAGCGATCGACGTGTTCCTATGCCTCCACGGCACAGGAACAAACTCAGACGTGGTCTCTATTTGTAGCCCCATCGGCCTGCCAGAATGAAGAGGGGGGGGGGGGGGGGGGGTGTACTATTGCTGTAAAACACAGAGCATCCACACAGCTATAAAAAAAAAAGGATATTGTTCGAACCTTGCAGCAATTTATTGTGGCACCCTGCCATTCATGGAGTGGAGCTGGATGATTTAACCAGCCACACTTTAAAAGAACTCTAAAGGCATGCTAGAACATCCATCCATCCATCCATTGTCTATCCAGCTTATTCCCTTTCGGGGTCGCAGGGGTCTGCTGGAGCCTATCCCAGCGCGTTAAGGCGAGAGGCAGGGATACACCCCAGATGGTCGCCAGCCAATCGTGGGGCACATGCTAGAACAATAAATCAGAATTAATTGAATAGTTTTAACCCTACTATTTAATATTAGTAGGGTCAATTTTGGGCGACACGGTGGAACAGTGGGTAGCACTGTTGCCTCACAGCAAGAAGGTCGCAGGTTCAAGACCGCCTTGGGGCCTGGGTCTGGGACCTTTCTGTGTGGAGTTTGCATGTTCTCCCCGTGTCTGCGTGGGTTCTCACCGGGTACTCCGGCTTCCTCCCACAATACAAAACATGCTCAGGTTAATTGGCAAATCTAAATTGCCCATAGGTGTGAGTGTGTGTGTGAA
The DNA here is from genome assembly GCA_036785175.1 of Eupleurogrammus muticus. Classification (NCBI taxonomy): domain Eukaryota; kingdom Metazoa; phylum Chordata; class Actinopteri; order Scombriformes; family Trichiuridae; genus Eupleurogrammus; species Eupleurogrammus muticus. The sequence continues at coordinate 20,478,231 of JAYKQN010000015.1, forward strand.
TGGTGTGTGAATGGTGTGTGTGCCCCACGATTGGCTGGCGACCATCTGGGGTGTATCCCTGCCTCTCGCCATAAAATGCGCTGGGATAGGCTCCAGCAGACCCCTGCGACCCTGAAAAGGAATAAGCGGGATAGAAAATGGATGGATGGATGGAGGGTCAATTTTGTCATTTTACTGAGTTAATGCACAACAAACGTGCACCTGCTACCTTGCTATTGAAGAGAGGTAAGCCATCACCGACTTGTTATCAGCGGTGAGGCTCAGAGCTTGCTGGGAGATGTAGTTGTGAGAGTAAGCCACGGGCTACGGCTCGAGTTAATGAAGTGCAAAGATCGGCTGTGGCTGTGACATGCAGCCCGATGTGTCCCCACAGTGGCTTTTCTTTTCTAATCACTGAGATGTGCTCGTCCGACTGCGCTGGGTGCCAAAGGTCGGGCAGGCGTCCTGACCTCTGTGATGTCGGGCAAATTAAAAAAAAAAACAGCCCCAGCGTTTGCTGACACTGCTTGAACTGTCATTACAGTGGCCACAGCTGTTGATGAACGTCAGCATCTTTCTGCTGTTTTTTTTTTTTTTTTTTTTTCCCTACTGTGGCAAATCCAGGGAATGAGAAATTGTTCAGTGTCATTGTTCCGTGTCAGGCGGCTGTAAGCCACACTGGTAAAAAGTTGTTGCAAGAGGAGAAAATGTTCCTGTTCCCTCCTCATATAAAGCGCTGACATGCACCATGCATGGAACAGTTTGAACATTCTGCAGCATGTGTCATTGTTCTCTTGTATTTCTGTGAAGTACAAGAAAAGGCCGTCCAAAAGTCCCCCAATTACTTTCGAATAAAGGCCATCCATTTCCTCCCAAATTCCGTAGGCAGTTTAAGAGCCCATAAATCTGAGGTTACGACTTCATTAGCCGGCTTCCTTGTTTCTTGCCTCACCTGTTTGTGAAGTGTCCACATTGTTCTTGGGCAGATTTACTGCTCATTAATCTCTCCTTTCAATATTTCCCTCTCGCCAGTGTCACAGGTAATAGCTTTTCTTCCTGTCTCCTGAACGTGGTTGAGGCTATTAATGGAGCTTCAGTCTCATCGTGTGCTCAATGGACTCCATCTCATCAACAACAGCAATTCAGACTGTTTGCAATTAGACTCTGTCAGTAAAAAAAAAAAAAAAAAACTTAATGAGTGAGCGAATAAGCATAACTCTCAAAAATAACAGAAGCGTGGTCAATGTTCTCGTCTCTATTGGCTCAGCTTTACCACTTGAGATTTAAAGGGACTAATGGCATTTTGAGAGATAAAGTCAAGTGAAGGTCAATTCACATATGAAATTATGAGGCGCCAATGTGGGTAATGAGCTTCCCCCTCACTGACCACGCTGCTATCTCTTGTCATTCTGTCTAGTTACTGCACGGCCATTTACGAAGTTTATCGCCGCTTTAAGGCGCCGTGCGAAGAAAAGATAACCAGCGGCGTCGCCGTATTCGTTTCACTCGACTCGCCCGCTGTATTGAATCAACGCCGGTTTGAGCACAGGACATTTAAATCGTCCGTCCTAGCAAAACCTCCGTCTCATTATCATTTTTTTTTCACAGCACCGTCTGCTTTTCAGGTTTATTCATTTATGCAGCATCTCTAATGCAACTTTATTTTCATGTTTAACCTTTTACCTTATAATGAAGAGTCTGGGGCATCTGTGTGTTCTTATGGGTTAAAAGGTGTGTTTGTTTTTACCAGAGCATTACCGACAGGCCGTCCATACCGGAGTACAAGGTGGCGACGGTGCCCAAGTCGCGCTTCATCCTGCTCCACTACAGCGTGTCCAAGGCCCTGTGGGACTGGCTCATCCTGCTGGCCACCTTCTACGTGGCCGTCACCGTGCCGTACAACGTCAGCTTCACGCCGTACGACGACCACGTGACGGCGGCGCGCTCCACCATCGTCAGCGACATAGTGGTGGAGATGCTCTTCATTTTGGGTGAGTGCTGAGGGAAGTTGATAAAGAGGGGAATGAAGGAAATGAAGTAGATTTTGTTTTATTTATCGTATTATACTGGCAGATTCTTCTGCTTCTGTCAGGGTTTTTTTATAATTTGTTCGATAGTTTTGTATCATAATGTCTTTTTATCCCTTATTTTCTACTTATCCTTATTATATATAAACTACTCACAATAATCCTTGTTAATTAACTACATTTTTGGGGTAATAAATATTAAACTAATGAAAATAGTGTTTCTTGTCATTCATCATATATAATATCATGGAACTTTTCAGAGAATAAGAGAACTTTCACTTATTTCATTAAAATTCAGACTATAGGAAAAGCAATAATGTAAATAACTATCCCTCACTTATTGTGAATAGTCTGGTATGTATTTGTATATTTCAGCAGATAAATAAGAAATCTGCTTTATAGTGTCAAGCTCTTCACTCTTCTAGGGCACTTTCAAATGACCAATTCCATGATTTGGTCCACACCAAGCGATAAAATGTTTAATAATTAGCATATACGACAAATGTTATCAATATTTAACTCTCTCTAGAAATAAGCCCCAATTCTGACTCACCATGGAGTGACAGGTTACTCTTATCTTAGTGCTATGCGTTATTTCCATGAATGAGGCCCTATGGGAGTAATATTGTTCCAAAGACCCACAAAGTAGCCTGTGAAACGAATAGTATCCGCTCATTTGGATCCAAGTGTGCATTCTCACATTCCCCTATTGAAGTTTGTTATTTGGTGGACTCAGACCACCTCTTTTTGGAGGTCTCAGCTCTCTTAAATTGATGCTCTCACACCAATAAAAATGAACCGAACTGAGGATATTTGGTGCAAATGGGTCCATTGGTGCACGCTGGTGTGAAAGGACTCATTCTGCACAGCGATGCTAAAATGTTCACCTCCAAGGCACAGGAACTAAATAAAAAGGCTTTTGGAGGTTTCACCCAGATCCACCCAAAATCTGAAAATTGTGGCGTTCTTATCTGGCGACACAGCCTTTTCCTCATTCATCCTCTTGCCAACTCTGGAGAAAAGTAGGCCTGGGTTGGACCCGTTGCCCGGTTGCCAGACAGTTTCCCAGTTACAGGCAGCCTGGCTTTTATTGTCCCTCCTGGGCGTCCTGGGTCTCCCCGGGACTCCTCCTCCTCCCTCCAGTTGGTAATACCCCATAAACCCCCAGAGGGACGGACTCAGGAGATGAACTGAGATGCTTGAGCCTCCGTGTAGATGGACGTTAATTTGGCGTGTGTGCACGTCTTATATGTGCAAATCTTAATTTAAAATTGACAGCTCGAATGACACATGAGGTTGTTTAACTTCTTCCAGCTTATTGAATAGGAATATAATTATGCTTTTTTTTTTTTTTTGTCGAGGTGGATAACTTTGCTTTGACCTTTTGTGTTTTCCAGACATTATCCTGAACTTCCGCACCACCTTCGTGAGCCAGTCGGGCCAGGTGGTGTATGAGTCACGCCCCATCTGCATTCACTACGCCACCACATGGTTCTTCGTGGACCTGGTGGCTGCCCTGCCCTTTGACCTGCTGTATGCCTTCAACATCACAGTGGTGAGTATTCCTGACAGAAATGCACAAGCACAGGCTAAAAACACATAAGATAAGCTTGTTTTAGCAGAGCAATAATCATGGAGATTTTAACCGCTGCTTCTCTACCTGTTTCCTTTCTCCACCCTCCACCTTAGACCTCCTTGGTCCACCTGCTGAAGACGGTGCGTCTGCTGCGGCTCCTCCGGCTGCTCCAGAAGCTGGACCGCTACTCCCAGTACAGCGCCATGGTGCTCACCTTGCTGATGTCAGTGTTTGCCCTGCTCGCACACTGGATGGCCTGCATCTGGTACATGATCGGACGCAAGGAGATAGAGACCAGTGATTCCTGGGATATAGGTGAGTGTGTGTGTGTGTGTGTTTGTGTGTATATGTGTGTGAGGCCTTGCTGATCTGAGGTTTTCATTCAGCAAGTGCATGAAAATATATTTTTCCATTCTCTGTAAAGGATAGTGCCCCACGATTGGCTGGCGACCATCTGGGGTGTATCCCCCTGCCTCTCGCCTTAACGCGCTGGGATAGGCTCCAGCAGACCCCTGCGACCCCGAAAGGGAATAAGCGGGATAGACAATGGATGGATGTAAAGGATAGATTAAGCACATTATTTATTCATTTATTTTCTAACAGAGGCTTCTGACAGTAACTACAATAGAATAACCTTCATACCTGATCTATTATTTCTGACTAGTGTCTGATGACACTGTAGCGCTAGTACAAAATTTTCCTTAGTCCTATTCATAACTACCAAATATTTATTTAATTTCATATTTTAGCCCTTACATGTCTGTTTTTGTGATCCCATGGCAAGTTTTGGTGGAAAAAAATTTGACATTTTCAATATACTGAATGCAAATTGGGTTTAGTGATTATGGATTATTAGTCTTGGATATGGTAGAGACTTTTTGTTTTTGTTTTTTTGCAATGTCAGCTTTTTTTATATATATAAGATAAGATAAAATATGACTTTATTGATCCCACAACGGGGAAATTTGTCTGTCTGCATACAGAGTAAAGAAAAGCAATGAAAATAAAAGCTAAAGAAGATAAAAACTATAAAAAAAAATAAAAAATACTATGTACAAAATTCATAGAATTTGTTGATCTGCATACACAGTATGCATTATGGACATAGAATGGAGAAAAAATACTAATAAATAGCAAGAAAAAAAAGTATGCATAAGCAAAGCATATACACATACATACATACATGTACGTACATACATACATACATGCACGTACACACATATTTACATATTTGCATATATATATATACGGACATGCATATCCAGGCACATACACACATGTACACATACTTAGCTAATGCATACTTAAGGTGCAGGGTGTGTGTGTAGAGAATATATATATAAAAACTACACTTTCTAATTGTGTGCCAAACTACACACATTTTAATGCTGCAGAAATACTATATGTTATTTTTTTTTTCATAAATCATCAAAAATCCAGTTCAGTTCACCTCAAAACTACAGAATATTAAAATAACTTAATATATTTAATATAAAAATGTCAGTATTTGTGATTCCATGGTAAAAAAAAAACACCTATAAGGGAATATTTTTATAAAGCTCAATTCATAAGGAATGTGTTGGGTGGGGAATATCACAGTAATACTACAGACATTTGTTCTGTTCCCAAACGTTGTTCCGGCTCAGCTATAAATAAACTAACTCACCTATTGGGATGTCTAGCTCTGGTGTTCTAATGAGGACCAGCAGAGACCAGATCAGACGCTGATATATCAGAACCCGTCTCCGCCGTCTCGCCCTGCCTGAGCGATCCGTAATCAAAAAACGAGATTCAGAAATGGAACCATGTTTACGTTTTCACTCTCACAAGAAGTATAACTGCAAAACAACAGAAAAGTATTATAGTTAGTACACTGTGAAATATTAATATATCATTTAAACATATGGCCAAGTTAACTGTGCAGCATGTGCTTGTTTCTTTTCATGGAAGAAGAGTATATATGAGTATATATATATTACTGATAAGGTACTCACAGTGAGTATTATTTAATTTTATCAAATAAAGAGTAGATTTATCTTGAATTATCTAGTTATACTGGCAGATTCTTTTGCTGTGCTTTGTTGAAAATTGGGTTATTACTGACATATTAAATGCAATTACCAGCTAGTGCATTTTAACTCTTGTAGCTTGTTTAAACTGTTTTATAATGGTCACAAGTTAAATCTGAAGCATCTTGAGATGACAGATTGAGAAGGAAATGAGGAAAAACACATTTCTGCTACATGATTTTTGAATTCACTTTTGTCACATAAAAACTTTTTGACAAATATTGGCGAGTTTTACCCCGAACAGTTATTCATTTGAAACCGGTTGATGGGATACATAGAAGGGAAATGTGTCTTTGATTGAGCTGCTAACAACTCCCACATCACAGGGAGGCAATCTCCTGCCCCTGCTGACAATATGACACACACACACACACACACACACACACACACACACACACACACACACACAATGCACACATTTTTTTTCCTCTTCGACCATCCATCTCTGAGCTGACAGAGCACATGCAGCCATAACAAGATTAGAAACCCTAACCTCGTTCTCTTGTGCTCTCCCCCCTCCCGTTAAAGGATGGCTCCACGAGCTGGGCAAACGTCTGGAGACGCCCTACGTCAACAGCACGGTGGGCGGCCCGTCGGTGCGCAGTTCCTACATCGCTGCCCTCTACTTCACCCTCAGCAGCCTGACCAGCGTGGGCTTTGGCAACGTCTGCGCCAACACGGACGCCGAGAAGATCTTCTCCATCTGCACCATGCTTGTTGGCGGTAGGTTCCACACTTGGGTGGTTCTGGCATAGCAGAGGTGAGCTATTCAGCAGAAAGTGGACTGAACAGGCCTTTAGGACAAGGCAATAATTGATCTATCAACCCAGAATATATTGTGTGTTTATTCTTTTTTCCCCCATTTCATTGTAAATGAACTGGTCCAAATTAACAAAAATTTAAACCCTGTGGCCTGTGATGGTGTAGGGGTAGAGAGCTTTCCTCATAAGCAGCAGGACCAGGTTAGCGTCCCTGCTGAAAAGTATCACAAGAATAAAAGTGGTTCCAATACCAAAGACTTGCTTATCGCCGCACTTTAGTTACAGTCTAAAGCTCTGTATCAAGGCTTTTCATCACGTTCTATTCTATATAGTCTTGGTTCTTCCTGCATCAAACAGCCAACATAACACATGCTAGGACAATTTAGCCGGTTTAGCTGCTACTTTATCCCACATGTTAACACGGGTCTTACTCCAAGATGAGTTTAGAGACCTACAGGAAATCCCAGAACACAATCTGGGCCTAAACTATTTATTGTATAAACACATACAGTATAACAGTAACATGCCCAGTTTGTTACAGTATACAGGAAAAAGTACAAAAAAAGACATTCATCATAAGGTCCGGTCATATCTTACCCAATGTTCAATTTGTCTATTAAGACTATGGAACAGTCCAACACACCCTCCTTTAGCCTAATAAAATCTATGTAAGCTTACTTTTCTATAGGATTAAATACTTCTCACAGGCACTAGTGTGCTTGAATAGACTATACAATATTCAGAAGTAATCTTGCATCTTGTCACGCAGCTCTGATGCACGCGCTGGTCTTCGGTAACGTGACGGCCATCATCCAGCGCATGTACTCACGCCGCTCGCTCTACCACACGCGCATGAAGGACCTGAAGGACTTCATCTGCGTCCACCGGCTGCCGCAGCAGCTCAAGCAGCGCATGCTGGAGTACTTCCAGACCACATGGTCGGTCAACAACGGCATCGACGCCAACGAGGTGGGAGCCGCTTTCTACACGCTGCTGTCTTGTCCCCCTCCATGGGGGGTTTCAAATCAATGTTCTGACAACTCTTTGAGCTCTATGATTCATTCACATCCTCTTCTGCTGCTGTGGTTGTAGATGATCTTTAACATTTTCTATTGAAACTCAAAAATTGGGTTGACTGATCGTAACATAATTATCAAAATCAACTTTTTTTTTTCCACACGTTTACCAGCTCCTGCACGACTTCCCCGACGAGCTGCGTGCCGACATCGCCATGCACCTGAACAAGGACATCCTCCAGCTGCCGGTGTTCAAGGGGGCCAGCCGCGGCTGCCTGCGCTCGCTCTCCCTGCACATAAAAACCTCCTTCTGCGTCCCCGGGGAGTACCTGATCCGTCAGGGCGACGCGCTGCAAGCCAACTACTTTGTCTGCTCCGGCTCTCTGGAGGTGCTGAAAGACGGCACGGTGCTGGCCATATTGGGTTCGTATTGCGCTCAAATGAGGGTTTTTTTGCACAGGGATCGGTTCTCTTCACTTGCACTTGCAGGTAAAATCAGGGTAGTTAGGATTGTATAACAGGTCATGCTTGGGCAGCCGTGACACACATTCTTAAGTCTTTCTCTCCCTTGTTATTCATTCATCCAATACAGTGGAAGTGTTGGATTTTAATAAGCGTGCAGACGTCAAATTCATCACATTCCTACCCATGTTTGTAGAGTAAAAATCAGAGCGAGTAAAGTGGAATGTTTCTTGTCTGGGTTTTCAGGAAAGGGAGACCTGATTGGGTCCGACCTGCCCGTGACGGACCAGGTGATCAAGACTAACGCTGATGTGAAGGCCTTGACCTACTGCGACCTGGAGTACATCAGCGTGCGGGGGCTGCGGGAGGTGCTGGAACTCTACCCCGAGTACGGCAGCGTGTTCGCCTCCGACATCCACAACAACCTGACCTACAACCTCCGGGAGGGCAGCCAGGACGAGGTACCATCACACATACACACACACACACACACACACACACACACACACACACACAAACTATGTGGATGAGAGGAAGTGGTGATAAATGAGTGTGAGTTTACCGGAAAATTTTAATTGCTGTTGCAAGAGACATTTACCTGTGTGATATTTGGTGACTGTCTATTGACTATGAAGCTGAATATTCTTACTTACCCCTTGTCTTACTGTGCAATGGTCCACAGAACATGCCGGACAACGCATTAGCTCCCCCCTGAGGTGTCTTTGTCACTCTCCTTGACAGTAGTTCTGCCACAGTAACCTGAAGGGCTGTTGCTCGTATGATTGTCACACCAATTACCATGCGTGAGCGCCGCAGCCATATCGCTTCCCTGTGACCACCCCAGCACGGCGGGGCGTTATTACACCCGGCCACCGACCTCCTGTCAATACTGGCACTCACGGTTATTTAAGAAAGCCTCATGCAAGGCGAGAAAACGTGTCCACCTGGGGGGAAAAAGCACCGGTGATGCCATGCGTGTACCCATGTTGTGTAACCCGAGTCGGGAAAAACACGTCTTGAGTTAATTAGACATCAGTGTTAATTACACAAAAGTCCAACAAAGTTCAGCGGCTGTTTTGCATCTCGCTGAACCGAAATCAAAAACAAACGAACGCACCGACGTCTCTGATGTGTGACTGACGAGGCTGACAACGCTCCCCGGGGATCCGCCCCATCTCGTCCTTATTGTACTTCTGTCAACCGTTTTCCTCCCGGTTCCCACAGGCCCCACTCCCCTGATTGAAGGTTCTGTTCCTCATCATTATTCATTTTGTTTGTTTGCTCTGGAACATGAAGAATGGGACATCTGTGCTGGCTGTGTTCATTATCGGATGTCTTTTTATCTATTTTGTTCGGGCCGATGGGAACAGCTATTTGGGCTTCAAAAATTATGAGTTTTAATTCCGCAAAAGAGAGATGATAGGTAAAATGTAATTATATATATATATATATATATATTAGATATGTATGTCAAGGACATAAAATGTCACTCAAAAGTTTGGACACACCTGGTGCTACATGTGGTGAGTAGGTGCTGTTTTTATTTTTATATTTCGACGTGTAAAATTAGAAGCCGGCGGATGCAAAGTCGGCAGGTTTGTTTCTGGGGTGTGGCCGGTCACGAGTATGAGCACCCTACTTCTCTCGGCGCCATCTGCTCGGAGTTTATGCTCAAGCGCAAAGCCAGGGCACAGCCGTCGCCCCTGACAGGATGAAGGAGTGCTACCACTACCTGACCGAGCTGCCAGGGCCTTCTGCTGCGCGTACGCACACACACACACACACACACGCATGCATGCACACATGCACGCGCACACACAGTGGGTAGTTTTCAGGTGGGAATTATCGTAGGATGGGAGTTAATTTACAACCCAGCGATACTTAAGAATTGCATGCTGACTGTAGAGCAATTAGTCAAATGTAGTGAAATATTGCCAAAGAAACAGATTGCTGGAATGCCTATTACAGTATAGCATATCCTAAGGGGACTACTTCATGTTTTTGGGAGCTGCCAGATGGAAAATGAGTCTTTTTATGTCATAACTTTAATTTGATTTAAACTTGTATGGCTTTGTATTAAATTATTTTCAATCAGTTTTGGTAGGGGATATAAAAGTTTTACAGCTTTTTTTTTTTTTTACTCTCAGAAGTGTGGAAGCCCCGAGCAGCTGCGGGTGCAATAATTATTCAAGCAATTAAGCTGAGGATTTTCAAAATAGAGCATTTACATGTTTCAGATTTGTTGAACGTTTAATCTGTTTGTGAAACACAGTAAAGGGAGATTCCCCAAGGTTCTGTTCACATAAAACACACTTCAAATACATTACACCAGATTTTGTGTGTATATATGGTTCTGTTGTAAGTAGAGTTGAGTTCAAATTAACGCTATTTTATAGAATTCATTATATGGTTTATATAGTATTTCACTTACTTAAGTCAAACTAGTTTTCATGCAGAAACTATCAAGTTAAGCATTAATGCTAAATGTAAATGACCCAAATACAGGGATTTATGTGTGTAGAGTTTGCATTTCTAATCATGTTTGTCATATACATTTTTATTTTATTTACCATGAACATGGAAATGCTATAAAAGACACTACATGCAAAGTTGTTATCGCAACAAAACAAACTCTGTTATCTCAAGATGAAAGAAAATTATCTATTTGCGATCTCATGATAATGACATTAAACTTTTAATAAAATATTTCATATTTTCATATGGCTATTAATCCAATGCATTGTGTAATTTCAGTCTTTTCTGGAATCAACTCATAACTGGTTTAAGTTGAAATACCTTTATTTGTTTTACCAATTTTCTAATTAGGAAAGCAAAAGGAAAAAAAAAACCTTACGTAGTTATTACTTTTATTATTAAGGCCCAGTTGATTGATTCGTAGGGACTTTGTTGAAGCCCCAGGGCCGTGGTTTATTTCTGAAGTGGACAGAGTTTTACAGAGATGTGCAATGACTGCTGTTCTGGGTGGGAAGGTCATGCAGTACCTTTACAAGGGAGCCAGCAGAGTCCAAAAATTCCTGGAATATAATCACCACGTCACCACAGGGAGAGTTAAATCATCGGCAGTCATGCAGCAGGAAAAACAAGCTGGTGGGTTCAGGATTTGTGGCAAAGCAGCTCTTTTGGAGCCTCGTATACGATAAAAAATACGTTTCACAAAATGCTGGTAACCAGTGGCGGGGCATCAAAAACACCATTAGATCCGGGGGGTTAGATGAGCTGTGGCATTCTTGACATGCTGGCTGGAGTGAAGGGGAAAAAAAAGCCGACCAGTAATAAGCTGAAGGAAGACAGAGGAGAAAAATGCCACCAAAAATTGTTCCAGGTGACCGTGCACTCAGACATCATTACTGCTATTTCAACCACATCCTGTCAGCCCGATAGTTCACAGCTCTCGCCCTCTTCCTGAATATCAACACGACACTTCAGGACGATTGAATCGCTCAGCGAGCTGTACACAGTTAGCCAAAATACCCACCAGCATCGCTTTCTGCACTCGTGGATTTGCAGAAGGAAGTGAAGCCAGCATTTGTTCAGTCAGTCTTCACACACAGCACACCTAGCCGAACTGATTCAGGTCCCGTATTGCACGCTTTGCATTGTGACATGTTTCCCCCACATCTAGATAACACACCCGGATACAGATCCCGTTTAAATGCCCAGATGTAACCTTTTGTATGTGTGTGAAAGCGCAAGAGAATAAACAGTTCAACTCAATCCCTCCAAAAAACCCACTTTGCTAAGTGGGACACATGTGGTTTTAGTACCCCATTAATTGATAATGACGTTCTGTTGATTTCATCTCGCACCAGTTTTCATTGCGGGCTGGTTAATCATTCTGTGTGTCATGCTCCAGGGAAAGTTTTACGAGGAGAATATATCTTTGCCGTGAATAGATTTCACTGATTTGTCCCCTCTGCCTCACGCGCTGTGCTGTCCAATATTTTTCTTTTTACTGTAATTTCCATTTAGATGTGATGTTTTTTTTTTTTTTATCCCCAGTATTGTGCTTCATTGAATAATTGCGTTTTAATTTATCCTGGGTGAATTGGCTTCCAGTGCTAAGCAGCGTTATTGGCACTCCGCTGGTGGAGCGACAGACTGTGGCCTATGTTGTCACATTAAGCCGTGTTGTCAGAAGTACATTTTTCACACATGAGGGAGGGCTTCACACTAACACGGTACCATTTGCCATCCAGCTGGTTATTATGCTAAATTGCTGGCAATTTATCCACACGCCAGCAGACAATCTTTTCCCAGGAATCCCTCGGCAAAACATGTGAATAAAAAGCATCGTTTGTGTGACTCGGCTCGCGTGGCAACGGCTGCAAGGTTATTTAAATATCGGTGAAAAGGGTATCGGTTCCACTGGATTAAACAATAATTTATTACTGTTGCTATGAATCAAAGGGGGGGCATCTATTACTGGTTATGAGGTTGACATTGCATGCGTAACCTTTTGTCCAAGCCGAGGCATGTCAAGTATAAATCTGCATTTCAGTTGCATATGTATATTATTAATTGTTCAAATTTCTGTTCTGGAAGTGCATATTTAATTAGATAATGCTTCAGGAAACAATAAAAATACAAAAAATCTTCATGTAGGAAATTATTAAGGGAATAAAGGTGATTTCTATTAGTTGAAATTTTGCCTGATTTACCTGTAGTGTCCTTAATAAAAATGAAATAGACATTGAACCTTTAGCTGTGTTGTGTAATCCTATCTTTTTTTCCTCTCTTTAGGGACTCAACAGGTTTTCAAGGTCACCCAGGCTTCACCATGTGAGTTCACATTCACTATGTGTTTTGTATTTTCCTCTCAGAGGTGTTCCACTGGACAGGGTTCCTCTATCGCTCCCAGATTGTTTAGCGGGCGCGTGTCTAGCTTTTTCAAGGTAAAACCCCTCCTGTGCGCCAGCGAGGGGGGTTGTGCAAGGACTTCCCCTACAGGTTGGAACTCATTTGGAGGAGCGAGAGCAGTTCAGTCCCTGGAGTTGCCTCCCTAAGTGGGTCAATAGCTCTCCTAATGGGAAACCTTATGAACTACTTTCCCCGCTACACGTATGTGCTGGATACATATCTCCCCGCCTCCATTGTCGATGACGCAAATGCAGCTCACGGTGCTCTTTGTGTCTCTCGTTGAAAATCAAATGTTAGATGAAACCAGTTGTTTTCACCTCAAAGGCACACATGAGGTTGGAGAACAATCGATTTTAAAGTAATATAATGTGGCTCATTATAAATGACACAATGATGAAACTAAATAGGTTATTAAATCTAGGATAAGTCATACATTTTATGCTAATTAGCATTAGCATGACATGAATAGTCATAGTTCGTAATGCTTTAGTTTAAACCAATAATTTAACATCTAACTGTACAGTTATGGTTGCTGCACGCCGTGTCTCCTGTGCAGGAATCCCGGCTCGGCTCCATCGTCGAGACCAAGAGCGACGAGCCCGACGACTCGTTCCAGCTGTCCCCGGCCTCGCGCTCTCACCGCAACCTGCTGCTGCCCAGCTTCAGCAGCCCCGTGCGCCGCACCTCGCTGGGGAACCTGCTCGGCGACGAGCTGCGCCAGTTCAACGCCCTGCGACGCTGCCGCTCGCCCAACCTCGGCCGCGGCTTCCACGGCCACCTGCCGTCGCCCCAGCCGCCCGCCAGGAGGGACCACGGCGCCCCCCCGCCGGCCCCGGCCTCCACCTCGACCCAGAGAGAGGCCGGGGCCGAGCAAAAGCCGTCGAAGCTGCTCATCCCAACCCTCACCTGCTTTGGGCCCCCAGACCTCAGTCCCAGGTATAAACACACACAAAGCTTATTATTACTTACATCACTAAGACATGTATAATATAATGAAATATCTCACAATCTAATAACAAAATGTTATTTATAGATGTGTAGTTCATGTTAACACTAACACTAAGGCTGGTGTATTACACAGCATCATATTTGAAAGTGGTCAGTGCTATACAATGCAATGCAATGTAGAATTTTTCTTCTTCTCTATTCTGTCTTTGTTGGACAGAAGTTGGATTGCTTCACATGGATTTCCACATTGTACACTTTGGATTTTAGTTTAAAGTTTTGCTATCTCTCACAGCATGTATTTGTGGTTCACATCTTCCCTCTCACGCTTCTCTGTGGAGCTCTAGAAAGACTGTGTCAGTGGAAGAGAAGTGACTGTGTCACCAGGGACAGTATTGGGACAGTATTATATTGACATCTAAACTTACTTTTAAAAACAAGTTAAAATCTCACTTTCTCCAACATGGGACCTTTAAGCCGTATGATCTGTGAGATGATCTGAATAGATCGTCGCAGTAATTGACACCTAAAGTCATGCAGCAGAACCCTGCATCTCCTACTTAATGTAAATGGATTGTATTTGCATATTTCAACAGATGTCAGTGCATTTCATTAGCAGAGCACCTTATCCTCCGGCCCCAACCATCTGTATTCATAATGCATTCCTAGGTCATCCAGTAAGTCCTAGGTCTGTCTGGCCCGGTCCTGGATACGGGTAAGTGCCGGTTCAGACAGCTCAGATGTCGGCCCCGTCCAGGCTGGACCCTTCAGACCCACATTGGGCCCCTGCCAGTGGCATCTCTCGTGCCTCGTTCCCGGGTCACCCGCCGGCTCCGGTGATAATTGATAAAGTTCTACTGTTACACTAACTCCAGCTTCCCCTCTCGCTCACCCCTCCTGACAGGGTCGTGGACGGCGTCGAGGACAACGGACACTCGTTCCACTTCAACGTGGAGCACTGCAGGCCCAAGGCCAGCGCGGGAGGCAGCGCCCCGGGTAAGCCAAGCCGCCTCCAGCGGTGCGTGTCGCCTGGGCGCCAGATGGCTGGAGGTAAACTTAAAGAGTTCACGACAGGACGGCGTCCGGAGAGTCACGGAGCATGTTAAAGGACAAGTGGGGTCAAAAGCAGGATGCAGATCACTGATGATCGTTCAGGGGACGACTATCGAATTCAGTTCAGTTCAAGTCCAAATAGCTTAGTACAGTATCTCCTAGCAACAGAGACAATACAGCTTGCTGAATGCATTTGGAATCTGTAGTGTAGGATGATGCTTCTAGTCCAGCCAGACTCCAGAATTCAGTTTTATTTCTGTAGCCCAGAATCACAGATTTGCCCCAATGGGCTTCACATTTTGCACAAAAGAAACACAACATCCCCTGTCCTTAGACCCTCACATTGTACAAGGTAAAACTCCCTTAAAAAAAACTTTAACAGGGGGAAAAAAAAGAAGATGTGTGCAATAGAAATTGGAATAACATTTGCTCCACTTCATATTAAGCTGGTGCACATGCATATATGGATGCATGCCTCATGTTATTTCGTATCGGTGGTAAATCCTCTGGGCGGTGTGCCCCGATTCGAGCGCTACCTCCATTTTCCTCTTCCTCCTTTTCCCCAGACGGCACACATGGTAAAGCCACGCTGCTGCAGGAGACGGAGGAGGTCAGGCAGAGCATCAGTCAACTCAGCCAGAAGGTACGGTACAGCCCTTTAACCCCTTCTTCTGTCTGGAAAGCGGCTTCGCTTTATGTTTTCTGTCTCATCCTGCAACAAACACTATTTTTTTCAAGAGGCTGGATGTGAAATATGTACAGCATTTATGAATTTATAATGTGAAAATAAAACCTGAAAGCCATTTCAGCATTAAAATTTAAGCTCCCTTTTTTTAAGTCTTCTGAAACGGGAATCCCTGAACATAGAATATCAACAGGGGCCTGTGATTTATTTTTTTTTTTTTGGTCCATTATCAGCTATGGTTGTACATTTACAGGGAGAGATTTTTTCTAGTATCTCTGTCTGTCCTGGAACTCCTAATTTGAACGTACATAAAGCTAAAGCAGGTGCAGCGAGAGCATCCAGATGGGCCCAGGTAGGCGCTGTCTGATGTCTATATTAATTAATCAGCGGGGCACTTCTGCAACGTGGAGGCTGGTCTGCAGAGCTGACTCTGCAATCTTAGCTAAAAAAAAAAAAAGATGACAACTCAGCTCTAATTGTGGCCCTTTTCTGACTGGCCCCCTTTCCATTCCCTTGTTCCTGGTTCTGTGTCTACTTTTGCCCTTATTTGTGTCAGTTAGCTGAGGTCAGCGTCCCAGAGCTGTGTAAGAACTCACTGTTTTATAGGCATTGGTTTCAACTTTTTTTTGCTACCGCTAATAATAGAATATGCAAGGTAGGAGAGTATGCGCTTCAAGTTTTTAATGCAGAAACTGACCTGTGCGCGCTCTCCACACAGATGGGAACATTAAACCAGGAAGTATCCGAGCTCAGCAAGGGCCTGCACCACATGCTGCATCTCCTCCAGGCCCACCTGTCCACGCACCACCACGGCGCCTCCTCGGGGTCCAGTCCTCCGACGGCCTCAAGCGCCGGCGCGGCTTCTGGCCTGAATTTCTACGCTGATCCCGGGAGCCAACAGAGCGCCCCGCATGCCGGCACCTGGAGCCACCGCCGGGCCCAGTCCTCGAGTCCTCCTAACGCCGGTCCCCGCCCGCCCCTCTCTTTAAACTCTGACTCCAGGCTGGGCCTGGGTCGCAGCTCTGAGGGCGCAACCCCGCACCCGTGGACAGGCTCGTCTCTCCTTTCTATCGACCCGGACTTCCAGCGAGGGGGCCCGGCCTTTGTACCTCACGCCAGACTTGAAGACTCTGACAGCAGACCCCTCAGCGCTAGTCCGACCAGCATCAGCCAGTCCCAGCCTACTTTGTGCCTGCAGCCTCCCAGTGATATTGATGAATACTCCTGCCTTCTGCCTGGTGGCCCTACAGACGCGTCCCCTCGTAGCCCGCCGCCCCCATCGCCAGGTCCTTACAGCCACCTCTGCCTGCCCTCCGAGTCCCGTCTCGGCTTATCACAAACTTCCCTCGAGGACATCCACGCGCTGATGTCCTGCCCTGCATCTCGTAACCTGATCCAGGACGCCTCCATTTTCCAATTGGAGGATTCGCACCTCTCCTTGCACCCGGCCTCATCCTCTCCGCCCGGCCGCCCCCCCGCCTCCTCGCCGGACTCGCCCCGGTCTGATTCTCGCGAGCCCCACCTCCCGCTGGGCGACCCGTCCTCCGTAGAACACACCAGTCTGGAGTGCCTGCTGGGCGCGGGGGGCTCCATGGAGAGCAGGGACAGTGAGAGCGCCTCGTCGCGGCGGTCCAGCATCGGCGTCCAAACGCAGAGCACGGAGCAGTCCTGGTGTCTGGACCTCACAGATTAAAAAAGGCAGCAACTCGTAACTATCGAAATGCAACTTTTTACAGTGTTTAAAAAAATGAGACTCCGCTAGAGATTGTCAACGTGTGCTGTATTTCTCCCTTCTTACGCCCTGGGCTCTCATATTTGTCAAACTCCATGCAATTTACACCATTTCTATGCAAAAAGCATGTCATTTGTGCATTATCTTGGCTTTACTAAAGTGTGTCTTTAAAGAAAACAAAAAAGCTGCACAACAGTGGGGTTCCAGTATATACTGTATATATTTTCCAGCATCCTCAGAGCAGTTTGCAGTTGATAATATTACCTATTACCTCCTTGCACGGTAAAGTTGTTTATTCTTTTTCCTACGGAAAAGGTTTCCAAATCAATGTGTAAGCATTCTACATGATAACCTGTTGATTGTGTGCACAGATATTGTATTTGTATGGGGGGGAGGGGTGGGGTCAAAGGTCACAGGTCAGAATAGTTGGATGTTTTCCTGTAGAACAAAGGAAATGACACATGCTTCACTTTGCATAAAGGGAATAACGTAGTAGAGTACGTGCATCACACGGCATAGATTGTTTATTGTTTTAAATTGAATGTTTTTTCTCATTTTTTATTTGTGAATTCATAGAGTTATTGGAATGTGAATATCTAATGTAACAACTCCACCCAGCAGTACACAGCACAGAATTTATGGTTTTGAGTTATAATTCCATTGAAGAACTCCTATTTATGCTCTCATAAAGATCCTTCAGGAGATTTGAATAAATACATGTGTGTTCCTTAACGAGGCATTAAATATATCGCTGTGAAATAGGTTTTAATTGCTAAAACTCCACTTCATTTTTTTTTTGTTCAAAGCCTGATCCCACAATTCTATAAACATGATATAGCTGATAAATTACGCATAAATTAATACACAAAAAAAAGCTTAAAAAATTCTTTCTCAAGGATCTACAATTTTTTAAACCCAACAGAGCAGTTTGATGTATAAAAAAAAGTGTGATCTATGAATTATTCAATGCTGGTATGGATTTACAAAATCGAAGGGGGAAGAAACCATTAACTCGTGATACTCATTCAATATTCAGAGTATTCAGGAACTTTATTCGTTTTGAATGATTTCTCCAAAATAAAGTATGCAGAAATGTCTTATTGTGTCCTCTTCTGTGGTATTACTGGTATTACAGCTTAGTTTTTTAACAGAAAATTTGGCAAAATGCCGTAGCTTAGTGTAACTTTGGACCAACTATAGTTCAAAGTCAATAAACACAGATGGTCGTGTGTTGCGTCAAAGCTTTTAGAAAATAATGAACAGGAATGGGATTATTTCCGGTCTTTCCCAACTTTCACAATACGTTGCCTGATGTGATTGCGTCAAGTTGCATGGTGGGAAAGTCACAGGTGTACAAATCAAATATTGTGATAGAAGTGTGGAAGCCTAAAAAATGTGTTTTTTTTATTATAATGTGTTAATCCCAGTTAATGTTTTGCTGGGTTTGTCTCTATTTATTGAGATTGAAGTCTTTTCTTGTTTTTGGGAGAAATAAGTAATGATCTATCATATGATAATATGATGTCATAGATTTATCAACCACTATGCAGTTTACACTTAAGTACAAGATTCAGATAAAATATCTTGTTTTCTGATGTGACAATTGAAAACACATTTGTGAATCCCTCAAGGTACCTAAATAATTAATAATTAGTTTAATAGTGCAATCAGGCCTATGTGAAACCCCCCCACAGGCTCATGTTTTATTTAACTGTGAACACGTTTAAGAGACGAGGTGGTTTACAAGTCGCGATGTTGATTTATGCAGCGTGGACATAATACCTAGCTCCAATTAAATCTGGATTTTAAGGATTTGTCTCCAGCACTCATGTGATAAATGCACAGCTGCTTAATGAAACTAAAATCCGCCGAGCTTTCAGAGCTGCATGCGGTAATGCCCGGCACTGTAAAATCTCATTCACCCATTTACTATAAAGAAGAAGTTGTTTAAAATCTCCCTCAAGATCAAAATAGAAAGTTACCAGTTGACTTTTTTTTTAGAAAAGAAAAGCGGATTTGCAGCTGTTCTTCCTCTCATTAGTGGCTGTGAATTCACTGAGTATTTTTGTGGATTGGGTGGCTCATCCCCTCTTACATAAGTGAATCTTTAATGTTTTTGTTGAGGCCAACTTTTGCAGAATCAAACTACTTTCTCCCCAGATGAGAAATTTAACAGCAGATATCAGCAATAAACCTCAAAGTGAAAACGCCGTAAAAGTGTCATATCTACATTTTTATGGGGCGTTCATTGCTCTTTTTAATTTTGTGTTTCTTGAAAAAAAAAAAGCACATAATATTCTTCCAGCTGCATGATTTTTGAGAATCGTTATTATATCCTCTTCATAATGGGGTTTTGATGATAATCACAACAGTTTGATTCATTAGAAAAGTGATATATTGTTCATTATAGAAAAGAGAGTAAAGAGAATATCTGTAGTTATACTTAATACGTGTTCGTTTTTATAAAATGCCGGGGCCATTAGCAGCCTTGATATGTTTTCCTTGAGTGCTTATCTTTTGGTTTAATTATCTACTATGCACTGCAGTGCATTTCCAGCAAGTCAGTGTGGAAAAAGTGTGCTTTCCTTTCCTCTGATAAGTCATTCGAAGTAAAAAAAAATACAGAATATGCAACACATACTGAAGAATTGTGCAACACAACTACATAAAAGAAGGAGCCAGCTCCCTAAACAGCACACATCTGGTTTAACAGCGCTGCAGCAGGACGGGTCATCAGGTAGGATGTTGTTCCAGGATTGACAAAAATTGGAATTGATTTTACCAATAACTAAAAAAATATTCCTAATATTCCTACTTGTTTATTTATGCAGATACTTGTGCACAGAGACGTGACGTGTTGTGAAATCATGAAGGCTGTGGTTGTTGTTCTCCTGGTATTGTTGGTCCTCAGTCAGAGTGAGTGAATATTCATGGTTGCAAGAATAGTTCATTACATTCACTTAGTATTATTTAATGCAATTTCGAGGTACTTACTTGAGGTAACATTTTAAGCTGCTATATCCTTCCTCTCCATTGCATTTAAGTAGGAAATAATGTACTTTTTACACTACAACTGGATTTTTAAAGCAGCACTTCTCCTTGTATTGGAGTATTTTTTTTAACATTGCTCTTGTAAAGTGGCTGAATGCTTCACCCACCACTGGATTGATTTTGATCATTATTGTAAGGAAAATGGTGCATTTTCTTTCAGAATGGTGAAAAAGATTTTTTTTTCTATCTCCCAAGGTGAAGCCTTGAAATGTTACTGTGGAGGCACGAAAATCTGTAACAACCCCACAGAGACCTGCTATGGCTCAAACCAAGTCTGTGCCAGTGTCATCATTTTGGGTGGATCCCGTAAGTATTTTATTATTAATTAGGATTCCTTTTTTGTTTATGCATGACATCTAAATCGGGTCCAGCCAGGGGAGGGAAGGGGAGGGGAGGGAAGTGTAGGTTAATGGAGCTCTACTCCCTGGTGGTGGGAGGTGTGGACACATGAAGGGCATACATGCGGCTTTGTGTAGAATATTTGTTCACGATGCTTTGTTAGGAATCTAAATAAAAAATTAAAGGTTTAGTTTTGTGTTGTTTTGTTTTTAAATCACAAAATGTACATTATTTATTTGCTGAATCTGTGTTTTTCAATGTTTTCACAGGTCCCTCCTACTTCCAGAGTTGCATGTCATCCAGAGACTGCAGACTTTTAAATTATCCGGGCGTTTCCTCTGCTACTTGCTGCACCACTGATATGTGCAACAGACATTAGCATATCTTGTAACAGAGATTCTGCTATCATCATGAATCATTTTCATTTATTTGATTTTTAATTTTCTCTCATTCTCTCTTCAATAGTTTTTTCTCCTTAAGATATATGTTTTATGTGTAATCATTTTGTGTTATCTTTTTGATTTTTCACATTAAACCATTCTATCTGTTCTATTATACATCATATTTCTGCATTTTCTATACCATTTTCTAGTACTTGAGTCTAATTGTGATGTGTTGTTTAATGATAAATTCTTGCAATACAAAAAAAAATCTTTGCAACTAAATAGTGTTAGGCATAAATTTTAATAAGGGAATAATGAAATTACGACAAAATATAGGCAAATGTCTAATTCCTACAGATTATCAACTTCATATGAACGGTGTATTCAACTTTCAATATCAAGTGTAAAAACAATGGTTATAATTAGACATTCTTTTCAACACTGCTTGATTGGAACCATTTGACTCTTTTGTTAAATCGGTTTTATATTATACATATACATTTTTATATAATATTTGGCTTCATAAGAGAGTTTTACATGGAAGATATAGATACAGAGCTTCACCAGACCTTTCTAAAAAGCATTTTTTTTCACATACAGTGAGGAAATGTATGCAATGAATATTATATAATAATGAACATTTGTATTTAGCTGCTTAGTGTATAAAACACTTGACAAACAGTCATATGTTATGGGATTTGTTTTTGCATTTCTGTATGCAGTGTAACTTGATAATCTCTTTCCCAGTCTTATTACGCCACCTTGTGGTTATAAAAGGAAAATCATAATCTGTTTTGCTGTTTTATTTTATATTTTTAATACTAAAATTGTATAAATGAATGGTATTTTGTTTTAATAAAGCACTTTAAGATGCATTTTATGCTATGAAAGGTGGTATATGAAGAAAGAAAGTTTTGTATTATTATATAATAAATAGCAAATTTAGAAGCAGTAATGTTAGTAGAAGAAGAACAATGTTTACAGCATAATGTGCTGCTATTACATTATAATATAACAATTTTAAAAATCCTAAAAAATGAAATACATTAACAGTATTTAGTGTTTTACAACCTTTTTTGAATTTGATGTCTTTAAAAAAACGGTATCGTTAGTTGTAGTAGTTGTCATAAAATAGTAATTTTTCCTTATAGACTTCTCACATGGCCGCTCTTTAAAACTAATCAAATGAACCAATATTTCACAAAAAGAAATAAAATCCAAACATACCTTTATTTTCTTCGCTCTCTCTTACTATCAGATTTAATTGGTTACACTTTGGGAACCACTGGGGCCACCCTGGGGCCGTTTCATTGGCTGCGATAGTGTGTCACGTGACGGGCGAATTCAGGAAGTGTTTTGGTTACACAAGGCGGAAGCGAGTGTTTTACTCAACCTGAAAGTGTTTTTCAGGAGAAAAAAGCGGAACGCTGCGGTCAACGAGGAGCAACACAGATATAAATCACAGCCCACGGGGCGTCTTGTGTCTGGTAAGAATGTCGACGTGTTTTTCGTTTAGTGTTTGTCCCTGCTAGCTGATGGTAGCATTGCTAACTTAGCCTCGTAGCTAACTTGCACTTTTTGTTTGAGTTTTTCTTTGCCGTCAAAGTTACGATCATCCAGGTCAGTGATATAATCGTTTTTTCACCTGTTATTGGTGCGTTTTTACTACAATTATAAATACAGATTGTGTTAACAGTGTAAATATGGAGTGGTAATATAGTTAGGGTTAAGAATCTAAACTGTTTCTCCCATTAATGTAACTTTAAAGCCTGATACATTTTTTTTCGATTGATTACTTTCTTAAATGATTAGTTGTTCGTTTCACAAAAACATGAAACGCGTGTAGATAAGGGATAAAGGAAGAAAAATGCATATATACATTGACAGATATGAATATACATACATGTATATACATATGTCAAAATTGATATGAGCATAACTAGTTCAGGATCAGATGTATATGATCTTTTTATCTGTTTACTTACCTCAAATATAAATTAAACATTCCTGAATTGGAGTTTCTTATTACTTCTCCATAGACATATGCCCCATTACAGATGTTGGTATATAGTTTAATGTCTGTGGTGCTGTTAGGAGAAGAGATTTTATTTAGTTTCTTCTGCACCATAGAAGCTTCTTCAAGCAGCCGTCGTCATGAAAGCTTGTTTATATTATCATTTTACTCTGACTTGAATAAAATGGCCCAAGTCAAATTGTCATTATCCTATAAGGCATAAAGAGTATGATTCTTTCAGCTCTGGACCCAGGTGATTTTTACTAGACATTGGTAATGGTAATATGGTGATGAAATGAGCCCTATATGTATATGGTGGATGAGTTACAATAGAAAATCTATCTATAATGTAACATAGACAAAATAGTGTCTGTTATATCATCTCTATCGTGTCCATTATGATTCACTTTTTTACATAACTGTTTTTATGTGTTTTATATGCAATTTTTAAATTGTTGCTTCATTTATTTATTTTTTCCTTTCCATGTGCAGATGCCAATGCTCAAACAAAACAGCACAAGATTAATCTATAACAAATGTATTAAGTAATAATTTATGAATCTAACATCCTGTTTGCTGTTAGCAGCCATCAGAGTCTGATCTGACGCTCCCGTCGCTGCCTCTCTAGTCTGCAGGTTCCACTCAGCTCGGGCCGTCTCACCCAGGTTCAGCCTCTGTCTCTGTTAATGGCGGGGCGCGGTGGAGGAGCGACCAGGCCCAACGGCGCCGCAGCAACCGGCAAAATCTGCCAGTTCAAACTGGTGCTGCTGGGGGAGTCGGCGGTGGGGAAGTCCAGTCTGGTGCTGTGTTTCGTCAAGGGCCAGTTCCACGAATTCCAGGAAAGCACAATTGGAGGTGAGATCCTGACACTCGAGGGAGTCATTTCTGCTCAAATGGAATATGTGTACATGACATATTATTTGAAACTTGTCAGTAGAGCCAAGTCTTTTTTTTCCCTACTTTGAAAAATATTTTATGAATATTTTATTTTTAATAATTTGTTTATTGAACAAAGGCACGTCAAAACTATCTGTGAATTTTAAAGGTTGTCTAATTCAAGAAGCTGTATAGGAAGTCAAAAGCTGTCTAATAAAGAAAAAGATTATAGGTTCACAGATATGATTTGCTTGGTGCTATACGAAGGCTGTGTAACTTTTTTTTTTTTTAAATATATATTTTTTTAATTTTCCAAAGACAAAAGCAAAATAACAATCACAACTTATATGACATATGTCAAGCCAATTTCCACAGCCTGGAGACATAGAAAATCACAGGACAACAGCAAGTGCACAGAAAAGGGACAAAAAACAATTTACAACAATAATATCAAATCAATGAATAAATGATATTATGCAGTAATTGCTGTGTAATTTTCGATACTCGGGTACTAATTCCTTATCACTCGGCTGATGTACATTTGTCGTCTTCAGCTGCCTTCCTGACGCAGACTGTCTGCCTGGATGACACCACTGTGAAGTTTGAGATCTGGGACACAGCCGGTCAAGAGCGCTACCACAGCCTGGCTCCGATGTACTACAGAGGAGCCCAGGCAGCTATCGTGGTTTATGACATCACAAAGACGGTACGTTTCCCCTGCAGGGGTAACAGCGGGGCGACAGAGCTGTGAAGCCACCTGATTATCTCTAATGGAATATTTAGTCTACATTCACATTCATAGCCTGAATTGACACTGAAGTGACACTAGAATTGACAGTAAATGATGGCTGAATCCTCACGGTTAAAGCAAGACTTATGTTGATATTAATATTCGTTTTTTTATTTAACTTAATTTAACTAGGATAGCTTACTGAGATATAGAATCTCTTTGCTGGCTAAGAGGCAAGAGCAAATTTTTATGATGCAATTTGAACATAAATAGTTAGAATTGTTAAATGAGTAGAGAAAAAAACTATATAGTGATAGTTTAATTGAGTGGCAGCTGATTTAACAACATTTATAAAGTCCAATACTCTGGCGTTCTTTAGTTTTAAGTATTTTAACCAAGCTATTAAGAGGGATATGGTCCAACACTTGGTACTGCACTTGTCCTAAAGTCAATCAAGCTCATTGTGAAAAGTGCAAATGTTCCACTGCGGTTAAATAAAGCTAGTGTATGACAAATTCAGGCGAGAGTAAGATTAATCAAATTTTTGGCTTTTTTTTGTTGTTTTTAAGGACACTTTTGCACGAGCGAAGAACTGGGTGAAGGAGTTACAGAAACAAGCGAGTCCCAACATCGTGATCGCTCTGGCCGGCAACAAGGCCGACCTCCTCGACAAGAGAGCTGTGGATACTCAGGCACGGAGACAAATAACTATTAATCTATTTAGCTTTTAAAACTAAATCATTCCCCTTGAATGTATTGTATTTTATATTATCGTGGTGTCAATACTCTTTTCTCAGGAGGCTCAAAGCTACGCTGATGACAACAGTCTACTCTTCATGGAGACATCGGCCAAGACCTCCACAAATGTCACTGAAATTTTCATGGCTATTGGTAAGTGCATCATTTTCCTCCCATTTTAGATGTGATGTTGGAACACAGTTCACTTACTTCCTGCTGGTTCGACTGAAGGCAGATTATAAAAATGCCGTCTGACATGAGTTTTCTTACCTGACCTGATAATTAACTTCACTTCAAGAACACAGATGCCACACAAATGGAAAACTACTGAGACTGCCAGGTGCCATGGAGGGGAAAAATGAAATTAGATGAACATGACTTGAAGCAGAACTGAAATATTTTGTCATATGTCTAACAAAACTGCATTACAACAAAGTGGCTCATTCATGTCAGATTCTCTGTAGCCTGAATAGTTTTATGTTGAAAATCTTTTTGTTAAGGTTGGCTACATGTGATTTTTTTTTTTTTCTGTGGGAAATGGTAAGCTGTTGTAACTTAAGTTCCACTCTTGCAGTAATTGAGATATTTTATAATTAAAACAAAATGACTAAAGAATGAAATCTATCTACCCTTTCAGGATATTTGACAGGCAGAAGAATCGATGTTTCTTCTTTTCCTTATGAAAGTGTATAATGCTACGTTTCAGTGAACTTTAAGTTTGCAATATTTCACCCGTGTTATCTATTCTTTCCATTTTAGCAAAGAAGCTACCGAAGAACGAAGCTCAGGGTGGCGCCGGACAAGGAGGCCGGACCAGGACAGGGGTGGACCTTCAAGAAGCTGCCCCTCAGGGCCGCGGCGGCCATTGCTGTGGCGGCAATTAGCAAGTACAACCTAATGAACTTAACGAGCAGGCCTTGAACACGGTTTTATGTAAGGACGGCACGTAGCTAAAACCCAGAAAAGGCAGAACAGGACGGCGCCGCTCGCCTGCTCCTGCACTTAAACTGAGATTACAGATGAGATTATCTGGATTCCTCTTTGATTAAAGGACCTTTTTTTTTTAAAAAAAAAGAAAAAAAAGAATCATAAGCTAGAGGGAATTAACAAGATCCCTCACTACTCTTCTCTTCTGTCTTTGCCCCCTGTGTCTATCTACCTCCCTGTTCATCCTCAGCCTCTGTCTCTGTTGATTGAATTCTGTCTTAAAATTATTATTTTTTTTGAAGGGTGATACTAAAGTCTTTTACAATTTGTTTGAGTGTGGGGGTGTGTGTCTGTGTGTGTAACTTATATATGTGTATGTGTACACATACTATATATAATATATATATATATATTTACCTATACACATGTATACATATATATATATATATATATACATTTTGAATTACTTTTCTACTCCTGTCATTTCCCCTCCTTTTTGATCATAATCATGGTATCCAAATACCCAACTGTCGAAGCTGAAATTGAAAAATGAAAGAGAAAATTAATCTTAAGGGGTTCCTGTCTCTTGAAGTTTCAGCGTTTTGTCGTACTTTATAGGGACCCGGGTCACACCACAGTGGTTAGAAAAATCTCTGGACTTTGCTTATTGAAGCAGATCATGATTCATTGTGCTACACATCTGAAGATGTTTTTTTGATCTGTACAACAAATGCATTGTTTGCATTCATTGTGCAATAATACCTATAACACCAGAGACTTAAGCGTTTTTTTAAAAAAATGAGAAATGTGAAAATAACTTGTAAATCTAAAATGTAATAAATAACATGCAAGATTACATTAGTTCTGAGTTGTGTTGCAATCTATGCTGAGGCAATGGTGGATATTTCTAATAAATTAATTAATATGTGATGATTTGCTGCGTGTTTTGGTGTTTTAGATACCTAAAGGGATAGTGCACGTGTCAAACTCAGGTCCTGGAGGGCCCAGTGGGTGCAGGTTTTTGTTCCAACCAGGCAAAAACACACACCTGGTTTCTACTAATGAAGGTCCTCAGCAAAAGCGCTAATGGTTGATTAGTAGAATCAGGTGTGTTACTTCCTGGTTGGAACAAAAACCTGCGCCCACTCGGCCCTCCTTTGACACCCCTGGTATAGTGTGTAGTTTCTGGTGGCATCTAGTGGTGAAATTACCAATTTTTTTATTATTATTTCTTTTCTTGTTTAAAAAAAAAATTAAAAGGTCCCAGTCTAAGGTAATAAAAACAACAATTCTCCTATTTTGTTTTAATTACATGTTAATAAAAACCAAGATGCCACTAAATTTTACACACACTTTTGTTGCCAACTAAAATTAAAATATTATACACTGACTCTGTCTAATCCAAAAGTGTTAATGTGACATACTGGTTGTGCAAAAAAAAAATCAAAAAATCTGTAGTGTTGGTATTAAATTTTAATATATGAAAGCTGTGAATATAGATGGCAGAGAAAAATATATACATATTCAAGATGGATTGTGTTACTTGAGGGGTTCTGACTTGCTCTGTGCAGCAAGTTTTTTGTAATATTTAAGCCTGATTGAACCCTCAAAGGAACAGCTCAGTAAACCTTTCCAACCACTAGATGGCAGCAGCATCACTTGAGCCCAACATGTGTAATAACGCGTGTTGAGTATTTCATCAGTGTTTGTCTTTTTGCAAAGGTTGCCAATATTTTGTATAAAAATAGCACTGTGTGTTTACATATGTGTGTAGTACAATATATATAATGTTCTCTTTGACAACAGTACATGCATTGATACACAAAAAAAGACTTGCTTTTGTATGCATGACCATGTATGGCTGTGAGAAAGAGGCCAGTATGCAGATTTGTCATGCAGAAAGCCATTATTGGTTAAATGGAAAAAAAAGATGCCTTGCAGAGAAATAACACGGTAGAGATTTGCTTAATTTGTGCTACAGTTTATTTTAAGGCAGGGTTTCTGCAGGTTAGTGCGGCAGTTCACTCTGCTTTGATGAGAGGTGCATGGTTAATAGAGATGCCTGGAGCTCTTTGAGCTTTTAAGTCTATTAGTTGTAGAAACTACATTACATTCTAAAGGGCCTCCATGCAAGTGGGGATTAAATATGTTTGAAACGTGTGTGGCATCTGAGCAATGTAAAAAAAAAACAGCATTGCATGTTGGAAATCCCTTTACCATACTTTCAGGTGTCAGTTCATAAGCACCTAGCTAAAACCAATGCAATCTAATTCAATAATTAAACTGTTCAAATGTATTTGTATAGTCATTTTGGAGGCTTCTGTTTGAGGTGCAGGTGAATATTTTGTCCACTCCATTTGTGTCAGATAAAAACAGGACCACATTTTTTGTTTGAACGGAATCAGTGGCTGCACAGAGCCTGATGTTTAAGCCTATTTAAAAATAATAAAACATGAAAGTTAATAGATAGTTAAAGAAGGCTAAACTAGGCTCTAGGATGTACAAAGAGGTCGCAATATATTACCATTCCCAAAATCTCAATCTTTTTAAGAACCAAAACTCATCTCTGTATGCAGCAGTCTTCTCTCCTCTCCTAAGATAATCTCCTGATACTAGACAATGGAAGATCTTGCCGCCTACGAAGTACCTACAGTTTTCTAAATGCTTGTGCAGTGCAGAGAGCGGCGTCTAATAATCCTACGGCCACACGACGTTTGTGCCAAGTGCACACCTTCTGCAATGCAGTTTTTTTTTGTTTTTTTTTACTTTTTGCATCTTTTCATACAGCTTTAGAAGCAAAGTGAAGCATTTAGTACCTGACTTTACTCTCTGGGGCTCTATGTGCATGTCCCATTATGGTAATAGGCCCCTCATCTGATTGGCAGATTCGAATGGCTGTTAATGGGAAGAGGAAGTGGGCGGGGACTGTATAGCTGTGACATCACAGCTTCACTGAAGACCTTTAAGGGACAGTGTCTGAATATGGACTGCGCTCATTTTAACTGAGTAGTCTGAAACATGGGATGGTATTTATATATATATATATATATAACACCTAGACCTTATCATGAAAAAAGCAATTAAAATCTCACTTTGTTGGATGTGGGACCTTTAATATCATTATTTCCCACCACAACCCTTCCAGTTTATCTACACAGGCACCCAACAGCTAGTTAATCTAAACAAGAAGACGCGGACAAGATTTCATTTGAATATTAAGTTAATGAATGGACTCATTCATGTTTCACCCGCACACAGGATCACACACACACACACACACACACACACACACTCGCCTCGAGGACAGGCAGCGTCTCCGCCAGAAGCGGGCGGCCGCTCTGTTCACAGTAAATGATTTCTCATTTGTTGAGCTGTCAATCAAGATGTGTTCAGTCAAAAAAGAAACTCATTTCACACTTGTCCTCCGTGAATCATAATGGAGTGAGAGCCGGGCCCAAATTGACTGTGTTCAAAGGAGCAGATTCGCAGAATAAAGGAAATGTGTCGTGAAAACAAAAAAGGCAGCCTCGCACCTTTTGCTGGTTCTATGTATTGTTCGCCTCAAATTCCTACAAAAAACGTGGGCAAAACCTAGCTTAAGAAAAGGGCGGTTGTCATAACAACAAGGATTTACGGGATTATCTTCAGTATTGTGAACGCGTTTCATTGCTTGAGGAAACTCTGGCCCGAGTGTACAACGTAGGCCCAGTTTAAAGGGAACGAAACCAGTTAAACATTCCCAAACGCTCCCTCTGATGGGTTGCTTCTATCTTTCTGGACTGAAAGAAATGTCACCGAATACCAAGGGCACGGGGACGCCGTATCTGGATTGCATTCTGTGCAGTTTGAGATTCCTGCAGATAGCGATAGCGCCAGTGATGTGGTGTAATAATTGTGTGCTATCTAAAATGAAACATCCAACTCTGCTGTGCAATGGTTGGATGAGAAGATTGATTTTTTTTTTGTTCAGTTTTGAAAGTGGTATCAATCTTCTCATCTATCTCTTCTCTGCAAGAAGGTGAGTGAGTACATTTCTCAAGACTGAGTAGATATAGCAGTAATCAGCTGTGGAACAGGTATTAAATGCATCAAGATTACTTCAAAAATAAAAACAATGTTAGCATTGTTGTTTTTAATTATCTGCACACTTTCCAACTAAATGTATGAGAGGAGATTTGTTTTTTGCAGGCTCAGGTTTTTTTTTCCAGGATCAAAGAAAAGAAGAAGGTACACTTATCTAAATCTAATTCAGCTCCTATGCCTGGCTCACACTTCAGAATTTTTGTGGCATAACTAATATTACATTTTTTGTGACTTACAAAGACATGTTTAAGATTTTTCAGGTTACAACTGGCTGGAGCTTCTTTCCATTACTGTGAAAAATCTAGACACTGCCCCTCAGAGTGGTCAACTACAACAAAGATGTACACTTAAGGAGCCCATCCTACCACATTGGCGCTGTGATTTTTTGTATTTTCATCTCTACAGCTTTCATCACCATTCACCCTCAATTATTGGGCCTGCCTGCATGTAATCATGTTCTATCTTGAAATGCTCCCTCTGACGTTTCCCCCCGTCCTGTATATGGCCACTCACGATGTATGGCAGCGTGCATCACTGGGTGTCGAGGAAAATTGGAGTAATGCATGTCGAATGAGCAGAGGGACACATTTTATATTTGGCCTTGTGGCTTTTCAAGGTCAAAGAATATAAGGTCATGTAGATGGGGGGGAAAAATCAACACTTTCAGTAACTTGGGACCATTAATGTGTGTATAATAAGATCCCAAAATATAGGTAATAAATAAGGTAAGATGAAATAGTCAAATATATGATAAAATACTGTACGAAGAGGATTTTATCTGTTTTTTTGCACGTGAAAATGGCATGTTGCCATAGTGATGAGCTTAACTAAAATGTGAGGGGTCTTACTGAGGAGCAGCCCCGTTCTTGATAAGTCTTGGAACGGAGAAGTAAAAAATGTACTTTAATGAGAGCTCTCGAGATGATGATGCAGCCGAGTGCCAGCGTCAACCCTGATGCAGTGGACACGTGGATTTGTGCTAGAGCTGCATGGAGGTGTGACCGGGATTTACCCAACGTGTTGATAATAATTCCATCATGGTGCGAGCGTCCGGTTTGAGCTCGCTTTTGTGTGTATCTGTTGTTTTCCTTTGTATCCACGCGTGAGCAGAGGCATGGGGTGCTCTTAATGAGACGTGATATCTTACACCCTCGTCTCTGTCCGCGTATCTGCGCAATAGCACATGTGCACCTTTTTATTTTTAGGGCGGCTGCCTTTTGGCGGGGGTCAAGCAGAATGCCAAAAGGACTTCAACGGGAAGGACATAGCTCAAACTCCCAAGTATGTTTCCAGCATGCATCCATCACCGTGCAGCTGACAGCTGACCCGTACGCCGTCGCCGCCCATGCACACACAAGCATGTGCCAGCGTCCCTGTACTCCAGAATTCAACTGCAGTCATCTGCTTTTAAAAACACCCCAACAATGTTAATGAGGGGCTCTAAAA